>CAMRHE010000469.1:0-600000 GCA_947044405.1 Leptodactylus fallax
GCCACTCAATGGAGGAAGGATGCTAGAACCTGTTATAAATGTGGTCAGATGGGCCATACTGCCAGACAGTGTACGGAGGACAGTGAGGGATTGGGACACAGTGCTGTCTTCTCTATTCAGAATCAAAGACACCAAAGGAAGGCGGGCCGAGTAAAGACCAGAGGCGCTATCGCGGGCTCCAGGTCCGTTGTCAAAGTCACTGTCAATGGTCATGCCGCTCCTGCCCTGTTTGATACAGGATCTCAAGTGACCCTGATTTATCGCTCGTTCTACCAAAAGTATCTGAGGGATATACCTCTTCAGTCTACAGGACAAATGAAATTGTGGGGGCTTAATTCAGGATCATATCCTGTAGATGGCAGCCTACAAGTAGTTATAGCTGTCCCTGAATTAGAAGATCAGAGTGTCGCTCCCATGAAGATTACGGCTCTTGTCTGTCCTGATACAGGGGATTCTTGTGCAGCTCCTGTGATACTTGGCACTAATTGTCCCGCAGTGCATTATGCTTTTCAGAAGTTTCTTGGAAGAGATTGGAACCCTGCAGCTCAGCCGGTGAATATATCTTCTGATCTTAGAGAACTCTGTGATGCCCTGTCTACTGGCTATCGACATGGAATGGTATATCATATCGGTGAGAGAACCGTGGAAGTTCCTGCCGGCGGGGAGAGAATTCTGAGAGTAGCCTCCAGCATTGCTCCCGATTTGCTTGAAGGGGGGAGTTATGTCCTTATGGAAACCCCTGAAGAAATGATTAACCAGAATGGCTGGATGGTGATCCCAGAGAGAAAGGACTGGAGAAATAAAGTGGAATTATCTACTTGTGTGACAGTGAGGAACTGTTCACCGCATCCGATCGTAATTGGACCATTCCAGAATGTGGCCCACTGCTATCCTGTGCTTGGAGTAAATCCATACGCTGAAGTGTGCAGGATTCAAATCCGAGATGCAATCCCTAATCTCAATCTTGACTTGAGTGATCCACATTTACCAGAGGCCTGGAATCAGCGACTGACACAGAAGTTGTCTGAATTATCGGAAGTGTTCTCCATGGATGATATGGATGTAGGTTGTGCTAAAAGTGCTCAACACACTTTCCGATTGACCGATTCTACTCCCTTCCGGGAGCGACCACGGAGAGTTGCTCCAAAGGATGTTGATGAGTTAAGACAGACTCTACAGCAAATGAAAGGTCAGGGGATCATTGTGGACAGTAAGAGCCCCTATGCCTCACCTATTGTGGTGGTAAGAAAAAAATCTGGAGCAATTCGCCTATGTGTGGATTACAGAACTCTGAACCGGAGAACCTTACCTGATCAGTATACACTGCCGAGAATTGAAGAAGCTCTGGAAGCTCTGAATGGAAACTGTTGGTTCACAGTGCTGGACCTAAGATCGGGATACTATCAAGTCCCAATGGCACCTGAGGATCAGGAAAAGACAGCTTTCATATGCCCCTTGGGTTTCTTTCAGTTCACTCGTATGCCGCAAGGTACAAAAGGTGCGCCAGCAACGTTCCAAAGGTTGATGGAAAGAGTGTTAGGTGATTTAGTGCCCCGGGAATGCCTTGTATATCTTGATGACATTATTGTGTTTGGAAAGACGCTGGAAGAACATGAAGAACGACTCATGAGAGTACTCCATCGCTTAAAAGAAGAGGGGGCTGAAGTTGTCGGCTGACAAATGCAAATTTTGTAGATCTTCGGTCACTTATGTAGGTCATATTGTTTCTGCTGAAGGAGTTGCTACCGATCCTGGTAAGATTGAAGCTGTGGTGAATTGGCCCCGACCGCAAAATATTACGGAGTTGCAATCTTTCTTGGGGTTTTGTGGATTCTATCGACGATTTGTGGAAGGATATCTCAAAATTGCTCGAGCCCTCCTCGACCTGTTGAAGAGTGATGCAGGAGATCCGGGGAAAGAAGAAAGGGTCTTCCAAAAGCCTTTTTGGCGATAGGTGGACTGCGGATTGTGAAGAAGCATTTAAGTTGTTGAAGAAGAAATTGACAGAAGCTCCCGTTCTGGCTTATGCTGATGCACAGAAGCCATATGTGCTACATGTAGATGCCAGCTTTGAAGGATTAGGTGGCGTGCTGCACCAAGAATACCCGGCCGGGTTACGGCCCATAGCTTTCATAAGTCGAAGCTCTTTCTCCCAGCGAGAAAAATTATCCAGTACATAAATTGGAGTTTTTGGCACTCAAGTGGGCCATTGTTGATAAATTACATGACTATTTATACGGAGCCACGTTTGAAGTAAGAACAGACAACAATCCACTGACATACGTTTTGTCAACCGCTAAACTCGATGCTACAGGACATCGCTGGTTGGCAGCTTTATCCAACTACCAATTCACACTCAAGTATAAATCGGGGCCTAAGAACATTGGGGCAGATGCTCTATCAAGACGGCCTGGATTACCTAGTCCGGAAGTAGTGGATGAATGGGAAGAAGTGCCAAGTCCTGGAGTAGGAGCTTTGTGTGCCATGGCTGCTGTAGTTGAAGACCGAGTAGCCTTTTCTGAAACTCGGCTTATTGACTCTATTGGGGGAGGTCCCGAAGCTGTACCAGACATGTTTGCCTACCCTGCCGCTTTAGGATCCTTTGAGAGTTGTTCTATATCTTCAAAGCGAATGATCTGGAGTCAAAAGACTGATCCTTTAATTGGACCTCTTTATCAAGCAGTGAGTTCTCAAGACAGAGAAATGTTAAAGACATCCCTACCCTCTGAATGCAGTCAACTTCTACGAGATTGGGAGAAGTTTGAAATAGACAATGGCCTACTTTATCGTGTGGTGCTGTATCATGATCACCCTGGAAGGCGCCAACTAGTTATTCCAAGCTGCTTTCAGAAGATGATTTTCCGAAGTCTGCATGATTATCATGGTCATTTGGGACCTGAGAAGACTTATGGCCTAATACAAGACCGATTCTACTGGCCCAAAATGAGAGATACCGTGACTCGTCTGTGTAGGTGCTGTCGCAGATGTTTGCAGAGGAAGACTGTCCCGGTTCGAGCGGCCTTCATGGGACACTTGAAGAGTTCGGGCCCCATGGATCTTGTCTGCATAGACTTCCTTTGTATTGACAACGACTCCAGAGGATTTGGAAATGTATTGGTGGTGACTGATCACTTCACACGATATGCTCAAGCCTTTCCGACTAAGGATCAAAAAGCAGTCACTGTTGCAAGAGTGCTTTGGGAAAAGTATTTTATCCATTATGGCTTACCACACCGGTTGCATTCTGATCAAGGCCGGGATTTTGAGAGTAACCTGATCAAAGAGTTACTTCAGTTGTTGAACATCCGCAAAAGTCGGACGACGCCTTACCATCCAGAGGGAGATGCCCTTCCTGAAAGATTTAACAGGACTTTACTTGATATGCTTGGTACCTTACGAATTGAGGATAAGCGATCCTGGAGTCGAAAAGTGGAGGCTATGGTGCATGCCTATAATAGCACAAGGCACGAGAGCACAGGATATTCACCATACTTTCTGATGTTTGGAAGAGAGCCTAGGCTACCTATTGACATCTTGTTGGGAGTCTCTACCGATGGTATCAGTCATCGAGATCATTACCGATACGTGGCACGTTTGAAAGAAACGCTTAAGAGTGCTTATCAGCTGGCTGAGGAAAATGCGGCCAAAGTGAATGAAGGAAATAAAAGGAGATTTGATCTTCGAGTAAGATACCGAGAATTGAACCCTGGGGACCATGTTCTGCTACGGAATTTGGGAGCATCTGCAAAACATAAGCTGGCTGATCGATGGCGGAGTGAACTCTTTACAGTGGTAGATCGGTTGCCTGGAATACCAGTCTACAAGATAAAAGGACGGGACGGGAGGATCAGGACTTGGCATAGAAATCATTTGTTGCCTGTACCTCAGATTGATGGTATGGATATCTCCAATGATGGCTCGGCCTGCGATTCTCCACAGTCCTTAGCCGATATTCCACCTGACCTTCCTGAAACTCCTGAGAGTGATTGGACTGTGGCTCCTGAAGTTCCTAGATCACCAGTATCTTCTCCTTCAGGGAGACCTATGAACCCTCAAACTCCAGAATTCGTACCTAGATCTGTGTCTACAGATGAGCAGGGATCTAGCTCTCCTACGCCACCAGCACCATCCCCTCCCATGGCAGACAACCCTAGTTTAGGGCCTGGACATGCTAGTTTACCTCAGAGAGAGGTACGGAGAGGAGAGAGAATTAGACACCCTCCACCTATGCTGACATATGATAGTTTGGGGGACCCCAGATTTACTACTCAGCCTCATTTATACCATGCTTGGGTGGGTGCAGTGTCCACTTTGGTCAATATGTTACCAATTTTCGCTCCTGCTGGCATGTATACCTATTAACCTGTTGTGACTCTGTAAATGCAAAAGCAACCATATTGATATTGTCATTGGTAATGTTGACTGTATACTATGACTTTGTATGTCTTTGACGTGACGTAAAGATTTCACCAGAGGGAGAGTGTAGGGAACTGCCATTTCTACTAGTATATAATGTATCTGGCTTCTTTGCCCCTGCAGTTTGGCTTCAGAGACCCCAGCCATTTAGTGCAAGTTTTGTTTTGTAAATACAGTGAGTCAGACACATGTGAGCAGAGCTGCTGGGGGGAGAGATGTGAGCAGAGCTGCTGAGACAGACATGTTATGTCTGGGGGAGTCTAAGAGCCACTTGTTCCTCTTTACTTCACAGTATATAGTTAGGTATGTGTTACCCCCTATATACTCACAGGACCTAGCTAGTAACTGTAGTTAGGGATCAATATATATATAGTTCAGGGCAGTGATAGGTTAGGCTTCCGAAGGCCAACTAGCTAGTTAGAGGCCCGGTGGCACTAGTAGTTTAGCTGGCAGGTTAAGGACTCAGTGTTAGGGTAGTCAGGCCTGCATCTACTGCCGTCACCGTCGCCCTGTTTGCGGCCTGTGAAGAATCTCATCATCATCATCATCTCCTGATCGGCTGTCTGTCATCTCCTGGAAGAATCCGAGGATCCACAGTCATCCACAGGGGCCCCTGCATCTCTTCTGTTGCCTGGAGGTATTGTGCACTGGACTCTTGCTATATATCTATATATATACCCGGGTATATAACCTAAGACGGTTGAGGACTTGCTGGTTGTTGTAGTATTGCTGTGTTCTGAGTATATTTTATGTATGTATTATTACCCTGTTGATTCTTATAAAGCTACTGTTATAACCTTATGTGGTATCTGTATGTATTCTTCAGACTGTGAGATTAGTACAGTGATCCTTGTTAAGGCTACTAACTGTATTTCATGGGTAAGTCCCAGGAAGAGATCCTCCCTGTAATACAGAGGCTCTATCCTGGGTGGAGGCACTGATATATTTCATATATGTTCCCACTCTTCCCTTCAGCGAAGGCTTCAGGTCCCATTATACACACAGGTCAGCGCCAGAGTCTGTTGCGGGAGGGATAATACTCATACCCCCCCCCAAATAGGGCTACACACTGTTATTATCTGCGAGTGGGCTGTAGAACTATATGGTTGTAAGCTTGTATATCCTAGAGATAAATCAAAATCTCAAAATGTCATACAACTGTAAAATGTTTGCAGATTTAAAAAAGAAAAGAAGCGCTTAAAAAGTTGAACATTCTATAGCTTATGCTACACATATTCATTGTACTTGCAGTGGATAGTACTCAACAGGTTAATGGAAATGGTAAGGATAATATGAATTTTAATAAAGCTGGTAAATTAAACTGTTGCTTATATTAAATGCTTTGCATTATAATTACAAGCACATCTTCCCATCTAAAATTTCTGATATGTTATAAGGTTAAGCATATGGTACATTCACTACAGAAGTAGGCTTTTAGCTATTTTCCCCAAGTGGATTAAATTATTTTAACCTCTGACAAGACAAATAAAAATTGGAAGTAGTAAGGGCATTGTTTTACATTAGCAATACCCTGTAATTACTTCTTCAATTTGAGGAATTAGAACTTGTTCGTTATAGCAATTTTTCTACATTATCATGTGGAAATGTTCAGCTATAATGAAAAAAAAATCATACTCTTGGGCTATAAGAAAGCAGAAAGCGATTAAATCCATTTCTGAAAGTACATATTTTTGGTTAATAAGAGTCAATTAGATGAAATATTTTTGCAAGCCAGCATATTATTAGTAAATGAAGAGCTTGACTGTATAGAGAAACATTATTTGGTGCAATACTATTTAGAATAAGCAAACTTAAAGGGAAACAGGCAATTCCTATAATAATCAAAAGGAGGCTTGGTAGGTCCAAAGAGTTAAGGTAGACATTCAGCTACCAAAGCTAACCATACTGGATCATGGGTCATGTTACTAAATTACCAGTAATGTATATGGATGATCGACTTAAATATACAATTTGTGGAAAAAGTATTAGGACACACCTCTTAATCATTGTATTTAGGTATTTCATTCAGTCCCATTACCACAGGTGTATAAAATTCAGCACCCAAACAGTATGGATTTAAAAACATTTGTAAAAGAATGAGTTGTTCCAAAGAGCTCACAGAATTCCAGCGTAGTACCGTAATAGGAAGCCACCATTGCGACAAGTCAATTTGTGAAATTTCTTCCCTCCTAGATACTCCACAATCAACTGTGAGGGTTATTATTGAAAGTGAAAGCGTTTAGGAACCACAGCAACTCAGAAAACAAATGGAAGACCACATAACTGGCCACAATACTGGCTCGCCATACGCTGAGAAACATAGTGCATAAAAGTCATAAACGATCTGACTCAATAATTGCAGAGTTCCAAAACCCTTCTGGCATAAACAACAGCACAAAAACTGTGCGGCAGGAGCTTCATGGCATGGGTTTGCAATATCTGCATGCAAGTCTTCCATCACCAAGCACAATGCTAAGTATTTGATGAGTGATGTAATGTACTGGACACTGAAGCAGTGGAAACTTGTTATTTCGAGTGACAAATTATATTTCTCTATCTAGCAGTCTGATGGATGAGTTTGGGTTTAGCAAATGCTAGGAGAAAGTTCCCTTAATGACTACATTTTGATAACTGTAAAGTTTAGCAGAGGAGCTGTAAAGCTTTGGGATTATTTTTCAGGGTAGGCCTAAGTCCCTTAGTTTTAGTGAAGGGAAATCTTAATTCTTCAGCATACCACTATATTTTGGGCTGGACAATTGTATGCTTCTAAATTTGTAAGATTAGCTTGGGGTAGGCCTTTTTCTCTTTCTGCATGACAGTGTCCCACTTTGATTGACATATGACGGGTGGAGGTCTTGTATGATATCCTTACGTCTTTAAAGCATATATATTGGTATTCAGGGTAATGTTCAGATGTATTCAGGGCCAGCGTCAGCACCCAGCATACCCAGGCAAGTGTCGTGGCCCCATGCTGCTGAAGGGGCCCACTCAGCTGCCGGGTGCTGACTGTTACTGAGTAACAATCGCGGTCACAAAGGGTGTGACCACAACCGGACCCAGTGGGGTACTGGGCCCGTGGCCAGCTGGAGATGGCCGGGGCCCCAGACCACTATGATAGCAGTCGGGGAAAGCCTGGTTAACCTACCGCTATACATATTGCAAATGAAAAGGGGCCCCAGTATGTCACCAAGGGAGGTGACTTAAAATAATAAATACTTATACTCACCTCTCCTGGGATCGGCATCCTTCCCGAGGCCATGCTGAGGGCTGTGATTAGACCCCAGCGGCCACATGAGGCACAGCGGCGTAATGACGTCAGTGCGCCCCCACGTAACCGCTGAGGACCAATCACAGGCCTCAACAGGGACGTCTGAAGATGGCCGAAGATGCTGAAGACAGCAGGACAGACCAAGGATGCCCAAGAAAGTTAATGTAAGGTGAGTATCAGTGTTTGTTATTTTTATTCACCTTACCTGGGCCTCCAATTATTATACTCTGGGGTCTGAGGAGACACAGTATAATAATAGCACAGGAGCTGAGGGGGGCTGTTGGGAGCATATAATACTGTGTGGGGGCCCCTGCTGAGCATATAATACTGTGTGGGAGGCCACTGCTGGGCATATAATACTGTGTGGGAGCCATTATGCAGTATATAATACTGTGTGGGGGCCACTACTGGGCATATAATACTGTGTGGGGGCCACTGCTGGGCATATAATACTGTGTGGGAGCCACTGTGGAGCATATAATACTGTGAGCAGACCACTGTGAATCATATAATACTGTGTGGGGGCCACTATGGAGCATACAACACTGTGTTAGGGCCACTGTAGAGCATATAATACTGTGTGGGGCCACTATGGAGTATATAATACTGCGTGTGGGCCACTGTGGAGTATATAATACTGCGTGTGGGCCACTGTGGAGTATATAATACTGTGTGGGGGCCACTGTGGAGCATATAATACTGTGTGGGGGACACTGTGGATCATATAATACTGTGGGGGTCACTGTGGAGCATATGATACTGTGCGGGGGCCACTATGGAGTATATAATACTGTGTGGGGGCCACTGTCGAGTATATAATACTGTGTGGGGGCCACTGTGGATCATATAATACTGTGTGGGGGTCACTGTGAAGCATATACTATTGTGTGGGGATCACTGTGGAGCATATGATACTGTGTGGGGGCCACTGTGGAGTAGCACTATTAACAGTATCAGGCCCTGCTCACACGGTGGAATCTGACACTGATTTTGCAGCAGATTCCTCCCTCATTTTGCCTCCTATTGAAACTAATTAGAGCAGGAAGCTGGAAAAAAAAGTGTCCTGCTGGAACTTGTCGCAGATTCTGCAGCTGATTTGGATGCCACAGCTTGAGACTCCACACTGGTTAGACTCATTCATTTGGGCCTAATCTGTAGTGGAAAACCGCAAGGGCATGCTGATGTTCTGCACCGTGAGCCGGGGGCAGAAGATAAAGAAGAATCCGAGGCAGATGTCCCCCTCAAATTTCTCTTTACTTTCCGATGTCTGAACAGGTTGTACAGTATCTACTGTATTACAGTCTACTCTTGTATCTACAGTCCACAGTATTACAGTCCACTCCAGTAGGTCTGCCTCAGCAAAAAAACACCCAATTTCGATTGTTTTTTTGCTGTATTGTGCATGAGTTACTCCAAAAGGGGCCCACTGGGGCTCTGTCACCCAAGGGCCCACACAAACCTGGAGCTGGCCCTGGATGTATTCATTCCTTTGATGTGGGAAAATCCAGGTTCCTGTGTCAAATGCCTGAAACAGACGTATTGCCCTAACATTTCTGTATTTATTTGCTTTCCATTTTGTTGCCAAGTATCTCCAACTTTGCTTTTGATACAGATGTGTCTTCCCATTCCTGTTCTCTTGGCTCTACATATCCAGAGATGTGTATCACAAGTTTAGCACCTTTTATGAACACAGCATGGTTTTATGAAAACGTATCCTAAAGTGATCTGATAATTATCCTATTTATGTCTAGGCATGCCCAGTGGGGAAAACAGGGTGTTGGTATGACAAATGGTTAACCAAAAAGTAGATCAGTTAAGTGTGAACACATCCATATCTGTGACTGTGGATGTGAATCTGCCAAAGGTACTGAATTTATGTTCTCTTTGATGTCCTTACACAATTAAAACAAAATATGCGAAATCTCAGAGACAGCAAAATAAGTGTGACTGCTGGTTTTAGGACGTATACATGAATACATTTTATTTATCACATTTTAAGTATCGGATAAAACAAATAAAAATGGTATCTCTCTTCACACCCAGAAAACCCATGAGGAGCAATATCTGATAAACCCTGACAATTGATCTTATTTTCTTTCCCTGACAAATCCATGTATGAAATCAGAAGTGCATATAATATGTAATAACTTGTCATTAATAGGTAGTTATAAGGTAGAGGACCCACTGACCGCATCAAACACCAGATTCTAGATGCAACTGCAACCTCTACACCACACCCTATAGTTATCACCTATAATAAATTATAGCAAAAGAGCACATAAAATATAATTCAGACTCGGTTTTAAACCAGCACTTTGCATTTGTTTTGCACATGGTTATTAATAGACTAAAGCTTTTAGAGATACAAGTTAATTACTAATATATGAAAATACTCGATATAAATTGATTGTTTTTAACTCGATGTGTGATAAACAGATATGTAGAAGGAACTATATTTAGTAGTTTCCATGTCAACCATTTAGTAGGAATCTATAAAATCATATCTTGCTGCTTTCATTTTGCTCTATATCTGTGATTGCTCTTCCTTGATAAACAGCCCCCACATTACAGATATCTTCATGGAACAATGAATTCCATGGCAGTATTCACTAAACATACAGGACTGTACAGATACTTTAACATACATGTTAGGCCATAGATAGATAGATAGATAGATAGATAGATAGATAGATAGATAGATGTTTCACAATGCACATGTTTACAAAAATAGAATTTTTGAACAATTATTGAATTTGAATAGATAATGTCATAAAAGGTTTTTAGGAAATACATCTTGCTGGTCAATCCTTAAAGTAGATTACTTTCTTTATAGAAAGCACAAACATGATGTGAACAGAGCCTTAACCACCTCTTGCCACAGAAGAATTTTCATTTTAGTTTTTTTCCTTTTGACCTTCCAAAACTCATAGTTTTTACATATTTCCCCTAAGAGAACCTACAAGGGCTTATTTTGTTTCTATTGGCCCCATTTAAAATGCCATATGATATATTATTGAACTGAAAAAAATTCTCAAGGGCAATTGGAAAAAATAAACTCAGTTGTGATATTTTATTATTGGATTTTTTATGGTGTTCAATGTTCAGTAAAAAAGGCATATCAGAATAATCTGGGCAACTTCAAATTGATATTTTTTTATGTTTAAATACCTTTAAAAAAATTAAACTTTGAATAACCTTTTTTTCAAAACAAAATTTTCTTTGCAGTGTCAGAGCAGAGCTCTGTGAGGGTTCTTGCAGTATGAGCTGAGGTCCTTTTATTGGTTCCATTACAGGATATGTATGACTTTTTGAGCAATTTATATTCAATAGGGGGGGAGTGACCAAAAACATTGATTTTTGCAATGCAATTTTATTTAAATGTACAAAACTTTTCCCGTTTGCGTAGTGACTAGAAATTGTCCAATACATTGTCTGAGATTTTTCAATAAGGATAATTCTAAAGACTAAGAAAGAGCTGTTGTGTACTTGGTAGGTGTGATTAGGTAATTAGTGCTTGAGGTACCTATGTCTGTTCATTCTCATGTGAAACTGTATAGTTCTAAATAGGACCAAATACAAATCTACAGTAATGTACAATATACTATAATATAGAATTGTCATAGTATATAGTACACGGAATCAGGTGATCCCAAGTTCAAGACTCCTTGTAGGATGATAAAAAAAAATGAAAATAGTATATGAAATAAAAAACAATATTAAAAGTAAAAAAAAAAAAGTACTTCTCCATTTCAAATAGTAATAATATAAACAAAAAAATTAACATATTAGGTATCACCACATCCATAAAAGTCTGAACCATCAAAATATGTTATTTATCCCTAATGGTGAGCACTAATAAAAAAAAATGAGATGGTTTGTTTTTGGTCACCTTGCCTCCCACAAAAAAAAAAAGAATACAAAGTGATCAAAAAGTCATACAAATCAGAAATTGGTACCAATATAAACTACAGCTTATCCCACAAAAATTAGCTCTCTCATTCGCCCAGAACACTAAGCAACAACCTGCCTTTGCTTTGTAACTATATCCAATATGGACTCTATTTACATTTGCCTGTACATATTATGGGACTAAGTTTCTCAGATATCTATACATTGGACTCGGGGATAAACTAGGTTGATCCTTATAAGGGGATTAAGGAACTTAAATACAGGCATGTTTTGCCATTTATGAACACCTGCATGATGCTTTCTAAGATATTTATACAGTCATATGAAAAAGTTTGGGCACCCCTATTAATCTTAATCATTTTTAGTTCTAAATATTTGGGTGTTTGCAACAGCCATTTCAATTTGATATATCTAATAACAGATGGACACAGTAATATTTCAGGATTGAAATGAGGTTTATTGTACTAACAGAAAATGTGCAATATGCATTAAACCAAAATTTGACCGGTGCAAAAATTTGGGTACCCTTATCTTTTCATTGATTTGAATACTCCTAACTACTTTTTACTGACTTACTGAAGCACAAAATTGGTTTTGTAACCTCACTGAGCTTTGAACTTCATAGCCAGGTGTATCCAATCATGAGAAAAGGTATTTAAGGTGGCCAATTGCAAGTTGTTCTCCTATTTGAATCTCCTCTGAAGAGTGGCATCATGGGCTCCTCAAAACAACTCTCAAATGATCTGAAAACAAAGATTGTTCAACATAGTTGTTCAGGGGAAGGATACAAAAAGTTGTCTCAGAGATTTAACCTGTCAGTTTCCACTGTGAGAAACATAGTAAGGAAATGGAAGACCACAGGGACAGTTCTTGTTAAGCCCAGAAGTGGCAGGCCAAGAAAAATATCAGAAAGGCAGAGAAGAAGAATGGTGAGAACAGTCAAGGACAATCCACAGACCACCTCCAAAGAGCTGCAGCATCATCTTGCTGCTGATGGTGTCACTGTGCATCGGTCAACAATACAGCACACTTTGCACAAGGAGAAGCTGTATGGGAGAGTGATGCGAAAGAAGCCGTTTCTGAAAGCACGCCACAAACAGAGTCGCCTGAGGTATGCAAAAGCACATTTGGACAAGCTAGCTTCATTTTGGAAGAAGGTCCTGTGGAATGATGAAACAAAGATTGAGTTGTTTGGTCATACAAAAGGCGTTATGCATGGCGTCAAAAAAACACAGCATTCCAAGAAAAACACTTGCTACCCACTGTAAAATTTGGTGGAGGTTCCATCATGCTTTGGGGCTGTGTGGCCAATGCCGGCACCGGGAATCTTGTTAAAGTTGAGGGTCGCATGGATTCAACTCAGTATCAGCAGATTCTTGAGAATAATGTACAAGAATCAGTGACGAATTTGAAGTTACGCCGGGGATGGATATTTCAGCAAGACAATGATCCAAAACACAGCTCCAAATCTACTCAGGCATTCATGCAGAGGAACAATTACAATGTTCTGGAATGGCCATCCCAGTCCCCAGACCTGAATATCATTGAACATCTGTGGGATAATTTGAAGTGGGCTGTCCATGCTCAGCGACCATCAAACTTAACTGAACTGGAATTGTTTTGTAAAGAGGAATGGTCAAAAATACCTTCATCCAGGATCCAGGAACTGATTAAAAGCTACAGGAAGCGACTAGAGGCTGTTATTTTTGCAAAAGGAGGATCTACTAAATATTAATGTCACTTTTCTGTTGAGGTGCCCATACTTTTGCACCGGTCAAATTTTGGTTTAATGCATATTGCACATTTTCTGTTAGTACAATAAACCTCATTTCAATCCTGAAATATTACTGTGTCCATCAGTTATTAGATATATCAAATTGAAATGGCTGTTGCAAACACCCAAATATTTAGAACTAAAAATGATTAAGATTAATAGGGGTGCCCAAACTTTTTCATATGACTGTATATAGCGACACTTATGTAGCTGGCTACTCTGACCATAGGAATAACATAGATCCTAATATTATACCTTACTAACTACTTGTCATGCAGAGCACTGTTTGAATATCTACTATTGGGAACTATTAACCTTGATTATATACCATTAACATTATGCAGCTTGAGGGATTATTCTCTATTATCGGACTCCATTCCTGGGAACCTCCCATAGGATGTTATGAACCTATTCACACACACTGGCCACAAAAGGTGAGATGAACAGGCCCCACATCAAGGACTCTCATCCTGTATCAGTTCTTATACACTAATTACGAATCATTCCTGAATGTGCTATAAGGATAGATATCGGAGTATTATGTGAAAATGCATATGTAACATATATTGTGACTATATGATGTAACATGTTATAAGAAGATAAGTATATATTTCTTACATCAATGTAACCATCTTAACTTTTTGCCGACATTATGGAGAATTTATTAAAAACCCTGACACACCCCTGTATTTACTGTATATGCAAGTATCATCACGTAATATTAATCACGCACATATTTATTTACGTACAGTATATGTATTTATTTTTTAGTGTAAGGTCCCATCTGAATGAGGTCGCCTTGTCGTGGCAGGTGGGCTTCTTACTTTTTGATCAAATGTGTATAACAAAGAACCTCTAATTTGTATGTATAGATTATATTAGTTTATAATAACAATAATAGTAATGTTTTTCTATTCCTTATACCTTTGTGCTGTGTACAGGGTGCTCCTACATTTTCTTTATTTTTATATTGCCACAGTAGTTAGGCACCTGTTCACATTGGGATGTGCAGTCCAAATTTTCCTTTTGTGTATTTATTTTTTGGTTATTTTATACAATATGTGACAAATGCATTATGCTTATGTACAGTGTACTTGTTTTGTCTACACAGAGACTGATGCAGGTCAATGAAGGCCAAAAAAGTTCACCAAATTATCTGTGATTATATTACTATAGATTATTAAATATCATCCTTTAAAAAACTATTGCAGTGCTGAAGTTCCTTTATTGTACTACGAGTTGGGACCCTACCTTAGCACCCTTTATCCCGCTTAGCAATCTTTATGCCACATACAACCATTTTATATCTGAATGAAACTTTTTACAGTTGTTACATTATATGGGCAGAACATATTTGTATACATTGAGTCATGGTAAACTCCCAACCGCACTAGTTTGCAGCACAGTGACTCAGTGGTTAGCACTGTAGCCTTGCGGCACTGGAGTCCTGGGTTTGAATCCTGCCAAGGACAACATCTGCAAGGAGTTTGTATGTTCTCTCTATGTTTACGTGGGTTTCCTCTGGGATCTCTGGTTTCCTCCCACACTCCAAAGACATACTGATAGGGAATGTAGATTGTGAGCCCTATATGGGACAGTGACTGACAATGTCTGTAAAGCGCTGTGGAATATGATGGTGCT
Organism: Leptodactylus fallax; assembly: GCA_947044405.1. Classification (NCBI taxonomy): domain Eukaryota; kingdom Metazoa; phylum Chordata; class Amphibia; order Anura; family Leptodactylidae; genus Leptodactylus; species Leptodactylus fallax. Next base: position 15,009 of record CAMRHE010000469.1, read on the forward strand.
ATATAAGTAAGCATAATAAATAAACCATATATTTCAGTGATATAACAAGATATACTACACCTATATAAAACATTAAAAAATAGTATTTGGACCATCCATCCAAGTCTGTTATTGTATACTCTTGATTTACAAATACACATTGTAACAGGATTAGCTCAAGGATTGTCGTCTCCTCAGATAGACGAGCACTTTTGGCACAGCAATAAGAGTCCAGTCAAGTATGGTGCAACCATTTTATTTGTTCTTTCAGGCAAACAAAAACAATAGTAATACAAAAGAAAATCCTAGCCGTTCGGCTACTACCTATAACACAAGTAACTAACTACTGAGAGCTGGGCCTACTGCACAGCTCCCTAAACATAATATTCAGCAGTTTTAAGTCACACGTGGTTATCCCAGGAGCAGAGAGAGCCAAATACCTGTGTGCTGTCTGCCCTTATATATGCACACTTCAGGAAACAAGGAATTAACCCCCTCATCCCAAAATCTGAAGTGGCTGAATGGAGTAGAGCCACACCCAACTCTGCCTACTCCAGCAGCCAAACCTTTTACCAGGGTTTAAGTAAAATCCTCCAGCAAGGAACACAATTTTCCCAGGTGCTTTGAGAAGGAACATGACAAGAACCTGGGAGAAATGTATACACCTTCTACCATTTTTCCCCTTGTCCTGTCACAACATGCAGCCATCTTCAATTTGAATCTGATAAGTTGCTTCACCATGATAACGCACAACAAAAGCTATTGAAAACAATAGAAAAAAGTTGATTACCAATTGCTTGTCAAACTAGGGTATGTCTGTTAGATGTGGTAAAACATAGTGGTAAAACCTTCTGAAGTGTTAAAAAGAAAGCTATTTTGTAAACCTATATTATTGTTTAATTATAGACCACTAAGTTATTTATGTGATTTATCCTAGAGCCAGAACCTTAAAGGGTTTTTTCCATTAAAGAGGTTTCCTAAGAACACAACTATATATAAATTTGTAAACAAAAGTTAAACTTTTTTACAAATATAACTAATTAAAAATTTTGTAGAGTTTTAAACATTTTCTCTACCCAACTTAGTGGTGAAAGTCATTTGTCTTAATTAGTTCAAAATGGATACGACCACGAATGCAGGAACTATGGTATTGTACTTGTCAGAAACTCAGATTTCCTTATTGTGGCTGGGTTATCTTCTCTTGCATGTAGTGTTCCTCATCAAATGAAACATCCAGCAAAAGATAATATAATCTTGAGTTTTATTCATCAGAGCTTAAATCCTCCAGCAATGCTAATAGCGTAGAGTTACATACAATGTCTACATGTATCGAGTGTACATGTATTCATGCATACATTGTTCTATCCATTGGCAACTAGTTAAGACAAAAGTGACTCAGTGGTTAGCATTGCAGCACTGGAGTCCTGGGTTTGAATCCTGCCAAGGACAACATCTGCAAGGAGTTTGTATGTTTGTGTGGGTTTCCTCCGGGCACTCCGGCTCCCTCCAAAGACATACTGATAGGGAATATAGATTGTGAGCCCTATATGGGACAGTGACCACAATGTCTGTAAAGTGCTGCGGAATATGATGGCGCTATACAAGTATGCATAATAATAAATATCACCCCTGTTAATTTTCTATAAAATGATATATAGTTATCTTCCTGGGAAAACTTGTTTAATAACATTGATCCCCTATCCACAGAATAGGGGCCAAATGTCTGAACACTGAGGTCCCACCGCTAGGGCCCAAAGATATCAAGAATGTGGGCCTGAAGGTTCCCCTAAATGCCATAAGTGTGGCCATTTATTTCTATAGATATTTCTGGGATAATGATCTCAGACAGAAGTTAATGGAGTGTTGGCAAGCATGCAGATCACCATTATATTTACATAGAGCACTTGGGGAATTCATGGGATCTCAAGCCACTGGACGCAGCCCTTATCCTTAACTTTACACACAACACACACACACACACATATATATATATATATATATATATATATATATATATTATACTAAAAATACTAAAAACCATTAAAACATTCTATGACGTAATAAAATAATGCATGTGTCTTCTGAGTGCAGAGGATTTCTGGAGTTCTGCAACAAATCTATCATATGTAAACATACCCTTATGGATGTAACCTGTGAGAATAAATCCATACAGGAGTAGTGAACCATGTATAAATGGAAGATACTGAATATACATAGTTTCACAAAGTTCTAATATTATTTTATAATGTTTAACAAGAATGAAATACACAAAGCTGATTTCACTGTAATAGCTAATGCAGTATTTTTTTCCCCATGATTACTGCTCTAGAGGGAAATATGATACAAAATAGACTGTTCATAGTTATGATGCTATTAAAAGGGACCAAATTGAGCATTTTCTCTTTTTCATAAACATTTTCCTTTTTTCAGTAATTATTGAAAGAATGTTGTAAACTTCAGTTCCCCTTGGCATGCACACATTTTCACATGGAAAGTCAAGCAGCATCGATAACAAAATACTTCAGTACAGAAATATTGATCTCAGTTATCCCTGTGCAGATGAAATTTTGATTAAAGACAAAATATCCTCCAAAAATCAAAGCAAATTACCTCAGAGGCATCTATTCACAAACATATTATAAAACTAAAAGTGTAACTTAAGTAGTTTTTTTTCTTTAGAAGTTTGCGGAAAAGTTGAAGTAAAAACCTTAATTAAACAAACTCGCCATAAAATTATATTATCTTCATAAGAGTATAAATATGATTTGACTGTTCTCCTGCTGAAAGGAATTTCTCTCATTGCTCAGAAACAGCATGCAGATGTCTCACTGCATATTACAATATTTTGTTTAATTCTCATTAATACAGCATAAGAAAGTAGGATATATACTAGTTTCTCATTAGCTTTCATCCAAATTGCATGGGTCTATCCATCCTAGAGAGGAGAGATTTTAGTAAAATCATGCAAAAAGAGAGCACTCTTCTGGCAAAGATCAAAATGGGGTCCATTATAGTGCAGGCTATTCAATTTCCCAGTTGATTGCTTTTTATCATTGCAATACCTCTGGGTGTTAACTTAGTTACAGTATGTATAGTGGGTGGAATCAATTAATACTAGTCTTAATGCTGAAAGCTCTGGTGACAGATGTTCCAGAATTATTAACAATATTAATTATTCTGCTGCACCCGAATTGAAATCTGGAACTGGCATAGATTTCAGCTATAACTCATGCCAGTTTTCCCCATCTTGATCAAGATCCCTGCCCTGCTCTGACCACTTTTATCAAAAGTGGCAAGCAGGTTGGAAAAAGGGCAAAGTGGTGCAACCAGTTCGGCAAATATCATTATACTCAATAACAAAGGGTATTGGAACAAACAGGGCTGAGCAAACTCTGTGCATAATCTTTATGTAATGTATGACCTTAACTCATGTTATTTTCACTTGGTTTGGGCTCCTCTTTCAGGAACCTGGGCAGAGTCCACAATCATTCAGTTGGCAGTATGTGTAAATGGGCTATATGCATATGATCTTTGTGCCATTATACAGCAGGAAATCCAGGGTTCTGCTACAGAAACCAAATTATTCTCACAATTCATGTTGTATTAGTGCAAATTCTGACCATACTTGTAAATGTAGTGTTATATTCTATACTGTAGTTTAAATACCTTTTTATTGTGCAACCTATTTGTAAAAAATACAGTATTTAAAGTGACCAGTGTTTGACACAGTTACATGCATTGAACCAGATTTATGTGTCTTAGATACTTTTTCTGTCTCACTAGATGTGTCCTCAAAAGATATATGTCTTAAAGGGAAAGGTTGTGGGTTAAAATAGGGCTGGGTGATTAATTGAAAAATAACCAAAACTGAACATTAAACAGGATAACTGATGTGATTTTGTTCACGTCAGTTATTTCTGCGAGGTTGTACCTGCAGTTTAATTTGTGCCAAACACATCCGAATTGGAACTGCTATTATTATACTCTCAGGTCTCTTCAGACCCCAGAGTATAATTAGTGGAGGCCCATGGGAAGTGAAAAAATATAAAAAACAGTGTTACTCACCTCTTCTGGGCTCTGGCATGACTCCCTACGGTCTTTGGCTCTTCTAAATGACATCAGGGGCCAATGAGGTCTATGTTTGGGCTTCAGTGGGTCACATGGCATTGTCCGCTGAGGCCCAATCACAGGCGGGCCTTGAATTCAGTCAAAAGTCCCAAAAAGACAGCAGGGAGTCACACCGGAGCACAGGAGAGGTGAGCAACGCTGTTTTTTATGTTTGATCACCTCCAATGGGCCTCTGCTAATTATACCCTGGGTTCTGATGAGACCCCAGAGTACAATAGTAGTTCTGATTCAGCCGTGTTGGGTCCTAACCCCGCAAGATGAATCTACACATACTCATACTGTAAAAGGGGTGAGACCTAAATGATTTCCAATAATCATAATTAAAGTAAAATGCCCGATTAATCGCAAGTTTGATTTAGGTCATAATCGTCCAGCCCTAGGTTAAAATGAATCAAATTGCATCAAATTTGTGAAAAAAACTTTGGAACTAAATATTGGCCTAAAATAAGCCAATAATGCTGTAATATGCACAGCAAGATGATTTTGTTGCTCATTGTAACCAATTACAGTATAACATTCATTTCTTTAAGTTCTCTTGAAAAATGAAAGACAATTTTTTTAGACACTTTCACAAATCTTCCTTCCTGTGATCTACAAAATCCAAAATGATAATCACAATAAACTTGACAGAATTAATACATAGCTTTTAATAATAAATCAGATAAAAAGTGCATCAATGTACCCAAATAGAAAGAATTCAACCCTGAGCCAAAATAGATGACCTGTTGGTAGCACAATATTGAATAATCCAAACATGGCAGCCTGGAATGGTAAAAATAAATAATAATAACAATAACTAGGACTTACCGTGATTCAGATGAAACCAAAATGAACGACACAAAAAATGGTGGATGGGTGAATAGATGCCAAGGCAGGTATTTATTGATCACAAGAGGCTGATGAGGGACCCAAAAGCAGGTAAAAATCTTACCCTGAAACAATGCCCTGCAAGTATTTCAGAAAGCCTGGTATACCCTAAAGGCCTATGTCGGGGCCACCGCCCTAAATAGCATGCAGCCCCGACCGGAACCTGACCCTAATATAGACAGTTCCTATAATCACCCTCTCAAATATATAAAGTGCTAGAACAACAGGTAGAATATAAAAAGCGCCTCTGTTACAAAAATGTAAATTCCAAAAATTCCAAACAATCCATACATGTAATCCCGACATGCATGTGTCATTAATCTCATCAGGGGATTAAAATGGTAGGAAAAGTTTAAGTATACAAATATGCCATAATAAATTTGAGAGTAGAGACGCAGCAGTTTGTTAATGCCAAATTATCTACACAAAATTTCACAAAAATGGCTAAATGCACTAAAACCATGACAACCCATAATCATGCAGACATAATCAACATATGGTTCCAACGTAATAATACTATGCCGCACTAATATACATCATAAGCGTCAATAGTCCCAATACAAAGAAAAGGGAAGAAAAAGCACAGTTAGAACGCTATAAAAAATCTCCCCCCAAGGATATATGGAGTGCCAAACATACCTGTGGACAAGAAGGACGCTACTTACTTAAGTAGTAATCAGTGCAGGTTGAATAAACGCGGTGGACATGCGCAGTATAGAGATTCAGCGCACACGCCCCATACCAGGAGAACAGGGTACTATGATAAATCGGGTCCATCTTTTGCATGCCTGGACTAGATTTAGGCTAAACTTAGAACAGTAATAATAAATCTCCCCTAGTTATAAAAACTTCACTGTTACAACACTGTATTTTTTTGGTTATCTTATTTTTTTTAATGCTTAAACAGGTTATCCAGGACTGATATTGACTTCTGTGGACTCTTCACCACTTATGAAGCACAGCACCATACATTAGTGAAAAAAAAGTGTATATTAAAGAGTCCATTGTTTTCAACCAGCTTTTTGCCATTCCTTCTCCTCCATTTGGCTTTGTTTTATCCAGTCTCTTGTTTTGACAGAGAAAAAAAAGCGCATGCTATCCTGCTAATTTTTCATTATGAAAGTGAACTTCCTTTTTTTTTTGTTTGTTTGATTTTTTCTTTTTTTTACAGTGAAGTCAACGCAAGATGTATTAAGGTACTGTTCAGTTTTTCTGATCAGAATAACAGAAAACATAGCACAGATGTGAACTCAGGTACAGTAAATCTCTAAAATTAACATATTATCAGAACTGAATACAGAAGAAAAAGCTGTATGAAAAATTAAACTTTGCTATGGCAATATACAACCATATATTTTATTTATCGATCTTCCTCTAGTGGTATTGTACCTTGAACCCTCAAGAGTAAGTTATTCAACTGATCAAATGTCTAGATGCAGTAAGCAGAATACATGTTTAGTTTTATTTTTTATTGAAAACTCTGCTATTATAATTGTAAACAAAAGCCGTGTTAAACTGTGTTAAAATATAAAAAAAAAAACTACTTTTGTAATCTTTTAAAGGGAAGGTTTTAAAAGTGACATATAGTAAGTAAATGTAACTCTGCTTGTTGTCTAAAATGTCATTTGAAGATTAAAGAGGTGTTAAAAAGGTTCAGTAAAATAAAAGTTATTTTATGTATAATAAAAAAATTCCTGAATTTGCCAAAATAGTTTTTGTATTGGTGTTTAATCATACTGTAACTATAATGTGAGTGATATACCTGTGTGACTGTCACATGAACATAGCAGATTTGTATCCACTGGAAGTAGTCAATGATGACTCCTATTAAATTACAGTAAAGATAGATCTTGAAAACCACAAATGATACAAAAATTATACTGAAAAAAATTACGTAACTTTTAAATATACTGAATGATAAGCATCCTTTATTAACTGAAACTACACTATTCCTTCAAGCAACCAAGTTTTCATAAAGGTATAGAAACAATGATACTTTGTTTATTGCATGACGTTCTTATTTCTAAGTTCTATTTTTCTCACGACCCTATGACAGAAAACGACCAAAAATTATGACAAACTAACCGTGCAACCTAATCAAATACAAGCATCATCTTCTCAGTATCAGTCTATCTCCTCCTCTTCATTATTATATTTTATGTTCACATCTTACAGCACTCATTTTCCTACATGGCAGATTTAGTTCTGTCAGATGACAAAACCCATCTGAGCATGACAGTTTGGGTCTGTCTTGTATTTTAAACAGCTATCTCTTGGAGATGTTCTGAATTTTTAATGATGCTGTATGAAATCCTGTCTTTTCCTTTCAGTAATGTCCGGATAGCTTCATTACTACTCAAAAAAAAAAGTTAAAAAAAACACTGCAATTGTATTTTAAAGCAAATAGACTTGTCTATAATATATTATGTTTGTGGTTCCCCAAGAAAAATCAGCAGAAGCAATATGATTAAACAAAATATTTGACAATGTTTAGTTGGCTGTTTACAGATCAAAGGATTGACTTGCTTATATAGACCTCCACCAAAAACATATGGATTTCAATTGCCATGCCAACTTAAGTATTTACCTAAAAGTAACAACTGAACTTATTTCATAGTCAAGAAAAGAAAACAGTGTGTTCATACCATGTTCAGTATTTGAGCTGGGGAAATATCCCAATAGCTGTAGATATGAAGTGTCAGCACTGGCTATACTGAGTCATACAAGCATACAGTGTATTGAAAGAAGGTCCTTTGATATAAAATAAGGAGGTTTGTGCCCGCACCTTTTGGAGCCTCAGTCAATTGGCGTTTTATAAAGAAAAATGACAGAAATTGTGAACAAATCCAATAGATCTCATTGGAAGTCAAGGGGATTCATTTTGTAATGGTGGTATCCATAATGTGACACATCCAGCAGTTCACAGAAAAAAATATTAATGTCACACTCAAGGATTTAGTCACAACATAGGGCATGTAGGTGTGATATAAATATTGTACATATATTCTATTCAGATTCAATGACCATATTATTTCCATAATGGGAACTTTTCATCCAGAATAGCAAACAACTTGGTTTGTCCCTGTTCTTTATCAAGCTATGTAAGGAATGTTGATAATCAGATGTGTCAATTGATGGATTGGTTGGAAGGAAAGGCCCCTTCCTCCACTGGTATCACCCTTTTTAATTATACTTAGCAGGTGCTGCTATGTACTAATACCTCGGTGACTACCTAATCAGTCATAGGATCATCTGTATAATTAGAAACAGCAAAATATTTTCTGTCTCTATTTCATTAACAACACTAATTTAACACTATGTAAATCAGATATAAATAGACTTGGTAAAGTCCTTCTCCTGGGAGCCTGACAGTCTCTTTTAGCTAAGCACTTGACATTCAGCTGCCCAATTACTTAAAAGAAGTCTGTCAGCACAAAATTGAGAATTAAAGTAATCACAGTACCTTGTAGAGCTGTCAACACAGTTTACAATGCTATATTTCTTATTCAGGGCCGCTGCTCCATTCTTGTAAAAATCATCCTTTTATCCCTATGCAGAAAAGGGTTGTATGGGCTGTAAGTTACAAGGATCCCTGTATAACTGTGTACTGCAGGATCCAATCTGTGAGGCTATGGGAAACCTCAACTTTTCCTCCAATTTAAGCACTTTCTCTTCCTTCAGGGCAGGCAACAAATCTTCTCTCTCAGGGCTGTAGCAGAAATGATACTGGGCAGGTGGGCCACAACACTTCCCTTAGGGACTGCACGGGTCACTCAGTATTGATGGTCTGCTCTGCTCAGAGGACTCAACTAGACTGACTCTTTCTGGAGACTTCCAGTCTCCTCCCCTACCCCAACCAATGATTGGCTGGACTAAACCAAGTCCCCTCTAAAGGAGGGGTGCACCATTCTACAGTGGAGAGCACAGAACGGGAAGAAATAACACAAGTGAAGCTGCTAAACATTATAAACAGTTACAGTGGCACATAGCACAATAAAACAACACAAACAAAAATATAGCAGTGTCCATATAGATGTCAGAAACTTGCTCCTGATGCACTGCATTATCCAACATTGGTTATAAAGCTAATTTTACCCTGTGATCACAATGTAAACCTTGGTTGTTGCATAGATTAATTTCATTGTGCATATAGATGTATAGTAGGATGACATTATTTGGAGCAGAAGAAGATATCATACAAGAAAATGACTTTAATTCTCATAGATGGCACATTGTATCAGTTTCATAAGTCTCACTGTTTTTTGCGCTGAACCCAACCTTTAAGGTGTCAAATAGTTAAAAATGCAATCACTGTAACATAACAAAACCTAGTATATAGAGAGTGCTCTAATTACATGAAAGGACTGCTGCAATCGCATAATGCATCCATATTCCCCAGATAAAAAGAATAATACTTAATGCAGCACTAAATACATTACAACGCTTTACTGACAAGAATCCCCTGCAGGATTTTTAGATTTCTAATCTTTTTCTGACAATCAGTACTTCTGGGAAAAGTAAATATAATAATTATGTTGTCAACTCTGCAGTGTAACAATCTGAGAAATCATTGTTTGTGGTTAAGAAAGGAAATACAACATGCAGTTGGTGGATTGTGTACATCTTTAATATATTAGATACCTATTTGCAGTCTTTTATATATAAAGTAAGGGGATGATTGGTCTTTACACACTGTTTCTTTATTTTTTATGGTGTTTCTCTTAGGTTTTCCAGTTGGGCTAGAAGTATATAGGTATTGGTTATATGTCTAAAGCTGGCCTTACATGAGATATTTGTCTGCAGACCATTGTCATCTTCTTCTCCACATACGGATTTTCAGCTCAGGTCAGCAGCTACTTCATGCTTGTTCTAAACTGCACAGTCATCTCTGGATTAACATTTTATAATAAAAGACGTACTGATCGAGAAACTGTTCTAGTCCTTATCAGGCAGCTGAGAGCAGTTTTCAGAGATAGAGAGAAGAGAATATACTGTATGTGGCCAGGAGCAGGGACTCCAATCAGAGAGGTGGTCTGTAACCTAGGCAACAAGTTGTAAACACTGAGGTGCCATAAGGAGCATTATCTGACAAACAGAGCAAAATAGATAAAGCAATGTTTTCGGTTCTTCAGTTTAGTTCAGATTAAGCTACAAGTTTATATGATCCTCGAGGTGGGAACACCCCTTTAATTCTATGTGTATGACCCCAACAGATATCAGACTCTTGGCAGACTTCACCAAATTTAGCTTGATCTGCCACAGTTCTTCAAATAAGTATCTTATGTGTATGGCCATCAACTTTCTGTTTAATTGACCCAGTATATACCCTTAATCTCTCTTAATTATTTGTGCTATACATTCACATACCAGAATACTTTTGCACATTGTTGCATAGCTGATCAATGACCATTTGTATTATGTGAAACGCTCCTCCCCTGTCTTAATGCTTAATAGATCTTGTTTTTATATATATTTTGTTATCCTGTGAGCTTTAATAAATTTTTTTTGATTAGTCAAGTTTCTACCCAAGTAAAGATTATCTTTGCTTAGTGTTCTAATCTAAGTAGGCAAGAAAGCACAGGAATGTACATTAACTTAAATAGGCCACACATGTTATTGTATGGCAAACATTGATATTTTCATCCAACTGCCAGCTGAAAATATTTAGAATGGACAATATTTTTTAGCAGACTAAAGTCTGCCAGTGTGAACAGACATTTATGGTATTTTTTGAAACAATTGTTGGTCAATTCAGCCAACAAAAGACTAATGTATATTATGTTCACACCAAGGTTTCCCTATACTTACTGTACTGTATACTATATATCAGAAAATGCTTTATACCCAAAATATGTCCTTAAGCTATAATGGGCCTAACATAATGCTAAAATAATGTCCTTGGTCCTGTATTGGCCAAGAACAGTATGTAACCTGGAAACTGGGAAGACAAACAGAATGATTCGGGAATCAATCAGGAATTCATCCAGATCTAACTCTGGCATCTGAAGTGTCCTAGAAGAGAGGTCTAAGTGTAAAGGAATGTGCAACAACAGCTCGGTACCCAAAAGGCAGGTGGCAAAACTGTGAAAAGAAGATGGTGACAGTAGTAGTGCAATAATCACTGTGTAAGAGAGATTCACTGGTAAGATGGCCAAAGGCCACAAGTGGTAGTGGTCAATGTAATCTTGTTTGTTTTTTTGTTTACATTTCCAAGGCATGCTTCTGTAATGCCAAAGCTCTCCAAAGCTGCCTATTTCCTTTGAACATACTCCTTTTTCTTTAAGGATTAGTGTACTCACCTTTAAGCTTTCTACTGCTGGTCACTGTAAAGGTCTGCCTCTCCTGCCAGACCTTGCCTGAACAATGCATTGGTTCCCCGTACCAATCCTGCTATCTGGATTCATGCTGTCCTTCTCTCTGGAGGTCTGAGGAATGTCCAGTTTGTGTTTGAAATGAACATGAGGTTCTTATTGTACATTTTGATTAAGGTGTATAGCTCACTAGTCACTCCACAGTGACTATTTATAGTGAGTCCCTACTCTATTGGGTGCTGTGCCACAAGGTACCAATGATCTGCCCCATACAGACCAGGTGCTTTTATTTAGATAGACACTGCAAAAAGAGTTGGTTGCCTGCTTCTTCTCAGTCTTTTTGAGACTCAAGGCAAGATGAGCTTGCGCAGTCTGTCCACATGGTGTGGTACAGTGTGGTGTTGATTGCTGCTTGGTGCTGTGACTGTGCAGTGGTGAGGCTTTGATCCTTGAGGGCTATGTTTAGCAGCAGAAGTGTTGTCAGGCTACTGGATTTCTGCCTCTGTCGCTGTGGCACTGTAGTGGTGATGGATACCACACAGTGCCACACCCATTAATGTAGGGACACTCTTATGTAAGGTCACCATGAAGTGGGCAGTGGGCTTGTGCAATTTGATCAACGTGTATACCAAGAACCTCATGTTAAATAAATAAATAAATAAATAAATAAATAAATGTAAAAAAATGGAAGGCACATTGTTAAAGTATGTAAAAAGCAGGAAAGAAAGATCACGTGACCTTGAATACCATGTAGACTTCACCATAATGCCATGAAGCTAGACCTTAGCCAGTCATTAAAGGGTACATAGATGTGAGGTCACTGATGACTCAGTAATAGGACATGTACAATATATTATGAAAAAGTTCAGAGAGAGAGTAAAGCAAAATACAGATATACAGATAGATTACATGGACAAAATTGTTGGTACCCCTCATTTAATGAAAGAAAAACCCACAATGGTCACACAAATAAGTTGAATCTGACAAAAGTAATAATATATAAAAATTCTATGAAAATGAACAAATGAAAGTCAGACATTGCTTTTCAACCATGCTTCAACAGAATTTTTGAAAAAAGAGAACTCATGAAACAGGCCTGGAGAGAAATGATGATACCCTTAACTTAATATTTTGTTGCACAACCTTTTGAGGCAATCACTGCAATCAAACAATTCCTGTAACTGTCAATGAGACTTCTGTACCTCTCAAAAGGTATTTTGGCCCACTCCTCATGAGCAAACTGCTTCAGTTGTCTCTGGTTTGAAGGGTGCCTTTTCCAGACGGCATGTTTCAACTCCTTCCAAAGATGCTCAATAGGATTTAGGTCAGGGCTCATTGAAAGCCACTTCAGAATAGTCCAATGTTTTCCTCTTAGCCATTCTTGGGTGTTTTTAGCTGTGTGTTTTGGGTCATTATCCTGTTGCAAGACCCATGACCTGCAACTGAGACCAAGCTTTCTGACAGTGGGCAGCACATTTCTCTCTAGAATCCCTTGATAGTCTTGAGATTTCATTGTACTCTGCACAGATTCAAGACACCCTGTGCCAGATGCAGCAAAGCAGCCCCAGAACATAACAGAGCCTCCTCCATGTTTCACAGTAGGGACAGTGTTCTTTTCAAAATATGCTTCATTTTTCCATCTGTGAACATAGAGCTGATTTGCCTTGCCAAAAATTTCGATTTTTGTCTCATCTGTCCATAGGACATTCTCCCAGAAGCTTTGTAGCTTGTCAACATGTACTTTGGCAAATTCCAGTCTGTCGGCTTCAAGTTATTTCTGTGACCATTGTGGGTTTTTCTTTCATTAAACGAGGGGTACCAACAATTTTGTCCACATGTGTAGATATAGTGTAGGGAAGTGTAGTGTGTGAGGAGGAGAAGACTTAGATGTATATGAAAATTTTATTTTAAGAACAGAGAGAGATCGGAGACTGGAGTTTGTGCCTGTCAGTCACACTGTTAGACCTGCAGTCAATAAAGTCTGTCTGTCAGTGTGCTGCATGAAACACATTTCTCATTTCTAACAAACATTTAAAACTGACAATATAGTCACTCCACGCAGCTCCTGGCATCTTCTTCAGACCTCTTCCAGTCTCCAGCTGAAGTCAAGTGCCCTGTGGTTCCTGCTGAGGCCTTTGATTGGGCCTCAGTGGTCACGTGGGGTGTGGCAATGTTGATGCAATGTGGTCTGCCAGGGCTGGAAGAGGCCTGAAGAGGATGCAAGGAGATAACTGGGCATGAGCATGCCCAGGAGAGGTGAGGCAAGGTGAGTATAAGTGTTTGTTACTTTTCCTCATGTGCTCTGAGTCTCAACTTATTACACTTTGGGATCTGAGGAGACCCCAGAGTTGAACAAGGTCAGTACAAAATGAACTGGTGAGCCAAACCTCACAAATATTCGTCAAAATTAATCTTGTGGGGTTTACCTATCTATGGTGATAAGTTGTGTTGTCACACCAAAGCAAACAAAATTGTTCACCAAAAGGAATCAAGAATGGATCCAGAAGAACCTCTGACTGATGCCACTGACTATTTATCACAGGGGCATTGATGTGACTGTGGCATCATGTTCTATGCTACACAGACATACATCATCTACCTTTTCTGTTCTGTCCATATTGTCCTAACACAGCTAGAGCCACTGTTACCACCACCACATAGCATATATGCTTTTACAACAGCAACAACTATTTTACAATAGGAACAAAATCTAAAGCTATTACCAACACATTTATTACAGAAATTACTACAACTGAATTACTATGTTCTAATCATGTGAATGGAATTGCTGGGTGGCAAGCGCATGGATTTTTGTAGGTCCCATTTAATAACAAAATAATAAATGTGAAAAGAATTTGTGCAGCAAATCTGTTGCACATGAATCTACAGTATTTCATGATGCTGTCATGTTATAAATGACACATACTGTAGCATAAGAAGTATGCCTGAAGTCAAGGCTGAAACAAAATATTACATTCTAACAGTCTTAACATTTTATACCTATACGTAACAGTGGAAGAGTGAAGAAATCAGGCGATACCTTTTAGAGGCTAACTGAGTATATTTATAAGTAAGCTTTCTGGAGTACTCGCTCCCTTCATCAGACATGGTGTGATACAAGAACTGAAAATTAACAGATTTTTATACACATGGTTTTCAAAGCATTTTAGAGTCCTTAAAAAAAATTGCAATCTAAGTAGAGATTATTTACAACAGGTCAAAAAAACAGTCTGGAAACTTGTGGTGCGTGACGGAGGGATCAGTAATTCTTGCTGTTATCTGTTTGCTATCAGGAGGTGATTTGTGACCCTCACAGGTCACACATAGTGTGATTTGAAGCTGGCATGAATATTGAGTTCATTTCATGGTTCAAACATAGTGTGACATGAAGCTGGCATGAATATTAAGTCCAAATTGCAGAGTTTGAAATTTTTGCATAAATTTGTACTCCATTTCTTTCCTTTTCTCCTGTGTCTTAAAATGTCCCATTAAAACCACAACCCGCAAATCTTCAATAGAGTGGTTTTCTCCGGAGAAATGTGCGGCCACTGGGAGATCTGTTCCGCTGTTATTAATGGTGGCTCTGTGTGAGTTCATTCGTTGACTGAGTCTCTGCCCTGTTTCCCCCACATAGAGGCCTGTGGTGGGACATTGCACACACATTATGAGGTACACCACATTGGAAGACCTGCAGGAAAATGTCCCCCTAATTCTGTGCACCTGTTGTGACTGTGGGATAGGTACACTGTCAGCGGTGTGGATGTGCTTGCAGGTCATGCACCTTTTATGTAGGCAAGGTGAGGTGCCATTTTCAGTTGGGGCCTTCAGGGCACTCCGGACGATAATGCGCCTCAGGTTTGGTGGTTGTCGAAAGGAGAGGAGAGGGGGGAATGGAAATATGTCCTTGAGTCTGTTGTCCCTATGTAGCACAGGTTGGAGCTCCTTGGCAATCCTTCGTAGGATCTCCAGCTGTGGGTTGTAGGTGACAACTAGGGGCACTCGGGCATCTTTCTGGGTCTCTCTATATGTGAGCAGACTGTCTCTGTTAATGGCTGCTGCTTTGTTTAATTGGTTGTCTGTTACTTTTGGTTTGTATCCCAATCTGAGAAATTTCATCCTCAGATCCAGGAGGTGCTTGTCCAGGTCTGTTTTGTCGGAGCAAATACGATTGTATCGTATAGCCTGGCTGTAGATAATAGATTGTCTTGTGTGCTTGGGGTGGAAGCTGTCGTTTCTCAGGTAGGCCGTTGTGTCTGTGGGTTTGTGGTATATTGATGTGAGTAGCCGGTGGTCTTTAATGTATATTTTGGTATCCAGAAAGTGAATTTCACTCCCTGAATAGCTAAGTTTAAGGTTGATGGTCGGGTGAAAGTCATTGAAGTCATTATGGAATTGAAGTAGGGCCTCCTCACCTGCAGTCCAGATGACAAGGATATCATCGATATAACGAAGGTAAATCATAGGTTTGGTGGCGCATGTTGATAAATATGTTCCTTCCATTTATGCCATAAAGAGATTTGCATATTGGGGTGCACATCTGGTCCCCATTGAAGTTCCCATTCGCTGTAGATATAGATCCTCTCCAAAGGTAAAATGGTTGTGGCTAAGGATGAATTGTATGAGCTGCGTTACTGGTTCTGTTGGGAGGTTTTGTTTTGCCAGGTGTACCCGACATGCTGCAACTCCATCCTTGTGGGGAATGTTGGTATACAGGGATTCCACATCCATGGTGGCCAAAATGGTACCCTCAGGTACAGGGCCCAGGGCATTCAGTTTGTTAAGAAGGTCAGTGGTGTCCTGGATATAGCTTGGAGTATCACTGACAAGGGGTTTTAGGAGATTTTCCACCCAACCTGAGATGTTTTCTGTCAGTGTCCCAATGCCAGAAATGATAGGCCTCCCAGGGTTGCCATCTTTGTGTATCTTTGGGAGCATATAGAAGCAGCCCGGCCTGGGATCTTGTGGGATAAGTCCTTTTACCTGATTCTGGATCTGGACTGGAAACTCCTTGATCATACTCTTTAGTTCTTTCATATAGGCCTCTGTGGGATCACTTCCAAGTTTGGAGTAATGGATGGGATTTGACAGTTGCCTGTTTGCTTCCTGGATATAGTCTGAGGTGTTCATTATGACTATCGTGCCCCCTTTGTCAGCTGGTTTTATTATTATATCCTGATTTTCTTTCAGTGATGTAATAGCCTTCTGTTCCTGCAGGGTTAGGTTATGCACCTGTTTCTTTTGTTTCTCCAGGATTTCTGATTTTACTTTGCTTCTGAAACAGCCAATATATTTATCCAGTGCTGCATTAGCTCCAGGGCGTGGGGTCCAGGTAGATTTTTTGGTAGGATTCCTTATGGGCTGTTCCATCTCAGAGTTGCTGCTGTATGGAAGATCTTTGTCATAAAAATATTCCCTTAATCTCATTTTTCTGAAAAACTCCTCCATATCATTGCAGAGTTGGATATGGTCAGTGTGTGCCGAGGGGCAGAAGGAGAGACCTTTGGAGAGAACTGACATTTCGTGTTTGTTTGGCTCATAAGAGGAAAGATTCACAACACAGCTTTGCTGAGCTGGGCTAGTACTTGCGGTTGTAGTAATGAGACCTTTTTGTCTCAGTCTGTGGAGCTTTTTCTTTTTGTTGTTAATAAGCATATCCTGAAGTTCCCAGTAGTATGTGTGGAGTTTGGCCTTCATTTCCTCTGTGTCATTAGCCAATGATGATTTCAGGGCCTGTATCTCCTCCTGTGTTCTTTTTTTGTTGTTATAGGAAATTTTTATCATATTGTTCCGCAGCCTTTCAGATGTCCGAATACATAGTTGTTCTGCATATCGGCTGTTGTAGGTGTTCCGGGTTGGGTTATGTAAATTGAAGCCTTTTGGGATGAGTCTCTCCTTTTTGCATTTTGTTAAGAAGAAGATGTCGCTGTTGAGTTGTGCAAGTTTCTTAAGCCGGTTTTTCAGTTCCATTCTTTTGCGGAAACTTGTGGTGCGTGACGGAGGGATCAGGAATTCTTGCTGTTATCTGTTTGCTATCAGGAGGTGATTTGTGTCCCTCACAGGTCATACATAGTGTGATTTGAAGCCGGGTTCATGGTTCAAACATAGTGTGACATGAAGCTGGCATGAATATTAAGTCCAAATTGCAGAGTTTGAAATTTTTGCATAAATTTGTACTCCATTTCTTTCCTTTTCTCCTGTGTCTTAAAATGTCCCATTAAAACCACAACCAGCAAATCTTCAATAGAGTGGTTTTCTCCGGAGAAATGTGCGGCCACTGGGAGATCTGTTCTGCTGTTATTAATGGTGGATCTGTGTGAGTTCATTCGTTGACTGAGTCTCTGCCCTGTTTCCCCCACATAGAGGCCTGTGGTGGGACATTGCGCACACATTATGAGGTACACCACATTGGAAGACCTGACGGAAAATGTCCCCCTAATTCTGTGCACCTGTTGTGACTGTGGGATAGGTACACTGTCAGCGGTGTGGATGTGCTTGCAGGTCATGCACCTTTTATGTAGGCAAGGTGAGGTGCCATTTTCAGTTGGGGCCTTCAGGGCACTCTGGACGATAATGCGCCTCATTAAAGACCACCAGCTACTCACATCAATATACCACAAACCCACAGACAGAACGGCCTACCTGAGAAACGACAGCTTCCACCCCAAGCACACAAGACAATCTATTATCTACAGCCAGGCTATACGATACAATCGTATTTGCTCCGACAAAACAGACCTGGACAAGCACCTCCTGGATCTGAGGATGAAATTTCTCAGATTGGGATACAAACCAAAAGTAACAGACAACCAATTAAACAAAGCAGCAGCCATTAACAGAGACAGTCTGCTCACATATAGAGAGACCCAGAAAGATGCCCGAGTGCCCCTAGTTGTCACCTACAACCCACAGCTGGAGATCCTACGAAGGATTGCCAAGGAGCTCCAACCTGTGCTACATAGGGACAACAGACTCAAGGACATATTTCCAGTCCCCCCTCTCCTCTCCTTTCGACAACCACCAAACCTGAGGCGCATTATCGTCCGGAGTGCCCTGAAGGCCCCAACTGAAAATGGCTCCTCACCTTGCCTACATAAAAGGTGCATAACCTGCAAGCACATCCACACCGCTGACAGTGTACCTATCCCACAGTCACAACAGGTGCACAGAATTAGGGGGACATTTTCCTGCAGGTCTTCCAATGTGGTGTACCTCATAATGTGTGTGCAATGTCCCACCACAGGCCTCTATGTGGGGGAAACAGGGCAGAGACTCAGTCAACGAATGAACTCACACAGATCCACCATTAATAACAGCGGAACAGATCTCCCAGTGGCCGCACATTTCTCCGGAGAAAACCACTCTATTGAAGATTTGCGGGTTGTGGTTTTAATGGGACATTTTAAGACACAGGAGAAAAGGAAAGAAATGGAGTACAAATTTATGCAAAAATTTCAAACTCTGCAATTTGGACTTAATATTCATGCCAGCTTCATGTCACACTATGTTTGAACCATGAACTGAACTCAATATTCATGCCAGCTTCAAATCACACTATGTATGACCTGTGAGGGACACAAATCACCTCCTGATAGCAAACAGATAACAGCAAGAATTACTGATCCCTCCGTCACGCACCACAAGTTTCCAGACTGTTTTTTTGACCTGTTGTAAATAACTTCTCTACTTAGATTGCAATTTTTTTTAAGGACTCTAAAATGCTTTGAAAACCATGTGTATAAAAATCTGTTAATTTTCAGTTCTTGTATCACACCATGTCTGATGAAGGGAGCGAGCACTCCTGAAAGCTTACTTATAAATATACTCAGTTAGCCTCTAAAAGGTATCGCCTGATTTCTTCACTCTTCCACTACTTTCAATGGCTAACACGGTACAACATTATACTACTATACGTAACAGTGTCAGCAATGGATATGTGTCTTTCAATTTGGGCAATTAATCATGTTATTCCTTAACTTAATGTGATCTTGCAGTAAAAGTAATTACTTACACCTTTCAATCAATATTGTTACAGATAGACCTGGCAAGTGCACTCACCATAGTCTCAGAAGGATTACATAAAGCTTGAGTGACCTTGTTTATTACAGGTACATTGTATAAATCTTTTACTTCATTCCTTTATCTCTAGCTCCTTATCTCATCCATTTTTAATTTATATTTTATAGAGAATTATTTAAGTCATTTTATAAAAGCAAAGTTATAAATATACATTGAAAACCCTATTGGTGAATTTATCTAGAAACCTATACCATATTCTTTTATTATAAGCACTAGACTTAAGTTATAATATGGTACACACTTAGTGTGGAAAAAAAAATCTGTCACAATAACCCAAACAGGAATTGTCATATACATACTCTTTACTGTTCAGGATTAATAGACTACAATTCAAAATTTTAAAACTATTCTACTATACATTAAGGGAATTCTGTACTAATACTTCTGGCCTACATTCAGTGTTCTTCTTTTATCGCATATATCCTGATGATAGGCACAACTACTAAACATTGCTAAGCTGATAGCAGAAAAGTTATACTGGGAAAATTTAGCTCAATTGTGTTCTGATTCCATGGGCCATTTTAAGCTATACACAGTGGGGCAGATTTATTACAGTGGGGAAAAAAAGTATTTAGTCAGCCACCAATTGTGCAAGTTCTCCCACTTAAAAAGATGAGAGAGGCCTGTAATTGACATCATAGGTACACCTCAACTATGAGAGACAAGATGAGAAAACAAATCTAGAAAATCACATTGTCTGATTTTTAAAGAATTTATTTGTAAATTATGGTGGAAAATAAGTATTTGGTCAATAACAAAAGTTCATCTCAATACTTTGTTATATATCCTTTGTTGCTGGTATGTTGTCCCATTCCTCCATGCAGATCTCCTCTAGAGCAGTGATGTTTTGGGGCTGTCGCTGGGCAACACGGACTTTCAACTCCCTCCAAAGGTTTTCTATGACTGGAGACTGGCTAGGCCACTCCAGGACCTTGAAATGCTTCTTACGAAGCCACTCCTTCGTTGCCCTGGTGGTGTGCTTGGGACCATTGTCATGCTGAACGACCCAGGTTTGCACTCAAAATCTCATGATACATGGCCCCATTCATTCTCTCATGTAGACGGATCAGTCGTCCTGGTCCATTTGCAGAGAAACAGCCCCAAAGCATGATGTTGCCACCCCCATGCTTCACATTAGGTATGATGTTCTTTGGATGCAACTCAGCATTCACTCTCCTCCAAACACGACGAGTTGTGTTTCTACCAAAAAGTTCTACTTTGGTTTCATCTGACCATATGACATTCTTCCAATTCTCTTCTGGAACATCCAAATGCTCTCTAGCAAACTTCAGACGGGCCCGGATATGTACAGGCTTAAGCAGGGGGACACGTCTGGCACTGCAGGATCTGAGTCCCTGGCGGCGTAGCGTGTTACTGACGGTAGCCCTTGTTACGTTAGTCCCAGCTTTCTGCAGGTCATTCACTAGGTCCCCCCGTGTGGTTCTGGGATTTTTGCTCACCGTTCTTGTGATCATTTTGACCCCACGGGGTGAGATCTTGCGTGGAGCCCCT
Source organism: Leptodactylus fallax (assembly GCA_947044405.1). Taxonomy (NCBI): domain Eukaryota; kingdom Metazoa; phylum Chordata; class Amphibia; order Anura; family Leptodactylidae; genus Leptodactylus; species Leptodactylus fallax. Next base: position 35,882 of record CAMRHE010000469.1, read on the forward strand.
GATCGAGAGAGATTATCAGTGGTCATGTATGTCTTCCATTTTTCTAACTATTGCTCCCACAGTTGATTTCTTCACACCAAGCTGCTTGCCTATTGCAGATTCAGTCTTCCCAGCCTGGTGCAGGTCTACAATTTTGTTTCTGGTGTCTTTCCACAGCTCTTTGTTCTTCACCATAGTGGAGTTTGGAGTGTGACTGTTTGAGGTTGTGGACAGGTGTCTTTTATACTGATAACAATTTCAAACAGGTGCCATTACTACAGGTAATGAGTGGAGGACAGAGGAGCCTCTTAAAGAAGAAGTTACAGGTCTGTGAGAGCCAGAAATCTTGCTTGTTTGTAGGTGACCAAATACTTATTTTCCACCATAATTTGCAAATAAATTCTTAAAAATTCAGACAATGTGATTTTCTAGATATGTGTTCTCATTTTGTCTATCATAGTTGAGGTCTACATATGATGTCAATTACAGGCCTCTCTCATCTTTTTAAGTGGGAGAACATGCACAATTGGTGGCTGACTAAATACTTTTTTTTCCTCACTGTATGTCTGGAGTTTAGTACGCCAATCTTAATAACAGTTCCAACTGGCACAAGGCATGCATGAATAAATCAAAATCTGGTGTGTGTTATCATAAATATGTCGAGCCGAGGCATCCCCAGCTAGTCCCGCTCTCCACCCTGCTCTACCTACATTTTCATAAAGTGAGTACATGGGTTGATATATTCTGCCCAGGGTCTTTTTTTTATGTATCCATTTAAGTTGTCTGTACATGTCCATGAAAGAGCCGGCTGTATATTATACAGATGCATTGACTCCCTGGCATTGTAAAGTCTATTAACTAGCATACATATGTACAGATGTATCACTCAAATAACATTACATGCTAGTGCAATATGCCTATACTATAATGATATAACATATCCTATATCCACAATCCATGATCTGCTTATGATATTGGCTCAAATGAATTGCCAGGTAATTCTTGCATTTATTTGCATTGCAGGACCCACCTGGAAATTCATATGAATAGTAGGGCAGCACCTGCCTTCTCCTGTCTCCACCTTTGCCTAACTCATTTGGTGCGGTCCAGTTACTCTAAGGCACATTATATGTAGGTTACTGACCTATGTTAAATGTGATCACTAGTAACCCTGGTTACATAGCTAATGCAGAGACTCTTCTGTAACTTTAAAAGTTTTTGCATTAGCTTCAATCCCTCACTCAAAAGACCTTCCAGATATCCCAATATTATTAATATTTCCTAAATATTGTAGAGCATCTCCAGATCATATATACACCTAGTGGTACCAGAAGTCCATTTTTGTTTCTAACAATATGACAGGGCCAGGCTGCGTTATGTAAGAAATTAGTTTATAACCATGAGGTAAAATTTAAATCAAAGACAATTTATTAATTTATTGAAAGAGACATTATACATTTCCTTGAAGCCTACCCAATTGAATAATAGGGGTATCACTAATAGGCTATATAAACAGGGGATGAGCATGGGGGGGGGGTCATATATACTGGAGCTGTCTGTATCCTACAGCGAACCATTGTTTCACCTAACATCCTATAAATATTTCCTTTATTCATTGCTACGTCTGTAGTAAAGTTTTATATTACAGAAAACGAGTAGTAAAACGTTGCATTCAACCTAAATTCGACTTTTTTAAATGGTTTGCTATGACTTTATATGATGTCACACTCCATTGTGGTAACAGAATGAAGCGAAAGGTTTGTAATAAATGTATAGAGATGTGTCCTCCATTCCCATCCTCTTGGTTGGATGTATTCAGTTATATGTATTACAAGTTAAACAGATCTTCTAAACAGAACATAGTTTCCTGACAAGTTATCACAAAATGATATGCTAACTATCCTATCTATGTCTATATGTGAGAACCCAGTGGTGGAGGGTGTGCAGCCTTTCAATGCTTTTGTTAGCAAACTGTGATATTGTGTTAAATTGATGCTGATAAAAATTGAGGCCTTAATCAAACTGGAGATCAGTCAAGTGTATACTTAACAGGCTGAATTGCAGTTTGTCAAGGGTTTTGCTAGCATTTTCCAACATTGTTTTGAATTAGTTACATGAGAAATTGGGGTCTATAACCACATTTGAGGTAAGAAAAGGGTCAATATATCTGTATAATTATAGGAGTGACAATGCTAAGACCCTACTGATAATTAGAACAGGGATTCTGAGCCCTACATTTTGGAGTCATTTAACCCTTTCCCTTCCAGCCACATATTTATACGTCTTCCCAGGGTGGCACTTCTGTAGCCGAGCACGTATCTACTACGTCCTTACTTCTAATGCCGATATCTCAGGATCCGTTAGGACTATTAAGAAGATCTGGGATTCATTTTAAAGATGAGAATAGCCCTTACAATGCTGTAGCGATTCACTATTGAAAACGCTATTCGGCATTGAGATCCCATTGCAGATCTCAATTTCCAACATCATTTTTAACAGCAATTTGCTCTGAATTTGTAAGGGATCTAACAAAGATCTTGAGATTCTCATCTTTAAAATGATACCAAGATCTTCTTAATACTCCTAACGGATCCTGAGATATGGGGCTCTAAAATGTCCTAACCCCTCCTGTCTCAGGAAACATCTTAAGAGCTGCGGTAGGAGGAAGAGGGGGAAGGAGCAGCTCTGCAGACTGCACAGAGATGAGAAATCATCATCATCATCTGTGCATAACCTGTATGTGACCCCGGGGGGGGGAGGGGATAGCAGGGACTTCTGTCCATGTTATCCCCTCTCCTATCAATCAGAGAGCATACTATACTTTTGCTCTCTGATTGTCACTTAGAGGGATAATGTAATACCCCTCTGAGCCTTACTAGAGGGGTATTCTTATGTAATACCCCTCTGAACATAACCAGGAAGTTTATTGGTGCTGTGACCCAGATGTTTACCATTGTCCACATCGCAGCGCCAAAAGATTCACACAAAACACTTACACAACACATCAATAAACTTTACATTTCACCCAATAATGATTATCACCAGAGATGAATGTATAAATTGCTACAATTTTTATATGGGGGGGGATAGAAAATTATATTTTTATGTAAACTCCTATTTAATTTATATGCTACCTCTACACCATCTTGATGCCCACATTATTGTTTCTGCACTTCAGGGAGTTGTGACTCTATCACAACCCCAAAAGGTGAGCGGCAATTGTACCTCAACTTTTTACTATACACCTGTTGGTGGTAATACACTAGGTGCTGTGTAGTGCTCTTTTTCTTTTGTCTTTACCAGATACAGGCATGCGTCTCGGGTCATGCACAAATCATTCTGCCTCACGTTAGGTGGCACATGGCAGATGGGTGGTTTGGGCTATTTCAAATCAGCGTGATGATGCGGTCCTTGACTAATCGCTGAGGATTGGTGCCTATCATCAAGGTCATGGGAAATTCAGTTTTTATTGCAAAAATAGGGATTTTTCAGCAGTATCATCTAAACTTACACCTCCTGAAAAATCCCTTGGTAATATATCAGGAGAAGAAAAGCATTGAGGGAGATAGAATACATACTGTATAGTATGTTAATTACTTTATTTGTATCAATGCCTTGGGGTATATCTATATGGACCCTCAAGGCAGGTGATCAACAGTAGCTACAGAGGGAAAGATCACATACCTGGTCATTAGCCAGGGGTGGTACATTTACATAGGTGTTGGAGTGTCTCTCACTATACATGTGCTGTGTTTGTTGAATACACACAACAAACAATTTATCTGTCATTGTGTTTTGCTGAACACCTGTTTATTTTGACCCTTACATTTTTTGTTACATCCCTTTTATCTGGGATGGATTTAAGATCTGAAAGAAAGATAAGAGAATATAAGATAAGATAAGATAAGATAAGATAATCCTTTAATAGTTCCACCATGGGGAAATTCATTATGTTACAGCAGAAAAGATATGCAATACAAATACAATATATACAAAACACTCCAAGGTAGAGGCATTACAGTGACAATAGGTAAAGATAGAAAGGTACAGGTAAAAAAAAAAAAAAAAAAAGTAGCAGAGGGCATATTACAACTTAAAGATCTGTTAAGATTCAGATGCAAGGTAAGGAATGTACTGGTCTACAGGAGAGCAGTAGCAGAAATGGGCTGACAACTGCGAGCAGTAGAAAATGCTACTTAAAGGCAAAACACTACTGCGAGCCAAGATCGGCCTCAGACGCCTTCACCAGAGCTCCTCGCATGAAGAGATGGATTTTCGCTGAATCTGAAGACCGGAATTGTCACCAGAACAGAAAGTGTATTACAAATAAATGCACTGCAGCAGAAGCCTACACCCAATCCACACACTACTCACAGGGACAGAGAAAACAGAATGGTCGACAATCACGGGTCAGCAGCTGATGAGAGCAACACAGATCCAAATCACGAGACGAAGACAAATCCAGGAAACAAGCCAATAGTCGGAACAGATCAGGAATGCCAGAACAAAATCGCAAGACAAAAGAGGAATCCAGGTACACAGCCAGTGTCAGACTGGGATGTCTAGGGCCCACCAGTGGAATTGTTTCTAGTTGCCCACCATCAGGACCCCTGCAGATCAGTGGTACCAAGACAGGGTGGCTAAAGGTAATAACATGTCGGTAGCCATGCTGCTCACCCACTATACCATGTGCACCACTGCACTACCTAAACCTACTGCTACACCTTGTATGGCAAGTGAACATCGTGGCTCCAAGAACTGTTACCTTTACCTGTAGCTGGACTGTCCTGGAAAAGCTGATCTGCATAGGTCCTGGCTGTTGTATCATCGCAGATGTAATATTGATGGCCTATACTAAGGACAGGGCATCAATATTAGAAAGATGGATAAATCCTTTAAAGAGGTTGTCCAGGAATTGGAGCAACCCATGTAGCTGGTGGGAGGTGTAAAGTAAAAAATAAGTAAATTAAAAAGCATACTCACCTGTCCCAGGCACTCCGTTGTCTGCTGCCAGTGTCCTTTCAGTCTCATGCCGGCGACTCCTTGCTTGGAGTCCTGCACTTCATGTGATCACTAAGACCAATTAGGTACAGGATTTCCAGAAATGAGGCGCCGCCATGAGACCGAACAGACACAGCCAGGGGACAACGGGGTGCTGGGGACATGTGAGTATGCTTTTTTTTTTTTAAATTTTCTTATTTTTATACCTCCCTGGTGGCCAACACATTGGTCGTTCCAGTTTATGGACAACCTCTTTTAAGGGGTTGTCTGGACCAAATTTTTCTATGGTCACTTCACTGGTCCCCCCACATAGTGGCCTCTTCACTGGTCCCCCATACTGTATGGGGAATAGTGATGGGGTCATTATATTGTGTGGGAGCAGTGATGGGGGCTAGCATCCTGTGGGGGGGACATTAAACTGTGTGGGGCATATTAAAGGGGTTTTCCAGGGTTAATCTTTTTTATGACCTAAGCTTAGGATAGGCCATAAATACCTGATTGGTAGGGGGCTGACACCTGCCCCGGCGTAATTAAAAAAAAAAATGAAGGAGCCACTTTATGGAGTATAAGCTCCACAGTGGCCCCCACCCAGTATTATAAGCTCCACAGTGGCCCCCACCCAGTATTATAAGCTCCACAGTGGCCCCCACACAGTATTATAAGCTCCACAGTGGCCCCCACCCAGTATTATAAGCTCCACAGTGGCCCACACACAGTATTATAAGCTCCACAGTGGCCCCCACCCAGTATTATAAGCTCTACAGTGGCCCCCACCCAGTATTATAAGCTCCACAGTGGCTCCCACACAGTATTATATGCGCCCAATAGCCCCCCTCCGCTTCAGTGCTATTACTATACTCTGGGGTCTCCTCAGACCTCAGAGTATACTAATCGGAGGCCCAGGGGAAGTGATTAAAAATAACAAACACTCATACTCACCTTGCCTTACCTTTCCTTGGCATCCTCGCTCCATCCTGCCGTCTTCAGCGTCTTCAGGCCCTTTTCTGACGTCGCTGCTGAGGCCTGTGATTGGGCCTCAGCCGTCACGTGGGGGCGCACTGACGTCATTATGTGGCCGCGCCCCATGTGACCGCTGGTGCCTAATCACAGGCCTCAGTCACATGACGGAAGAGCGCTGGAGAGAGCTGGCCCAGGAGAGGTGAGAATTTTATTTTTGTTTTCAGTCACCTCCCCTGGGCTGCAATCTATTGGAAAGGGGCCTGCAATATGCCAGGGTCCCTTTCCAATAACAGTATGTATAGCGGTCGGGGAACCAGGCTTTCCCCGACCGCTATCATAGTGGTCCGGGACCCCGGTCATCTCCAGCTGGCCACGGGTCCCGTACCCTGCCGAGCCCGGTCGTGATCGCACCCCCTGCGACCGTGATCGTTACGCCACTCACTGGTCAGGGGCCCGATCGGCATGGTCAGGATCCCAATCGGGCCCCCATGACATGAGGACTAATAGTCGGGGCTTGGGGGCCACCGTTGGATTCACCGGTTCCCCGGTGGGCCAGTCCAACCCTGTACACAACCAACAGTCAGGTATAGGAGCAGTCAAATCAAAGTCAGGCGCTTAGCAGGAGTTAGGAAACTGATAGCCAGCAAAACTGAGTGATGAGGGAGTGGTTTAAATAGGCCTGGTCAGGAAGCTTCCCTATGTTGTCATGGCAACCTTAAAGCAGTAACAACCAATCCTAACAGAAAGCTTCCTTATGTTCACACGGCAACCTTAAAGTGGCAACAACAGAAGTCACATTCCTGACAAGATCTTTCAGAACTCTGTATGGAATGATTTCTGCTTAGGTCGGTGTTGGCTGTACAGCCTAACTGCAGCGGGGAGGAAAGACTTCCAATAGCGATCCTTCTCACACTTTGGGTGAAGTAGTCGGTCACTGACAGTACTGCCCAGTGCTATCACGGTCTCATGCATGGGATGGGAGTTATTCTCCCGCATGGAGCTCACCATGGACAGTATCCTTCTGTCACCCACCACCTGCACAGGGTCCAGGGGACACCCAAGGACAGAGATGGCCCTTCTAATCAGTTTGTCGAGTCTATTCCTATCCCTGGTTGATATGCTACTCCCATAGCAGGCCACTCCGAAGTAGATGGCTGATGTCACTACTCAGTTGAAAAAGGCCCTAAGGAGTGCCCCTGGACTCCAAAGGCTCTCAGCCTCCTAAGCAGGTAGAGCCTGTCGTGGCCCTTCCTGTACACTACATCCAGGTGATCTGCCCAGTCCAGCTTATTATTGAGGAGCATACCCAGGTACTTATAGATGTTGACAATCTCAATGCCCGTCCCCTGTATGTCCACTGGTTTAGGAGGGTATCTGTATTTATGAAAGTCCACCACCATCTCCTTGGTCTTCCCAGCATTAATCCTAAGGTGGTTCTGCTGGCACCAGTCCACAAAGTCCTGGTTCAATTCTCTGTACTCCCTGTGATCTTCATATGTGATGAGGCCTACTATTGCAGAGTCATCAGAATACTTCTGTAAGTAGCAGCTAGATGAGTTGCACCTAAAATCTGCTGTGTACAGTGTGAAGAGGAAAGGGGCAAGAACTGTACCCTGAGGTGCCCCTGTATTACAGATCACGGTATCTGACACACAGTTTTGAGCTCTCACATACTGAGGTCGGTTTGCGAGGTAGTCTAGGATACAATTGGAGGGGTGGTGGTCCACTCCAACAAGAGCCAGCTTGTCCCTCAGCAGCCCCGACTGTATGGTGTTAAAAGCATTGGAGAAATCAAAGAACATTATTCTCACAGTGTTCCCTGGTTTCTCCAGGTGAGAAAGAGCTCTGTGGAGAAGGTGGATGATGGCATCATCCACCCCAATGCCCGGCCGATAAGCAAACTGGAGAGGGTCCATAGCCGAACTAAGTAGAGGGCGGAGATGTGTGAGAACCGATCTCTCTAAGATCTTCATCAGGTGGGAAATCAATGCTACGGCTCTGTAGTCATTAAGGTCCATAGGTTGAGGTGTCTTTGGAAACAGTACCACACAAGATTTTCACAGTTCTGGTACCATTCTCAGCTTCAGGCTCATATTAAACATATATGTAATAATATCACACAGCTGGTTCCCGCAAGTCTTAATTAGCCTTGCACTGATGCCATCTGGCCCTGAGGCTTTCCCAGCTTTGATCTTTTTCAGCTCCTTCCTCACCTGGGCACGTGTGAAGATCAGACTGTAGACAGATGACTGGTTACTAGATTTACAGATCTGGAGGTGAGAACTAGCAGCAGGTGGTGAGGTCAGTGTGGGAGAGGGGATTGAATGACATGCTGGGGTGGGAGGAGCTGGTGTGTGATCAAATCTATTGAAAAATAGATTTAGGTCGTTAAGACAATTAACATCTCCTTCAACCTGGGAGACAGGCTGTCTATGACCAAAAATTGTTAAGACCTTTCCAGACTGCACTGATGTTTTTGCTTTTCATTTGTTTTTCCATTTTTCCCTTATAATTGGCTTTTTCCTCCCTGATTTGATGCCTCAGCTCTTTTTGTACACCCCATAGCCCCTACTTGTCTCCTGCCCTGAATGCCTTCATTTTCTCCTTGAGTAGTGCTTTTATATCAGAAATAATCCATGGTTTGTTGTTAGAGAAGCACCTTACCACTTTTGTGGGTACCGTGGTGTCCACACAAAAATTAATGTAGTCCGTTATGCAGTGTGTGAGTCCTTCTATGTCTTCCCCATAGGAATCCTGCAGCACTTCCCATGCGGTTGTCTCAAAACAATCCCTCAGAGCCTCATCACTCTCCTCGGTCAATATCCTCACTGTGCGGGTGACAGCTGGTTCTTTAACTAAGTGGCTTCTACACAGGTCGAAGATGCATTAGGTTGTGATCTGATCTTCCCAGGGGCGGTAGGGCTGATGAGTTATATGCCTCCCTCGCATTGGCAAAGAACAAGTCCAATGTTTTGTTATCTCTTGTGTGGCAGGTTACATACTGTGTAAGACTGGGCAGTGTGGATGATGGAGAGACATGGTTGAAATATCCAGACACAAGAAGGAGAGCCTGGGGGTGTAGAGACTGCAACTTGTTCACCGTGGCTTGTAGGACCTCACAGGCAGCGTCAGCTTTCGCAGAAGGGAGGACATATGCAGCTATCACGATGAAATGCGATAGTTCCCTGGGTAAATAGAAAGGTCTCATGCTCACAGATAATAGTTCAATGTCCTTACAGCAAGTTTTCTCCTTAATCACAATGTACTTAGAGTTACACCATCTATCATTCACAAATATCGCCAGCCCTCCTCCTTTCCTCTTACCGCACTCCCTGTCCACGCGAAGGAGTTTAAAGCCATCCCAGGAGACAAGAGTGTCCGGAGTAACTTTGGTGAGCCAAAACTCTGTAAACAGAATCATGCTGCACTTCCAAAACTCCTGATGATGCCTGGTCAGTGCCGCCAGTTCGTCCATCTTATTCGCAAGAGATCTCACATTGCCCATAATGTTGGAGGGGAAAGCAGGTCTAAAACATCTCCTCCCAGTCCTCTGAAGGGCTCCAGCTCTGCAGCCTCTTCTCTTCTTCTTCCTCCTTAGTTCCTGGGGGATGTCTGGTCTAGTAGTATGCAGCCCTGCTGGGTCCCTAAGCTGCAGCAGTTCGCCCCTGGAGTAGACAATAGAATCCTGGCTGAATACTGAATCTCCAGACACAACAGTTCCCAGCAATAAAAAGTACTGCAAAGGTTCAAGTCCTCATATGGTTATTCACAGTGCAATGCCCCTTAAGTAGAGTGATAAGACAAAAAAAAAGAAAGGAAAAGAAGAGAAAGCTCAAGGTGAGCAGGAGTTGCTGTAACAGGCTGCCACCAGCCAGGACCATCTTGAAATAAAGAAAAAAAAAATACAAGTATATATTACAAGTACAAGTAAGATGATAGTTTTAATGCATAGCTAATAAATTGTGTTATTTTAGTATTTTGTTTGTGCTCCACATTTGACAATGATAGTAGTTTCTAAGTGGTGAATTGTATTCAATAGATGTGGAAGCAGTGCTATATTGGTACATAAACCAGTCAGGATAATAATGCACAGTATTTATATTTTATATTCCTACAGTTTATTATAATTCTTATTAATTGTGTTATATGAAATCATATTTGTCTTTACACTTCATTTCTGTTTCTTATTGTATTTGACATGTTATCAATAAGATTTCAAAAGAACTCTATTCTACTAAAGTTATTCATAGAAAGTGATTGGTGTTCTAAACTGACTGATCTTATCATACTACAGAAGGCAAAGAATAGATGATATTGCCCAAGCTGTTGATTTATTATTCTTTTATGCAATTGTATTTTCAGAACATAGTTCTCATCTGCTATCTCAACACTATCTGCACAATAATAGATTTCCTACATTGAGAAAATAAATGATTGGTTTGTCATAATCTGACTTTGTTGATGACCTGCAAGCACATTATTGATCTTCTTACAATGATGTGAATGGCAGTCTATAATCTGCTGCTTGGCTTAAAGGTTAAAGAAGACCTACAAGATGAAAATTAAAAATGGCCTTTCAACATATGTTGAAATGGGAAAATATTTTAGTATCTAACTTTTGTACTAAGATAGGATCACATAAAGATTCAGATGTTCTGATTTCTATGCGGTGTAATGCTGACAATCAGATTTACGAAAACATACTGCAGAATTCTCAGAATAAGATTTTCCATTGGAAAATTAAAAAGAAAAAAATACTTTAATTCTTTATAAGACAGCCATGGAAAGAAGTTTTTCTTTTGCCAAAGAAAAGCATCTCCTACTCATGGCAGACTTGACCTGGCCATGTATTACATGAATGGCAATTCATTTGAATGGAAGACATGTATTAAACTAGGTTCACATCACATTTTTATGTACATTTAGCATGTACACTGGGAAAGCTGCTAAGCTATATGTTAAATTGGTCTTTATGGTTAAAGAAGCTCTAGGGAGGACAAAAGAGTACACTTCTGGACTTTGTCAATTTATGTCATTATACCTTTTAAAATTAGAGGATAAAATAACCTACAGATATTTCCAGACTTAAATTACCTTCAGTTTATTAAAGGATTCCATTCTGTCTTGAAACAAATTCACCACAATGTTACAAGAAGCTAACAAAAGCCTTGAAAAGCTACAATTCACTCTTCCCTACTGGGCAGTCCTACATAGACACAAATAGGATAGTTAGCATATCACTTTGGGATAACTTGTCATGACAGTATTTTTTATTGCCCCAGAAGTCAATAGGATCAGGACTCACATCTATTGCAGTAAAGGCATGTCCAGTTATGATGGAACCTGGTTGCACAGGCAGTGCCTTTAACTGGTTGTTTGCTCATCTGAGTCTGTGGTACTGTGGATGACAAACATTTGTAATGAACTTTTCTTATCAAGAGACTCAAATCTTTGTAGAGTAGGGGAGTTAGTAGCTGCTGTACAGATGCTCATCCCCAACACCAAAACAGTTGCTTTATAGGAAGGCAATTTACCTATCAGTATATTTTTGGCATGTGGGAGAAAAGCCAAGCAAACATGTGGAGAACATACAAACTCAATGGAGATATTTCACTTGGTCAGATTCAAACCCAGGATCCAAGTGCTGCAAGACAACAGAGTTAACCACTGAGCAGTGATCAAAGACCCAACAGGAGAAGAAACGAACTTTAAGTCATTTTTAGTTAATTGGCATAAGAGTAAAATGCTGATGAAAACCTTTAGAAAGAGTAGAAGCAGCCTTACAAGGTACTGTCATTAGTTTGGTATTGATTTAACTGCCGACAGATTCCCTTAACAAGCAGTTCACACCTATCTAAACCTGTTCAGCTGTTTGCACTGAATCTGAGCAACATAAGTTCTTGGTTTGCCTGTTCCTGTGAAGGATTTCTGTTCGTGTTTCAGCTTCTGTTCCTACTTGATCATCTGTATATTGACCATGGCCTGTTTCTTGACTCTGCTACTGATTCTGTCCCTGACAGAACTTGTATGTAGCTAATGTTTATCAATGAAAGATCATGTCAAGCCTTATGCAACAAAAACATTATAGATTATAACACAGAGGAGCAACAAGTTAGTTTTAGAGTTTGATGTGCTATTTAAGCTCTGTACTGTCAGAAGGGAAGTGTCAGGCGGGGGGGCATGACTCAGAGGTCCAATCAGAGGCAGCCAGTATCAGAGCTCAGAATCACACCCCTTTCCTGCTTCTGCCTGACACCGCCCTCCTGATGGTACAGAGTCTAAGTAGTGTATCAAATACCAAAACTTACAGCAACAGTGTGGGCTACAGAAAAAATTCCAACTGGGTTGGAATCAGTGGAGTGGCTGCTATTAACAGATGCTAAGAACTATAGTTTTTTGGAGGTGGTGAAAGGTCCTTGTTAAACAGTTTTCATTGAAATTACGCAGAAGTGTGTTGTCACATTCAGCGTAAAGAGCATTACATCTGTACTGTAGGTAATTTCATGAGTACACGATCGTGTACTGTACCTTTTATAAATATAAAGTACTCCATCTTGCCAATGTTACAACTTTGTGGACCCTTATACCTTGGATGTTACACTTAAATAAATTATCTGACTATAAAAACTGATAGCATCATTTTTGACTCACAAAGTCACAACTGAAGTGACATTTCACATTTTAGGGCATTTTCATTTTGAAGTTCATGATTTATGACTGCAATTTTGCAACTGTCTTCAGAATTAGATTACATACAGATAGAATAAAATCTCTTAATAAACATTGATAAAGTCATTTAGTTCACTTGACATGTCCCCCTGACAAAGTAATGCCTTTGATGCTTGTTCAAAGTTATGGTAAAGATGTGGTAACCGGCCAATATTTTATTTATCTGGACAAAGAGCAAACAATGGTATAAATATTTATGTGCAGCATATTGCAGAATATCCTGTAAACATGAAGAACAGGTATATGTCATTGGGAATTAGAGGGCAATGAATACAGTTCTTAGAGGTTTTCTAACAGAAGAGCAATGATTCAATAGACTTTGGGCATGAAAAGTGGTGAGAATATGTAGCATCATTGTGCTATGCATTGATTTTAGATGAATGGATGGCTACAGGCTGGCTATCAGCACTGCAAGAATTACTTCCAGCTTGCTTGTCAAGGGTAGGTTTGTAAAAGATATAGTGGGTTTAAATAGGAAGAACTGTAGATTACTAACAACTTTATAGTGTAGTACATAAAAATATAAGTATGGGGCTTGTTTTAAAGAAAAATTGGCATCCAAAACCTCCTTGAGCATACAGTCAAATTGTGAATCTAAGAAGAACTATTATATACCAAAAATTCTTCACTAGATAAAGTACTACACAGAAAACAAGGTTGACCAGAAATAAAGTGGTATCTTGAATTCATTATACAAAATGCTATACTTGTAACACTAACTACTTGTCAAAAACTTCACCAGAGGAGTTAAACCACCATATGCAGTGCATGAAAAGTGAAGTGTTGCATAATAGAGATAGTGTGCACAAGGGATGAAAGAACAACTTTGTATCTACCGAATACAATACATTCTTTAATTGATGAAATATTATAATTTTATTGAATTTGCTATCACTCCAGTCTTTATAATATTTCAACGCATCTATACCTGAATTGTGGATAAAACAGATACACAGAGATGCAAAACAGAATCAGGTATAGCAGAGCAAAATGAATTGTAAAATAAAATGGGTCAACTAATGAACCCCCCAATCTATTGTATGGGGTCACAGGGACTCTGCGCTGTGGTTTATAGAGTGTTATTGTCATGGAGATGTTCTTCTCTAGAAATAAAGAGGTTTTCCAGCCCCAAACGCAGCTTTCATATAGATGACCTATCCACAGAATAGGTTATCAGTATGTGACCTGTGGGGGTCTGGTACTCGAAACCCCCAAAAAGGTGTTCCCGGGGGTTTTGGGGGCGGGGACCCAAAAGAGGAGGGAAGGGCAGGGGGCTTCCCTCCTTTCCCCTGGGGAAAAAAAGGGAAAGGGGCCCACCCCAAATCTTTTAAAAGAGGAATATTAGAGAATATTAGAATAAAAAAAACACCTGTCACAATAAACCCTCCCCCCTTCCCCCCTAATTTCTCCCTTTTTTTTTTTCCCCTCCCCCCCCCCCCCCATTTACCCCCCCCCTTACCCTTCCCCTCCTTTTTTTTGAACAAAAGTAGGATTCTTTGTCTGTGGAAAAAAGACGGACTTCTGGCCGATTAGGTGTAAACGGACACAAACGGACACTAACGGATACTAACGGACAGAATATATAAAAACCCATTGAAATGAATGGAAATTTTAACGGATTTCTGACGGTTCAGCTAGTGTCCGATGCTAAAATCTTGTAACGGACAATAGCTATGGACACTACTGACGGTCACCAACGGTAGTGCCCCGGTGTGTGAACGCCCCCTTAATCCTGGTTATAGGACCAGTGTAACATTCGTTCCCTCCCACAATGTGTAGCAGAGGGAGGCACTTCTATTTCACCAGTTTGATATAATGTTGTGGCATGCTAGCGAAACCCTTGGCATACTGCCAGATACAACTAAACCACTGTGTAGACACATAGATACTTATACCATATAATTTTTTGACTGAATATCACAAAATCGGGTAATCTTGAAAATCTTTACATCTGATGATGTACTTACATGGATAGAGGAAATGTAAGGAAGGACCCATTTGTAGTAAGCTTAGACAAGATAACAGACTCTTTATGCACTTTGAGTGCTGCACATTACTGGGGGTTTCTATGTATTTCCATAGCTGCTGCAGATTCAAATAGAAGATATGGTTTGCGAAAACTACATAAATGAACCTTTAGCTTCTATGTGCAATGACATTCAAAGGTAATAAGTCACCAATAAGCTTTTGTGTATATGACCAATTTCAACATTAACTGTGTATATCTCATGAATTACACAGCTATTGTAAGTTCATAAATCTGGTCTAAGAGCACAGCCCCTAGCAAGTGATATATCAAGGACTTAATATATCAGATATGCCAGTTGTCTGACAACGCAATGTCAAATACAGAATTACTCTCACCTGGAGCTGTATTGACCTGATTTTTTTACATTAAATATCTCATTCTGTAGCTGCAACAACTTTTTTTTTTTTTTTTTTGCAATGTGGAGATAACAGATGAACATTCTTTTCTATGTATCACCTCTGACATTTATTGTTTTCATGAACATTTGGAAAACTTTGCTGTCAAACAATACTATATCTACAACAACTGTTAAAAGTAAAACCTCTGAACATTGTCATAAAAGGATATACTTAGATTACAGGACACAACTTTCTTTCTGTAACTACTTACTTTCTGTCTTGTAGCTGTGTCTACAAAAAGATTAGAAAAACCATCCAAAGTAAAGAGAAGATTTTGTCTGCTTACTGCAAGCAACAAAGTGCTCCATTTTTTTCTAACCAATATATAACTTTTCCTAGTTTACCACTTTTTACTATTATTGTGGGAGAAAAAGTACACAGTGTGGAGTAAATACAAATCATAAACTTTATGTTACTGAACTCATAAAAAAGTAACTAAAAGTAACTAGGGCAAGCCAACTCTGTTATAACTTCACATTTCTGGCAAACGACACAATTGCTCTGGTAACATGGCTTCAAATAGATCTTTATCTACACTATTTTCCGCTAATATCGATATCAAAAAGGTATGGTGTGTATTTGGTAAATAATATTTAAAAGATAGTAATAATGATGAAGATATCTTACTATGCATATTATGTTACAAATCTGCAGCAATGACAGTTGTCATTGTGCCTAGTATTGGCCACATTGTAATGATCTACAATGCCTAGAATCACAGCACATGTACAGTCATGGCCAAAAGTTTTGAGAATGATACAAATATTAATTTTTACAAAGTCTACTGCTTCAGTTTTTCTAATGGCAATTTGCATATACTCCAGAATGTTATAAAGAGTGATCAGCTTAACAGCAATTACTTGTAAAGTCAATATTTGCCTAGAAAATGAACTTTATCCCCCAAAACACATTTCGACATCATTGCAGCCCTGCCTTAAAAGGACCACCTAACATCGTTTTAGTGATTGCTCCA
The DNA here is from genome assembly GCA_947044405.1 of Leptodactylus fallax. Taxonomy (NCBI): domain Eukaryota; kingdom Metazoa; phylum Chordata; class Amphibia; order Anura; family Leptodactylidae; genus Leptodactylus; species Leptodactylus fallax. Next base: position 51,951 of record CAMRHE010000469.1, read on the forward strand.
TTAACACAGGTGTGGGTGTTGATGAGGACAGGGCTGAAGATCAATCTGTCATGATTAAGTAAGAATGACACCACTGGACACTTTAAAAGGAGGCTGGTGCTTGCCATCATTGTTTCTCTTCTGTTAACCATGGTTATCTCTAAAGAAACACGTGGAGTCATCATTGCACTGCACAAAAATGGCCTAACTGGGAAGAGTATTGCAGCTAGAAAGATTGCACCTTAGTCAACAATCTATCGCATCATCAAGAACTTCAAGGAGAGAGGTTCCATTGGTGCCAAAAAGGCTCCAGGGCGCCCAAGAAAGACCAGCAAGCGGCAGGACCGTCTCTTAAAAGTGTTTCAGCTGCAGGATCGGGCTACCAGCAGTGCAGAGCTTGCTGAGGAATGGCAGCAGGCAGGTGTGAGTGCATCTGCACGCACTGTGAGGCGGAGACTCTTGGAGCAAGGCCTGGTCTCAAGGAGGGCAGCAAAGAAGCCACTTCTCTCCAGAAAAAACATCAGGGACAGACTGATATTCTGCAAAAGGTACAGGGAGTGGACTGCTGAGGACTGGGGTAAAGTCATTTTCTCTGATGAATCCCCTTTTCGATTGTTTGGAACATCTGGAAAACAGCTTATTCGGAGAAGAAGAGGTGAGCGCTACCACCAGTCTTGTCTCATGCCAACTGTAAAGCATCCTGAAACCATTCATGTGTGGGGTTGCTTCTCAGCCAAGGGAATTGGCTCTCTCACAGTCTTGCCTAAAAACACAGCCATGAATAAAGAATGGTACCAGAATGTCCTCCAAGAGCAACTTCTCCCAACCGTCCAAGAGCAGTTTGGCGCTCAACAATGCCTTTTCCAGCATGATGGAGCACCTTGCCATAAAGCAAAGGTGATAACTAAATGGCTCAGGGAACAAAACATAGAGATTTTGGGTCCATGGCCTGGAAACTCCCCAGATCTTAATCCCATTGAGAACTTGTGGTCAATCATCAAGAGATGGGTGGACAAACAAAAACCAACAAATTCAGACAAAATTAAAGCATTGATTCTGCAAGAATGGACTGCTATCAGTCAGGATTTGGTCCAGAAGTTGATTGAGAGCATGCCAGGGAGAATTGCAGAGGTCCTGAAGAAGAAGGGTCAACACTGCAAATATTGACTTGCTGCATTAACTCATTCTAACTGTCAATATAAGCTTCTGTTACTCATAATATGAATGCAATTATATTTCTGTATGTGATAAAAACATCTGACAAACACACATAAAAACCAGAGGGCAGCAGATCATGTGAAAATAGAATATTTGTGTCATTCTCAAAACTTTTGGCCATGACTGTAGGCAAGCTACATTCTCTGACCAAACATTGGTCAAAAATTCATATCTGTCACTCACTCAGAGTCACAAGTCAGAGACAATCTTGGCAACTGTAGAGAAAGGTTAGCAACAGGAGGCAGCTTCGAGGTGATGCAGCATGGAACTAAAATCAACCTTTTTCCAGGTCAGTGAGATCCAATACTACCAACCTTGCTTTATATCTCATATGTTTTGAGGGAATCAATTTGTGGATTTATAGCCAAAGTAAATATTCTGAATCTCAACATTAAGGACCTGATAGCCTCAGAGTACCCACTGGCCACATTTCACACCACAAAAAGCAATTGCATGTCCAAACCATTGAGGATGGCACCAATACAATCTATTTATAGTCCATCACTCCCTGTTATAATCCAGTCACAATAATACACATGGTGACAAAGTAAATTGTTCAATCTCTCCAGTCTGAAAGTTGCTACTTCAGATGTAACATATTGCACTGGTAGCATTCGTTATCCTTCATATATTCAGAGAGACCAAAGTTGTCTGGATCATTAATTTGCCCACAATATTAGAAAACAAAGTGATAGCCCAGGTCTCTGTATGGGAGGGATATCTTTAGTTATTTACTCATAAAGAGAAGACTCAGTGATGGATGATGGGACCCCTTGGGAATATATTTAGATCCCCAGAGGAGTCACGCTATACTGCTGATGAAACACGAAGGGACAGTAAGTTTATGTCAAGGGACAGATGTGGACTGCCCTTGTAATTAATGATCCGGACAGCTGTGGTCCCACTGAATATATGAAGGCTACCAATGCGATACATTATATCTGTAGTAGCAACCTTCAGAGTGGTGATATTGAACCATTTACTATTTGACACAATACAAAAGTATTGCAATGTATTATACAGGCAATTTCCCCCTAGATTTGAAGTCCAAGTATGGGACTAAGTAGAAGTGTTAAAAAAATAAAATATTGTACAATATTAAATAATAAAACAAAATTAAATAGTCCTTTATCCCAACATTTTTTGTAAATAATAATAATAATAATAATAATAATAATAATAATAATAATAATAGTAATAATAAAAACTGACATATTTGGTATTGTTGTGTCCGTAAGAACCCATAGTATAAAAATAGAACATTATTAATCCCGAATAATAAAAAAAGATTAAAAAAATTAGATAAAAAAGATATAAAAAGATAAAAAATAAAAACAAAAACAGCAACCAAATGTATATGTTTTGGTCACATTGCCTCAAAAAAACAATTTATTAAAAATTATTAAAACTCACATAAAACACAAAATGGTACCAAAAGAAACAAGAGCTAATTTTGCAAAAAAACAAGCCCTTACACAGCTCTGACTCTTAGAAGATGGTGACATTAAACAAATTATTTTTGGCAAATAAGTTATTTTATTGTGCAAAAGTAGTACAACATAAAACAATATATAAACAGTGTCAACATAATTGTACTGATTGATAGAATAATATTAACATAAAAATTTAGAACAAAAAAAAGGGATGGCAAAACTGATTTTTTTTATTTTTTTTTTTTTGCCTGTTAAGATAGAATAGATTAAATTTGATAAGCAAGCTAAATGTTTCCTAAAAAGGGGCAATAAAAAAGTACTACTTCTTGCACAAAAAACAAACCCTTATATAGCTATGTAGACATTGAAAGGAAAAAGTTGGATTTTAAAATGTGTCAAGATAAAAAATAAAAAAGAACAGTGAACTTAAGTATTTTTAATTGATTAAATTAGTTTTACACTTTGGTATATATGTCCAAGCACTCTTGATGTCACTAGTGACTATTTGCTGAAAAACATTGTGGATTGCGGTTATTGTGGATAATCTGCCAAATTGGAGATCTGTTAAATCTGGACAAACTTGTAGGTTGGCCATTAACAAATATATGGAGATGAAACAAAAACAAGTAGCGCAGAGAGTGGCAAAAAAGATCCTGTGGCAGAAAGGACATTGTAAAGAAAATATGGTGAGACTACACTATGTGTGTCATCTCTTTAATATGAGACATCTGATATGACAATGACAAACATTTGTAATGTACTTTTCTCACACAAGAGACTCAAAACACAGCGTGTCTTGTGATGTGGGGCTAAACCAGTGCTCATCCCCATCACTTACAAGGGTCAGTCATTTTAAGGGAAGCCAATTTACCTATCAGTATATTTTTGGCATGTGGGAGGAAACTGAAAGAAGAACAAAAAAACTCCATGCAGATGTTGCCCTTGGTGCAAACATGAGACAGCTGGTGTTAGAATAGGTAGCAGTAAGGAAATACTATTGGTGACAACAGGGTACTATTACAGCATAAGAATTTTTGGATAACTAGCTGACTGGAATCTCTTGAGCCCAAAGGGTTAAATAAGACATGCAGCTTTAATTTATTCTTATAATTTGGTTTAATATTGGTATATTTAAGCTAACTAGATTTGGCTATGCACTATGTGAAACCATTACATCTGGTATTATAAAATTATATATATATTACTCCAAAAATAAAGTGTGAAAGAGAGAAAAACAATGTAACATTTTTCTACAGTCAACACCTGTTAGACTTGTCCAACCATCCAGCTCACTCTTGTTTAAAAACTTTTTCCCTAAATTGCAGAAACCTTCTATGGAATGGCGTTATCCATCACATTTTTCCGTTGCCTGATATTTACTGTTTTTGCTAAAAAAAAAAAAAAAGTGCACTACAATTATGAAGTGATATATGAATGGTTCTTCAATATTTTGGAACAAAACTGATGAACATCTACAAATCTACATCTGCGAACATGTGAGGTCTGTGCTATTCACAGACAGCACCCCAACCTGCTTATTTGCAGGTGGGGCGCTGTCTGGGGTTGATCTGCTTTTCATGTCTGTGAAAAGCAGATCAACTTTTTTTATTTTGTTTTCGAAAATTTTTCATGTCTCTGAGTCTGAAAAAATGGATGACACACTGACATATCCGTTTATTTTTCAACAACCCACAGACTTTCATTGATGTGATGCATTTGTGATGCACCATTATTCACTGACAAGGAATGTGTAAGACTAATCAAACTAATAAAATATCACTTTTATTTAAGTATCAATTAAAAAAAATTCAAGAAAATTCAAGATTTACATAGATGGGTAAATATGCCAAGGCAGCTAAGGTATACTGCACAGGCTTCCAGATTCCACTCACTAGAATTCAATATATATACAGTTATGGCCGTAAGTGTTGGCACCCCTAAAATCTTTCCATAAAATTAAGTATTTCTCCCAGAAAATTATTGTAATTACACATGTTTTGTTATACATATATTTATTTCCTTTGTGTACATTGGAACAATCCCAAAAAAGCTTATTGGACATAATTTCACACAAAACTCCAAAAATGGGCCGGACAAAATTGTTGACAACTTTTCAAAATTGTGGGTAAATAACTTTATTTCAAGCATGTGATGCTTACTTAGACACACCTATGGCAAATAACAGGTGTGGGCAACATAAAAAATCACACCTCAAAGCAGATATAAAGGATAGGAGTTGACAACCCTCTGTGACATGCCCAACGGATGAAGAGTGCATCAGCATCAGTGAAAAAAGATGTGCTTCTGAGAAAAATGTGCTATACACAAATGTGTGAATAAGGACTAAGTCAACAATCCATAGTTAAATTATCATCAATCTTATACCATTTAGTATAATTACTCTACAGAATGTCCCTAATATTGCAAGTAGAGATGAGCGAATCGATTCTGCAGAAGTGGAATTCGATCCGAATTTCAGGAAATCTTCGATTCGCCACGATTCCGGATTTCCTGATGCTTCGTGGTAACGAGTATTTAGTAAGGACCTTTGAGACATCAGACGGTCACATGATGTTCTCTAGTGATATGATTGGGTAGGTGTGTCTTTGCTTGTTAGCAGATCCTTCCAGATGAATAAAAATTGTCCGCGCCGGAGATGAGAGAGAGAGAGAGAGAGAGAGAGAGAGAGAGAGACATGACTGTGGCATCCAAGGGCCATTTTGCCGCCCATCCACCCACCCCAGCTCTCTTCAGGCCGGAAATAGCTGTTTATTCGCCGCAAAGTAATTCAGATCGAAGTAAATTTTTTAGGAACTTCGAATCGAACTGCCGAATCTAACTTTTGAGAAATTCGCTCATCTCTAATTGCAAGCATTTTGCACATGTTGTCATGACTTATTGTCACTAGTAGAACTTGCAATCACAAAACTGGAATACCCAAAAGAAACTTCATGTATATGTTTCCCTCAGGACTCTTGCACGTTAACAATTGTTCTATCCAAGTGTTTTGTGGTCCATGAAAAAAATTACAGCACACTGGCAGAAAACTGGCCTATTATAATGAAGAGATCCATTCGCACATCCATTTTTTCATGGACCAAAGGTCTATGAAAGAAAAATGATTGCATATACTTTTTTTCTCTTACTCTACTCATTATGACCATTAGAGATGAGCAAAGTATTCAAAAATTCGATTCGGCAACTTCGCCGATGTTCGCGATATGATTCTATTCGATTCAAATTAAGTCACGAGCGAATCACATACCAATAACAGCCATTTATTGGCTGCAGAGAGCCGGGGTGGGCGGCAAAATGGCGGAAACCCTTGGATGCCGCAGTCATGTTTGACCACGGCATCCAAGTTGTTAAAACCCTGGATCTGTTATGGAGCAGGGTGCTAGGTATCAGTTACAGCTAACACACTGCTCCATAACAGATCGGGGGGATTTAACACCTTGGATGCAGTGGTCAAACATGCCGTGTGCGCTCGCGAAGGGGTTAAAGGGATGTGATATCACAGAGCTGGCTGCTGATTGGCTGCACGCATGGCATTGTGGGTGATTATGCGTTCCCAGAGTTCCTTACCCCATGTAGAGCAGCCATTTTGAACTAAATGCGAATCATTACTACGAAGAGTGAGAAAATTCGGATTCGATGCGAATCGAATATTTCCTGAAATTCAGATCGAATTCCACTTCTGCAGCTTCGATTCGCTCATCTCTAATGACCATGAAAGTATATGGTGTAAAAAAAAAAAAAAAAGGACTGCACATAGATATCATCCATGTGCTGTCTGTGTTTCATCAATTTTTCACAGATTTATTGTTAGGTGATGCTGAAAAATAAAGAAGACAGCCACCATGCTGTCTGCTCCACCCTAAGTGTGAGAAGGAGCGCTATCGGAAGTCTTTCCTCCCCACCGCAGTTAGGCTGTACAACCAACACCGACCTAAGTGGAGATCATTACACACAGAGAACTGAAATATCTTTCTACCTGTTAAATTCCCCCCCCCCCTCCTCTGCTACTTCCTATCTGTCTGTCTGCTATCAATGTAATGCCTCTTACCTTGGAACATTCCTGTACATGTTGTATTTGCATTTGTATCTGCTTATCTTTGCTGCTGTAACACACTGAATTTCCCCATGGTGGGACTATTAAAGGACTATTATTATTATTATTATTATTATTATTATTATTATTAGTTGGTTGCAGGTAGTGATGCAAATGTCCTTAGCTACTTGTGATCTCCTTATACCCTCAAACATTTAGACTAGACATTTAGCATGTTTGGTCTTCTATGGATTAGTCAAACAAATAGTTACTAGAATCTTTTATGTTAAAACTGTAATATTTTGAACTGCAAGTTGAATATTGTTACAACAGTAACTTTTGTAAAACACATTTCTAATAGCAGAATAATTTTAATAACACTGTACATGAGTTGATGTGAAATAAACAAATCTGTGATCTAAATTATATATATTGTTTGTAATGTTTTTTTCCATGCACAGTTCATTGCTGCCATATTTTTGTTGTTTAAAGATGTAAATGGCAGCAAGCCAAATGGAGAAAAACAAAATATGCCATCATTAAGAATGTATAGTGGAAAAAAATGAACCACAGCAGATGCATAGATATATATATTTTAGTCTAATATTCTGATTTAGCATAAAATGTTTAACCCCTTACAGAGGTTCTTCAGGGACTGTTATAAAAAACTATTAAATGCATGCTGTCTACTTACATGTGCATCAATGCAGTGAGGCTTGTTTTCCTTCGTTTGCAAATTTTTTTGGTGTTTTTCATGTCCCTGTTGAGCTGGCTGCACTGCCCCTGGATTTCCTGGTATGGAGGAGGGATTTTTTTTTCTGTCAAATCCCAGCATTCTTCATTTACCCAGGTCCCTTTGCTGTACCCCCCTACTTCCTTTCTACTATCGTTTGTAATCTCGCCACTTCATTTTTACTGACCCACATCATCTATTTGATTCCTGCACAAAGTGTCTTGTATTCCACCCCCTGCTTCTCTCCGTAACTCTGATCATGTACCACTGTGTCTAATGTTGGGGCCCATGTTAACCCATGTTTTGCCCTCTTTCTCTTCTGTTCCACCCCCAGCAGTCTTTATTCCTCCTCCTCTGTCAGTTGTCACGCCCACCACCTCCTTTGTATCCACCCACGATCTTCTCCTGGATTCTTCAGACATAAGGACCGTAGTTGTATGTCACTCACTGCTGCATTCTTTTCCAAGGCTGTACCAGCAGATTGTTCCTATTTCCAGACAGCAAGAAGATGTCATCAGTAATATAAGACTGGGCTCACATCTGCATCAGATACAGTGACTGCCAGAACAAAGGACACCAGGGAGCAATTGTAAACTTAGCATATCACAGTTTTTATCCAAAGTCCCTTCTTTCTGCCTTAAAAAAAAATAATCATCCACTTGTTTCTTTTTCCTATATGTTGTATTGCCAGTGTATGTTGTGGGGGGTATTTATTATATGGGTTTTCTAGCTTTCTAACAATGATGGCCTGTCTACATGATAGGACATCCATTTTTGGTTAGCAGGTTTCCAACTGTAACTCATGTACACAAATATTTTTCCATGATGACTTCATTGTTCACTTAGGGTATGTTCACACAGACCTTTTTGCAGGTAGATTTTCAGGTGGATTCCAACACAAAATCTGCTCTATAAAAGCCTCCCAACTCTCCCATTCATTTCATTGGGAGTTGATTATTTTTGCCAGGAAAAAAGAAGCATCATGATGTATCTTCAGACAGATTCTGCCTTTCAAATCCCCATTAAAATGAATGAGAGGCAGAAAACCTTAGCACTTTTTTGGAGCATTTTTTGCAAAAAGCCATGTTTTTTTTCTGCCTCCCATTCTTTTCAATGGGTGTTGCAAAGCAGAATCTGCCTGAAGATGGGTCATGATGCAAATTTAAAAATACATATACAAATATACAGGCTACACACACTAATATAAAAAAAAACTATTAATGTCCCCAGACAACTCTTTTAATGATCAATGTTGTACCTGTACATCATTGGTCATGAGGGACTGTATGGAGGGGGCTCAGGAGCTAAGCCCTCTCCATACAAGACACAGTGTCAGCAACGATCGCAGCTGTTAACACGTCGCTGATAAACATGACCGCTGCATCTAAATGGGAGACTGGACATCTGTCCAATGCTATTTTAATTGAAATGGGGCATGACTCTAGATCCTACTTGCCCTGTATCAAAGTGTAGACCTTTGGTTGGTCCAGGAGAGTTATGTTTTGGTGTAGGGTCCCATCTAAATGAAGTTGCCTTGTCGTGGCAAGTGGCCATTTACAAGCTTGATCAATCATGTATACGAAGAACCTAAAATTTATATGTATAGATAATAATTAATAGTAGTAAATGTATATGTGTATATATCAAATAGCAGCAATGCACTTTCATCTCTAGTTATATAGGTCTTGGTGCTGTTGTAAGCAGCTTGTGCCTGTTCCCATTGGGATGTGCTGTATAAATTGTATTATAAATAGTTCTTATCTATTTCATATTTCTTTACAGCTATGTCCTTCCTTACATGTACTCTTGGATGGTCATGTCTAGTGCGTCACTAGATATGTAGCTTTACAAGATAATATTGTTTCATTATATTTTATCACAAAGGGATATGCTATATGTATTTATGTGCATCCTCTCTATCTGTCTACTGTATCATTTGTATTTGTTTCTGTAAAGGGAAAAATTATTGGATTCCTATATTATTAGTAATAAACTTTATCTTTTTCTACCCAATTTGTTAAATATGGAGAAATCAACATTTCAGACACATGCTGATTTAGAAATATATAAGATGCTCTCTGATTAAATAGTTGTTGCCAGCACCACCTAAGACAGATGGTTAGCTACTGTACTTTGTATGTAGAAGTGCCAAAAATTCAAGAGTGTGAGAAACCATGATGACTCATAAACCTAATTATACCCCAAAGGAACATGAACAAGTAGTGAAACATTAGGGGTTCTTCTTTTACTGTACAAGGAAATGTGTACAAATGGCTATAGAACACAACACCAGTGTTTATGGGAATAAATAATACTTTGAACATTGATAATATCGATAAGAAAAGTTACATAGAAAGCCAAATAGTATACCTTTTGTAAAATGGGAAAACTTTTATTTTATGGGCATACAACCAATAGCAAATACATTAAACCCTTTAGGAGCTGGTCTATATTGTACTTAAGTACAGGATGACTCAAAAAGGATGGTGAAAAAAGCAGAGACCTGTAGTTAAAGTAACATCAGTGGTAAATGACTAGTGGCTAAAAATCAAAGCAAGACTGGCTTATTTGTCCATAGTAACCAATCATAGCACAGCTTTCATTTTACAAGAGCCAAATTTAAAATGTGCGTCCATAGGGTGATATAAGATGGTGACATTGAAGCAAGAAAAAGCTTTTTGCATGTTGGAATGTACAAGGACAGCCTATTTTGTGACAGTAAAGAGAAACTTTAAGAATAAATTTGCTAAATGTGCTCCACATAGAAAATGCGTTTTGTACTGGATGAAGCAATTTGAAGCCACTGTGTGTTTATGTCATGGGGAGGACTTCAAAAAGACAGTGAACAGGATTCGAGTGTAGTCTTAGAATGTAAACCATGCTGACAAGTAGGGAACTACAGGTGCCAGAAACCATGTTATGACATATCTTATGAAAGTGTCTGCATTGTAAGTAATCATATTCTGAGCAATGAGGACACGTGAAGTCTACGGCCCCTTCTTTTTTACTAAGGGTAGTATCACTGGCCACTTTACAGAGAAATTGGTGTTGTCAGTTTTGGTATCAATATCACTGCACTGTCAGAGGGGCTGGCCTTACAGCTCAGCATCATCAATGGGATGGTGAGAAATGCCCCCCCCCCCCCACAGTACAAGACTATAGGGGTGAGCGTTCCTCACTGCCCAGCGAGGCTGGCCCCTCTGACAGTGCAGTGATATTGGTACTGTGGCTAATAGCACTGATATCTCTGCAATCGGGGCAGATACTGGCAAAACTGACTGCACTGAATTCAGCGCTGACCGCTTTGCAACAGTATATAACATGCACAATGTTAAACGACATGAAAGGTCCTCTTTAAGTGATGTAGAATGACATAAATCCATTGTCATGAGTTTGTACTCCCAGACCCCTCTGTCTCTCTGAGATTTGATGTTTTCTTCTCGTACTAAATGCTGATTTATCTTTCTCACCTCCTTTAGGCTAAGCCCCACATAGCAGGCCACAGCAAGAAAGTGCTGCAGGAAAAACTGCGGTGACAATGCATCACGTTTTTTTCCCGCAGCGCTTTTCACAGAAAGTCCGCTGAGCTTTACTCTAGGTTCACACCTGCACTTGGCTTTCCATTCTTTGGGTCTGCTTGGGGACCCGAAAATGGAAACCCAATCCGCTTAGAAAGCGGTTACCCGTTGAAACATAGACTATAATGGAGTCTGCTGGGTTTCTGCCTGAAAAATGTGGAGAGAAAAGTCCTGCTTGCAGGACTTTTCTCTCTGGATTTATTCAAGCAGATTCGGGGATGGAATCCCCGAACGGAAACTAAGCACTGGAGTGAAACCAACCTTATTTATTCCCTCCTGTATCTAAATTATATTTGAGTTATCAGTTGCTGATACATATTTCATGTTTTCCTCCCTCGATATGTCTCTTCTGTTTCCTCCTATGATCCTGTCTTAGGTACTGTAGGAAGTACTAATGCCCGTTCCTATTCTCGTTTATCTTACACTTTCTGTGTTTCTAGAGAAAGCCTCTGCTTTTCTTTCACTTCCAAACCCAATTTATTTTTCTCTCTTTCCCTTTCACCCTTTATTTGGGTAAAGCAAACCTCAAAGGAATGTCTTTGCTGCATCCTAAACAATCTGTGCAGCTGCAGATCCTGTATTTAGGCAATAGAATTCCATAATGCCCTTCTTTATCTCATTATGGAAAGCGTATGTAACTGAAAAAACAATATTTCTGTGTATTATTTGTAATAAACAAAATCATTCATTTTACGTCTTTTTTATTTTCTGTATTTTATCTAATATAATTGATATATTTTTATATGAGTAGAAGTGATATCAAACTTTAATGCACAAAACCTTTGTTTCCAGTGGCCTGTAGATTTATGTCTTAATACCCAGAGTATTAGCAAAACAATAGAAAATAAATAAATAAATATAGTGCCATGAATTCCCTTATAGCAACATTATGTTTATAGTATGTTTTAAACATCTTTTTTTTAACAGGAAAGATATTTAAAGGGGTTATGTTATGCATGTTCAATAACACATTTTTTAAAATGTATTGAGAATAAAAATAGTAATAAATCTGCAGTTCAAGATATGAGTTTACAGTAAAAGAAACAGCACAAAGAAGGACAGAGCAAAAAAGGGCAGAAAAATAGCAAGACAGACCATTTTCTATGCTTGCAGGCATCATTACCATAAACTAGCTGTATTCCAATATCTGCTTATCACCTAACCATTTCCATGTCGCTAAGACTTATTTGTGGAGAATCACGAGTATACAATAGAGATGGCCAATATTTCACCTTGTAATGCAAATATAAGAATTTAATTTATCCTGAATATTTTGAAAAGTTATATTGTATCATTTTTGTATGTGTACCTTAAACTGAGTATAAATCTGTAAACTTATCAGCCTTTTCATACTGCAGCATAGATTTATTTTTCAAAACAAATTGATATATTAAAAGTAGTACATATTATATATAATATTTATACATATTTATCTATAGGCTTAGCAGTCTTTAGCTTGAATCAAATAACATGCTGAAATATGATATCACACAACAAAAACCACTGAAAGTCATTGAAAAAGTTATGTTAACGGCTTGCCAACCAAATGTGTCTGAGGGTGAACCAGGGAAAACAGCACAGTCAAAAAGTGGTTAAAGAATATTAAAAGTGTTTATTTAACACATTAACAGTGATGTTAAACCTTGTTACATCTATCTAATGCAGCACATTCCTTGGGATCGGCTTATGAAGTGAAGAGGAAGAGAAGATGATGCAGGGGGCGTTAATAACAGTTAATGGAGGCGGTGGCAATGATGACGATGGTGTGCTCAGAGTACAGGGGGAATGCCCCCTGTGCTCCCTGAGCATGATTTACATGTGGGAATAAAACTTATTTTTTATAGAATGGCGGTGAGCAGAAGAGAAATAAAGGTAGGAGTAGAATAGCCTTTATAAAGACTATTCCAATGTGGCTTCAGTTAAAAATGTGTTTTTGCAATGATACACTCTGTTTAATTAAGCCCAATAGATATTTAGGATACATTGTAACAAATTAAACCTATGCTTTACAAGTATGGCGAAGATGGTGGTAGATTTGAGATAAAAACTAACTTTGGTCTCAGCATAGACATGTCCTTGTGTACAGCAAAAGCATATGCAGCAATAAAATGCAAGTCACGTTTATTTTGCAATTCATAAGAGAACCTCGGTGTAAATCTCTACCGGCCAAAGCAGCGAGCTTGATTATTATATTCAGAATTGAATAATACATTCTAATGAGTGATATCGTTATATTAACCTGAAAACACAGTCAATAGAATATGACAAACAGATTGAATGCTTTAATAAGCAGGGAAAACAAGTCAGTAAATGACATACAAAGGTTGGACAATGTTTTTAAAGTCAGGAAGAGAAACTCATTGAGAGAAGGCCACAATCTCTGAGGAAAACAGCATTGCCAGCGCATAAGTATAATTCAATACTTCATAAAGTCACTAACATATAGGAAAAATAAAAGTGTCCCTGCCTGTGGTATATGATTTAAGTTCAAGCACATATTTAATGTTCCCAGAGAAGGGCAATATCACAGAGGAATCCTGAATCCCACAGCGAGACACACAATATCCCACTTTCATAAACATCTTTTGAAATATGTATCTGTCTTAGGCATACAGGTAAAAACGTAAAAATGCAAGGAATGACTGACTGGAGGTTTGTAAATATGAATTTCAAACAAACTGTGATCATCCTACTATTCTCATTTACACTTGGTTACTTGAATTATTTTTTCTTTACAATGCTGAAAGAACTAGTCATATAATGTGACACTTCCTGGGAAGTTTATGACAGATCTTTTATTAGTAAAGCAGTAATCCAGCCAGGTGCTCTCTGCCGACAAATGAACTTTATAATGATTTCAGGGGGTTCAGACTGACAGCAATTACAAGTATGGCAAACCAGTAAAAAATATAAAAGACTGGCAATATTTTCATGCTGCCCAGTGTGTACAATGGCACATACAAGATATGATTTATCTGATTCTACTTAAATATTTTAAGGAAAATTTTTCAAATCTTTCAAGTCTAGAGTTTCAGAAACATCTCGGTTTATGGAAAATAATTTTATTTCAGGCTAGGAGAGAAGATGATAGAAAGGAATATTGAAAGCTCATTTTAGGTCTTCCTTAATTAGGATTTTATTATAATAAGAAAAAGATACAGAGCTCTGTTTTAAAATAAAAGTATATCATTTTATTATCAGTTTAATTTGAATATAAAATTATATTGTTTCACTAGTAAACAAAGTATTGCTTAACACTTTAAAAATGTTATACGTTAGACTCCATTCACCTCACGCTTTTTACATCCATTTAACAGATCCCTTTTAACGGACATAAGCATTGGATGCAAGATATGGACGCATACAAATATAAATGGATGGCCATCCGTTTACATAGAGGTAAAAAAAAATGTATGTTTTTTTTTTTAAGGACATAAAAAAATTGTATACTATAGTTTGGTGTCCGTCAGAAAAAATGGACCCACTGGATCAGTTATTTCACATTGATTTCTAAGTAAACAGATGAACATTTGTTTGCATCTGTTTGCATATTTTTTTGCATCTTTTGTTTGCATCCCTTAAAAACATCTTCTAAATGTAAAAATGGTATGAGAATGAGTGTCGAATTTCTCTGCATTCAAGGTTATTCTTTGTGCACCCACCGTCAGGCTGTGTGCTGGAGGTAAATGTACACCAGCTCATCATTTAAGCCAGATTTTTGGCAAAAATTATAATAAATCTAGCCCCTGCATACCCCCGAGGACTGCGTGAAAATCCAAAATTCCTAATATCTTTGCACAAAAACCTGATTTACTCAAAAAATTGCAACTTTTTATGCCATGTACGACAGAAAACTGAAGTAAAAGGTATAGTAAATCTTTCCCTTTGAATCCAGAGAATGGATAATATTGATCCACTGTAATAATGTCCCCCTAGGGCCAAAAAGTTAATTATTTAGAAAAACAAAGTTTAATAAAAGGTGTATGTAACAAATTATACACTGTTCATTTCTATTATATGTAATCCATGAAAGGGTACCTGAGTTTTCATGAGAAGTTGAAATATGTGCAGGGTCTTGCTGGGCAGTCTACTGTATTCTATGACTGTATAAGCCTTCATACATGATGTTCTATCAGTATTTCTGCTGCTAAATTCCACATTTTGGCTGAAGCATATTTTGCATTTTACTTTGAAGCTGCAGACATGTACAATAAGGAGCAGTCTGTCCCACTACCCTATCCATTATATCTAGTTTAATTTGTTTACATGAAATTCTACCAAAAGTAGCCATACAAGAGCAAACAAATAGCTGAGAAAAACCGAAGTGATATACATATAGGAGATCCTGGAACACTAATCTGTAAATATAGAGCAGATATAAGTATATACCACTACATTCTAGCATCTACCATGCAGACATGCCACAGAAAAAGATCAATCTATGACCACAGTCAGTAAACATGCTTGCTGTCTGTGATCCCATCTGTAACAACACAACCAGCCAGAAGAACATAGAAGACTTTTTCTTACATTATAAGCAGTAAGATGCAGAATCTTCAGTCCTTGTAGTTTGTAGACATGTGTGAAGCTGTGAGTAGAATCAGCTCCTCCCATCTGAAGAGAGAAGCCCATCCCCCCTCATCTCACTTCATTCAATTTTGCTGCTAGGGGCGAACTTCCCTAGTAACAAAGTAGTCAACTGTAAATTAGCTAGAAGGGAAATATCTAGTGGTAGGAACTTTAGAGAGGTTTTCAGGCAAAAATCAGCCACATATTTAATTAATAGGCATTATATTTTGGTTCAGAATCATATGCTCTATAAAATGAGACTAAGTTGTCTAAAAAAGTTAGTGACAATTTAAATGCCATGTTAACCCCTAGACTTCACCAATCTGACTATTTACTTCGCTCTAGATGATGCCCCATGCTGCAGTCATGTTAATTAAAGTCAAACACCTGTGATTTACAACTTATTCTGTAGGAGTGATAAGAGCCGGCTTCTCCATACTGAGGTTATTGTCCAGGAGTTGCTGTTTGATAAGGGAAGCTTTTAGGTCCTTTATCATCACTTTGATCAGCAAACTGTAACTCTTTATGGTGAATACAGTGAAATGTAAACAACTTGTGAAATACATTGTGCTAACAGAACTTGCTCCCCTTCCAGCCCCACCCTTCACCTTCTTCCCAAAGGTCTCCTTTGCCAGCAGGGAGCCTAGCTAGTGATACTGTAACAAAAACAGCTTACAGCCCTCTATTCTGCTAAACTACTGGTTAATTTACACATTGACTAGGGGTCCATAAAATAAGCCATGGCGAATACAAAACCATATGATAATTTTTGATAGAAAAAAAGATATAAATATGTAGCCCCTGTAATTAGAAGAACTAGACAATAATATTTTAATATGTTTATGTGCAATAGTATATATAAAAAAAATTTGTTTTAGGTAAAAGAAGCTAAATGTATTTATTTATTTCACATTTTATATCATTTTTCTACTTCTAGCTAAAAAATATTCAACTTATTTAACAAATAAGGCTACTTATTTCAAGCCTTATGTGTCCTGAAAAATCATGGTAAAAATAGTAGAGATATTCATAACCATTAACCCTTTCCCAACATGCGCTGTACTATTATGGCAGATGCCAGGTCTTTGAAGATGGAGGCCGCTCTGCTGCCGAGAGGCGGCCATAGTTACTGGGTCTTCGCTGTAATGTACTCTGATCATGAACATTGCACTGCTGTGTTCCCCTCCCACCGAAGTAAAAAAAAAAAACAAAACACGGGGCCAGTGGGGACCTTGGACCTTCAATGTTGCAGGCCGGCTCCTGCACAGCCAGATTGTGGGAGCCATCCTATTCCTATGACAGCTGGGGGCCTAAGACTCCCAGCTGTCATAGGAATATTACTATTGAGGCTGGTCTATAACCAGCCTCAATAGTAATGTAGAGAATCTCCAATAGACTGCAATACAGTTGTATTGTAGTCTATGAAACTTTCAAACAAACAATTGCAGTTTCAAGCTCCCTGAGGGGGTGGCTAATAAAATAGTAATAAAAATTAAAAAGGTGTAAAAAAACAATAAAAAACTAAAAGTTCAAATCACCCCCCTTTTTCTAGAATACATATAAAACTAAAGAATTACTGTGAAGCACATACACATTGGGTATCCCTCTGTATGAAAACGCTGGTCTACAAACTTATAAAAATATTTTCCTGTATGGTGAACGCCATAGCAGGAAAAAATATCAAAAGTGCAGAACCGCTGCTTTTTCACTGTTTCGCCTCTGATAAAAATTGGAATGAAAAGTGATAAAACCAATAGACATTCCCCAAAATGGTATAACTAAAAATAATACTGGCCCTGCAAAAAAAAAAAAACATCCTATGCATCCCTATACACGTAAATATAAAAAAAAAATTACGGGTGTCAGAATATGGCAACTTTAAGAATTTTTTTTTTTTTGCAAAGTTTTGGATTTTTGTTAAGGGGTTAAAATGTCAATGAAACTATATACATTTGGTATCCATGGAATCATTGTGGCTGCATAGCGAACACCATAAAAACGAATACACTTTTTCTCTAATTCCACCCCATTCTGAATTTTTTTCCAGCTTTCCAGTACATTGTACAGAATAATAGATGGTACCATAATGAAGAAAAATTTGTCCTGCAAACATTAAGCTTTCATATGGCTCTTTGAATAGAAAAATAAAAAGTTATGGGGTTTGGAAGTTGGGGAGTCAAAAACAAAAATCGAAAAATGCCACTGGTGGGAAGGGGTTAAAAAGATATTGGTGTGTAAAGCAATGCATTCCAAAAGTGCTAAATTTGGCCTGAGCATTGGGGCATCAATGACCTTTGGTCCTGAAAAGGTAAAGACTTGTGTATTAGGGATCGTCTTAATATTTTCAAACCTCACATTAAATTGAGCATGTAATATATAAGGAACAAAATAGACAACTACTACTACTAAGATGTACCAGGAAATTATACAAATGTATTGAAAAAAAAAAAGGCCTTTCATGATATTGTGGAGACAAATAATGGAGCAAGACTAAAAAGGTAGTTTTTTCAGTCCTGGGGATGATGTTTGACCTCCATATAAGCTCACTGCAGATATCAATGCTCCTTAGTCATGAAGAAGTAAAATATGAAAAGACTTTTGTCTGATTTACGAGTTAAGTTATTACTAAGCAAATAATGGGCGTATCAATTTTTAACAAAGAACATTCTTTACATTTTCTTATACTGCATAAGAAATCTTTCGTACTGATAATATTGTTCAACAGAAGTGTGTGATCTACAGGTGATAATATTGCAGTATCATAGTGTTTGCAGTTGTTGTCATGAAATTCCAGCAAAGGTTAAAATATACAGCAAGGTTTTATATACCTTATAAAAATGCTGCCAGTTTGCTCTTTCCTTCTTTACAATGTATAAAATGATTCTGACCTTGTTCCACCTCCAAGAAAAAGTTACTTTTAAGCATGATACAACTTCTTAAATGCTTCCATTACTTAAAAAATCTTGAAGCAGTACTAGCGCATAAAATAAAGTTGACTTTAAGACTGGAAAGCAGGTAACAAATTAAATCACTTGCATATCATATTAAAAAGCACCATATATTGCATATTGGTTTGTACATTAGAACTGCACACACCTAGTATAGCAATCTAATTTTTTTAATCCTCAATATTACCCATTTTTGGATCTTAAAGACCAAACAACTTTGTTTTTTTAAGTTTTTATCTTGGCCCACTTTCGGGGTTATAAGTTTGTTTTTTCCCTTTATATAGCTGTATTATGATTTGTATTTTGCAGGGCAGGTTATATTAACCATTTTGAGTATATATTGTACAATAGTATTATTGTTTGCAGTTTTGCATTAACATGCCAGCTTATAGATCATGCCTCTAGTATGACCTAACAGGCAGATACTTATAGGTAACCTTTATCAGGCCATTCGCTGCAAAGAAAGCATTGCCTCCATGATCTCATCTCAGGACATCAATGAACTGACATAGGAAGCATTTTCCCTCTGTCAAACACATTAGATAATACCGTGATCATTGCATCTAAGTGATTAAACAATCTCATACAAACTTTATTGATTGGTCTTCATTCAGTTACCTGTTAGCAACAGACTGAGCAATAGGATTGCACATTGCAAAAGCACTTCTGAAACATCCTTGCCCATCCGGACTTTGGCACCATCCTTCGGCCGCATACTGCAGCACAGGAGGCGGTTCCGGCTGTGATTCCTTCCTTTGGGTTCTTCTTGTATTGTCTGAACTCTGTCCTATTCCCTCACCTCTGTAATTGATTTTCCACCACACCCATCTCCTTTACCTTGGTTTCCCTCTTCTCCTCTGATAGATAATTTTAGCCTTACCTGTGTGATTAACAGCCTATCGTCCTATCAAGCCTGGGGCGGGTTCTCCCTTCCTATTTATTGTTTGCTCTCCCTGGCTAGCTGACCTCCATTTTGTTATTGTTTGTCATGTCTGCGTTATGTGTCTTCACTTATGTATAAGAAGGGATTACCACCCAGTTGCCGGCTGTTGCCTAGGACAGTTCAGGCAAATAGGCAGGGACAGGGGAGTGTTCACCTTAGGGCTCACTGTCTTGTCGTGCCCCCTCCCCCCAGGGTTCACCAGCAGCAACTGGGGAATTGCTCGCCTAGTAATTCTCTTACAACTGCAGTCTTCTTCTTAAATGCTTTAGTGAAAAGACAGTGTCGAAAATAATTTACAGGTGTACAAAAGTAGTTCTGGTTCAGAAAGAGCCAGGTTTGCTATAAATTTTCCAAAAATTGTTGGTTCTACCAAACCAAAAATTATGGGCATTTGCCTCTTCAGGCACCAGAGTAATCAGAGGCCTAGGAAGATGTATACAAATTTAAAAAAAAAAAAAAAACAACAACATTTATTTACCTTTACTGGGCTATGCTATACCTTTATTTAACCTTCCAGTCTTCTTCTCAGGGAACCCGGAACCTTCTCCAGCCACCTCTAGGTCAAATCTGAGCCCTGTGATTGGGCCTCAGCAGTCACTTGGGGGGCATTGACATCATCAAGCTTTGATGCTACAGAGTACATGGAAAGTGTGAAATGGAGGAGGGGGGAGAAAGTGGCTCTACTTGACAGGGGATGGGAGTGAAGCGGCAGTAATGCACTTCACTCAGTCCCTTCACCACGCAATTGCTTATTATCAGCCAGCACAGGGATCAAATAGTGATGCATTTGGTTGTGGCACTGCACCTCATCAAGCTGTGAACTGCATAATTCTATGATGCTGCCTATACAATAATATTAACGTACAGGGGCATAATTAAACTGATTGTGTAAATAATACTTCCACACATATAGTTTTACATTCTTGGATTCTCAGGTCTTCTTTTCTTTAAATGTCCAACCTGGTGAGCATTCCATCTCTTCTCTCACATCAGTCACTTAATTATTGTTATAATTATGATCATTAACAAGTCTTCACATTGTGGGGTCACTTATTTATACCGTTAGTCTTGAATGTGTAGAGAAAATTGCAGTTGAGTTGTAAAGCTTAAGCATATTCTGCCAACAGGAAGATAAGGACAGCTTGTCACATGGGGCTGCTTTCAAACAATTTTTACTTCATATCTATATGATTGGTAGTTAGTTAAATAACATGCATGTGTCCCACACACAACTGATCTCCAGTTTGGTTAAAGATTCCAATTTTAACACAATATCACAACATGCCAACAAAAGGCTACAATTCAGTCTCCTCCACTGGGTGGGGGTCATACATAGACACAAATAGCAAATCAATTTATGATAAATTGTCACGAAGCCATAATGTTTAAGTCAAGCTCTGTTTTGACCAAGATACCTTCCTTACCGGTCCTCTTGGCTGGAAATGCCCATATATGTATATGTAGAGCAAAGAGTGAAATGAAGAGTATAAGTACGTAATATTAAGGTGCTTAAAAGTTTCCAAATCTGAGTTTAAAAACTGGATCAAAGCCATACTCATATTGTATTGTCAAGAAAGAATGTATCATTGCTATGAATTGTCTACATTCCATGATAAATCATGTTGTACTCTGGTTTTGTACTAGTCTGACTTTGATAAATGAAAGAATGTACTTTTGGTCAAAACTAAGAGACAAAAACTTGTTCTTTCAGCCGAACCCCAATTATAAGTGATTTAATGTTCATACAGTGTAGAAATATCAAATTTTTTTAAACTCATTCTTGGTATTTGTTGTGATACTTATTAATTAATGTATACTTTATACTTTTAATCTTATTAAATTGGGGGTATAGTATAAGCCAATAGCAGCTTACAGGTTCTTACAGATCTGCTGTTTTCATCTATTAAACTCGCCATGACATGACACGACATGACATGAATAGTGCAGTTCAAATGTGGATTGAGTTATATCAAATGTGGCAAGAAGAAAGGACTTATATCATACAGCCATAACTTTAAAATCAGTGACAGGTAGCATTATCTTTAGACAATGACAATTGACAATTGGTCAATATAATAATAATAATAATAATAATAATAATATATTTTATTTATATAGCGCCAACATATTCCACAGCACTTTACAATAAAGAGATATAATAAGCGGCAAGTAAACAGTCAATTGTTGAATATGTGTTAGAAGCATAAAAAACAAACAACAATTTAAGCTACTCTGACATGGGCCAAAATGTGTTGACTAGATGATTGGGTCGGAACCTCTTCTAAATGAAAGGTTTTGTGGTCGATCTTCTGCAGTCACAAGAACTTGCATGTAAAATGGTCCATGGATTGTTGAATATCAATGAATTGGTGTAAAAGTTATGGGCACCCAAATCTTTTCTGCTGACATGGCCATACAAAGACTTATTCTTTTTAGATTTTTAATTTCAATTTTTTTTTTTTATTTGGCGGGGGGACTCCACGTGAGAAATACATTCAATTCTGTCATTATTTTTTGCATTTTGTTATCATGTTGACCATTTTGTAAAAATAAACAATTTGTGTGGGGGTACAAAAAAAATTTGTTTTACTTTTTGATTCATAGAACTACATGAGGGCTCTTCTTTCTGAGCAAGTTGTAATTTTTATTGATACCATTTTCTGGTATGTAAGACTTTGATCACTTTTATTGCTTTTTTGGGGTGACCAAAAGATGCTCTATTCCGGACTATTAGTTAACCCCCAATTTCCACAGCTTCAAGCGTAAACTAAAGACATATCTTTTCAGACAGGCCTATCACAACTCCTAATGTAAACCCTTCCGTAGTTAGAATCTCTAAAGTATAGCCTCCTCTGTTCACGCTCCCGCATTACCTCACAGGATATGATGCTATGTCAGACTAACTTTATATGTCCAGGCACCATCTGCATGTTAAAGGACACGACTGGTGACGGCTCATACAGCTTTATATATGTGTAATGACAGTAACCTCTATTACACAATTGTCTGACCATTGTATAAGCAATGCTACCTCCGATGCCACCCCTGCTACATCTTGTGTCCCCCCCCCACCTCATAGATTGTAAGCTCTTGCGTGCAGGGCCCTCAGGCCCATTGTGTGAATTGACTATTTCTTTGTAATGTATATTTTTTGTCTGTACTTGAACCCTACAAATTGTACAGTGCTGCAGAATATGTTGGCGCTATATAAATAAAATGTATTATTATTATTATTTATTAATTTGCACAATCCATTATGTTTGGCTAATTCGGACTTAAAACACATGTGGTGATACCTAATATGTTTGTTTATTGTTTTTTTTGTTTGTGTTATTTATTTTTTGAGAGAGTTTTTTTCATTTAATTGTTTAGTTATTTTGTTTTACATTTTCAATTTTTTTTACTGTCCCAGAAAGATACTTGAACCTGGTATTGCTTGATAACCTGTACAGTACACTGCAATTGTTATTAATATGTAATGCAGTTTAATGTACATTACTGTCATGACAACCTCTCAACACCTTGAATTCTAACCACAAGGGGGTCAATTGGGTGAAGGAATGTGCTCTCCCCAATCACCCAGACAGGCACAGTTCCTGGAATAATAGTATGGTGGAGAGCAAGCACAGCAGTCCTGGGGTCCTGCGTTCAAATCCGACAAAGGGAAGTATCTGCATATGTTCTCTATGTTTGCATGGGTTTAATGATAGATAAATTGTTTTCCTGAAAAACAACTGATAATTGTGGGTGTTGGGGGTAAACTCTTGTATGGCAGCCACTGACTCCTCCTCCACAACTCTCCCTGCACTATGACACCCTTGGTGAGAAAAGTATTACAAATATTTGTCATTTTCTTTAAATAGAGAGGCGTGAACCAGATTCATTATGAATTTTTTGTTTGCCACCCACGGTCTTCTTTTTCAAGTGTCTTCGGCCCCAGTCACCACAGAGGCCTGTTATTGGGACACCTTGCTGTACCAGACGCCACAGCATATGAGATGCCCTCCCTGGTCTCTGATTCTTATACTCTAGGGCAGAGGTCAGCAACCCCCGGCACGCATGCCAAGAGTGGCACACGAGGCTTATTTACCTGGCATGGGCAGCCTGAGTCCTCACCCAGCAGTTTCGATCAGACCAAGCAGGGCCTAAACGAAACTACTATTATTATAGTCAGGGGTCTCTTCAGACCTTCGAGTATAAGAAATGGAGCCCCAGGAGAGGTGATCAAACATAAAAAACAACATTACTCACCTTCCCTGCGTTCCGCAGCGGCTCTGTTCTCTTCGGGCACTTCTGCCTGATGCCAGTGACCGCTGGCAGGGCATCAGGGGTCACGTCCGGCGTCATAACGCATAATCAGCAGTGGCTGACTACAGGCAGAAGCACCCGAAGAGAACAGAGCCACTGCAGAGTGCAGGGAAGGTGAGCAACATTGTTTTTTATGTTTGCTACGTCTCTTGGCCCTCCACTTATTATACTCTGGGGTCTATAAAGATCCCACCATATAATAACAGCTAGTGAGTGGTGAAAATTGGAATATTATAAAAGTTAGAATATTATACTGTTTGGAGGGCCACTATGGGACATAATACTGTGTGCAGGGGCCGCTATGGGACATAATACCATATGCAGGGACTGCTATGGGACATAATAACGTGTGCAGGGACCACTATGAGACATAATACCATGTGCAGGAGACGCTATGGGATATACAGTAATACTGTGTGCAGAGGCTGCTATGGGATATAATACCGTGTGCAGAGGCCGCTACGGGATATAATACCGTGTGCAGGGGCCACTATGGGATATTATTCTGTATAAAGGTGTGTTTTTGCACAGAAAACTCATGCATTTTTTTTTGTGTAAAAATGCACCATGTGAACGCAGTTTTACGTCGAAGTAAAAGTTCCAGTGGCCTAAGAATATAGCTGCATCCAGATACATACATTTACCACTAATTAAAGGCTGCACATGTACTTTCATTGCTTCTAATCGGAAAGTACAGGTGCGTCCCAGGTAATAGCAGTAAACGCTTGCGTCCTGAAGCATCTTGTGGCAGCACTTCTGTGTTAAGGTTTGTGGTATATGACCTTAGTTTAGAGGTCGTCAGACTTACAATTATAGACCGGCACTCCGAGGACCTCATCTTTGATTTTTTAATTAAAATCGGCACGCCAAACAAAAAAGGTTACCTACCCCTGCTCTAGGGTGTGAGCAGAATCAATCTGGTGTTCCTTGCAAATATTCTCAAGAGAAATCTCACAAGGTTCACCCATCATTAATATTAAATATATGCAATATACAAATGAATTGCAAACATTGGATACATACATATATGTTCATATTTAAAGGGGTTGACCAGGACTTTTTCAGGTACGACCTATCCTTAGTATAGAACATAAATCTGATGGTGGGGCCTGACAGGCAAACCCTACATGAATCAACTATACAGGCCATTTCCAACGCCCATACTATACACAGCACAGAGTCAAAAAACAGTTGACTCCTAGTGCCTGAATAGTGTCTTGGCGCTGGTACTGCAGCTCATCTCCGACTGAAGTCTGTTACTGCCTCTTTTGCTGTGATTTTCTAGCTGAGTAAGTTAACATCAAGAATCATGTTGTCTCGGAAATTTAGCAGTCACAGTACCAGCCCTTTCTGGTGACATACTTGAATGAAGGCAGCCCTCATTCATGTGGTACTGGTGTTCGTACATACAAAAATATGCTTTGACTTGGTGATTCTGTACAAATTTTAAAAATAATGGTATATTTCTAAATCCGTAATTTGATATAATAAGATGAATGTAGTTTTAGATCTCCATAAAATTATTTTAACATAGCAGTAAAACACTTCAATCAAGCTGCTATGAAAACAAATCACATCCAGTGCGGACCTCTAGCAAGCAAACCTTGCAGATACAATGCCTTGCACTACCAATTAATCCCCACCTATCAAGAATGCTAAGTTGCATTGCTATTAAACTATATGCTCGTCAGGGCCCTTACTTGAAGTACACATAAAATAGCATGGAAACCAGGAAACATGAAGGAGATAAGCATCATCCAGCCCTGTGATTGGAGGAAGAACCCATGGTTGAAGTCATTGTGGCTATCCCTCTTATAGGACATTGTAAATAGCACTGCGGCTGACACTACATGAAAGAGGCATTGTGGTTTATAAAGTATAGAAGGGGTACTATCACTAGCACTGTAATACTGTATGCACCGATGTGTCCTTCCTTGCCTTTCTTCTTGACCGGACATGTCGAGATATGTGTGTCACAAAATTACCAGCCTTTCAAAACATGATTATGTGATATTCCGTCCCAAAGTGATATGCTATATGTTGGGCTCTTAGTAGTTGTGTTGTAGATTGCAGAATGTAAAGTTTTTGCTAGTATTTTGCAATACTGTATTTACATAGCTTCATTAAAAATTCCTTTGAGTTTCAAATACGAGTTAAGGGTGGACACGTTATTGCGTCAGCACACCTCTATTTTTTGTGTTACGTCCACCTTCCCCCATTATTTTGTAAAATCATAGCTTAAAAGCAAATGCAAATTAATGGCCAGAATAAAACTAGCTATTATTGTTACACTTAATTTCCTGCAACTACAATAAAAAATGTTGTATTCATTAAAGTAAGAGAATCTACAGATGCTTTGTTCAAGGAAAATAGCAGATACTGTACACAAACCAGACCTATGATGAATCAGAGAAGTTAAGTTCACCCTTCACTTTTGTGCAAAAAACAAATAAGTGACAAGTATTCTTCTGATGTAATTTTTTCAGATCTCTGCATAGCTTGAACAGATTGAAACAGAGATGATGCAAAATGAAAAACATTATTGACTTGACTCATACTTCACCATCTGAACCACATTTTGACTATGAACTCCTGGTTTTGGTGAGGGACATATTTACAACTTTGAGATTAAGAATGCATTTAGTTGATCAGTTAAAAATTCATGATTCATTTAGAGTTTATGTAAAAGCATCTTTATATATATAAAAAAAAAAGTCAATGTCAAATCATCAAGTAATCAAGCATGGATGTTGTATATGTATGTATATTGTACAGGATTTTAAGTGAACAAAATCTTCAGCATGAATGGGTTTGAATGATACATAGAGCACCCCAACAATTGGTGAGTGTGTCAGCTTCAGGACCTCAAACTGCTGTGTTGGACTGGGGTGCAGTGACCCCTTCTCAACTGGTTTATGTAAATATATGTCAGTTTTCAATGTACCACTCTGCAGAACTGATATATACAGTCATGACCGTAAGTGTTGGCACCCCTGAAATTTGCCTAGAAAATTATTGCAATTACACGTTTGTTGTTGAACAGTTAATCAGTAGTGGGTGCTGGGTGTTGTATCCCTAGATATTTGTGATTAATGTCCTATTCTAAGCCTAGGTCATCAATATAAAAGCCAGTTAAGGGTGTAGGTTGTAGGACTTAGCTGGTCAAGTTCATATAAAAAACATTGTAGACCACATCAACACAACATCCTGCAGGGTACACTATGAAACTGTTACTGTTTTGTAACTAGGCTAAAGCAGACTGTGCATTGCTGCTGTATTGTGATTCTACACCTTGTGAATTGCAAGTGAGCAGACACTATTCCTGTGGATTTTATGTGGGTGGACATCACAAGTGTGACTACAATGGTTGATACAAGCAATGGCCCATTGGAAAAGTTCTGGGCAAAGACTGTTCTGTCTCTGTAAACTGTGCACCTCTGAAAAGACATGTAACTGCCCAAAACTTCCGCATCCAAAAGACTTTCAATAACCACTAGGCTAGTTGCTGCATGGTAATCTCTGCAACCATCAAGCCAATTTTCTCGTTTAAATTGTTTGCAAGCACTATGTTTGCTGCCTCAACTTGAGTAAAGACCATTGTTCAACTGTGTGTATAATCCCTTTAAGTGTGTGATAATAGTCGATAATAATTTTTCTTTGTTTTTTATTTCATGGTTTTCAGTACTTTGCTGCACCTCATCATGTTTTTTGGTCACAGCTCATCCTTATTTTGTATATTTAATGTGAACACAAAGTTCAAGCCCTGGATTTCTTAGCACTGCCCTGTGTTGGTGTGCAGTTCACATTGTAATATTTTATAAGGTTAACCACAGTGTAAGGGTTTTCTATTTCTGTTCCCTTTCCACCTGAACATGATATTCCCATTTATAGATTGACCATATCGCTTTTACATATACTTTATATTAAAGTCCACTGCTCCTTCATTATTGCTCCAGTCTTTAAGTATAAGAGCTATTTTGTATATGTAACCAATACAAGTATAAATGCTACTGTTTGAAGAGCAGAAAATGGAAGACTATGAACACTGTGAAATAAACAAATTGACTCTAAAATTTATTTCTGGAGAACCGTTTTTCACCACATTTATTGTTCCTATGAGGTAATCTATAAAAATGAAATTGCTTATTGAAAGAATGAATTGCTCAAATGAAATAAACATCAGAGAGCAATGTTAGAAACATTTCTAACTTCATTTAGTTGTAATGAGTTTTCACTATGTTCAGGAAATTTTGCATCTGTACCAGTAAATCAATTTAATAGGACATATTCTGCCTAGTCCCCAGTCATCTTATCAATCACAAATACAGTACAAAGACCATTATAATGGACGACAAATGGGCTCTTCTTCTAATTCACTTTAACTAGTGATTATAAATGTTGCCTTTTCTGTCACACTTAAAGTTTTTTTTTTTTTTTTTTAATTAATTGTACCTGCATTATAGACAATTATGTACTCTGGCAATTAATCCTTTTCATGGAAACTTAGGCCAACAAAGTAAGACATATGTGTGATGCCATCTTTTCTAGACAATTCTTAAATTGCTTGCAGCCATAACAGAGGTGAAAACATATTTATCATATGGTTCCTATCTCCAGGAAAATGTCCATTTTAGGACATTGTCACATGTGATCATCACACATCAAGTTTTCATTACTTTTAGTTTTAATGACTAATGCTGATGCTTGAGGCTGACACCTGACATTGCTAATAATCAATGTCACTTTTAAGCTTTCACTGAATGTTTAATTTCATAGCAGACTTGATTCTAAGATTTGACATTGACATCTGACTTTTTTATATTTACGTATGCTGTACCTGAATCATATTATTTTAAATATATTTTGCAAAAAAATGACATAAAACATAAAAAACAAGTATATAACAGTGTGAATGTAAAACGTACTATATACTGTATGCAAATTGTATGTTTAGATTTAGCTGCCTGCAACAACTGCTCAAAGATTAAATGTAAAAATACTGTATATATTATATCATACTATATAAAAAAGGGAAGGGAAGAAAAACCAGAACAGTCCCTAGTGACCTATAAGCAGATAGTCAGGGTTCATGTGAGTACACATTTCTTTCTGCTTCCCAATGAGTGCCTCCATTACTGAGGTATTAGTTGTTTCTTAATATTTAATGAGTTGTTTGGTCTACCAAGGGCATCACCTTTCTCTCATCAGATCAAAGAGCTACTCCCCTGCTATGATTAACAGGGCCAGGCAGTGTACATGTCAATCGTAGCGAGGAGGGAGGGAGAGATGGAGGTACTGTGCATTGGAAAGCATAGCTCTTTGGTGCAATGAGAGCAATGGCGACAACCTTGTTGCATCAAACAGCTCATTAGCATATTACCTAATATGCCAACAACAGAGTTACAGATCAGGAATCAGAAAAAGGACAACCTACAAGAAATCGGGAGATTATACAAAAGATTTGATACATAATATGGCAAAGCTTCCAGCAATATTCTTTCTGTCAAAAGTTTTCGATCCCCAGTGGAAACTTAAGGATTTAAAATGAATCTGTCATAAATGCATATGGCAAACTGTCATCTTTCCTTAGTTATAAATAGAAGCTAAGATGCGAGTGTGAACAGAGACTTAAAAAAGTTAGCATGATATAAGCGACTGTTGTGGTTTACCATAGAAACAATCAGTAAAGTATTAATAGCAGACAGATCTTTACATATAGAGAAAAATAATTGAGGCAAACATATCTATAATTAAAAAAAATGTATTATATATAAAATTCAGCCAGAAATTATAGTTATACAGATGTAGCTACATTTATTGTTGCACATAAATTGAGATCTAAGCTTTTATGTACATACTGCTTCATAAATACTTTGAGGAATAGAGATGTTAATTAATTAAATGTGTTCTGCACTGTGAACAATCATCAAAAACATATGCATATGCAATGTGTACCTAACATAAAAAGTAATATAAAAATTAACTGGCCAATTGCTTCCAGGCATACAGCTGGCCAAAAATGCAGTATATCACATTAAAGTCCTAAAATTCTTACAGAGGTTAAAATGAAGCAAAACTTATTTTAATTTACAGCTAAATGAATATATAAAGAATTTTGTCAACTAAAGGAAGTTTTAAATATATCCAGTTTTATAAAATATAGCTCAATAATTTAACGGGAAGTTCAAAGGAAAATTGAAAATGTTAATTTACTGGAATTATTACAATATTTGCTAATTTTTAATGTAACAAATAAATCATGTTTTCTTATTTACTGTCTGACATTCTACAAAACCTGTTGTCTAGTAGTTACATAAAAGAACAGTATGGGAAGTATATCTCAATGATAAACATGTTCTCTTGGATGGACATTTTTCATATGTGAGATGACCAGCTTTTCAAATTAGCATGATTTCCTAAGATTCTCTTAGAAAATGCCTATCCTGTATAAGTCTAAGTCTATCTGCGACTCAATTGTGAGGAGACCCCAGTTATAATAATAGCACTCCTGAACTCAAACATGCAGGTGAACCTCACGAATATTTACTAAACTAATCTTGTGAAGTTTACCCATCACTAACGATAAGTTATTAAAAAGTATATGTTAAAGGGGTATTCCCACATACATAACCATTTTTAAATTTGTAGATAATTAAAAGTTAAACATTTTTGCAAGTATAAGTAATTAAACATTTTTCAGAGTTTTAAAGATTTTCACTAAATATATTGTGGTCACAGTCTTGTTGTCTTGATCGGTTGCCAATGGATACGACCATGAATGCAGGATCTTTCTAAGGTCAGAAAATCAGCAATGGTTCCTTATCGTGGCCAGGATATCTTCTCATACATGTAGTGTCCTTACTTGATAACCCAGCTACAATAAGAAAATCATGGCTGGGTATTTGACAAGTCCCAGACCATATAAAGTTTCTGCATTTGTGGTCGTATCCATTGGCAACCGATCAAGACATCATGGTTTGTACTGGCTTGTGGGAGGAAACTGTAGCACCTGGTGGAGGTACATGCAAACATGGAGAAAACATACAAACTCCAGTTGCCTTCAGTCAGTTTCGAAACCAGAACCCCAGCGCTGCAAGCACTAACCACTGAGCCACCCACAAGACTATTGGGGTTATTTTCATTAAAGAGGATGTCCTATGACTGACTTAGGAGGCATAACTTTAAATGTAATAATTGTTTGGTGTGACACCTACCTAAGAGTATATTTACATGAGACATTTTTGACATTGCAGTCAAATCTCATCAAAAACTACATTTAAAATTGCACTAAGTTCTACTGCAGTTTGGTGTTACCATTATTAGATGTGCAATTGGATGTGAAAAATGTAAAATAAATTTGTATATACAGCTAAAACAGAGCATTCAATAACTGCATCACATAACCACAGCAATTGCCATATAAATATCTAATTTAGATGTACCCTAATGTGTATGGGCAGCTTAAACTTAACTCACAGCTGAGGGTGTAATAACTAAAAGTCCGCAGGGAAACATGAACTCATACAGCTCTGGAGGTACCCTTTAGCAAATATACAGTCATATGAAAAAGTTTGGGCACCCCTATTAATCTTAATCATTTTTAGTTCTAAATATTTGGGTGTTTGCAACAGCCATTTCAATTTGATATATCTAATAACTGATGGACACAGTAATATTTCAGGATTGAAATGAGGTTTATTGTACTAACAGAAAATGTGCAATATGCATTAAACCAAAATTTGACCGGTATTTTTGGGAATACTGTATCTCAGGAACGGTACGTCCAAGAGATCTGAGACCCAGTCTATAATATTCCCGGACACCTGATGTACATGTGTGCCAAATTTGGTGAATATCGGTCCAGTCGTTTGGTCGCGCATAAAGAACAGACAAACAGACAGACAGACAGACAGGAACTAATTTTTATGCAGTGCCTTGCGAAAGTATTCGGCCCCCTTGAACTTTTCAACCTTTTGCCACATTTCAGGCTTCAAACATAAGGATATAAAATTTTTATTTTTTGGTGAAGAATCAACAACAAGTGGGACACAATCGTGAAGTGGAACAAAATTTATTGGATATTTTAAACTTTTGTAAAAAATAAAAAACTGAAAAGTGGGGTGTGCAATATTATTCGGCCCCTTTACTTTCAGTACAGCAAACTCACTCTAGAAGTTCAGTGAGGATCTCTGAATGATCCAATGTTGTCCTAAATGACTGATGATGATAAATATAATCCACCTGTGTGTAATCAATTCTCCGTATAAATGCACCTGCTCTGTGATAGTCTCAGGGTTCTGTTTAAAGCACAGAGAGCATCATGAAGACCAAGGAACACACCAGGCAGGTCCGTGATACTGTTGTGGAGAAGTTTAAAGCCGGATTTGGATACAAAAAGATTTCCCAAACTTTAAACATCCCAAGGAGCACTGTGCAAGCGATCATATTGAAATGGAAGGAGTATCAGACCACTGCAAATCTACCAAGACCCGGCCGTCCCTCTAAACTTTCATCTCAAACAAGGAGAAGACTGATCAGAGATGCAGCCAAGAGGCCCATGATCACTCTGGATTGTGATGATGAGTCCCTCAATTTATGTATCTTTCTTGGACATGTATCATTCCTCATTCCTATCAGTCACATATCTGTAGGAATGTAAAGCTGTGTTTACATTGGTGGTCAATTCGCTCCAATGGTTTTATGTGCATACCATGGAGAGAGGGCCGGTCTGGCCCGTCAGTGTGATATCCCAGATGTCCGTCCTTCCCCCACTGGTTGGAATGTGGTGCTTACCCATCTGTCCGAGGATTCTGCAAAGGAGAGAGAGGGAGGGCTGGCTAAGGGGGAGGTGAAGGGTGTAGCTGGGGGTGGTCACACACTGAGGTGAGAGTGAGTTTTTAGTAGTATTGTGTTGAGCATGGAAGAGAGACAGCTAGGACAAAGCTGTGTGCTCAGGTATTTTTTCTAATATTTATTTCCTTTTATTTTGGTGTATTGTATCATTTCCCTTTTGCTTGTATGTTTATGCTTGATCATATTAATATTGTATATTTCTGTATATGCTATTAATCCATACCGACCCACTTGGGTTATTAAACATATAAAATTTATATCACTCGCTTCGTTTTTATCCTATGACCCGGTCTACTCACGGTGTGTGAGTGGGAGGTTAAGAAAGAAGTTTGATCGCAGGCGTGCCAGGCGGCTGGGCGAGGCGATATTCTTCACAGTGGTGGCAGCTTTGTGGGATTTTAGGATAACAGTGTGTGGGTGTGGTATCACGCAGACACTGGGGATTGCGGCAATCCTATGGAACGAGCGCGGTATGAGATCAAGCTTAAAATACAGTGAAAGTTTGGTACAGTACTGTTCCCTCCCTTCTTCTTTTTTCTGTCCTATCTTTTATTTGGCAACGGCTTCCAGTGGATGGCTGGTGGGACCAGAAGCATAACCAAACGTCTGCAGGACTTGGTTGCTGCTGAACTCCAGGAGATGGCGGATATGGAAGCTACCATAGCCATGCAGGAGGCGGAGCAAAGTCCTGAGAGGCTGGCACCAGAAAACATCACCATGCCAGACGGTTCCGCAGGTGCCCGGACCCCAGAGGTAACTGTGCCTGGAGGGACCAGTAACCCCAGTTCTGTGGGGGTAACGGACTTATACTTGCAAATGGCCTTACAGCAGATAGACGCCAGTGACTATAGCGCCCGTCTGCAGGTGATTCACCAGTACCAAGAAGTTGCAGAGCGCCGGGCAGAGAGAGAAGCTGCAGAGCGCCGGGCGGAGAGAGAGGCCGCTGCTGAAGAGTGTCGGGCGGAGAGAGAAGCTGCAGAGCGCCGGGCAGAAAGAGAGCATCAGCTTGAGCTAAGAAAGCTGGAACTTCCCCGGCAGGCGCAACCTTCCCCTGCACCAACTCCAGGTGCTGAGGCGGATCCACCGTGCGGGCTTGACCATCAAACCGGAAAAGTGTCAGCTGGGCATGCGCGAGGTCCAATACCTGGGACACCGGGTAGGTGGGGGAACCCTGAAACCTGAACCTGAAAAGCTGGATGTAATCACATCCTGGCCAACCCCCCCGGACCAAGCGACAGGTGATGTCTTTCCTGGGTACGGCAGGGTACTATAGGAAGTTCGGGTGGTTTTGCAGGTAAACCACTTTTTATGCTTATAGGTTTACGTTTGTAGGGGTCCCCAAGCGACTCCCCAAACAGAAACCGAACGCAGATGTGAACCGGCCCTTACATGAGCCAGGCAGCAGCTGGTAACTGTGTATGTTCAGATACAAAGTGGATTTAAGTGCATGGAGTGCTGGGTGATGTTCACAGTGAAGTATACAATCTTCACAGTGATGTACAGTAGTTAACAATGCATTTGCAAACCAAGAGTGAATAGAGTTGAATCTGTACTGTGTTGAAAAATACACTAGCAGTATATTAATAATGGTAACAATAATGTATGGACGATGGTAGCAAATTATATTAATTTTGTGTAGCAATGATAAAAAAGCAAACAATGACTAATAACCTAAATCTTTCCCTACCCACAATTATATAACCTATTTATCAGAAAGGAAACTGTTACTTAGGAAGACCAAATATCTAGAGATGATTCATAAAGATATACTAACCGATATTGTTTAAGCTCCCTTATCTCTTGCTCTCTCTCTTACAAGTCTTTCATTTCCTTTATTCCTACGCATGATGCTGGGAGTATGCTTTCATTAAATGCCATAAATAGAACCATAAGCAGAGTCCTGCTAGTGATGCTTTTCTAGGAAGGTCTATGTACATTGCAATAGCTTTGCTCTTTAATGAATGTTTTTTAATGATTTTTTATATTAATAGTGTACCTATAAATATGGGTACTCCTTCTTAGTAATCAGATATGTGTATATAATAAACAACTTTGCAGATTTATGGTGACATATTTTCTTTTTATCCATTGTTCTTTTATTAAGGTGAATAAACTGCAGCTCTTTACAGTCTTTCAGTGAGAAAGTTTTCTACTGTACTGCATGTCACAGCCATCAACTGCTTGAGGCATAAAGCTACCTGCTAATGATATTCAGGTACATTTGTCTATTGGATTGGAAACGGACAATGTTTCAGCAGTCACAGGCTTAAATGTGGCACTGATGAATAGGACTCTGAAATTCTTAGGTTTGCAGACTGAATGTACAGTACATACCAGCTCTTTGTAATTTTTATTAACTAAGTCTGAAAATACTATTCAGGTGCACTGAGCTACTGCTAGTGTGCAGCGCACATAGATCATAGCTTCTGCACAAATGTTATTCACTATAAATAAGCAGAATAAATGACAGCAAGCAAATATCCAGAAAACCTTGAGGAAATGATACAGAAAGTATATTGGAAAATTTAGCATACTCTATTGAAATTACAGAATTTGCTTTATTACATTTTAATATTGCATACAAAAATATATTCCAAATATAAATGACATTGGGACATTAAAACTAGAATTAATGGAAATGTTCTATTTCCCATAAACTGTCTAATGTCAATGGAACCTCTCTTTAAAAAGTTGTATTTAGGCACATAGATACTTTTTACTTTATTGACCATATGATTCAATAAATGAAAACATGGACAGACACACCATTATAATAAGGACACAAGTCCAGTTTTTTTTATGGAGTTTGTGAATCAGAACCAGGTGTAGATCATAGAAGGTGAAAATCTATAAATATCTATATTATTAATGGAACCTCGCATTTTTTTCCAATCCACTTCTTATTTTGGCTTCAAACACTGCAACAAAAACCCTGAATGCGTATCCTTAACCTTATAAATATAGTTTCTGCTGTCCACAGAATAGGTGATGAATGTTTTATCACTGGGTACCCCATTGCTGAGACCCCCACTGATCACTGGAAGCCATCTGTTCAAGTAGAGTACTGTTGCCAAAATAATGCCACAGAAGAAACATGTTCAAACTTTGAGTTAAATCTTTGTCAGACACTTGCTTTATATATCTATATTATCTATATATATAAGTTATTCCTTTTAACTTCAAATGATGGTGAGTGCAATAAAACAATGTTTTGAGAAAGTTGAGTCATTGTCCATTTTCTCTGTTATAAAGATTGTTGTGATATGATCAAAAAAGTGGTTATTACACTCCATATGTTCTCGAAAGTGCGATCCAAGAAGATTAAGAATCTTTGAGAACTGGTATATTATTGAATTTTTACTGTATCTACAATTTGTTGTGAACAGCACAAATCTTTGAGTTTTTATGTCTATTTCAGGACGCTGACCTATTTAGATTTTGCAGCATTCAGGACTACAGTAAGTTTCAGAATTTGATAAAACACACTTTTTATATGCAAAATTGACAAGTAATAATTTTAATGTTAACATGATAATTTCATTTCTTTATGACTTGTTGCACTTTCCATAGCAAGTTTATCATGACATTACAGAATTATGGAAAAATACACAATACTAAAAACAAACCATAAAATAGCTTTTTCAGACATATTCTGTAAATCCTTCACTGTTTGTACATTACTTATAAATAAAGCAGCCCAATGCTGGTTACACAATACATCTGACATCTAGAGTGCATATTTCGAAGACTTCAAAGCCGTGTTGGGAATTTTGGTGTAAAGGAACAAACATTTTCTGAACAAATTTAATTCCAATTTAAGACACCTGTCATAACATATCAAAGAGAAGGAATTAGATGGTGCTGAAAAAAGTGGTAAGCTATTGATCCCCAGCGTTCAATGGTCAGAATTAATGAATGGTGTTGGTGATTAATGTCTGTCAGCTTTTTTTCTGTCAACTGAACTTAACTTGTTGAACTTAACTTCGCCTTCTACTTGCCTTCTTGGAGAGTCATGATCATGCTTATAGTTGCTAACAGCATGTAAAAGATTTTTTGCTTTGCATATTACAATGTGCAGTATATATTACTAGTATAGACAAGTGTTCATAAGATCTGTGCATCAGTGCAGTGACTTCCGAAAAGGATTTTGCAAATATTTATATTGCTTAGTACTGAAGGTCCCATTACGGGGAATTAATCAGATATACAATAATTATGCAAGTTATGAATTACTATATTGCTTCTCCCAAATAATGCAGTTTTTTCTATAAAAAAAAAAACTAAATTAAATTTCTTAATCATTTATATAGTTCGCACAGGCAAAAAAAACCCCACACTAACAAAAATATGAAACTATAATAAAGCTATATCACACCTCATATACAGTGATTTAATTTGCACTCATGAGGCGGGAAAAAAAATATTTTAAATTTGTTTTATTTTGTAGAAATTTCTTTGCAGCAGCTGTATAATGAAGGTATGCTGTACATATAGTATTCTCAGCTGTATGAAAAAACCAACATAAATCTTAATGGCATATATCTGCCATTATGCTTCATTGAAAAAAAAAGTTAAAAGCTAAAGGGAGCCTATCAGCAGGAAATTGGCTCTAAACTAATTACAGTATCTTGTAGAGGTGATTTTACAGCTAGCAAACATACCTGTGCTATTCAGCTTTGTAGATCCATATCTTTATATATATATATATATATATCTCCATTTTATTCAGAAGCAAATGCAAAGAAAAGTGCTTTAGGGGTGTACCTTGTATGAGCTTTGATCTCAGCTTTAGACTCAAAACACTTTCCCTATCATTTGCATATGAATAAAATGTGATTTATATGAAAATGAGGCTCCAAAATGAATAAAAATGGTGTATTTGGAAACTTTCGAATCACCTCTACAAGGTACAATGATTTACTACTGACAGATTCCCTTTAACATATGTTTATTTTTAGTAACAAAAATATAATAGAAAATTATAGTTGTAACTCCAGGGGTCATGAATACTATTTGTGTAACTGCTGCTGCCAATCCCTCCTTGACTCAAAGTAGGCAATCACCATATATGTGCATGCAAGCATCACCACACAGACCACAGGCCATTTTTTATTTTATACCACTGCCTCCTAGGCCATTGTCCTAAAATCTTGGCTGACTCTTTTAAAATGTGAGCAATGTGTGCTGTATATATGTGCTGAATACTGTATATGTGCTGTATATGTGTGCTGCATGTATATGCTGTGAGCTGTGTATATGTCATGTGTGCTGCATATAAGTGATGTAAATATGTACAGTGCGCTGTATACAGTATATGTGTGCTTTATATATGTATTGTGAGCTGTACTGTATATATGTGTGCTGTTTATTTGTGCTATGGCCTGTATGTATGTGTGCTGTATATATGTACAGTGAGATGTGCGTGTATATATATGTACAGTATGTATATGCTGTATACTGTATATATGAGCTGTATACACCATGTTCCAAATTATTATGCAAATTGTATTTAAAGGGAATCTGTCAGGTCAATCTGGGACTCTAAACCACCCACAGTTCCTTATAGACCTAGGGTTTAGTGTCCCAGATCACCCAGTTGTAATGCAATCTGCAGGCGCATTAAAAATAAACAAAAACCTTTATGCTTCCTAGCTAAGGGTCCAATCGACGCTGTTTGGTGAGATCGGTCCGGCTTATTCATGAGGCACGCCTCCCGGCGCCTGCGCTGTTCTTAAGTGAAGCCAAAGATGGACACCCCGGCTTCACTGTGTAATTGCGGGGCATGTGCAATGAAGGCGAGGAGTACTCCTCTGGCTTCATTGAAGAACTGCGCAGGCGCAGGGAGTACAGAGGCCGGGTGAGTATAAAGCTTTTTTATTTTTAATGTGGCCATGAATTGCGTTATAATAGGGCGATTTGGGACACTAAACCCCAGGTCCATATGGACATGTGGGTGGTTTAGTGTCCCAAATTGCCCTGACAGATTCCCTTTAAGTGTTATAAAGATTTAATTTTTTGTTTTTCAATTAAACTCATGAATGGTATTGTGTCTCAGGGCTCTTTGGATCACTGAAATCAATCTCAAACACATGTAATAATTAGTTTGCCAGGTGAGCCCAATTAAAGGAAACCTACTTGAAAAGGATTTTTCACATTATTAAACAGGTTTCAAGCAATATGGGAAAGAAAAAGGATCACCCTGCTACCAAAAAGCATCAAATAGTGTATACCTTGGACAAGGTATGAAAACACTAGATATTTCACGAAAACTTGATCATTGTTCTGTGAAGACATTTGTGGCTGATTCAGAGCACAGATGGATTTGTGCATATAAAGGCACAATGAGTAAGGTTTCTGCCAGACAAATTCATCAGCTTAAGAGAGCAGCTGCTAAAATACCATTACAAAGCAGTAAACAGGTATATGAAGCAGCTGGGGCCTCTGGAGTCCCACAAACCTCAAGGTATAGGATCCTCCAAGGCTTGCAGTTTAACTTACTATTTAACCACTCACCAGTAGAAACGGTTGAAGTGGGTCCAAACATTCATGAAGACTAATTTTGAAGCAGTCTTGTTTACTGATGTGTGGTGTGCAACCCTGAATGGTCCAGATGGATGGAGTAGTGGATGGTTGGTGGATGGCCACCATGTCCCAACAAGGCTGTGATGTCAGCAAGGAGGTGGCAGAGTAATGTTTTGGGCAGGAATCATGAGTATAGAATCCTTTAGGGTTCCTGTAGGTATAAAAATGCAAACTATATAAAGTTTTTGAGTGACCACTTTCTTCCATGGTACAAAAAGAAGAAACATGCCTACTGTAGCAAAATCATCTTCATGCATGACTATGCACCATTCCATGCAGCAAAGAATACTAATGAGTCATTGGCTTCTATGCGCATAAAAGGATGGAAACGCATGGTGTGCTCACTATCCTCTCTTGACCCCAACCCTATTGAGAACCTTTGGAGTATCCTCCTTCAAAGAAATTTAAGATGGAACTATCCAAAAACTCACAAGTTCAATAGATTCAAGAATTGTGAAGGTGATAACAAAGAAGGGGTCCTATGTTAACATGTAATTTGACCTATTAAGATGCTTCTGATTGAAATAACTTTTGATTTCATTAAATATGACCTCTTAATGCTGCTAATTGAACAAACCACCATTTTCAGTTCTTTGCAACCTTTAAAAAGTTTAGAAAATCTGTTGTGCATAATAATTTGGAAAAGTGGATTTTGATTTATTAATTTGTGAAAAAAAAATGTTGGATTATTTTCAGTTTACTTAACACTTGGACACGGCTAGGAGATGTTTATGGTTTGTTTTTGGTGTGGAAATAAACTGGTTGAAGATAGTTTAAACTAGAAATTCCTGTGTGTTGGGCTAAAATTATCCGTGTGCCATTCTGTCTAAACCAGGAAAGATGATCCTGAGAGCTATTCCTCCAGAAAATCTCACTATATATATTTTGTCCACGTGTGTATACAGACGTGGACAAAATCCAGCAGCCCCCCCGCGGCCGACCACATGTTAGCCCCTCGTTTAATGAAGGAAAAACCCATTGTGACCATTGTGGGTTTTTCTTTCATTAAACGAGGGGTACCAACAATTTTGTCCATATATATATATATATATATATATATATATATGTATGTGTGTGTGTGTGTGTGTGTGTGTGTGTGTGTGTGTGTGTGTGCGTGTGCTGTGTGCTATATAAATGTATGGTATATATGTGATTTCAGGCTCCATCTCTCAACATCCACTACAGTTTTGAACATGAGACTACCATCATTTCATAGGCAATCATCTTAGCTATTTCAAACATACATTTAACTTGCAACTATTTAGCATATGATTAGTTATGCAGATTCTTGTTTTGCTCCTAAAAATCTAAATTTAAATTTTTATTATTTTGTTAGTATTTCGCAAATAAACCTTTGACTTTCAACACTGCCTAAATCCTTCTGGGCATGCTCTCCATCAGATTCAAGCATGTCTCAGATGAAATCTGATCCCAGGTCTCTTCTACACATTCCCAATGTCGATGTACACAGGTCGACTCACTTGGGTACAAATACAGCTTTTTCTTTAACCCTACCCACAAGTATTCCTTTGGCTTGAGTTTTGGGGACTGTGGGGGTCAAACCAGCACTTCTACTTCATTGTTATTGAATCACTTCTTCGCTAATCTTGATGTATGCTTTGGGTGATTATCCATATTACCCATAATACTCGAGTGTACCAAGTAACTTGTCTTGTAGGATACTCACATATAGCTCAGCATTGAGACCACCATTAATCCTGATCAAGTATCCAACACTTTGGCTGTGAAACAACCCTATATCATCAAGCTTCCTCCAACAAACTTGACAGTTCCTTCAATTTCTTGAACCGATAGCTCCCTTTTCCCTTGTTTCTTTCAGACCTATTTGCACCCATCAGAGACCAGTCTATTGACTTTCGTCTCATCGCTATAAATCACCCATTTCCAATCGTCTGTTTCCACTTCTCGTACTATTATGCAAACTCAAGCTAATGCTTCTTATGACGAAATTGAAGTTGAGGTTTCTTCACCTTTTTCAGGCCATCTTTCCAGACTTGTGTCGCACGGTGCTTGCATGGATGTCTGTGACCTCACTATTACGAAGCATATGAGCCACCTCCACTGCCATGTTTTTAGCATCAGAACTGATAGACCTCGTGATGAGCCAACTTGTTAACGCCGATATCTTGCCTGGACATCCACCTCTTGGCTTTTGAATGGATGGACCAAGAACAAAACAGTAACAATGCAGTTACATCACAAGAATCTGCATAACTAATCATATGCTGAATAGTTGCTAAAAGTCAAATTTATGTATGAGATAGCCAAGATGATTGTCTATAAAAATGATGGTAGTCTCACATTTGAAGCTGTAGTGGATGGTGAGATATTGAGCCTGAAAGTCAAATGTTCAAAACCTTGTTACCCTTTTGCTCGTCAGTGTACATGCATATGTTGTGAGTAGGTATGTATTTATGTATGTACTACTTATTTTGCCTTGTATAGGTGCTGCACAGTACCACTTCTCCTGTCCTGTATGCTGGGTGTAAATTTTCAGAATGTGCTCTGACTCAGTGGGGTGTCTCTTCACTATTTGCCTCAGGCAGCAGAAATGCGTGGTACGACCCTGCCTGAGCCTGATGGGAAAACATTGAGTGTTAGGTTACATAGGGTTGTTTATGTGAACAATCCAACCTTACTATGCATTGCATTGTTAAAAAC
Organism: Leptodactylus fallax; assembly: GCA_947044405.1. Taxonomy (NCBI): domain Eukaryota; kingdom Metazoa; phylum Chordata; class Amphibia; order Anura; family Leptodactylidae; genus Leptodactylus; species Leptodactylus fallax. The sequence continues at coordinate 93,828 of CAMRHE010000469.1, forward strand.
ATGTTATTAAAAAATAAAAATGAAAGCAAGAGGACACTTCATGAATGGTTCCAGCAAGTGTACAGAAAAACAGCCTGTTTGCAATCATCAATGGGCCGCTCATCAAATACATAGATATGGCACTCCAGTTAGATGCAGTGTTGAGCCATCCCATTCTCTGATCCATTGAAAGGTGGGTTACATTGTGCTTGTGCTCCTCAGCAGCAAAACTAAAATGTTGGTACATGGTGGCTAGATTTCAAGTATTTATTAAAAAGTAATGTATTTCAATTTCAGAATAATGTCTTCCTCTGTCCATGACATAAAATAGGGGTCGCCTTTTCTGAACAAATTAGGGACATCAAGGAATTGAAGTAATTCAGTTTTTATGGCCTGAGTAACATACAGTATTGTTTCCAATGTTGAAATGTTGCTCTGAATTTAAACAAAGACATAAAATGTAGCCACCATTTAGCAACATTTTTATTTTATTGCTGGGGAGCATGAGCAAAATGTAACCCAATTTTCTGTTATTTAGAAAAGGAGACGGTCCAAAACTGCAGTGTGTTTATGTTCAAAATTCTCTTTTAACCTCAAAAATTTTTTTACAACTGATACTTTCTGCAGCTGCAGGTTTTTTCAGTTTTCATGAAATGTTTTCATAGTATGTTTTTTTCAGACATTTCCTAGTTGGTATTACCAATAGGTGACCTTCATACTAACAACACTAACATTTCTGTATCCCTCCTTCTTATTTCATGTCTATTTGAAGCTACTATGATAGATGGCCTTCACCATAATGCAAATCAAATTGCCTTATAAATTGTCATATTCTCTTAATAGGTCGAATCATCTATGCGTGTCATTGACAATTTCTGTTACAGTGTATCTTGACTTTAGCCATTGCGTTTTAAGTATCAGAATTATCAATTGATTTATTTGCTTTAAATGTTTTGTCTATGATATATTATATAAAAAAAAATGCCCCCTGCTATCTGTTTGGTTAAAGTAGTGTCAGTAAAATCATTTGTTCCTCAATTTCACAGCAAATCTGTTCACTTCAGGTTCTGAGTGTAATCTTGATCTGACACTGGAACTACATATTGCTCTTAACATGAATCACAGCAGGAAATTGAAGAATGTTTTTCTATTGAGTTTACGGTGACTGTGAAACTGTGATCAGTTTCAGTTTTAGTAATTTCTAAACTGTCTTGTTTTACTTTGAATGTCAAATGTGGGCTAGAGATAAATATTCCAGACAAGCAATATAAATACTAAGTGAGATATAAAGGAGGGTATGTATAGATAAAGATGCATGTATAGATTTTAGCTTACCTACCTATTCTCTAAAAAGGTTACAGCCATTAGGATATTGGTAGTTTTTTTTTCTGACTAACAGAAAAAAAAAAACACAAAACTGTTTTGTTACTTTATAAAGTCCTTCTGGCAATTTATAAAACTTATTGAGAACCTTTCACCACCTCCGCCAGGTCTTTGCATCATTTTATAGGCACTGCTCCACTGATTCCTGCTCAGATGGACTTTTTTTCTCTAGCCACCATCGTGACTGAACAACAAGTGCGGTTAGTTTCGGTGCCCGAGATGCAATTTAGGCTCTGTACTTTCAGATGGAAAGTGTCAGACTGCAGCAGCAGGGGTGTGATTCTTCTGAGCTCTGACGCTGACCACCACTGAGTGAATCTCGAAATCGCACTCCTTTTCCTACTCCTGCCGGACACTGCCCACCAGACAGTATAGTACAGATCGTATTTAGCTGTAAATGAAAACCACAAGACTTTCTAATATAGGAACATACTGCCACTGATGAATAGGATTCAATGCATACAGGAGATTGTACTAAGGCTGCAACCACAACGGGAACTCTATACCTGGAGGTCCATGCCAAAAGTAAAATTGCAGCAGTGGTGAATATTGAAAAACTGTGACTTATTAGGTTAACTTAAAGGGAATCTGTCAGGGCAATTTGGGACACTAAACCACCCACACGTCCATATGGACCGGGGGGTTTAGTGTCCCAAATCACCCTGTTATAATCCATGGCCACATTAAAAATAAAAAAGCTTTATACTCACCCTGCCGCTGTACTCCCCATGCCTGCGCAGTTCTTCAATGAAGCCAGAGGAGTACACCTCAGCTTCAGTGCGCATGTCCCGTACCTCTGGCAATTGCACAGTGAAGCCGGGGTGTCCATCTTTGGCTTGCCAACAAAGGCATGCCAACAAAGAAGCTCATGAATAAGCCGGACTGTTCTCGCAGAACAGAGTTGATCGGACCCTTCTCTAGGTAAGTATAAAGGTTTTTTATTTTTAATGCGCCTGCGGATTGCATTACAACAGGGCGATTTGGGATACTAAACCCCAGGTCTATAAGGACCTGTGGGTGGTTTAGTGTCACAGATTGACCTGACAGAACAACAAGGGACCTTAAAAAAATTGTTGCTATATTCACACAACCATTCTCCTTTTCACAAGCCAAACATCTGTGAACTGGATACATATCAGTCCAGTGAGAAATGGTCATGCATCATTCGTTTTTTGAACTGCCATCACACAGCCAATTTTAAAACCCATTTAAGCCAATGGATGTATTCACACATGTGTTTTTTTTTTAAACTGTCAAAACAGACAAATATAACACGGCAGTTTTTTGCGATGGACTCTTTTCACTGTCACCTATACTTTCATGGGTTTTAAAATGGCCATGTGATGACTATTCAAAAAAATGGATGTCACATAGTTGGTTGTCACTGTCATGTGAATAAGGCCTAAAATCATCCCACAAAGAATTAGCAGGTTCAAAAGGTTCTGGTTTAGACTACTAACAACTAACATGATCAGCAATGTTTGTACACCCAGACATCCCTAAAATGAATCAGAGCCATAAGATTTTGTTTTACAATAAATTGGGACAATCATTTTTTAAAAGCGAAATGCATATACAATTTTAGAACTGTCTTCCCTTTCCTAGACACATAGATTAGTGCACCCTGACCTTGGTTAAGGACTCCAAATTCCTTGGTTAAGGAAATTTAGTTTAGGACTCCAATTTCTGATAAAACAAATTTAATACAATGTTGCCACATAGAATAACCCTTAACAGACTGCAATTTACAACACAACCACTTAATGGCCATTCATATGCACATATAGTATAGGCATTAGAGATGGGTGAACCAATTCATCACGAGCCAAGTTCGACCTGAGTATTCCAAATTGTTTGGTTTTTAACGAAATTGGACAAATAACGATCCGTCTTGGATAAACTAAAATTGTAGCTAGTATATGTATTGTGTGTGAAAAATACAGACAAGACACATGTCTTGTGACTCAGTGTGACCTTCTGGTGTCACCTGACATTAGCTGACATTCTCTCAGCCAACAGTGGTAAGTGGACACCTTACAATGCTGATGTCATATACACTATATAAGGTGCTGCAAGCATGATTAGCAGACATTGCAGTGATGTTGAATGTAGGGATGGATCTACAGAGACCACTAAAACTTGCAATAGAGAATCTTAGGAATACGAGAGTTTAATCAGATTCAATTAAAGGGGTTCTCCAATAATTAAAAAGTTAATAGATTACTGGGTGGGGCTGGTGTGGATCTAGCGGTCATGGTGCACGTTGGCATAAATGACAAAGCTAGAGGTAGATGGAAGGTCCTTAAAAATAATTTCAGGGATCTAGGAAACAAGCTGAAGGCAAGGACCTAAAAGGTGGTATTTTCGAAAATACTACCTGTACTGTGGGTCACATAGGAAATTAGGGAGGTAAACAAGTGTCTCAAGAGCTGGTGTAGGAAGGACAGGCTTGGGTTCTTGGAGAACTGAGCGACTTTGCTTTGGGCTACAGGTTCTATGTTAGGGATGGGCTGCACCTCAATGGGGAGGGTGCAACTGTGCTGGGGGAGAAGATGGCTAGATGGTTGGAGGAGTGTTTAAACTAGGGACAGGTGGGGGAAGGTAACAGATATAGAGGGCAAGATAGTGTAGACATGGAAAGAGGGCTAAATAATGTAACTGGGGGGTGGAGCTGGGGGTGGGGTTAGAACAGTCAGTAGGCAGTGGAAGAGTAGGGATAAAGATACACCCATAAAATGTATGTATACTAACACCAGAAGCCTAACAAGATGGAGGGTCTAGAAATGATAATGTTGAAATAAAAATATGACATAGTGGGGATAAGTGAGACATGGCTGGACTCTAGCTATGACTGGGCTGTAAATATACAGGGGTACAGTATGTTTAGAAAGGAGCGTACCAGTAGGAAAGGGGGAGGGGTTTGCTTATGTTTAAAATCATGCTTTAAGCCAGTCCTGTGTGAGGACATCTAGGAGGAAATTGAACATGTGGAATCCTTATGGAAATTAAGGGAGGAATAAAGAATAAAATACTGATAGGGGTTTGTTATAAATCCCCAAATATAATGGAAGAAGCTGAAAATATACTAATAAAACAAATAGATGAGGCCGCAAAGCATAATAAAACCATTATTATGGGGGATTTCAACTACTGAGATATCAACTGGGAGGCAGAAATCTACAGATCCAACAAAGGGAACAGGTTCTTGTCAGTAATAAAAGACAATTATTTATCACAACTAGTGCAGGACCCAACAAGAGACACTTTTAGACCTAATTTTAACAAATGAACATGACAAATTGTCAAAAGTGGAGGTTGGGGGTCATCTAGGTAATAGTGACCACAACATAAAAAGTTTTCTTGTAGACATAAAAAATGTCTAGTAGAGGGGGAACAAAAACACTAAACTTCAGGAAAGCCAATTTTAACACACTGAAAGAGAAGCTTAGCAGCATAAACTGGGACAATGTCCTCAAAGTGACCTTAACACAAACAAAATGGGGTTGTAACATCTTTGCCCATTCAGACTTCTGCGCCATCCTCCAATCACATGCTAAGGTGCAGGAGGTGTGCTCATTTATGATCCTCTGCTCCTGTTGTTTTAGCACAGTTAAGAATTTGTTGCAGTGTACCAGTCCAGCGAGTGCTCTGAGTTCCTCTGGTTACTAAAGAGTTAACATTGGTGATCTTTTGATTGACATCCTTTCTTGCCAATCAAACCTGGGGCAGATTCCTGATACCCTTTGTATCGTTTTTCAACCCTCCCTTGGTTGCTTGCTATTAGTCTCTATGAGCGTGCTAAGTATTATACTGTGTCCTCTAATTATCTATATTCTGACCTTGGCTTTTCCCTTTTACTATTCTTCTGGTTCTGATTTGGTCCTTCTCTGCTTGACTGGTTCTGACCCTTGGCTCTCTTGATTACTCGTTCCTGTTTCTCTGTCTTGTCTACGCTTTGTGTATTCACTTGTATTATAGGAAGGGACCGTCGCGCAGTTGTCCTCTACCGCTTAGGGAAGTTGAGACAAGTAGGTAGGGACAGGGGGTGGGTCAAGCATCAGGACTCACTGTCTCCGTTGTTCCCCTTCCTCCCAGGTTCCATCAGCATCTACTGGGGAATTGCTTAACTGGCAATTCCCTAACAGGGACATTTTCAAAAGCTAGAAATCATAGAAAACCAATATGGCTAACTAAAATGGTAAGGGGTGCAATGATGGATAAAAAGGAAGCATTTAAAGTACTAAAACAAGAATGTAGTGACACAGCATTAAAAAATTATAAAGAGAAAAATAAATTGTGTAAAAGACAATTAAAGGATTAAAAAAATTGATGCTGATAGAATAATTGCCAAGGAAAGTAAAAATAATCCAAAATTATTCTTCAATTACATAAATAATAAGAAAATAAAAACTGACAATGTGGACCCTCTTGAAAATAATATGGGGGTAATGGTGGAGGAGGATGAGGAAAAGGCAGATCTATTAAATACCTTCTTCTCAACTGTGTTTACCTCTGTGGTTGGTAAGATATTTGAAGGTTTTCTAAGAGATGCTATCCAGGAGTATCTCAATGTAAATAATGTTATAACACCCAATCAGCATGGGTTTATGAGGAATCGGTCCTGTCAGACTAATCTGATCAGTTTCTATGAAGAGGTCAGTTCTAGATTAGACATGGTTAATGTGGTAGATGTAGTGTACCTGGACTTTTCAAAGGCTTTTGATACTGTACCACATAAAAGGTAGCTAAACAAAATGAGAATGTTGGACCTGGGGAAAAACATATGTATCACTGGCTCAGTGATAGAAAACAGAGTGTACTTGTTAATGGTAAATACTCAGACTGGATCAAAGTCACCAGTGGAGTACCACGGGGGTCAGTATTGGTTCCTCTCCTGTTTAATATCTTAATTAATGACCTGGAAGAGGGTTTACAAAGCAGGGTGTTCATATTTGCAGATGATACTAAACTCTGTAAGGTAATCACAAAGTAGGAGGATAGTAGAGTATTACAGGAGGATCTAAGGAAGCTGGAAGCATGGGCGCAGACTTGGCAAATTAAGTTTAATGTCGACAAATGTAAGGTTATGCATTTTGGTCAAAGAAAAAAATTGCATGATTCTGTACTTAATAATAAATGACTGGGTAAGACTGCCACTGAAAAAGACTTTGGGATTTTGGTGGACAGTAAGCTTACCTTTAGTGACCAGTGCCAGGCAGCTGCTGCCAAGGCAAATAAAATTATGAGATGCATCAAAAGAGGTATATATTTTCATGACAATAACATAGTTATGCCTCTATACAAATCACTGGTGCAGCCACATATAGACTATTGCGCGCAATTTTGGTCTCATATACAAGAAAAACATAATTGAACTAGAGAGAGTGCAGAGATATAGGGTTATAGGTTATAGATTTTTTTAAGGACAAGTTGATCCAGGGTTTTATACTGATTGTCAGATCGGAGTCGAAAATAAATTTTTCCCCTGACACGGGGCAATTGGCATAAGCCTCATGGGGTTTTTTGTCTTCCTCTGGATCAACACTGTAGGGTTATAGGCTGGACTTGATGGACCTGTGCGTTCATCCAACCTCATCTACTATGTAACTATGTAAGTTTAGTCACCTCAAAAGTCACCCAAAACATCTTCTTTTCAATATAGCCCAGAAGACCAAGTATCTCTTGTGATCGTTACCAGCTCTCTCCATCCTCAGATACTGCCACTTTACAAAAAACTACTAGTGAGCCATCCACAAAGGTTGGAAAGGAAAGGAGGTTATATAATTTTTTTTTATTTTGTTTTTTTTTTTAATGTAAGCTGTTCTTTGGGCTCATGACACATAATGTTAATATAATGTTAATGTATATATTTATTTTTTTTATCAGGTACAGTACAGACCAAAAGTTTGGACACACTTTCTCATTCCAAGAGTTTTCTGTATTTTCATGACTATAAAAATTGTAGATTCACACTGAAAGCATCAAAACTATGAATTAACACATGTGGAATTATATACTTAACAAAAAAGTGTGAAACAACTGAAAATATGTCTTATATTCTAGGTTCTTCAAAATAGCCACCTTTTGCTAGGATTACTGCTTTGCACACTCTTGGCATTCTCTTGATGAGCTTCAAGAGGTAGTCACCTGAAATGGTCTTCCAACAGTCTTGAAGGAATTCCCAGAGATGCTTAGCACTTGTTGGCCCTTTTGCCTTCACTCTGCGGTCCAGCTCACCCCAAACCATCTCGATTGGGTTCAGATTTGGTGACTGTGGAGGCCAGGTCATCTGGCGTAGCACCCCATCACTATCCTTCTTGGTAAAATAGCCCTTACACAGTCCAGAGGTGTGTTTGGGGTCATTGTCCTGTTGAAAAATAAATGATGGTCCAACTAAACGCAAACCGGATGGAATAGCATGCCGCTGCAAGATGCTGTGGTAACCATGCTGGTTCAGTATTCCTTCAATTTTGAATAAATCCCCAACAGTGTCACCAGCAAAGCATCCCCACACCATCACACCTCCTCCTCCATGCTTCACGGTGGGAACCAGGCATGTAGAGTCCATTTGTTCACCTTTTCTGCGTCGCACAAAGACACGGTGGTTGGAACCAAAGATCTCAAATTTGGACTCATCAGACCAAAGCACAGATTTCCACAGGTCTAATGTCCATTCCTTGTGTTCTTTAGCCCAAACAAGTCTCTTCTGCTTGTTGCCTGTCCTTATCAGTAGTTTCCTAGCAGCTATTTTACCATGAAGGTCGGCTGCACACAGTCTCCTCTTAACAGTTGTTGTAGAGACGTGTCTGCTGCTAGAACTCTGTGTGGCATTGACCTGGTCTCTAATCTGAGCTGCTGTTAACCTGCGATTTCTGAGGCTGGTGACTCGGATGAACTTATCCTTCACAGCAGAGGTGACTCTTGGCTTTCCTTTTCTGGGGCAGTCCTCATGTGAGCCAGTTTCTTTGTAGCGCTTGATGGTTTTGGCCACTGCACTTGAGGACACTTTCAAAGTTTTCCCAATTTTTCGGACTGACTGACCTTCATTTCTTAAAGTAATGATGGCCACTCGTTTTTCTTTACTTAGCTGCTTTTTTCTTGCCATAATACAAATTCTAACACTCCATTCAGTAGGACTATCAGCTGTGTATCCACCTGACTTCTGAACAACACAACTGATGGTCCCAACCCCATTTATAAGGCAAGAAATCCCACTTATTAAAACTGACAGGGCACACCTGTGAAGTGAAAACCATTTCAGGTGACTACCTCTTGAAGCTCATCAAGAGAATGCCAAGAGTGTGCAAATCAGTAATCAAAGCAAAAGCTGGCTACTTTGAAGAACCTAGAATATAAGACATATTTTCAGTTGTTTCACACTTTTTTGTTAAGTATATAATTCCTCATGTGTTAATTCATAGTTTTGATGCCTTCAGTGTGAATCTACAATTTTTATAGTCATGAGAATACAGAAAACTCTTGGAATGAGAAGGTGTGTCCAAACTTTTGGTCTGTACTGTATACTACCCCTTTAATTAAAGGCAGTTTAATGATAGAAAATGTATATAGGAGTGAGCAATGGCGCCCCTTCCATGAGGCGACCTGAGGCGATGGCGTCAGGCGTTGCCTCTTGGAATAAACTGGGGAGGCGGCAATTTTTAATCAGCAGCTACTTATTGTGTTATAACAAGAAGCAGATGCAGATAATTTTTTTCTCACCTGTCCACGCTCCTGTCCTGGCTGCCCTTCACTGTCGCCTCTTGGCAGCACTACGCTTGCAACATAATGCTGAAGAACTCCGGGATGCTACATACAATATACCGGCGTTCTTCAGTGTCGGATACAGAGCACCCTGGATGCGGCAGCGGAGGGCATCCAGGACTGGAGCGTGGACAGGTGAGTAAAAATTATCATCTGCTACTCTGTGTGGGGGTGGGGGGGATGGGGTCCTAAACTTAGTGGTTGTGGGGTGTATGTAAAAAAGAGGAAGCCATACACTGTGTGTGGTCTTTAAGAAAGGGGTTGGGGATATAAATGGGAGGTCACATACTGTGTGGGTGGCAAAAAAGGGTCCTATATTCTGTGGAGGCATAAGAAAGGGGTCATATACTGTGAGGGTGACATAAGAAATGGGTCATATACTGTGGGGGGGCATAAAAGGATCCTATGCATGGTGATATATGGAGGAGAGATTCCAGCTGCAGCACACCTGCACACACCACCATGCATAGCATCATTTGACTTTTTTCATCTTTGCTTGGATTTTGAATCTACCGAATACTAATTATAATCTGATAACAAATGCCTATCCATCACTGTCTTTATGAAGTTGCAAATATGGTGATTGTATCTTCTTAGTATCCACCTCTGCACTATTGCCTCTATGGAGCCTTGAGTATGTATCAACTTTTGCCAATAATAATTAATTCTGGATGACTTATCTGGGGAAAACAACACTAAATATGTGTTAACAAGTCAAATAACGTAATATCAAGATTCAAGATAACTGTATATATACATAAATACACACATCAATTATATCACTGCGTATATGTGAATATAGACATATATTTGTCTTGCTTGGGTGCTTTTTTTTGTCCCCACATAGGTTGTTACAAATTATTCTTCATAATGGTTCCATTTATTATTCTGTGCAATGTACTGGGAAGCTAGAAAAAAATTCAGGATGGGGGTAATTGGAGAAAAAGTGCATTTGTGCGAATTTCTTACAGGCTTCGTTTTTACGGCATTCACTCTGCAGCCAAAATGACATGTCACCTGTATTTTATGTTTCAGTATAATTCCAGGGATACCAAATTCATATAGTTTTATTAACATTTTAACCCCTTAACAAAAAATCTAAAACTTTTCAAAAAAAATAAATTCTAAAAGTCACCATATTCTGACACCTATAATTTTTTTTATATTTCCATGTATAGGGATGTATAGGGCGTCTTTATTTGCAGGACCAGGTATACTTTTTATTTATACCATTTTGGGGAATGTCCATTGTTTTGATCACTTTTTTAAAAATTTTTATCAGAGGTAAAACAGCGAAAAAACAGCGGATCGCCACTTTTGATTTTTTTAAATATATTTAAAAAAAAAAAATATATATATATATATATATATATATATATATATATATACAGTACAGACCAAAAGTTTGGACACACCTTCTCATTCCAAGAGTTTTCTGTATTTTCATGACTATAAAAATTGTAGATTCACACTGAAGGCATCAAAACTATGAATTAACACATGTGGAATTATATACTTAACAAAAAAGTGTGAAACAACTGAAAATATGTCTTATATTCTAGGTTCTTCAAAGTATCCACCTTTTGCTTTGATTACTGCTTTGCACACTCTTGGCGTTCTCTTGATGAGCTTCAAGAGGTAGTCACCTGAAATGGTCTTCCAACAGTCTTGAAGGAATTCCCAGAGATGCTTAGCACTTGTTGGCCCTTTTGCCTTCACTCTGCGGTCCAGCTCACCCCAAACCATCTAGATTGGGTTCAGGTCTGGTGACTGTGGAGGCCAGGTCATCTGGCGTAGCACCCCATCACTCTCCTTCTTGGTCAAATAGCCCTTACACAGTCTGGAGGTGTGTTTGGGGTCATTGTCCTGTTGAAAAATAAATGATGGTCCAACTAAACGCAAACTGGATGGAATAGCATGCCGCTGCAAGATGCTGTGGTAACCATGCTGGTTCAGTATTCCTTCAATTTTGAATAAATCCCCAACAGTGTCACCAGCAAAGCACCCCCACACCATCACACCTCCTCCTCCATGCTTCACGGTGGGAACCAGGCATGTAGAGTCCATTCGTTCACCTTTTCTGCGTCGCACAAAGACACGGTGGTTGGAACCAAAGATCTCAAATTTGGACTCATCAGACCAAAGCACAAATTTCCACAGGTCTAATGTCCATTCCTTGTGTTCTTTAGCCCAAACAAGTCTCTTCTGCTTGTTGCCTGTCCTTAGCAGTAGTTTCCTAGCAGCTATTTTACCATGAAGGCCTGCTGCACACAGTCTCCTCTTAACAGTTGTTGTAGAGATGTGTTTGCTGCTAGAACTCTGTGTGGCATTGACCTGGTCTCTCATCTGAGCTGCTGTTAACCTGCGATTTCTGAGACTGGTGATTCGGATGAACTTATCCTCCGCAGCAGAGGTGACTCTTGGCCTTCCTTTTCTGGGGCGGTCCTCATGTGAGCCAGTTTCTTTGTAGCGCTTGATGGTTTTGGCCACTGCACTTGAGGACACTTTCAAAGTTTTCCCAATTTTTCGGACTGACTGACCTTCATTTCTTAAAGTAATGATGGCCACTCGTTTTTCTTTACTTAGCTGCTTTTTTCTTGCCATAATACAAATTCTAACACTCCATTCAGTAGGACTATCAGCTGTGTATCCACCTGACTTCTGAACAACACAACTGATGGTCCCAACCCCATTTATAAGGCAAGAAATCCCACTTATTAAACCTGACAGGGCACACCTGTGAAGTGAAAACCATTTCAGGTGACTACCTCTTGAAGCTCATCAAGAGAATGCCAAGAGTGTGCAAATCAGTAATCAAAGCAAAAGCTGGCTACTTTGAAGAACCTAGAATATAAGACATATTTTCAGTTCTTTCACACTTTTTTGTTAAGTATATAATTCCACATATCGGTACCATACTGCCTGCACCGAGTTTTCTATTCCCTTTTTTGGGTAAGGGTTTTTGTACTTTTTGGGTATTTGATTTTGGCCATTTAAGTATGAACTATTAAAAATTATATTTTATAAATGTTAATGTTAATCACCCTATCTAGTATAATGGATTTAGATCTCTTCTGTGAAGGCCTCGGGAGGAAGAAGCAGAGACTGGACTGGACAGGTGCTGGGATCTGTGAGTAAAATACTGTCAACTACCTGTTAGAATAAACCAAAAGGTAGTGGCCGATTAAAAAAATTTTGCCCCTCAGTTTATGCCAGAAGGCACTGCCTGAGGCTGTCACCTCAGGATGCCTCATGGCAGGTGCAGCCCTGTCTTCCATACAGGGATAACCAGCAGGATAATATAGGTTCTTTTCTGCGTCCCAAGTGCTTTTCTCATGGTCATAGAATCCATTCCATTTCAGAGTATATTCTAGCTTTTTCAGCTGGTAGGCAAGGCTTTATGATAATATGTCACAAATTTTTCTTGTCACTCATTTGGACAATTTTTGGTGGCTTTTTATTAAATCAATTCTTTATCACTTCTCTTTTTTCAAGTGACAAATTTTTCAAAAGTGTCAAATTTTTCTTCAAATTTTATAGTTGCCAGAACCACTTGCCACTGCCACTCTCTTGACATATTCTTCCAATACCAAAGCAATGATGTTGTGGCATTCTGCTCATGTAAATAATTTTTGGTGTCTTTAAGTTTTTTTTTTTTTGAAAAGCCAATTCTTCATCACCTTTCAATTAGGCTCACAACCACAAGTCTGTCTCCCAAATAACAAGCCTGTTGTCATCCTTACAAGTCAAGTCACCAACACAGGCAAATTTCTATACAAAATCATTGCTCTTTGCAACATAACCGTCATGTGTCTCTAAAAAAATCACAGGCAAGCACCTTTTCCCCCAAAAAAGGGTACTCTTTGGAGCATTTTAAATGCGTAAAAGCATTTAGTGTATGGTTAGAATATGAGTTTGTACCCACTGCTTACCATTGGTTTTTCCATAGACCTACATGTCACTTTCATTTTGACATAACTTTGGCTGTGTATGCCTTAGAAAGCTAGACATATATGCAATGTTTTTATCCAATTTAAGTTGTGGTTCGTACCGAACTTATTTGACCTGAAACAAATTTGAGACCTGAGTCAAACCAATATAAAACAAATCTTGCAAGGTTCATCCATTTCTAACAGGCATGTCATAACGGCATATCACAAAATCACGTTTTCTTAAAAATAAGAAACCTGGTCATCTCACTTAACACAGCTTGGGATATATTGAGTAATGAAGAATGGTAAGGAAGGGCACATCTGTATACTATGAATGGTTTATGCTTCCATTCAGGGCCGCTTTAACCATAGGGCCAACGGTTCACTTGCACCGGTTCCTATGAGAGCGGGGGCTCACTTGGGACAGCGTAGGACAGTCCTACATTTGCTGTGCTGTGCTGTCCCAACTTCAGCTCATCGGCGTCCTGAGGACGCCCATGAATTGAAGACAGTGATGTATCTAGAAAGGAGGGGGGGCTGGAGAGACAGTGGCCTGACTCTGTGGGGCCCAGCATCAACACATGCATGTGTGCATAAAGAACGGCGCAATGACGTCATTGCATTGCACTTCCTGTGGTGAGACGTCTTGTCTGTGTTCACTCACCTCTCAGAGAAGAGAGACGGCGACAGGGAAGCATCAAGGGATCGCAGGCAGGTGAGTAACAGTTTTATTTATTTTTTTGGGCAGTTCTTATGTATGACATAAAGGGCACGTTAGGGGACATTATTTCTATAAGGGGGAGATAATTTACTGTATATAAGGGGCATAGAGAATATAAGGTGTCATTGGGAGTATTATTACTATGGGGGAAGATCATATACAGTATGTAAGGGGGCTTGAAGAATATAAGGGGCTGCATCATATATATACTGTATACAGTGGGGAAAAAAGTATTTCGTCAGCCACCAATTGTGCACGTTCTCCCACTTAAAAAGATGAGAGGGGCCTGTAATAGACATTATAGGTAGACCTCAACTATGAGAGACAAAATGAGAAAACATATCTAGAAAATCACATTGTCTGAGTTTTTAAGAATTTATTTGCAAGTTATGGTGGAAAATAAGTATTTGGTCACCTACAAACAAGCAATATTTCTGGCTCTCATAGACCTGTAACTTCTTCTTTAAGAGGCTCCTCTGTCCTCCACTCATTACATGTAGTAATGGCACCTGTTTGACATTGTTATCAGTATAAAAGACACCTGTCCACAACCTCAAACAGTCACACTCCAAACTCCACTATGGTGAAGACCAAAGAGCTGTGGGAGGACACCAGAAACAAAATTGTAGACCTGCACCAGGCTGGGAAGACTGAATCTGCAATAGGCAAGCAGCTTGGTGTGAAGAAATCAACTGTGGGAGCAATAATTAGAAAATGGAAGACATACAAGACCACTGATAATCTCCCTCCATCAGGGGCTCACGCAAGATTTCACCCCGTGGGGTCAAAATGATCACAAGAACGGTGAGCAAAAATCCCAGAACCACACGGGGGGGACCTAGTGAATGACCTGCAGAAAGCTGGGACTAACGTAACAAAGGTTACAGTCAGTAACACACTACGCCGCCAGGGGCTCAAATCCAGCAGTGCCAGACGTGTCCCCCTGCTTAAGCCAGTACATATCCGGGCCCGTCTGAGGTTTGCTAGAGAGCATTTGAATGTTCCAGAAGAGTATTGGGAGAATGTCATATGGTCAGATAAAACCAAAGTAGAACTGTTTGGTAGAAACACAACTCGTCATGTTTGGAGGAGAGTGAATGCTGAGTTGCATCCAAAGAACATCATACCTACCTTGAAGCATGGGGGTGGTAACATCATGCTTTGGTGCTGTTTCTTTGAAAAGGGACCAGGACGACTGATCCGTGTACATGAAAGAATTAATTGGGCCATGTATCGTAAGATTTTGAGTGCAAACCTCCTTTCATCAGGTGAAGATGAAGCGTGGCTGGGTCTTTCAGCATGACAATGATCCCAAGCACACCGCCAGGGCAATGAAGGAGTGGCTTCGTAAGAAGCATTTCAAGGTCCTGGAGTGGCCTAGCCAGTCTCCAGATTTCAACCCCATAGAAAACCTTTGGAGGGAGTTGAAAGTCCGTGTTGCCCAGCTACAGCCCCAAAACATCACTGCTCTAGAGGAGATCTGCATGGAGGAATGGGCTAACATACCAGCAACAGTGTGTGCCAACCTTGTGAAGACTTACAGAAAACGTTTGACCTCTGTCATTGCCATCAAAGGATATTTAATAAAGTATTGAGATGAACTTTTGTTATTGACCAAATACTTATTTTCCACCATAATTTGCAAATAAATTCTTTAAAAAATCAGACAATGTGATTTTCTGGATTTGTTTTCTCATTTTGTCTCTCATAGTTGAGGTCTACCTATGATGACAATTACAGGCCTCTCTCATCTTTTTAAGTGGGAGAACTTGCACAATTGGTGGCTCACTAAATATTTTTTTCCCCACTGTATAGAAATAAAATCAAAATAATATATATAAATATACAGTATATATATTAAATGCGGCCCCTTATATTCTTTCAGCCCCCTTATGTAAATGATCTCCCTCCAGTACTAATGCCCCTAATGACCCCTTATAGGGGGCATTATTACTGGGAGAGATTATTTATATAAGGGGACTTAAAGAATATAAGGGACATTATTTATAAAAGGGGTCGTTGGGGACATTGTGAATATAAAGGGTCATTAGAGGACTTTATGAATATAACTGGGGTCATTAATAGGGGAGCAGTATTTACGTCAGGGAGCATAATATAAGGAGGCAATTGGGCAACATTAAATTAAGGAGCACTTGGGCTTTATGACAGGGCTCTTACAGCTCATTTTTATTGATGATCAGTCCTCAGGATACATCATCAATAAGAGATCAGGGTTATGAAACTTGGGACCCCACTGATCAGCTGTTTGAAAGGGCCATGACGCACGTACAGGCAAGGTGACCCTTCTCTGTTTATATTACACGCTGTATTGTTTTATAGTGACCGTGTGATGTATAGGTTGAGCAGAGGCGTAGCTAGCGGGGGAGGCAGAAGGGGCGGCTGCCCCGGGCCCACTGAATTTTTGGGGGCCCACCCCGGGGGCCGCCATTATTACAGCCTTTATTTCTAACTAGATCGGTGTCTGCAGACACCGATCTAGTTACAATGAGTCCTGGTGCTTAACTGTCTTGTAAACCGCAAGCCAATACAGGCCTGCGGTTTACAAGACGCCGAGACCACAGACCGATGTCTGCTTCTCAGCACGGGCGGCGCGATGGCGTCATAACATCGCGCCGCCCGCGCTCAGACACAGACGTCCTGCGCGTGTACAGGGAGGAAGCGCCGGCGGCTCCATTCATCATCATCGCAAGTAGGTGAGTATGACTTTTTTTGTGGGTATATTAATAGTATAAGGGGTAGATAGGAGGGGGAAATATAACTATAAAGGGAGGATTCATTAGGGGTCATTATAACGATGGGGGTGTCATTTATATAAGGGTTATTGGGGGATCCTTTATATAAGGCTTATTAGGGGGTATTATTAATACAAGGGGGAGGTTATTTATATAAGGAGCCATTAGGGGGCATCATTTATATTAGGAGGCATTATGAACATAAGGAGGTGGTCATTGATATAAGGGGTCATTAGAGGTGCAGTATTTATGTCAGGGGGAATCAGGGGCATAATATGAGGGTCAATTAATTTAATGAAAGTGGCACTTGGGCTTTATTAAGACTAAGGCCCCACGTAGCGGGCTGCAGGAAAAACCATGGCGGTAACATTGTGGTTTTTCCCGCAGTGCTTTTCACAGAAGGTCTGCAGAGGTTTCCCCTGTGGACTTTCTGTTTTCAATACAGCTATATGGAAACCGCCGGTGTTTCCATAGGTATAATTGACATGCTGCGATTTCCAAAACCGCAACGGTTTTGGAAATCGCAGTGCGTCTGCTGCACATATTTTTCTGTAATGTGTGGATGGGATTTGCTAGAAGGCCACGGTTTTTTTCTGTGGGTTTTCGCCACAAGGGACCACATCCCATCTCCACTTTGCAGTAAAATATGCGCAGCGGAAATGCTGCGATTTCCAACACAGTCGCAGTTTTGGAAATCGCAGCATGTCAATCATACCTACGGAAACGCCGGTGGTTTCCCTATAGATATAATTGAAGCAGAAAATCCGCAGAGGAAACCTCTGTGAACTTTCTGTGCAAAGTGCTGCAGGAAAAACCGTGATGCGTCGCCGCCGCGGTTTTTCCCACAGCTGTTTTTTGCTGCGGGATGCTACATGGGGCCTTAGCCTTAAGGAGTTTTCCAGCTCATTTTTATTGATGGTCTATCCTCAGAATCAATCATCAATAAGAGATAAGTGATTCCCCGCTGATCAGCTGTATGAAGGGGCTATGGTGCCTGTTTATATCACACGCTGTCTGTTTATAGTGACCGTGTGATGTAATTCCAGTCTTGTCACATAGACGTGGATAGGACGAGGCTGTAGTTACATTACATGGGAGCTATGAAAAGAATGACACTATGTAAACAGAGAAGGGGTCACGGCGCTTACACAGGTACCACGGTTCATTCAAACAGCTGATGTTGGGGGTCCCGGGTATTGGAGCCCCAATAATTTTTTTTCCCTTGTTTTTTTTTCCCTTTTCAATTGGGAAATACCTGGGACATTATTAATAAGGGGCACTATTTAAAGGGGGTGCACAGGGAGGTTATTAATTTAAAGATGCACTTAGGGGTATTATTCATTATGGGGGGTTATATTATATATTTTATAATTGGGGGTAGCAGCAGGATGGGGGCTTTGTGCAGGTGAGGACAATGTGAGTCAGGTGCCTGGAAAAGTGAGGAGCCAAAGATGTCTGTGTTGCAAACTTTACAGAGACTGGAAGAAGTGGTTATGGCCGTCCAGATGGAAGAGAAGGGAAATGTGAAGGATTAGTCACCGGTAAGTCACAAAATGTTACAGCCCTGTATTCACCTAAATTGTCTGCAGAGCCCTGTGTAGAGCTGCTTTATACCACTATACTCTCACCGTATACTCATAGTATCGGTATACGAACATGTCCAAGTTGGGGGCCCACTTGGACATGTTCGCCCCCCCTGTGCTGAATCCCTAGCTACGCCTCTGAGGTTGAGGCTATAGTTACATTGCATGGTCACTATGTAATGAATGATACAATATAAACAGAGAAGGGCTCATGGTGCTTGTACAAGTGCAAGGTCCCCTTCAAACAGCTGATCAGTGGGGGTCCCGGATGTCGGAACTTCAGTGATTTTTTTTTATTGAAAAAGGAGCCAAAAATGTTTGTGTTGCAAACTTTACAGAGACAAGTCACAACTGGAAGAAAAAGTAGTCATGGTGGTCCAGTCCAGATAAAGACAGAATATGAATGATTACAGTCAGATACGTCACTTGTAAGTCATGAAATGTTTCCTGTGCTGTATTCACCTAAATTGTCTGCAGAGCCCTGTGCTGAGCCTATAGTTACCAATATATGGTCACTGTATATTGGTAATATTGGTATACCAGAGTTGGGAGCCCACTTGTATGTATTTGCCCCCAATGTGCTGAACCCTTAGCTGTGGGTTTGTCACAGGCCGAAAACAGTGATTAAGCAGGGAGCCGTCCGCTACCTGAAGACTCTGGACTAGTACAACAGGGGAGTGAGGAAAAGTGAGTATTGGTGTTTTTTGTTGTTTTTGGTACCAGAGGGACATAATATTGTGGGGGCAGTTGGAGGTGGACATTAAACTGGGGCAACTGGAGGGGGAAATTATACTGAGGGGGACATTAAACTGGGGAGAACATTAAACTGTGGGTGCACTTGGAGGGGGACATTATGTTGTGGGAGCAGATGCACGGGGACATTAAACTGTGGGGATAGCTGGAAGGGGACATTATATTGTATGGGACCACTAGGGAGGCATTATACTATGTGAGGGCCACTAAGGGGGCAATATAATTAGTGGAAGTCAGGTATTTCTAAGTGTTAGTGATGGTGTGGGGGGGGGGGCACTTATGAATCGTTTGCACTGGGCCCACCAATGTGTTAAAATGGCCCTGCTTCCATTGTGTTTATTTTCCTGATTTTATTTGTTTGCATTATTGCATTTAGTCAGTTAATGATGTGACAGATGATAAAACAATACACTGTTTAGAGGATTATCCTTGAACCCATTTGTACAAACATTTGTATTATCTTCTATGTCCACCCCTCCAGATCAATTGTTGGTATAATTGAAGATCGTATCATATAATGCTAAACTTGCCCTTAAAGAGATGGCAAATATAATTTTCTTTAAAATAGAGAAATACATCCACTTACTGCTATAATGCCTAGTAGTCCCTTAAAGCTCAGAATATTATCAGCCCTAGTCAGTGGTTTAGTGATTATATTTTTTAGGTCACTTACACTATTTCTACTTTTTTTTCTCTTAGTTATTCTTTATTTATTGAAAAATAACAATAAGAAAGCACAAAAGCATAACATAATGACATACAAAGTGAAACAACCATATGCCAATAAACAATATTCATGAGTTTTACATTATTTAAGTCATAGAATTCTAGCTTCTAGTATACAGAAAAAAGAATAGAAACATACAGTGCCTTGCGAAAGTATTCGGCCCCCTTGAACTTTTCAATCTTTTGTCACATTTCAGGCTTCAAACATAAGGATATAAAATTTTAATTTTTTGGTGAAGAATCAACAACAAGTGGGACACAATCGTTAAGTGGAACGAAATTTATTGGATATTTTAAACTTTTGTAAAAAATAAAAAACTGAAAAGTGGGGGTGCCAAATTATTCGGCCCCCTTAAGTTAATACTTTGTAGCGCCACTGTAACGTCTCTGCCATTTCGGGTCTCGGCGCCGCCCTCCGCTCGCACGCTGTGGCGAAGGAGGCATGTTCAGTTTGGTTCTTTGTGTAAGTTTCTTACTGCTCAGTCTGAACATGGTCCTAATCAGTGTAATGGATTTCCAGCCCCACCCGCGTTCTGAACATTTCTCTCAGGACGGTATGGAGTTAATCTCTTCCTGGCTTGTGTGATTGACAGCCTGTGTACCTATCAGGTCTGGGGGCTGGTCCCAGACTTTCTATAAACAGGTTGTTAGCCCTCACATAGTCGCCGGTTATTTCTCTGTCTTTGCCTGCTCTCCTTGTTATATCCCTTGCTATTTTGTTACCTGTTTCTCTGACCCTTTGGCTTGCCTTTTTGACTATTCTCTTGGATTTCGATTTTGTACTGCTTTGCTCGTTTGTTACTGACCCCTTGGCTTGCTCACTCTGCTTCTGTGTTGCTTTTGTCTTGTCCTGTTCTCTGTATCACTTACCCAGTATAGGGCTTTTCTTCTGATTGTCCTTTTACCGTTTAGGGTAACTGAGGCAATAGGAAGGGACAGTGGCTGGAGTGAGATTAGGGCTCACTTGTCTCTGTCCTTCCTCCCAGACCGCTGCAGTAGTGTCAGGGTTGCTATGGTTGGCAAGACCCTTACAGCCACCTTTTGCTGTGATTACAGCTGCAAGTCACTTGGGGTATGTCTCTATCAGTTTTGCACAACGAGAGACTGAAATTCTTGCCCATTCTTCCTTGGAAAACAGCTCGAGCTCAGTGAGGTTGGATGGAGAGTGTTTGTGAACAGCAGTTTTCAGCTCTTTCCACAGATTCTCGATTGGATTCAGGTCTGGACTTTAACTTGGCCATTCTAACACCTGGATACGTTTATTTGTGAACCATTCCATTGTAGATTTTGCTTTATGTTTGGGATCATTGTCTTGTTGGAAGATAAATCTCTGTCCCAGTCTCAGGTCTTTTGCAGACTCCAACAGGTTTTCTTCCAGAATGGTCCTGTATTTGGCTCCATCCATCTTCTCATCAATTTTAACCATCTTCCCTGTCCCTGCTGAAGAAAAGCAGGCCCAAACCATGATGCTGCCACCACCATGTTTGACAGTGGGGATGGTGTGTTCAGGGTTATGAGCTGTGTTGCTTTTACACCAAACATATTGTTTTGCATTGTGGCCAAAAAGTTTGATTTTGGTTTCATCTGACCAGAGCACCTTCTTCCACATGTTTGGTGTGTCTCCCAGGTGGCTTGTGGAAAACTTTAAACGAGACTTTTTATGGACATCTTTGAGAAATGGCTTTCTTCTTGCCACTCTTCTATAAAGTTTAGAGGGACGGCCGGGTCTTAGTAGATTTGCAGTGGTCTGATACTCCTTCCATTTCAATATGATCGCTTGCACAGTGCTCCTTGGGATGTTTAAAGTTTGGGAAATCTTTTTGTATCCAAATCCGGCTTTAAACTTCTCCACAACAGTATCACGGACCTGCCTGGTGTGTTCCTTGGTCTTCATGATGCTCTCTGCGCTTTAAACAGAACCCTGAGACTATCACAGAGCAGGTGCATTTATACTGAGACTTGATTACACACAGGTGGATTATATTTATCATCATCAGTCATTTAGGACAACATTGGATCATTCAGAGATCCTCACTGAACTTCTGGAGTGAGTTTGCTGCACTGAAAGTAAAGGGGCCGAATAATATTGCACGCCCCACTTTTCAGTTTTTTATTTTTTACAAAAGTTTAAAATAACCAATAAATTTCGTTCCACTTCACAATTGTGTCCCACTTGTTGTTGATTCTTCACCAAAAAAATTAAATTTTTATATCCTTATGTTTGAAGCCTGAAATGTGGCAAAAGGTTGAAAAGTTCAAGGGGGCCGAATACTTTCGCAAGGCACTGTACCAATTAATACATGCATCTCTGGGTGGAAGGGTAGGAATGGGGGCGAGGCAATTATCTGCCCGCAATAGCAACAGGGGTAGATGATAGGAATAGGAAAAATAAAGTCATAAACTGAAGGTTTGAACAACTTAAACCAAGGACAGGTGTTCAGGCCATGAGCTCCTTAAGCCTTGCAACATAGTTTACTTTAGCTAACTGTAGCTGTAAGAAGAGGAGTCTCCAGAAACCGCAACGGCAATGCATCATGGTTTTTTCCTGCAGCACTTTTCACAGAAGTCCCCAGAGGTTTCCTCTATGGACTTTCAGCTTCCATTATACCTATAGGGAAATCACCGGCATTTCCGTAGATATAATTGACATGCTGCAATTTCCAAAACCATGATGTGTCCACTTTGCATATTTTTCCACAATGTATGGATAGCATTCACTAGAATCCCATCCACTTTGCAGTGACTGTAAAGCGCCACAAGACTGTGGCGTTTACACCACGTCAGGCCCCGGCCTAAAGGAAATAATTTGGCTACTGATATAGGGTGTGTTGTTAAATTTAACTTAGACGGAATATATGTTGCAGACTTTCTAGACCGGATAACCATGTCTGCCCTGAGGGTAAAAGAGGGAGTAGTTACTTTCTTGATAACTGTGGTGACATCCTCCCAATAGGGAGTATTGATCCTACTTGTTTTTTCATTGCCAGCACATGTTAGATGCCATTCAGGTGTTTTATACTGTACAATCTGAATAATAATTTTAAAGAAACTTTCCTGTAGTCTGATGCTTGATGAAAACTCATCTCACTCATGTGATAAAATAAATTTGTCTCACTATATGAAATGATTATTGAGATTTCCCTTTCCCAACATTGGAAGAAAAGAAAAGGGTTAAGTGGATAGTATCTGGGAAATTTATAAATCAACTGGTTTGGGCCTGCTTTTCTTCAGCAGGGACAGGGAAGATGGTTAAAATTGATGGGAAGATGGATGGAGCCAAATACAGGACCATTCTGGAAGAAAACCTGTTGGAGTCTGCAAAAGACCTGAGACTGGGACAGAGATTTATCTTCCAACAAGACAATGATCCCAAACATAAAGCAAAATCTACAATGGAATGGTTCACAAATAAACGTATCCAGGTGTTAGAATGGCCAAGTCAAAGTCCATACCTGAATCCAATCGAGAATCTGTGGAAAGAGCTGAAAACTGCTGTTCACAAACGCTCTCCATCCAACCTCACTGAGCTCGAGCTGTTTTCCAAGGAAGAATGGGCAAGAATTTCAGTCTCTCGATGTGCAAAACTGATAGAGACATACCCCAAGCGACTTGCAGCTGTAATTGCAGCAAAAGGTGGCACTACAAAGTATTAACTTAAGGGGGCCGAATAATTTGGCACGCCCCACTTTTCAGTTTTTTATTTTTTACAAAAGTTTAAAATATCCAATAAATTTCGTTCCACTTCACGATTGTGTCCCACTTGTTGTTGATTCTTCACCAAAAAATTAAAATTTTATATCCTTATGTTTGAAGCCTGAAATGTGGCAAAAGATTGAAAAGTTCAAGAGGGCCGAATACTTTCGCAAGGCACTGTATTACTTGAATGCAGCACCGCCCGTCCACTAGCAACTTCCAGCACCCAGAGGCTGCTAGAACCGATGATCTGTGCAGAGTCCAGGTGTCAAACCCTGACAGATCACATACAGATTACCTATCTTGGGAATAGTTCATCAGTATAAAATACGATTTGGAACCGGAAAAACCCCTTTAAGTAAAGATGTTCAAATTTTTGCAAACTTTTTTTTTCCTAGGATCAATAGAAATAGTAGCAATACTCTTGTTTTGAATTCTACACAAAGCACTCGTTCAATGCTGCATATGTGCAATCTAAGAAAGACAGAAATAGTAAAGACATGCTACCATTGTTTCTTGATCACTTTTTGCTTATACATTGGCAACATATTCTGCAGTACTTTATATATATATTATTATCACTTGTTGTCCCAAGTGCAGTTTATCCAAATTCCCTATTAGTATATTGTTAGAGTGTGGGAGGAATCCTACACAAACATTTGTGAAAATACATGCGCCATGTAGATGTCCACAGCTAGATTCAAACCCGCAAGCCCAGGCCTGCAAGGAAACAGTGCTAACAACTGGGCCACCATACTGCACTCCTGTAGCTCATGCAACCAATTAAAAGCTGCGTTATATACATATTAACTAATCTATGATGCAAGAACAAGGTCCAGTATCACAAGGTATATAGGTATGTTATCTTTATGAGAACGCTAAAGCTTTCTGTAATTACAGTTTCTATATTTACTTTTTACTTTTTTAACTCAAAGAACGTCTTATATAGCTGCTTCTAGAATTGCTATGTTAATAAATATTCACATTTATTGACCAAAATGGATTAGACAGATCTTCCAACTTTTGTGCATTATTTATTTTCAGTTGATTACAGTTGGAAACAAATATTACCCTAGGGCTGGGTTGTCACATGGCAACTACAGTGTGGTAGTGTATTGCCAAGCTGAGAACCACATGTCAAAACCACACAGTATTTGCCAGTGCCCTAAGATTTATCTTCCGAAGTATATAACTAATAATGTGCTTCACCTGTGCTTATTGTGACCTTCACATGAAAACCCAAGCTAATATCAATCAGTAAATACTGAATGGCCACTTTATTAGAGAAATTCATCTGGTAGCATGTTGGACCTTCTTTGGCTTTCAGAACCACATCATGATATCATCCAAAAATCTCAGAGGTCCCAGGGTATGCAAGGAAGGCATTCCAACAAACAGACGTCCTCCACCTTTGACAGTTCGAGTTGTTTGCAGTTACACCCTTCTCTGTGTTCTCTCAGCCTTATTATACAAGAAACCTTTACAAAATTGACAGTTTTCACAATACTGGCCACAGCAAATCTAGCACTGAAGACCATGACTTTTATAAAGTGGATCAATTTTTCTATTCTTGTGTGAAATCAAGCTGAAACTGATCCACAGAAACTTTGTCAATAAATTTTATGCTGCACTCTGGGGTCATATGTCTAATTTCCATACTGGGAAGGTTATTCTTCTTATTTATTTATTTATTTATAGAGCACCATTAATTCCATGGTGCTGTACATTTGAGGATTTACATACAGTACACAAAATATACAGAACAAGTAAAATACAAGGTTAATGGTTCAGAGAATTCAAATATTCAGAGGACTTCACTAGAACTACTGAATAACTTCACTTTACCGACTTAAGAATTACACTATTGAAATCCTGATAAAAACAGGGCACTTACATGTATGTAAATAATAATTGTTCAATCACATTCTGAAGCTAAAACCTGTCAATTATACAGAGATACGTGCTGCTATATAGACACTACTTATCTGTTCTTACACAAAATGTACAGTGGGGAAAAAAAGTATTTAGTCAGCCACCAATTGTGCAAGTTCTCCCACTTAAAAAGATGAGAGAGGCCTGTAATTGACATCATAGGTAGACCTCAGCTATGAGAGACAAAATGAGAAAACAAATCCAGAAAATCACATTGTCTGATTTTTAAAGAATTTATTTGCAAATTATGGTGGAAAATAAGTATTTGGTCAATAACAAAAGTTCATCTTAATACTTTGTTATATATCCTTTGTTGGCAATGACAGAGGTCAAACGTTTTCTGTAAGTTTTCACAAGGTTGGCACACACTGTTGCTGGTATGTTGGCCCATTCCTCCATGCAGATCTCCTCTAGAGCAGTGATGTTTTGGGGCTGTCGCTGGGCAACACGGACTTTCAACTCCCTCCAAAGGTTTTCTATGGGGTTGAGATCTGGAGACTGGCTAGGCCACTCCAGGACCTTGAAATGCTTCTTACGAAGCCACTCCTTCGTTGCCCTGGCGGTGTGCTTGAGATCATTGTCATGCTGAAAGACCCAGCCACGCTTCATCTTCAATGGCCATGCTGTTGGAAGGAGGTTTGCACTCAAAATCTCATACATGGTCCCATTCATTATTTCATGTACACGGATCAGTCGTCCTGGTCACTTTGCAGAGAAACAGCCCCAAAGCATGATATTGCCACCCCCATGCTTCACAGTAGGTATGGTGTTCTTTGGATGCAACTCAGCATTAACTCTCCTTCAAACATGACGAGTTGTGTTTCTACCAAACAGTTCTACTTTGGTTTCATCTGACCATATGACATTCCCCCAATACTCTTCTGGAACATCCAAATGCTCTCTAGCAAACTTCAGACGGGCCCGGATATGTACTGGCTTAAGCAGGGGGACACGTCTGGCAGTGCAGGATCTGAGTCCCTGGCAGTGTAGTGGGTTACTGACGGTAGCCTTTGTTATGTTTGTCCCAGCTTTCTGCAAGTCATTGACTAGGTCCCCTCATGTGATTCTGGGATTTTTGCTCACCATTCTTGTGATCTTGTGATCATTTTGACCCCACGGGGTGAGATCTTGCGTGGAGCTCCTGATCGAGGGAGATTATCAGTGGTCTTGTATGTCTTACATTTTCTAATTATTGCTCCCACAGTTGATTTCTTCACACCAAGCTGCTTGCCTATTGCAGATTCAGTCTTCCCAGCCTGGTGCAGATCTACAATTTTGTTTCTGGTGTCCTTCCACAGCTCTTTGGTCTTTACCATAGTGGAGTTTGGAGTGTGACTGTTTGAGGTTGTGGACAGGTGTCTTTTATACTGATAACAATTTCAAAGAGGTGCCATTACTACAGGTAATGAGTGGAGGACAGAGGAGCCTCTAAAAGAAGAAGTGACAGGTCTGTGAGAGCCAGAAATCTTGCTTGTTTGTAGGTGACCAAATACTTATTTTCCACCATAATTTGCAAATAAATTCTTTAAAAATCAGACAATGTGATTTTCTGGATTTGTTTTCTCATTTTGTCTCTCATAGCTGAGGTCTACCTATGATGACAATTACAGGCCGGCCTCATCTTTTTAAGTGGAAGAACTTGCACAATTGGTGGCTGACTAAATACTTTTTTTCCCCACTGTATGTCACAGATCACTTTTGTGGAAAGTGCCTTTTCTTGTGCCAACCTCTAATTGACTGACACCTAGTATAGTATGTGCTCCCACTAAGCTGGGAAAGCTGAAAAGGAAAATGTTAAAACCACATACTAATGAGGTTAAAAAGACCAATTACTGGTATATTAATTTGCAGGAGTGATATTTTTTAATTTTGTTATTACCATTTAAAGAAAGCAGTGAATGTATTGTACTCATTGCTTTAAAAAAAATAAATGTGGTTCTTTAGTAACTGCAGTATTGTATAGCAATTGCCCCTTTCTAATGCTTTCTAACCAGATGGGCTCTTTTACGCTGCTCATGGACTGGTCATAAATGCAGCATGAAAAGGATCTTCATTTTGGCCATGCCCCCTTTTCTCGCCAAAAAGCAAAAGCTGCAAGAGCAACTTTAAAGTGTGTAAAAAGGTGCAAATGCTTCATAAATGAAGTGAAGTGTAGAAACAGACCTCAAAAAGGCACAATTTACACACAAAAAAGTAGCACCCCATTGTGTGTTAATGAGGGGTTATTCACATGTTATTTTCATGATCCATTGTAACTAATCATCAAAAAATAGGTTGTGTTCTATTTCTGTCCTGTTTCACAGATCCCTCCATACATTCAATTGTATGAGGAACCCCTAGGGTGCAAGACCGCTGTGAAAAATGGATGTATTTCACAGCCGTTTTGCACCTTGTAGTGTGAATGTAGCCTTAGGGTGATGCCACACTGTTTTCCAACACCAGTTATCTGCAGTCAGTTGTGGGGCCATAGTTGCTTCCTCCTATAGGTAAGTGGAGCACTGATTCATTCCAGGCTATTTCTTACTACTGACTGGGAAGATTTGCTGTGATCACAGGGCAAGTAATGAGAAACAGCCTGGAATAACTCAGTGCGTCACTTATAAGGGGAAGCACCTGTGACCCCAGAACTGACCAGTTATAACTGCATTCAGAACACTGTGTGGCATCCCTCTTAGGGCCCTTTCATGCTGTCCACGTTTCTCACATATTTACTGCTTGGTGATGCTGAAAAATAAAGAGAACATCTGTTTTTTTTTTTTGTTTTTTTTGCAGATGTAAAATACGGATGATACATAGATGGCACATGGATCAGACACAGATCAAAAATGGAAATACACTAGGGTGTACCATGTCAGTTTTTTGTTTTTTTTATATCCCTTAAAACTGATCATTCATGTGAAAGTGACCTTATGCAGTACAGTCCCAGAATTAAACAATAAATGCAAGTCAGCTGCTGCAGATCTTCTTTGAAATTAATGGGAAGACATTTCAATCAGTCACAATCAAATTGTGTTTAGAAAAACTGCATAGCTGCCCACACCCTGCACAAGCACACTCACAAGTACATAGCTGCCCACACCCTGCACAAGCACACTCACAAGTACATAGCTACCCACACCCTGCACAAGCACACTCACAAGTACATAGCTGCCCACACCCTGCACAAGCACACTCACAAGTACATAGCTGCCCACACCCTGCACAAGCACACTCACAAGTACATAGCTACCCACACCCTGCACAAGCACACTCACAAGTACATAGCTGCCCACACCCTGCACAAGCACACTCACAAGTACATAGCTACCCACACCCTGCGCAAGCACACTCACAAGTACATAGCTGCCCACACCCTGCACAAGCACACTCACAAGTACATAGCTGCCCACACCCTGCACAAGCACACTCACAAGTACATAGCTACCCACACCCTGCACAAGCACACTCACAAGTACATAGCTGCCCACACCCTGCACAAGCACACTCACAAGTTCA
Organism: Leptodactylus fallax; assembly: GCA_947044405.1. Classification (NCBI taxonomy): domain Eukaryota; kingdom Metazoa; phylum Chordata; class Amphibia; order Anura; family Leptodactylidae; genus Leptodactylus; species Leptodactylus fallax. Next base: position 122,539 of record CAMRHE010000469.1, read on the forward strand.
TAGCTGCCCACACCCTGCACAAGCACACTCACAAGTACATAGCTACCCACACCCTGCACAAGCACACTCACAAGTACATAGCTGCCCACACCCTGCACAAGCACACTCACAAGTACATAGCTGCCCACACCCTGCACAAGCACACTCACAAGTACATAGCTGCCCACACCCTGCACAAGCACACTCACAAGTACATAGCTGCCCACACCCTGCACAAGCACACTCACAAGTACATAGCTGCCCACACCCTGCACAAGCACACTCACAAGTACATAGCTGCCCACACCCTGCACAAGCACACTCACAAGTACATAGCTGCCCACACCCTGCACAAGCACACTCACAAGTACATAGCTACCCACACCCTGCACAAGCACACTCACAAGTACATAGCTGCCCACACCCTGCACAAGCACACTCACAAGTACATAGCTGCCCACACCCTGCACAAGCACACTCACAAGTACATAGCTGCCCACACCCTGCACAAGCACACTCACAAGTACATAGCTGCGCACACCCTGCACAAGCACACTCACAAGTACATAGCTACACAACCCTGCACAAGCACACTCACAAGTACATAGCTGCCCACACCCTGCACAAGCACACTCACAAGTACATAGCTGCCCACACCCTGCACAAGCACACTCACAAGTACATAGCTGCGCACATCCTGCACAAGCACACTCACAAGTACATAGCTGCCCACACCCTGCACAAGCACACTCACAAGTACATAGCTGCCCACACCCTGCACAAGCACACTCACAAGTACATAGCTGCCCACACCCTGCACAAGCACACTCACAAGTACATAGCTGCGCACACCCTGCACAAGCACACTCACAAGTACATAGCTACACAACCCTGCACAAGCACACTCACAAGTACATAGCTGCCCACACCCTGCACAAGCACACTCACAAGTACATAGCTGCCCACACCCTGCACAAGCACACTCACAAGTACATAGCTGCGCACATCCTGCACAAGCACACTCACAAGTACATAGCTGCCCACACCCTGCACAAGCACACTCACAAGTACATAGCTGCCCACACCCTGCACAAGTACAGATAGGCAGCATACAGCATCTGAACCAGTTTTTGCAATCATATAATAAACAAGGTAAAATATTTAACAGACTACCTAGCTTAATATTATATGATGCATAGGGTGAAGGAAATGACCTGTACACAAAGAGGCAGTATCTTCATTCCCTAGGCCCCATATTCTCAACATTGCTGGACTTCGGATATAATCATCTTTCAGCATTTTGACATTTTGCTGATGCCTGAGGGCTGGTGTGGTGTAGGCACATATCCCCATCTCAGAGACCTAAGAGGGCCCTCGTTCTAAGCAAGAGCCAATCAGCAGGCCTGAGGCAGCTAAGCAGCTAGCTAGTAAAAAATGTGTTAGCATACATGTGAGCTTTCAGAATGAATTTTACTGGCAGTCCCTAGGCACCCCTGACCAATACTGATTGTGAAGAGCCAGAAACAATAATGATTCTTTATTGTGAATGTAATACAGATCCCTTTTAAATTCAGCACATTCTGGTTTATATTTTTTACCTTGATTGTACTGTATTAACCTGGTGTGAATATCTTGCTTTAGCAACTACTTAACAGAGCAATACTGACATATCATCAATTTAATAAATCCTGACTCATAACCAATTTGCTTTTGACGCTAAGGCGGGTAAATTATATCCGTCATGCTTCTCTGGGTATATATTCCCCAAGAATCTTGTCTTCAGGAAATTGTTAAGCTTCTGTTTGTCGTATCTGGATTTATAAAGGAATATTTGAGGAACAGATGGTTGACTTTAATTGAGAAGGTCAGTAGTCAGGAAATGTTGATGCTTGCATTTAAGTTAACATTTAAAAGCACTAAAATAATATAATTTTTGTATTGCAGGTACATGCATTTAATAATGTGTACATTTCTACTAGCAATTATTTATTGGCCCATAACTTTCATTATTATGCCTCCTTGCAGCTCCATACTATAAAATCATGGGCATACAGTGTGCTGCTCACTATTATCTCCAATTGGCATCATATTACAGACATAAAGAGGGAATTTCTTAAGACTAGCATCTCCTGTCTTAATTCATTCCCTGGCTGCATGAGATGCTCCTGATTTATTAAGAGACTCCGGTCAGGGACTGGCATAAATTTCAGGTATAACTCACATCAGTTTTTGGAATAGGAATTATAGTAAATCTGTCGGGATTAGACATCCCTATCCCTACTTCCTTAACCCCTTCCCGCCGGAGGAATTTTTCAATTTTTGATTTTGACTCACCCCCTTCCAAACCCCATAATTTTTTTTTTTTTTTCGCTCTCAGAGCCATATGAGGTCTTAATGTTTGCAGGACAAATTTTTCTTCATGATGCTACCATTAGTTATTCTGTACAATGTACTGGGAAGCTGGAAAAAAATTCAGAATGGGGTGGATTTGAAGAAAAAGTGCATTTGTGCGACTTTCTTACGGGCTTCATTTTTACGGCATTCACTGTGCAGCCAAAATGACATGTCACCTGTATTCTGTTTTGGTATGATTCCGGGGATTACAAATTTATATGCTTTTATTTACATTTTAACCCTTTAACAAAAATCCAAAACTGTGCAAAAAAAATTTTTTTTAGAAAAGTCGCCATATTCTGACACCTATAACTTCTTTATACTTCCATGTACGGGTATGCATAGGGCGTCTTTTTTGCAGGGCCAGGTGTACTTTTTAGTTATACCATTTTGGGGAATTGCTATTGCTTTGATCACTTTTTGTTCAAATTTTTATCAGAGGCAAAACAGTGAAAAAACGGCAGTTTGATTTTTTTTCCCACTACGGTATTTACTGTACAGGAAAAATATTTTTATAGATTTCTAGACCGAGCATTTTCGGGCCCACAGGGATATCTAATGTGTATGTGTTTCATATGTGTATGTGTATGTGTTCTAGGAAAAAGGGGGTGATTTGAACTTTTAATATTTTTTTCATATTTTTTTTTTTTTTTTTTTTTTTTTTTGCATTTATTAGATCCCCTAGGGATCTTGAACCCCAGGGGGTCTGATCACTAATGCAATGTATTACAATGCTAATGCATTGCAATCCATTGAAAAAAAAACAAGCATTTCTATTGCAGGCTACATAGAGTAGCTTGCAATAGAAACCAATGAAAGTCAGTCCCTGGAGCCTACAGAAGGCTCCCGGTTGTCATAACAGCTGGACGCCGGCCCCAGCGCTTGCTCCGGGTTCTGGCGATCCCCAGCAAAATGGCGCCTCGGTCAGCTTTGACCGAGGCGCTAGAGCAGTTAATGCCCGTGATCAATGCGGGCACTGATCGTGGGCATTAGCACCAGGACTTTGCTATATGAAACAGCAGAGACCCGGCAGCTATGGTGGCTGCACGACTCCCGAGCGGCCGCCATCTTTAAACACCCGGCATCCACCGTACTATTACGGCGGATGTCATGAAGGGGTTAAAGAGGTTTTCTGGGACTAAGAAAGAGTGACTAAAGTCAGGAAATGCTTGTCATATAATGGAAAAGACACTGAGTACCTTTATGTGTGTTTTTTACCACCATTTACTACCAGAGAATGCCAAGAGTGTGCAAAGCAGTAATCAAAGCAAAAGGTGGCTACTTTGAAGAACCTAGAATATAAGACATATTTTCAGTTGTCTCACACTTTTTTGTTAAGTATCTAATTCCACATGTGTTAATTCATAGTTTTGATGCCTTCAGTGTGAATCTACAATTTTTATAGTCATGAAAATACAGAAAACTCTTGGAATGAGAAGGTGTGTCCAAACTTTTGTTCTGTACTGTATATATATACAGTCATATGAAAAAGTTTGGGCACCCCTATTAATCTTAATCATTTTTAGTTCTAAATATTTGGGTGTTTGCAACAGCCATTTCAATTTGATATATCTAATAACTGATGGACACAGTAATATTTCAGGATTGAAATGAGGTTTATTGTACTAACAGAAAATGTGCAATATGCATTAAACCAAAATTTGACCGGTGCAAAAGTATGGGCACCTCAACAGAAAAGTGACATTAATATTTAGTAGATCCTCCTTTTGCAAAAATAACAGCCTCTAGTCACTTCCTGTAGCTTTTAATCAGTTCCTGGATCCTGGATGAAGGTATTTTTGACCATTCCTCTTTACAAAACAATTCCAGTTGAGTTAAGTTTGATGGTCGCCGAGCATGGACAGCCCGCTTCAAATTATCCCACAGATGTTCAATGATATTCAGGTCTGGGGACTGGGATGGCCATTCCAGAACATTGTAATTGTTCCTCTACATGAATGCCTGAGTAGATTTGGAGCTGTGTTTTGGATCATTGTCTTGCTGAAATATCCATCCCCGGCGTAACTTCAAATTCGTCACTGATTCTTGTACATTATTCTCAAGAATCTGCTGATACTGAGTTGAATCCATGCGACCCTCAACTTTAACAAGATTCCCGGTGCCGGCATTGGCCACACAGCCCCAAAGCATGATGGAACCTCCACCAAATTTTACAGTGGGTAGCAAGTGTTTTTCTTGGAATACTGTGTTTTTTGGACGCCATGCAAAACGCCTTTTTGTATGACCAAACAACTCAATCTTTGTTTCATCAGTCCACAGGACCTTCTTCCAAAATGAAGCTGGCTTGTCCAAATGTGCTTTTGCATACCTCAGGCGACTCTGTTTGTGGCGTGCTTTCAGAAACGGCTTCTTTCGCATCACTCTCCCATACAGCTTCTCCTTGTGCAAAGTGTGCTGTATTGTTGACCGATGCACAGTGACACCATCTGCAGCAAGATGATGCTGCAGCTCTTTGGAGGTGGACTGTGGATTGTCCTTGACTGTTCTCACCATTCTTCTTCCCTGCCTTTCTGATATTTTGCTTGGCCTGCCACTTCTGGGCTTAACAAGAACTGTCCCTGTGGTCTTCCTTTTCCTTACTATGTTCCTCACAGTGGAAACTGACAGGTTAAATCTCTGAGACAACTTTTTGTATCCTTCCCCTGAACAACTATGTTGAACAATCTTTGTTTTCAGATCATTTGAGAGTTGTTTTGAGGAGCCCATGATGCCACTCTTCAGAGGAGATTCAAATAGGAGAACAACTTGCAATTGGCCACCTTAAATACCTTTTCTCATGATTGGATACACCTGGCTATGAAGTTCAAAGCTCAGGGAGGTTACAAAACCAATTTTGTGCTTCAGTAAGTCAGTAAAAAGTAGTTAGGAGTATTCAAATCAATAAAATGATAAGGGTACCCAAATTTTTGCAGCGGTCAAATTTTGGTTTAATGCATATTGCACATTTTCTGTTAGTACAATAAACCTCATTTCAATCCTGAAATATTACTGTGTCCATCAGTTATTAGATATATCAAATTGAAATGCCTTTTGCAAACACCCAAATATTTAGAACTAAAAATGATTAAGATTAATAGGGGTGCCCAAACTTTTTCATATGACTGTATATATATATAAAACAATCGATACAGAATGTATGCTAAGATATAAATATATTGCAGCAATCCATACATGTGTATGTACAACAATTCATGGATATTAAAAAAAATAGTATATAAATAATGCTCCAAACAATGAAAAAAATGTATTATTTCATTTCATATACATGTATGCCATCTGGCCTAAAGTGCATATATGCATAAAAAATATCCGAACAAAAAAAATAGTATCAGGCCACAATGTAATAAATACAATACAGCAATATCATATCTATACATCAATAACAAAACATTCAAACAAGCCAAGAATAAAGTGTAAGGCTTGTCTAAATGTAAAGACTGTGTCATGCAGCAAGCAGTTTTTAGAATGTATTGTACAATCACTTTCAGCAGCAATCACTTTTCTTATAACTCTGCATTGCGTCATTTCTCTGTTTTTACTCCTAGCAATTAGAGATGGGCAAAACAACTCATACCGAGCCGTGTTTGACCCTAATATTCCAAATTGTTAATATTTTTTATGAAACTAAAAAAATGGAGATTTGTCTTTGTCAGACTAAAATGGCCACTGCATTATACTGTGAGGTCTCTTTAGACCCCAGAGTATAATAAGTGGAGACCCAAGGGAGGTGAAAAAAAAACATTCATACTCACATTCCCTTCTCTTACCTCCTCACGGCGTCCAGTGCTCTCACTTGGCCTCCTCTGTGACGTGCACCCAAGGTCACCGCTGAGGCCTGTGATTGGGCCACCAGGGGTCACATAGGGTTGCAGAGCATCATGACGTCATGAGCTTGACATGCCCATGTCACTACAGAGGCCCAATCACAGACCTCAGTGGTGTCCCCAAGCGCACAACGTCACTGAGGAGGCTGAGCAAGAACACCGGACTCCACGAGGAGGCCCATAAGAAGTAAGGTAAGGTGAGTATGAAGGGAAGGAGACCCCAGAGTATAACATAACTTCTACTGTGTTTGCCTTAGAGAGCTAGAAATTGGATAGATAAGTTGCTAGGAGCCCTGACAGTGTTATACACGATGTTTTAAGCTAGTTTAAGGTGTGGTTCATACTGAACTTGTTCAACCCAAAACAAATCTTGGACCTCAGCCACCCGAACTGAAACTAAACAAATCCTGAGAGGTTTGCCCATTTCTACTAGCAATGTATCAATAAATTGACAACTGATACTATTCTCTATAAACTCACTAATTATAAAGCTACCCTAAATTGCCCAGGCAAAAAAAGGTAGAGTAGAAAAAAAAATGAAATAAATAAGTAAATAAATGACTCTCCAGAAGTAGTACTAGACCTATTTTATGTAGCCTTTTGTGTACTTTTGTGTCTATAGAGATGGATACGATGCAAGATTTATTCAAATCTCAGTTGCCTTGACAAGAAGGTGTTCTGGTCATATCTGACTACTGATAACTTATAAAGTAAAATAACAATAAATAAGAAATTAAAATAAAAAAGTGACCAGTTCTCTTTAAAATAAAATATACTGAAAGTCAGTTTGATGATAATGTTACATACAAATTATGTTTTCTTGCAATGTATGTAGAAAAAAGTGAACCACATTTTAAAGAAGGATCTTGGTTTGAAAATAAAAACTGCAATGTCAGCATATTCTGAAAATATATGGCCTCAATAATTAAAGGGCCATAGGGATTGCAAACCTCTGCAAGTAAATATAACCAAATAATCAGAAACAGCAGGACTTGCTTTTAAACCCCTAGAGCTTACAAGTGTACTTACATTAAATTTAACATTTAGAAAGAAAGATGACTGTAAAAAGGTTTTAGAATTCAGCATGTGCAGTAACTAACAATGTCAGGAAGACCTCTATAGCATTCAGCTTGTTCAAAAAATCAGCAATTATTACAGGGTCTTTTATTCCTCTACCTAAAAGCTTTAGGACTGGATATATTGATATATCCCAGTTATTTTAATGGATTTTTAGCATATTGTAACTTGTTTATTTATTTATTTATTTAGTTATTTATATTTTTATTTTTTAATTTTGTTATGTGTAGCGCACAAATTACCTATTTTTTACTTAAAGACAAAAGATGGATCGTTGTGAATTTACATTATAAAAAGGTTTTTTTTGCAAAAATATGCATGTGCTTACATTTTTGAATCAATATTCTACTTAAATTAATATACAAGTGCCTCTTTCAGATGGACCCTTGTTTCAGCTGATGCAATAACAATGTCAGTTTTTTTCTCGTCAATAAAGACATTGAGAAAAATTTCATATGTGAATACAGTTTCAAGTAAAAAAATCATTGCACAGGCATTGAATCAGTATCAATTTTCTCTCCTAAATTGATAGCAATAATTTTTTAAAGCTGAAAATAACTCATAACTCATATAGAAGTGCTGTTTGTGAACCAGTGCCATATGGTACAGAATTTCCGTACAGTCATGTGCACCAAAATATTAGTCAGCGATATATTTAGCCACTAATCAACATCATGCATATCAAGGTTTAACACCGTGATTATACAATACTGATTTATTTTTAAGTATAACACTGTACCTTTTTTATAGTATATATTATTTTTATATATATTTGTTGAGTTGTAGGCTATTTTATTACCAAAAGCTATAGCTATAAGCTGTACTGATTTGTAACTTTTTTACAATTTTACACTTAAAAGGGTGATCCCATCTTACTTTTTTTTGCCATTTTGCCAGGATTAGCCATGACATTGCCATTGATGTGCTTCTGAGTTCTAGGACTCTCGCCATTTCTGACATACTGTAGCAGGTTCCCTGCATAACAGGTAGACAAGAGTGTTACTGTGCACAGAAAAACTACAAAGCAGTCACTGTGCATAGAGAAACTGTAAAGTAGTCAAAGTGCTTAAAGGGTTGCCTCATCATCGCTTATTTACACAAAAAAGCTAAATTAGAATGGATGAGCCAGCATAAAGTAATTGTGTATAGTTTTATACTGTTATCAATCATCTGTCTGATCCCTGTATTCTCCGTTTTTGTTGTATCTCATTTTATTATTTCACTGCAGGGTGTATGGCATTACATAGTGCTTCCCAAATTATCTCTTTACTATGCATTTGAGAAAGAGATAGTACCCCTAAATCTTCACAGCATGCATTAACCTAAGTGACGATTCTCATTACCAAATACATCGGTAATGCGGTACCCAAGATCTGTAAAAAAATCAAACATGCTTTATTTTTTCACGGATCAGACTATTGGAATTGTGCCATTGAGGTGAATGGGTATGTTAAAAAAAAAAGTGTGCCGTACAATCCTGCATTGTACACAGCCGTATCTCAAGTCAGTTATGTGAATACAGCGTAAGGCTGTGAACAAACACTGCATTTTTCCTTCAAAGTGGTACATTGTATAAAGATAATACTTGGTATATATGCAAAAGATAAAAGTAGCAAAGTTGCAAACTAAGATAGTATTGCTTTCTCCATAATTTTAACAAATCACTCAGCATATGACTATACCCATACTGCAGAAAGAAAACACTAATAACAAGACTAGAGATTAGAGTAGGTCAGATGTGAACATTACAGTACTGCTTAGAGCAAGAAGAGAAGCTTGTAGAATGGCTGTTTCAAAAGTATACACTATCTGTGTGGCTCGAAGTATCTCTGCCAGCTTGGAGTTTTCCTGTTAGTGTTTTGTTCTGAGCTTGCAGACAGCCATCCTGTAGCGTTCAATCTACTGTCTGAGTGGCAGGAGATAAAGCATGACCATTTTCACATATTTGCAACCAGAGGAATCATTTGCAGCAGTTAGTGTATCTGAGAGCAGCTTTAAAGACTAAATGATAAAGCAAGTGTATGAGCTTGCAAGTGTGTTTTGTTTTAAGTGTGGTTTAAGATTAAGTGACTTTAGATTCACAGACTTTAGTAAAAAAAATTTTTGACTCTATACACTTGAAATGAATGAACTGTGACTTTTCAATTGTATTTTTTGTTTGTATAATAGTCCCCATTAGGTAATATGTGTTCGGTGCTTAGCAAAGTGGTCCAGTGTACATTTAGTGCCATGTATGCTCTGCTTGAGCAGCCATTTCAATATGCATACTGCTCCTCTAGATGTAAGCATGTTGCACATTTGGAAGCCCAGATCCTTGATCTAAATGAGCAAATTGCAAGACTGATACCCATTCATAACTTGGAAAGAAGTTTTTTGCTCACAGTAAGTCAGGGGCATGGTAGCATATAGGTGCAGGAATAGGAGGCAGTTATCTGGATGACAGAAAGCAGTGGAGTAGAGGGAAGACTGTCACAGAGGTTAGTCCTGAACTGGCACACCCCAACAAGTTTGCTAAGTTAGCAGGTGAGGGGGGTGTTAGTACAGGGGTTTAATAGAGGGGTTACACTGCTGCAGCAAGACTGCTCTAGTAAGAAAGGGAAGAGTGCAGTGCAGGCCATACAGGTGTTGGTAGTAGGGGATTCATTTATTAGGGGAACAGACAGGGCAATCTGGGTTGCACCTCAATGGGGAGGGTGCAGCTGTGCTGTGGTAGAGAATGGCTAGACAGTTGGAGCAATGTTTAAAATAAGAACTTGGAGGTGGGGCAATTACATATGTAGAGGGCAAGATAGTGTAGACATGGAACAAGACAGGGCCGGCGTCAGCACCCGGCATACCTGGGCAAGTGCCAGGGCTCCATGCTCCTGAAGGGACCCACTCGGCTGCCAGGTGCTGACTGCTACATACACTTTGCCTCTTTCACCACGCAGACAGTTTAAACTACAAGACGCGAGTATGCAAAACTGTCTGCATGGGCTGCTATGCCTTCCTGGGGCCCTTGTACCTCTCTAGTGTTTGCTGCTTCTCTTGTTCCTTGCTCTTCCATAGCCCTTCGCCTTCCCCCATTGGTATCTGGCCTTGCCCTCCCAGGTATCTGGCCCCCTAAGAAGAATCTCTGAGAAGACTCAATCATGATGAGATGAAAATAAGCCTGTGTCATGTGACAGTAATATGACTGTGAGTACCTTCTTCAGGCTGTAAAATGGTGTCAAGTTTATATGGTGGCATTGGGATCTGAATAAGTGACTATAGTCCCTATCCCCAGGGTCAGGAGTGTGAAGGAGAGATCTCACTGACTCCTCAGATCTGCACTGCTCCCTTCCTCTGCTACTTGAGTGTCTGCTGTGAGGTGAGGAGTGAGTGAGGCACTGACTGACTGCATCATCATCACCATTTTATATTGCCAGTGCTATGTGTCCTCAGTCCTCACAGTGCCTCCTGCTGCTTCTGGTGCACCCTCTCAGCTCCCCAGGTACGTCCCCCCTCCCCCCTCTAAGTTCACCATGTTATCCCCCCCATCACCGTCCTCAGAGACCTCTGGTGGTGCACCTCCAACCCCTTCTCAGTTCCCCATGTAAGTGCCCCCATCACCTCAGAGACCCCTGCTAGTGCACCTTCTTAGTATCCCCCTGATAGTAGTGACCACCTGTCTCTACCCCTCCCTGCCCCCCCCCAGAGTTTTGTTCTGGGTACTTGGAGGGGTTATCCTTAACCAGCCCCATGGTGATTTATTTTGCATACTGATGAAGACCTATCCTGTTCATCAGTATATGAATTGTCCAACACCTGCACCACGCACACATCAGTTACTATGGCAGCCTCTGGGGCTTGGAAGTTACAGCAGTGGACAGGGAGTGCATGCAGCTGCTCCTATTCATGTATTAGGAGCGGCACAGCACCCCCATCCACTGCTGTAGCTTCCAGGGCTCGGAAACTGCCAGAATGACCGATGTGTGCGGGTTCTGGGTGGCAGACCACCATAGATTGTATACTGATAACCTATGCTGTGGATAGGTCAGTATGAAAAATCATTATGGGTCTGGACAACCCCTTTTAAAGGTGGGTTCACATTACAGTTATTTAATGTCTTTTCCATCATAGGATGAGAGCAACAGACATTAACAACTGATGCAGGCAGAGCCCCTCTATCTGGTGTCATTTACATTCACCCTCTTATAAAAAAACATAACAAAAAGCTTTCTTCTTTCATGATTTTTACTTCTCTGACAGATGCATGAAGTGCTTTTTCTTCTGTTACAAAAGTAAAGAAACATGACAGAAGGACAGACAGAAGGAAGGACAGATGAAAGCTTCCGCCATGTTTTTAACATGAGGGTGAATGCTGTGAGCTTTTTATGAAGTTGGGCTGTAGAAAAATAGAGGAGTCAGGATTGGTAGTTTGACCCACCGACTCCGCAGTCCTGGGCTGCAGGGGATTGTTCATAGTTTCAACCCAGTTAGAAAGAATAAAAAGATCAGCACAAGTTCAGGTGTCCAGAGCAGCAGGAAGCCATGAGGGGCATACAGACTGTATATTTATATCGCGGTAGCCACATGTGGCAACCAATAATCGCACAATGCATGATTATAGTATAATTCTACGATCATTGGCTGCAGAATCCAGGCAGATTTTTGGCTGTATGTGGCTGCCACTATGTGAGCAATGCACCCTTAGGGTATGTTCACACTAAGTTTTTTGCAGGTGGATTTTGAGGCAGAATCCGACTCAAAATCCAGCTCAAAAATGTCTCACAACTTTTTGAGACTCAGTAGCAGATTTTTTCCTGATTTTTCAGCTCTAGGAAAAAAGAAGCATCATGATCTATCTTCAGACGAATTCTGCCTGTCGAATCCCATTGAAATGAATTTGAGTTTGAGTTTGAGTTGGAGTTTGAGTTGGAGTTGGAAGGGACCTCAAGGGCCATCGAGTCCAACCCCCTGCAAAAGCAGGAATTCCTAAAACATCCCAGCTATATACCTATCCAGTTTCCGCTTGAAGATTTCAATTGATGAAGAACTCACCACCTCCCGTGGCAGCCTATTCCACTCTCTCACTACCCTTACTGTTAGAAAGTTTTTCCTAATGTCTAATCTGAATCTCCTTCCCCTTAGTTTCATCCCATTACTTCTCGTGCTTCCTTCTGCTAATGAGAAAAGGGTAGATCTCTCTGCACTGTGACAACCTTTCAGATATTTAAATACCGCTATTAAGTCTCCCCTTAGCCTTCTCTTCTGCAAACTAAGCAGTCCCAATTCTTTTAGCCTCTCCTCGTAGGACATGGTTTGTAGACCTTCTACCATTTTGGTTGCTCTTCTCTGGACCTGCTCCAATAAATCGATGTCTTTCTTAAACTGGGGAGCCCAGAACTGTACACAGTATTCCAGGTGGGGTCTGACCAGGGCAGAGTACAGCGGAATAATTAACTCTTGATCTAGCTTCAATGCTCGTCTTGATACATCCTAGAATTTTATTAGCCTTTTTAGCCACCGCACCGCACTGTTGACTCATGTTGAATTTGCGATCTATTATTATGCCCAGATCCTTTTCCCCTGTACTCTCACTTAGTACTATTCCTCCCATACTATATATGCTTCTTGCATTTCTGTTACTCAGATGTAGAACTTTGCATTTGTCCCTGTTGAATACCATTTTGTTCACCTCAGCCCATTGTTCCAGTGTGTCCAAGTCCTTTTGGATGCATTCTCTCTCCTCTCTAGTGTTGGCCATTCCTCCTATCTTTGTATCATCTGCAAATTTTATTAGTTCCCCATTAACCCCATCATCCAGATCATTTATAAAAATATTAAAAAGTACTGGGCCCAGGACAGAGCCCTGCGGCACCCCGCTTTTTACTTTCTTCCAGTTTGATGTATAGCCATTTAGAATTACTCGTTGTGCCCGATCATTAAGCCAATTGTGAACCCACCTCACTGATATTTTATCAAAGCCATACTTGATCATTTTTTCAGTAAGAATGTTATGTGATACTTTATCAAAGGCCTTACTAAAGTCAAGATATACTATGTCCACTGCATTTCCCTGGTCCAACCATTCAGTGACTTTATTATAGAAGGAAATAAGATTAGTCTGACAAGATTTATTAGGCATAAAGCCGTGCTGGCTCTGATTAATTAAAGCCTTCCCATGCAGGTACCTAATTAAATGTTCTTTAACGATTTGTTCAAAGATTTTTCCTACTATCGAGGTCAGACTTACCGGCCTATAATTTCCTGGGTCGTCCCTATTCCCCTTTTTGTAGATGGGGACCACATTTGCCCTTTTCCAATCTAGAGGGACCACTCCTGTTTCCCATGACTTATTAAAGATTATTGCAAGGGGTTCTGTTATTTCCTCTGCTAATTCTTTTAAAACTCTAGGGTGTAAATCATCCGGTCCTGGGGACTTGGTTTCCTTAATCTTAGCTAAATGTTCTCTTACCAAACCTTCACTTATAATCAGCTTGGAGTCCTCATTCCCCTCATCACTATCACCATTAATGTTGATATTACCATTCATTTCTTGGGAGAAGACGGATACAAAATATGAATTTAGTAACTCCACCTGCTGATCCACCATGTTAACTTTTTCACCCTTTTCGTTCTTCAGGACTCCAATGGTTTCCTTCACTTTTCTTTTGCTCTTAACATATCCCCAAAAACCTTTTACATTACTCTTAACTTCTTTTGCAAGCTTCAATTCATATTCAGCCTTGGCTTTTTTAATGCTTATCTTGCAGAGTCTGCAAACTGCTGTATACTCTCCCTTAGATATAGCTCCCATCTTCCACTTGTTGTAAGTTTCCTTTTTCTTTTTTAGTAGGTTATGTAATTTTTTGGTCATCCATCCTGGAGTTTTTAGGTGATTCCCATTTTTCTTGCTTCTAGGTATTGTTAGTTCCTGTGCATTAATGATTTCCCCTCATGTGCATTTTTGTGCTTAAGTAATTTTCGCCATGGAATTCTACTAACCCTTACCTTTAGGCCCCTAAAATCTGCCCTACTAAAATTGAGCCTTCTAGTCTTTGTCTTCTCAGGTCTTCTTCTTCTTACAACCCCAAACTCGAGTATAGCATGGTCGCTGAATCCCAATGTCCCTGCTACCCTTAATTCCTTAACCATGTCCTCCTTATTAGTTAAAACTAGGTCCAGAATGGATGTTCCTCTTGTGTTTTTTTCTACTAACTGGGCAATGAAGTTGTCTGCTAGAGAGGATAAAAATTTGATAGAGCTTTTACTCGTAGCTGTGTGAGTTTCCCAATGAATATCTGGGTAATTAAAGTCTCCCATGATAACAATTTCAAATTTCTTCGAAAGCGTGGTCATTTGCTGTGAAAAAATCTCATCCATGTCTTCTGTCTGTCCTGGTGGTCTATAATAAACACCTATTATGATGTCCTTATCATTGTTTTTCCCCTGAATTGTTACCCAAATATTTTCAAATAAGTTATCATTTTGTAAAACTGTGATTTCCGTGGAAATGTGATCTTTTTTAACATACAATGCAACTCCTCCCCCTCTTTTATTAGTTCTATTTTTTTTGAATAAGTTGTATCCTTCCATCTGTATATTCCAATCATGCTTATCGTTCCACCAATTTTCTGTAATACCAATGACATCATATTTTTCCTTCTGTATTATCAGTTCTAATTCTCCCTGTTTATTTCCCAAGCTTTGCGCATTTGTGTAAAAACATTTCAGATTGTGCTCTGATACTTCCTTTTTCTTAATTTCCTTCTGAGTATCCTGTCTTAGGTCCTCATTACCACATCTAGTAACCTTGTTTAGTATATCCTTTAGCTGCATGTTCTTGTCTTTCTTTTTACTTCCCATCCCCTCCTCTTCTAGTTTAAAGCCCTCCTGATAAGTGTGGCAAGTCTTCTGACAAATATGTGTTTCCCAGGCTTTGTGAGATGTATACCATCTCTAGCAAGGAGTCCATCATAGAGGTAATTCACTCCATGGTCCAGAAATCCAAAACCTTGCTCTCTACACCACTGCTGAAGCCACTTGTTTTCCATCTCCTGATACCATAACCATCAACTGGGAGAATTGATGAAAATACTACCTGGGCATCCAGTTCCTTCACTTTCTTTCCTAGATTTTCAAAGTCTTTACGAATAGTTGGTAAATCATTTTTTGCCGTGTCGTTTGTACCCACATGTATCAGCAAAAATGGGTAGTTATCCTTGGAGCTGAAGAGGCATGGAATCCTATTGGCCACATCCCTAACTTTTGCTCCTGGGAGGCAGCATACTTCTCGTGCAGTTATATCTGGCCTGCAGACAGCTGCCTCTGTGCCCCTTAGCAGTGAGTCGCCCATAACCACTACTCTTCTTTTTTTCCTCGCTACGCTATTTCTTGTTGCTCCCTCTTGTCTCTGGGTAACTTTTGTTTCTTCTTTTGCTGATAGATTATTCTTATCATTTTCATCAGTCTGCATAAGAGTTTCATATCGGTTACCTAGCTGTGTAAGTGGTGATGGCCTTGTGATCCTTTTGCATCTCTTAGTCACCTGTATCCATTTATCTGTCTCTGTAGGTTCACTCAAGTATTCTTCCCTTACTATATTTAGGAGGTTTGCTTCAGCCTCCACCACTGTAGGCTCTCTCATACTTTCTTCCCTTACTAATTGGAGGCAGAAAACAACCTAGCATTCGTTTGGAGCGTTTTTTTTCTACCTCCCGATTCATTTCAATGGGCTTTTAAAGGCAAAATCTGCCTGAAGATAGATCATGATGCTTTTTTTCTCAGGCTGAAAAAATCGGAGGAAAAAAATCTGCTACTGACTGAATTGTGAGGCATTTTTTGAGGCAAATTCCACCTTAAAAATCTGCCTGTAAAAAACTCTGTGTGAACTAATCCTAATAGTTACATAGTACAACACACAAGCAGCAGCCTCTGTACTGTATACACAGCGATCACAAGTGGGCAGCTTCATTACATGTCACAGTTCAACAGACAGCTAATAAAGGACTGTTTCTGTGTGACCTGTAATGTCTTCTGGGTGCATATATATTATATTATATTAAATTAATTGGACAAAATTGTTGGTACCCCTCGTTTAATGAAAGAAAAACCCACAATGGTCACAGAAATAACTTGAATCTGACAAAAGTAATAATATATAAAAATTCTATGAAAATGAACAAATGAAAGTCAGACATTGCTTTTCAACCATGCTTCAACAGAATTTTTTTTTAAAAACTCATGAAACAGGCCTGGACAGAAATGATGGTACCCCTGAAAATAATGTGACCAAAGGGACATGTTAAATCAAGGTGTGTCCACTAATTAGCATCACAGGTGTTTACAATATTGTAATCAGTCAGTGGGCCTGTATATAGGGCTACAGATACTCACTGTGCTGTCTGGTGACATGATGAGTACCACACTCAACATGGACCAGAGGAAGCGAAGGAAAGAGTTGTCTCAGAAGCTTAGAAAGAAAATTATAGACAAGCATGTTAAAGGTAAAGGTTACTGTATATGACCATCTCCAAGCAGCTTGATGTTCCTGTGACTACAGTTGGACATATTATTCAGAAATTTAAGATCCAAGGGACTGTAGCCAACCTCCCTAGACATGGCCGCAGGAGAAAAATTGATGACAAATCAAAGAGAAGGATAATACGAATGGTAATAAAAGAGCCCAGAAAAACTTCTAAAGAGATTAAAGGTGAACTTCAAACTCAAGGAACATCAGTGTCAGATCGCACCATCCATCTTTGTTTGAGCCAAAGTGGACTTCATGGGAGACGACCAAGGAGGACACCATTGTTGAAAACAAATCATAAAAAAGCCAGACTGGAGTTCGCCAAACTACATGTTGACAAGCCACAAAGCTTTTGGGAGAATGTCCTATGGACAGATGAGACAAAAAAAATCAAATTTTTTTGGCAAGGCACATCAGCTCTTTGTTCATAGGCAGAAAAAATGAAGCATATCTTGAAAAGAACACTGTCCCTACTGTGAAACATGGAGGAGGCTCTGTTATATTCTGGGGCTGCTTTGCTGCATCTGGCACAGGTTGTCTTGAATCTGTGCAGGGTACAATGAAATATCAAGACTATCAAGGGATTCTAGAGAGAAATGTGCTGCCCAGTGTTAGAAAGCTTGGTCTCAGTCGCAGGTAATGGGTCTTGCAACAGGATAATGACCCAAAACACACAGCTAAAAACACCCAAGAATGGCTAAGAGGAAAACATTGGACTATTCTGAAGGAGCAGAAGTCTCATTGACAGTTACAGGAATCATTTGATTGCAGTGATTGCCTCAAAAGCTTGTGCAACAAAATATTAAGTTAAGGGAACGATCATTTCTGTCCAGGCCTGTTTCATGAGTTCTCTTTTTTTAAAAATTCTGTTGAAGCATGGTTGAAAAGCAATGTCTGACTTTCATTTGTTCATTTTCATAGAATTTTTATATATTATTACTTTTTTCAGATTCAAGTTATTTCTGTGACCATTGTGGGTTTTTCTTTCATTAAACGAGGAGTACCAACAATTTTGTCCACGTGTGTATGTGTGCGTGTGTGCAATGAAAGTAATGTAATGAATATGTTTTTGGCATTAGCATCAGACTAATTGGGTCTATGTATATTTGGTGTCTGTAGCTTCTGCCATTCTCTTCGCCATAAGAGTTCCAATGCAAAGGGACCCACTGACAGTCTGTCGCACAGGGTCCCACATGACCCTGTAGCCGGCCCTGGAACAAGGACTAAGTAATGTAACTGGGGGTGGAACAGGGGTGGGATGAGAACAGGCAGTAGGCACAGGAAGAGTAGGGGTAAGGAAAAACACATAAAATGCATGTATACTAACACCAGAAATCTCACTAACAAGATGAAGGAACTAGGCGTGATAACGTTGGAGGAGAAATATGATATAGTGGGGATAAGTAAGACATGGCTGGATTCTAGCTATGAAGGGGCTATAAATATACAGGGGTACAGTATGTTTAGAAAGGAGCATACGAATATGAAAGGGGGAGGGGTTGGCTTGTAAGTAAAATCTTGCCTTAAGTCGGTCCTCCGTGATGACATCTGGTAGGTAAATGAATATATGGAATTCTTATGGGGAGGAATAAAGAAAAAAAAAAAAAATTTAGGGGTTTGTTACAAATCCCCAAATATAATGGAAGAAGATGAAAATCTATGAATAAGACAGATGAGGCCGAAAAACAATTAAGTCATTATTATGGGGGATTTCAACTGCCCAGATATAAACTAAGAGGCAGAAACTTGAAGGTCCAACAAAGGGAACAGGTTTTTGTCGGTGATAAAAGACAATTACCTATCACAACTAGTGCAGGACCCAACAAGAGGCGAGGCACTTTTAGACCTAATTTTGAGAAATTAATCTGACCGTTTGTCAAAAGTGGAGGTTGGGGGTCATCTAGGTAATAGTGACCACAGCATAATAAGTTTTCATGTACACTTTCAAACAATGTTTAGTAGAGGGGGACCAAAAACACTAAACTTTATAAAGGACAATTTTCTTAAACCGAGAAAAATTTTGCATCATAAATGAATATATGGACAATATATATGAATTTTCAAAAGCATCCTAAATAGGGCCAGTAAAAAACATATACCTTATGGGAATAAGCTGACTAAAAATCATAGAAAAATAATTTAGTTACCTAAAACTGTAAGGAGTGTAATGAGGGATAAAAGAAAGTTCTAAAACAAGAAGACATGGCATTAAAAAATTATAAAGAGAAAAATAAATTCTGTACAAGTAAAGGAGGAAAAGATCGAGGCAGAAAGAAAAATTTGCAAGGAAAGTAAAAATAATTATTCTTCAACCACCTAACTCTGTGGGCCCTATCATAAATAATCTGGGTGTAAAGTTGGAGGAAAAGGCAGCTCAATTACATGCCTTCTTCTTTACTGTATTTATGCAAGAAAATCCAATGAGCAAAGACATGAATAGGGGTAATGTAATTTCTCCACTAATTATCACCTGTTTAACCAAGGGGAAGTGTGACGCTGACTTCAAAATACTAAAATAGACAAATCACCGGGTTCAGATGGCATACACCCCAGAGTTCTGAGGGAATTATGCACTATGATAGACAGACCCTTATATCTAATATTTAAGGATTCAGTAATGATTGGGTAATTTCCACAAACTTGGGGTTATTCAGTTTAGAAAAAAAAAAGTCTATGGGGTGATCTAATAACAGTATACAAATATATGAAGAGACAGCACAAGGAACTTTCTAATGATCTTTTACTCCTAGGCAGATGACAAGGGGACATCTAGAGGAGAGAACATTTCTTCAGCAACACAGACAGAGATTATTTACTGAAAAAAGAGTGAGATTATGGAATTCACTGCTAAAGAGTGTGGTGATGGTGGGTTCATTGTGCAAGTTCAAGGATGGCCAGGATGCCTTTTTTGAACTGAAAAATATTATAGGTTATGGGTTTTAGATTTTGATAAAGACAAGTTGATCCAGGGTTTTATACTGATTGAAGGTTAGTTTTTTTTTCCCCTGACATGGAGAAATTGGCATCAGCCTCATGGGGTTTTTTGCCTTTCTCTTGGTCAACACTGTAGGGTTATGGGTTTTATGGACCTGTGTCTTCATCCAACCTCATCTACTATGTAATTATATAACAGCTCATTATGCCCTAGGCACTAAGCCTCAAGGTCATCCTATTTACTGTTAGTGAAGTATCACCATGATTTTCTTGTTTATAAGAAATCATAATGATAGTCAGCATTGTCAAATGAGAAGATCAATGAGAAAACTGCCAATGACTCAGTAACATCATGCTTGTTACTACCACTTGATCCACAACCAGGTTTTGGTGTTCAGTTGTGTGGATTGTACTTTTCAAGTGTCATGTGCACTTTTAAAAAATTACATTAAGCTGTTCCATAATCTGTATATATATATATATATATATATATATATATTAGCCCAAGCCCCCCCCTAAAAAAAAAATGAATACAGTGAACAGTACCATGACTGAACAAGACCACCCTACTCTATCTTGGTAATACCACCATATTGTGACTGAATAGCATCTCCATACATTGACTGGATAGCATCACCATACCATAAATGGATAATACCACCATACTGTCATTGAATTATACCACTATACTATACTGTAGGTGAAGGACACTCTCAGACTGGGGCTGTCCACTGATAGAATCTGTGCAGATGTGAACATAGCTTAAAGGGGATTGGCTCAAGATAGCAAATTATCATCTATCCACAGTGCAGTGCTTGGTTATCTCCCGAAGATCCAATAGGGATCAGCATGCCTACTGATCTCTCATTCCATTCATACAGGAAAACCATACTTTCAGGATACCCAACAGTTTGATCAGCAAGTTATCACCTATCATATGGATACCTTAGTACAATCCCTTTAAGTTCTTCATTTGAAGAATAAAAATGAGAAAAAGACACAGTATACTCCTGCATTCAGCATATTGCTGGATAAAAAAGAAGACATTGGGCTGTCCGGCCATGACAGATATTTAAAAAGCAAATTAAAATAGTACTGTGGGGAAGAAGAGCAGAGACAAAGCAGACCATCAGCATTCCGCTGTGCCTTTTCATGAATGCCCAGATGAATGAGCATAATCGGCTGGGAATCTCAGGCTGCGGAATCAGTTGCACAATCCATGGCAAGATTGAGCAGTATGCTTATTTTTTAGCATCCTGCTTTGAGCTCTTCCCCCAGTTGAAAACAATGGGAGGCAGAATCAGGGCAGAATGCTGATTTTGAGGCAAATTCCATTGTGTGAACATATCCTTAATGTTCAAATTGGTAAGGGTCATAGCAGTTGGACTGTTGTTTATGAAGATTCATTGCTTCCACAGACAATATTGTAAATGTATAATCTAAAGTTGACAACTTTGCCAATTTAAGAGTTATACCCACAGCATCCTAGGGGTTTGAAAAACTTAGTAAAAGAATTTTCACTACACAAGATAATAACTAGGATGGAAATTTATATGTGGAGGAAGTAGCCACCTCATTGTGTTTGGATTTTGCACCCTTGACCTTGATAAGGTATGTACTGTGCCGCTTTGGTCTTTCCTATACTAGGATGGAAAGTGCATATGAGAACCACTAGAAGGAGGGATCACTGTGGGGTAGACAGTGATTACAAGAAAGATAATTACAGTAGCAGGAGAAGGCAGACAGTTTTTGTGAATAGAGAATTTAAGTCATTCAATTGTCTCTGTCAATCCTCTGAACCTAATAGTGAGATTATATAGAGGTCCTATTCAACTTTAATTATAATAAAAATAGAAAAATGTTAAATATCCTTAGCTATGAGGTAAAAAGAAAAACTGTTATCTTGTTTTATGTTACTCAATTAGGTTCTATAACTACTATATATGTGAACAGGGATGAAATTTTCACTTTAACCACGCTACACTTTTATGCTACAATATAATAAGCACATGCTTGGTAAGAGTGCTATCATTTGTCTGGTAACGTCTGCAAAATGACAGTTTGATGCAAGTAATGGTCGTGGGAAAAGAGTGGAAGGTAATGAAAATGCAAATTGTTCTATTTTTGTACTCTATTTTCATATGAAAAAGGATGATTAAGGCTTTTTGCCTGACAACGTGATAGTTTGATGTGAACATCAGGGTGATGGAATTCAGAATCTTAATAACAAAGCTGCAAATTTCCCTTTAAAGATACATAATTTATCAGTTCATTTTCCAAGCTATAAATCTGCAAGATTTAAATATCTTTATCCTGAACCTCATAAGAGCCATGTTATATTAATTACTCTTAGATTTTACATTAATTGCGCTATGTAAAAATTCCAAAAGTCTTTCCGTGTAGTATTGATGAAACTCCTTCTGTGTTTCCCAAATTGTCTGAAATCTTGAGACGCTGAAGAAATAAGACTCAATGTTAAAAATAGCTAGACCAATGTTTTGGAATATGGTGAATCATGACATTAGACAGTTGCGTAGATGGAACTATAGACTCTTGAATAACACAGTCTACCATTGCTGTATCATCTTTATGAAAAATTCACTACATGGAAAAAATTAAAACATAACTCCATTTCATATAAATTTTACATTCCTTGCAAGAATGAAACTTATCTGGAAAATAAGAGTTACATGCACACATGATTGTCAACAATTTATCTGTTTTTTTTTGTTTTGATTTTTAGTTTTTGGAATAATCCAATGTTATGAGTTAAGAACTTTGGCCCAGATTTGCTATTGTGGTTACAACTAGACACTGGCGTAAATGTGGCGTCTCTTTGGTGCAATGTGATGCAGCTAGTTTGCGCTAAAATTTTTCAACTTGATAGACATGTAGCTGTATAATGGGGGTATAATGTATATTACACAGTCTAGAGATATGCCAAATATAACATCAAGCATCAGTCACTGTGATAAATATGGTGAAATTTCAGACTGCCTGTCTAAGTTTAAGCTATCAAGCGAGTAGTAAATCTGGGCCTTTATCTTTCTAATAGGAAGCCAAAGCTCTTATATAGTCATAAGCATTCTTGTTGTCTGTAGCCACCCGACATCCGTATGATAGTTTCTAAACTTCCACTAGGGGAAACTGTTTGCATACTTATTCATTATTGAGATAAGTGCAAATATGTATTTGCAGATATTATCACTTACTGTATCTAAATTCCCTATCGGAGTACCCACAGGAAACCCTCACAAACTCCATGGAGATGTTGTCCTTAGCTAGATTCAAACCCAGAACCCAGCACTGCAAGGCAACAGTGCTAACCACTGAGCCATTTTGTATATACCCCCAAGGAGCTCACAAAAGTGCTGCACCATTGTCAGAAGCTTTAACAGTGACCTAGTAAAGGACATAAGGGTGTTTCTGAAAGGGTACCTTTCAGGTAAATTAAAGTAGTTGTCCAGCCACCCCTAAAATGTTAAAAACACTTAGCATAGATTAAAATAATAAAAGAAGTAATACTCACTCTCCCACTTCAATTCTGCCCTTTCTCAGTCCTCCACCATTCTCTGTATATTGGCTTCCAGCAATTACAATCCATCACAGAAATGCAGCAGAATTCAAGAGCTGGAGAACAATAAGATAATTATGATTTTTTTTATACAGTGTGTATGGAAAGTATTCAG
The DNA here is from genome assembly GCA_947044405.1 of Leptodactylus fallax. Taxonomy (NCBI): domain Eukaryota; kingdom Metazoa; phylum Chordata; class Amphibia; order Anura; family Leptodactylidae; genus Leptodactylus; species Leptodactylus fallax. The sequence goes on from CAMRHE010000469.1 coordinate 145,950, forward strand.
ACCCCTTTAAATTTTTCACTCTTTGTTTCATTGCAGCCATTTGCTAAAAGCAAAAAAGTTCATTTTATTTTTCATTAATGTACACTCAGCACCCCATCTTGATAGAAAAATAAACAGAAATGTAGATATTAAATTTATTAAAAAAGAAAAATTGAAATATCACATGGTCATAAGTATTCAGACCCTTTGCTGTGACACTCATATTTAACTCACATGCTGTCCATTTCCTTCTGATCCTCCTTGAGATGGTTCTACTCCTTCATTGGAGTCCAGCTGCGTTTAATTAAACTGATTGGACTTGATTAGGAAAGGCACACACCTATCTATATAAGACCTCACAGCTCACAGTGCATGTCAGAGCAAATGAGAATCATGAGTTCAAAGGAACTGCCGAAGGAGCTCAGAGACAGAATTGTGGCAAGGCACAGAAGTTTCAAAAGAATTTCTGCAGCACTCAAGGTTCCTAAGAGCACAGTGGCTTCCATAATCCTTAAATGGAAGAAGTTTGGGACGACCAGAACTCTTCCTAGACCTGGCCGTCCAGCCAAACTGAGCAATCGTGGGAGAAGAGCCTTGGTGAGAGAGGTAAAGAAGAACCCAAAGATCACTCTGGCTGAGCTCCAGAGATGCAGTAGGGAGATGGGAGAAGGTTCCACAAAGTCAACTATCACTGCAGCCCTCCAAAAGTTGGGGCTTTATGGCAGAGTGGCCCAAAGGAAGCCTCTCCTCAGTGCAAGACATATGAAAGCCCACATAGAGTTTGCCAAAAAACACATGAAGGACTCCCAGACTATGAGAAATAAGATTCTCTGGTCTGATGAGACGAAGATTGAACTTTTTGGCGTTAATTCTAAGCGGTATGTGTGGAGAAAACCAGGCACTGCTCATCACCTGCCCAATACAATCCCAACAGTGAAACATGGTGGTGGCGGCACCATGCTATGGGGGTGTTTTTCAGCTGCACGGACAGGACGACTGGTTGCAATCAAAGGAAATATGAATGCGGCCAAGTACATAGATATCCTGGAAGAAAACCTCTTCCAGAGTACTCTGAACCTCAGACTACGCCAAAGCTTCACCTTCCAACAAGATAATGACCCTAAGCACACAGCTAAAATAACAAAGGAGTGGCTTCAGAACAACTCTGTGACCATTCTTGACTGGCCCAGCCAGAGCCCTGACCTCAACCCAATTGAGCATCTCTGGAGAGACTTGAAAATGGCTGTCCATCAACGTTCATCATCCAACCTGACGGAACTGGAGAGGATCTGCAAGGAAGAATGGCAGAGGATCCCCAAATCCAAATGTGAAAAACTTGTTGCATCATTCCCGAGTAGACTCATGGCTGTACTAGCTCAAAAGGGTGCTTCAACTCAATACTGAGCAAAGGGTCTGAATACTTATGCCAATGTGATATTTCAGCTTTTATTTTTTTAATAAATTTGCAAAAATATGTACATTTCTGTTTTTTTTCTGTCAAGATGGGGTGCTGAGTTTACATTAATGAGAAATAAAACAAACTTTTTTGCTTTTAGCAAATGGCTGCAATGAAACAAAGAGTGAAAAATTTAAAGGGGTCTGAATAATTTCCGTACCTACTGTATATTATACCATTTCATTGAACTCAATAAAAAGTAGTAGATCCACTTTAAGAAATAAGTACGGTCTAATGGACTATGGTGACAGATTAAGGAGGTGTCTTTGTGTTCTGAACAAAATTTTAGAAAGTTAAGGACTGAAGAAACAGAAAATTAAGGACTGAAGAAACAGAAAATATAGTGCAAATCCTTTTAAAAACACAGATCAGTCAATAAAGAATAATTTTCTGTATGGATTTTCTGACTTTCCCTCTAGACCCGAGGCTTAATTCGAGCTAGCTTTTACAGTTACATTTCTTTTATTTAATTGACATCATTTCAGTTGTAATTGAGGGCTAATATATTCTCTCTTGGCTATAGATTTTATACAACTCTGTTACCAGTATATTACGAAGTTAAAATGCTGAGAATTTAGGCATCATTGTTTGCAACTGTTAATGAAATTTCCAAGATGGCTGAATTGTAGCTTCCAACAAGAGAAATATGCCAACAAAACTCCCAGTCCAATTACTGCTTTTCTAAAGTGCTCTAAATCTGTCAACAAGTAAAAACATTAGCTGTAATAAAGTATGTGGGAAGGTGACCCAGTTGTTATCATAGGATTATTTTTGCTATGTTGAAAGAAATATAAAGTTGATGATTGACTGTAAAAGATTCAAACGGAAACAACAATTAGAAAGAAAACTTTCAGTACTTGGAAACAAACTAAAACTAATGAAGAAAACAATGAGCAATTCTACTGGGAAATGACACTCCATCAATATGTAAAACTAAACACAGACAAGACCTCATTCAAGTACATATGTTAGAATCAGGAGACAAAAAGAGAGAAATGTCCATAGCCACCTCTGTATTAATGTGCATATTGTGTTGTATTATTTTTTTTTTACAATAATTGAGTTGTATACTTGTATATTTACAGTAGACTCCCCTGAAGCAGCATGCTTATGTCATTGAATATATTGCAATGCACACTGGACAGTGCCCATGAAAATAGACTACATTTCATGTAGCAACATTACATCAAGTGACATATATCAAGTGACACTACATCAAATGACAACCTGTTGGATTTACTATTATGGTAAATAGATTTCACGGAAATATCACTGAAGTATTTGTTAATACTGTATACATGTGCTAAATAGAGACCTTATTAAAGAGGTTAAAGAGAATCTGTCAGGTATTTTTTACCACCTTAAACTGACCCAGCATGTGTATATCAAGTAATGACCTTTCCTGTGGTGCCCCTCACTAAGATTTCTTTTGCTGAAAAGTCACATTATAAGCTTTTGAAACTTTGGATTTGCTGCTCCCCATTCCCATGACTAGATAAGGTAAATTTGCATATGTCAATCTAAGGTTTTACAAGCTTATAAATTAATGTGACTTTTCACCAACAGAATGCTTAGTTAGGGGCACCATAGGAAAGGTCATTACTTGATGCTACATATGCTTGGGTCAGTTTAGGGTAGAAAAAAAATACCTGACAGGCTCCCATTCACTATACACAATACCATACCCTGCACTAACTCTTCATTTTATTTTATTTTTTACTGGGGCATTACAGTCTGATAATTTGTTAATTTATTGTCGCAAGTGAATACCTCCTATGGGTATTCTTGCGGTGTCTGGTGGTCAATCGATGTCCTATCCAGAATCTGGCTAACATTATGAGCCCTGGAGTCACCACTGAAGCCTGTCATTGGGCCTCAGCAGTCACATGGGGCATGCTGACATTAAACTCAAGTGTCATGACATTGGCGTGCCCATATGACCACTGAGGCCCAGTGTAATGTCAGCCAGAGGCCAAAAGAAGCTGGAAGATGATGCCAAGGGACCGCCAGATATCACATAGACGCCCAGGAGAGGTAAGACAAGGTGAGACAAGTAACTGTTTGTTACTACACTTCCCCTGGGCACTCCACCTCTGAGGAGACCCCAGAATATAATAGTATTTCATGGGTGACAAACCTCAAACGTTTCAGGTCAGCCCAAAACTTTTGGAAAATTCAGGTCGAACCTGTTTTGCTCAACTCTAGTGCTGGATTAATGGGTGGTTCTGAAGTTTATGTAGGCCATTTTTGATCGAGCTTTTGGATTAAAGCCTCATGCACAGGACCAAGTGTGCGAGTTGAGGGGGTAAGATTTTTTAGTACAATGCATTTGGATGATACGGCAATGACATCCAAGTGGGTGATTCCGTTCCATTTCAGTGTCACAGACCAGAATAAATAAATAAATAAAATAAATAAATAAATAAAACAAAAAAACAGCACCGAGCAGTGCATAGTGTAATACTGTTTGACACTAGAAGTAATGGTAGGTCTTAATAAGGTAGGACTTTCACCTTGGGGAGTTGTGCAATAGGCCACAACTACCATATCATGCATTGGAACCGTTTCACAGAGGGTTCCTCTCTGGGTGTACAGGAGCAGCAGGAACCAGCAGGCCCCCAAGGGTGTCAGGAGTGTAGGCAGGAGGACCAAATTAATAAAGATTTTTTGGATACTATATACCTGGGAGAAGCGTGGTTCCTTCCTACTTGACCTAGCCCTCCCGGCTTGGAATTTGGTCCTCCTGCCTACAGACCAGAATAAGACGTGCTCCATAATTATCAGAATAGCGTACCAGAACCCTCCTCGGAAGATCCTCGGCCTGTACACTCGGTTGTGTGCATGAGGCCTAAAGGAAAAGTTTTAATATGTATATATTTCACCCTTGCTGATAATATAATGAATATGATGGTATTGTAGAGACAAGCAAACTATTGTGCTTGTCTTGATTTGATTTGTTGTGTGCATGAAGATTACTGAAGCAAAATGTCTGATTCCAAATAATGTCTGATTTTACAAGAATACATTGGGTTCCACAATGCAACTATATTGCATGTACTTATGTACTTGCATCTAAGACTTTGTTCACATTATCTCTTTTCTCTAAGTTTGCCATAATACCATTGTACATGTTGAACAGTAGCAACAGAGTGTTGGAAAACAGTCACACTCCATGGATTTCAGTGCAAATTTGCACAACTACTTGAAAATGACATATATAATATTTGCTCATCTTCTGTACGTGGAACATTTTTCAATATAAGATAGTCAACCCAACTGGAATGTAATACCTAAGCAACAGTCCATCAGGACTGAGGTTTCCCAAAAAGTTCTCTTAAATGTCTTGAATAGACATTTGTACATCTAAAGACTTTTGCTTAAACACTTCCCATCTAATAAGGTGATGGCATATATTAATAGGAGTAGGAGTCTGGTTGCTGGGACCCTCACCAACCCTGAAGATATCCTAGCACTGGTGTAGTCCTGGGTACCTATAATTGTTTTTCAATGCATAGTGAATGTGGTTGGCTGCAGTTCCTTGCACAGTCAGATATCATGGGGTGGATTTGTGCAGGGAAATGTAAAAGAAGAATGCTAAACCAGCGCTGCATCTTCAGTCTCAGGAGTGGTGAGGGTCCCACCAGTTATAAAGGGATAGCAATATTGCTTCACTTTAGAAGATGGTAATAACTCTATAAGTCATTTTATGTATAACTCTCTACAGTGGTATAAGTCCCCCAAAGCTATTGTTTATCAGGCCTGTATGCATGTTAAATCGATATTTATATATGCACACAGGTCTGGCTGAAGTATTTATTTACTTGCCTGTATAGCTCTGGGGTGTAATGTCTGAGAAAGTACATTGTGGCTAATTTAGCCCTCTTTTAATAGTGTTTAATACCCAGTGTTTTAAATAGTGTTCATTCAGGCAGGTTCTCAATATTTATTGCACAGTGATATACTGTAAGTCCCAGGTTGTTTAAATCTTGTCTCTGAGGACTCATGCATTAAAATGATCTGATTTTTAGCACAAAGATATGGAAAAGAAATTGATTTATGGATAAATTTTATTGTGCTTTGCAATAAAAGTAGTACGTCTGTGTTACTTGAAGAGTTAGTCTTCTAATAGATGCAATACTTCTTAGGAGATTGGTCGGCAGATGCAAAACAACATTAAGCAAGGGGTGAGCAATAGCACTAAAGTGATCAAAATATTGGTTCTATTCATCCATTCTTTCATGTTTCATCTTTATGAATTTAATTGTTGATGTCTAATGATGAAAGTATTATCGGTAAAAAAATCAAAAACTATTTTTTTACTTTTTGTACTATATGGTATGAATGGTATGTGTTAACTTTTTATTAATTGCATACAGTAATGTATTATGTCCATTCAACATGGTCCTAAAGATATTCACAACATAATTTTGCTTGTGTATCAACAACTATAGCTGCAGCTCTTCTTTCTATTAACCAATAGACCAGGTGTAGGCAACCTTTTTTGTTCGGCGTGCCGATTTTAATAAAAAAATCAAAGATGAGGTACTCAGAGTGCCGGTCAATAATTGTAAGTCTGACGACCCCTAATCTAAAGTTATACACCACAAACCATAACACAGAAGTGCTGCCACCAGATACTTTAGGACACATGCGTTTACTGCTATTTTCTGGGACACTCCTGTACTTTCCGATTAGAAGCAATGAAAGTCCATGTGCATCCCCCAATTAGTGGTAATGTATGTGTCCAGGAGCACCGTATGACAGCACCCTCAGGGTGGTGACACACTATGTATCTGGATGCAGATATAGTCTTAGGCCACTGGAACTTTTACTTCAATGTAAAACTGCGTTCACATGGTGCATTTTTGCACAAAAAAAAAATGCCTGTGTTTTCTGTGCAAAAACACATCCTTAATGCAGAAAACACACCGTTATACAGAATAATGTCCCATAGCGGCCCCTGCACACGGTATTATGTCCCATAGCGGCCCCTGCACAAGGTATTATATCCCATAACAGCCTCTGCACACAGTATTATGTCACATAGTGGCCCCTGCACACTGTATTATGTCACATAGTGAACGCTGCACACAGTATTATGTCACATAGCAGCCCCTGCACAAGGTATTATATCCCATAACAGCCTCTGCACACCGTATTATGTCACATAGTGGCCCCTGCACACAGTATTATGTCACATAGTGGCTACCATTGTCACTACATGGAGTCAGTTAGCGTTTTTCCTCCACTGTGGGGTTTTATTTGCTTTGCTTTACCACTGTAGGCAGCATTTATTTATTTATTTATTTTGGTATATGTATTTGATCAAGAACTTTGGAATTTATGAGTAGTCTAGTAAGTCCCCTGATGATTGGTGCGTTACTGTACCAGGAATCGCGTAGGAACTAGGGATATATAGGGTCATTTTAAGGACAGCTTGGTACTGCCCTTGTTAGGGCAGGAGTCAATTTGGGTGTAAGGGAAAGTCTTAGGGGGGAGGAATAGGGACTGCAATTCTTCCTCCTGTGATGCACCATCACCTATTGGGTTACTCCTGTCTTCAGATATTGGTAAGATCGTTTCATTGTCTAACTGTGTAGCTGCCATGATATATAACCAAATATGGTGGTGATTTCATGTATATCTGCTATAACGTTGGACTCCATAGAGTGGCTATATTATTTATGATGTTTGGTATTTTTTTGGGATCTTTTTAATATTTATTATTAAATGTTAGGTTTTATTAGTATTTGCATCAGTGCTTTTTGATAATTCATTTTCTGCTGCAATTGGTGGATTGTTTTGTCAGATGACATAACACTTTACAGCTCTGCTCCTTTTTTTGCTTTTGTGTTGTCACATAGTGGCCCCTGCACACGGTATTATGTCACATAGCGGCCCCTGCACAAGGTATTATATCCCATAACAGCCTCTGCACACCGTATTATGTCACATAGTGGCCCCTGCACACAGTATTATGTCATATAGTAGCCCCTGTACACAGTATTATGTCACATAGTGGCCCCTGTACACAGTATTATGTCACATAGTGGTCCCTGCACACAGTAGTATGTCCCATAGTTCTCTTCAGACCCCTGAGTATAATAAGTGCAGGACCAAGAGAGGTGACAAACATAAAAAAAACAATGTACTCACCATTCCACGCTCCGCAGCCGCTGTGTTCTCTTTGGCGCTTCTGCCTGTAGTCAGCAACTTCAGATTTAGTTTCTGGAGTCACGTCGCGTCATTATGCGTAATGACGTCAGACGCAGACGTGAGGCCCTGTCAGCTGTCAGAAGCGCCTGCTGATCTCACAGCCGCCGCGGAGTGCAGGGAGCAAGGTGAGTATCATTGTTTTTTATGTTTTATCACTTCTCCTAAGTCTCCGCTTATTATACTCGGTGGTCTGAAGAGACCCCACAGTATAATAATAGCAGTTTCGTTTCGGCCGTGTTTGGTCCGATCAAATCTGCTGGGTGAGGAATCCGCTGCCGTGCCAGGGATATAAGCCTCGCGTGCCAGGGGTTGCCGACCCCTACAATAGACATTTGATATTATTATAGCGAGTCACAATGGATTGGGCTAAAGCAAGATGTTTAATTTACTGTGAATTATGTTATGCAAAATTAAATTAATATTTAATCAGTCTTAAAACTCTTTCCTCTTTTTAGAGGGCAAAGGAGATATTATAAACTCAGCTGTGAATAAGAGGACAACCTGCGCAAGGAGTATTGAAAGCATTACTACAGCAATTGGGGGAAGTCCAACTGTAACTTGATGTAAAAAGTAGAAAGCTATACTGTCAATAATGAGGATAAGAAGACTGAGATCTATCTGAACCACGATCACAAAGAAGGAACTCTGTTGTGACCAAGTTGTAAAATGTGGGCTGTGCTGTAGCCAAATAAGAAATTGTTGGATCCTTAATGTAACCAATGAGAAAAGGGGAGTTGTTGCTATGAAAATCAGAGAAATAGTTGGGCTTTTTATGTTCATTTAAGGAACCAAGGGCCCTTCCTACTGGGGAAGGGGACTTCTGGAGTAAGATAAGAACTGCTGCATCTACTAGGATAATGTAGGAGGCCTTGCTGTAACTGTTGAGGGAAAACCAGGGCTGTGGAGTCGATAGACCAAACCACCGACTACAACTTTGATTTCAACTCCTCTAATTTTTCCGCAGTCTGGCTATGACTTTGACTCCTGCTCCAACTCACTCTCCTTCATAAATGGCTGATAGCTCATCTAATTCAGGAAAAATGCCAGTGATTGAATTCCTATGAAAGTAAATATTGAAGTCAGGGTGCCTTTTTTCTGACTACGACTCAGATTGTACATCCCTGTGAAATGCACATTGGTTTGACTACTGGCAAAAAGAAACTAAAACAGCCACCATAACATGTATTGTGGTAAATTATTATACTCTGGGGTCTCTTCAAGTATAAAAAAATAAAAAACATTTATATTCACCTTCTTTTGAGCATCCAACACTCGCCTGGTGATGTCATGCACCTGGTGTCACTGCCGGGGCCTGTGATTGAGCCACAGCAGTCATATAGGCACGCCAAGCGTCATGTTGTCATGATGCTTGGCTTGCCCATATCACCAATGAGACCCTGCCACAGGTCTCAGCGGTGGCCCTGAGGGCATGACATCACCAAGGAGAGCACCTGACACTGCAAGGAGGCCCAAAACAGGTGATAGAAGGTAAGTATAAATGTATTTTATTTTTTACACCTCCCCTGGTTCTCCACCTATTATACCCTGAAGTGTCTGAAGAGAACCCAGAGTATAATAATTGCATCCAGATGCAGGTAGAAAAGAGGAGGCAGATGAGCGCTGGTCCAGAATAAATGTGTTTTATTCAATTGGATTAAAGACTACATTTATTCTGGACCAGCGCTTATCTGCCTCCTCTTTTCTACCTGCATCTGGATTCTTCCACACGTGCTTCATACCACAGTTCCGAGGCTAGCAGCTTCACAAGGTCCCAATGAAAATAATCTGATTCTACATGCCTACTAAGTTGTTGTGAGCTGATCACAACCCACCAAGGTGAGCAATTTGTATCAGTGTTCTGATATCTATCATCCTTTGGTTTTACACTATTAGCGTTCTGCGCTGTTTTTTCTTTTTATTTCTTTCTACATATAATAATTGCATTTCCAGTTTGTACCATACTTGTTCAAACCAAAACAAATCAGGAACCCGAAACACATGAACCCAAAACAAAACAAATCTTGGGAGGTTCGCCCATCTCTAATTGCTACCTTTAAAAATTTAAAGATCCTGAAGAGCATTCTAATGCTTGACAGTTGGATTTTAGTACCTCAAATGCCAAAGCATCAATGTGAAAGCATCTTAATGTATTCAATATGTGTAATTACAGCTAGTAACTGTATGTCTTTGACAAATTTGTTTAGGACAGAAATATATATTTCAAAAAGGCTTAGTAAAAGCAAGCTGTAATTTGCCTGTCATTTCTTTCAAAAGCTCACTGGCATTGTCAGGTCATGTTTGGCTCAGTAAGAAAATGTTAATTCCTTTCTTGGAATTTTTTTTTATAAAACATTTTAAAAGCCTTTGGGTGACAATGAACATTATCTTGCTTTTGTGAAAATAGTGTTGTGAATCCCCAGCAAGAAATTGAGACTGTGCAATAAATAGGGAAATAAAAACCTCAGGCATATGACAATATAATGAATGTCATAAACTCATTATTCAGATGTTTGTCTCTTTTTCGAGGTCTTAGGATGGAAGCTAAATATACATATGCACTCATCAGGACATAGCCACATTGTAGCTTACAAACAATGTTTTGATACATATATCTTGTTGGCTTTATTTCCCAACTGGTATCTTTTGACAGGGATGGTGATACTTCGATAGCATGTATCCTACACACTCTAAATAGCAGCATTATTTTATAAAGCATTAGACTGCATGTGTCTTTTTCTTGTTATAACACCATGCACAATTCACAAACATATATAAAGAATGAAACGGAAATGTAATTTCCACTTATATTACAGAATCCATTTACAGGGTGAACATGATATACTTTTTAGATTAAGTTTTCAAGTTGTCACATTACATTTATCTTTGATTAGATAAATGTTGCGGTTTACATTATGCCATCATTCAAATAGGGAGCTCCTCGATAAACTACTCACTTCCTTCTGTAAAATTATATCCATCTGTCATGAGGATTAGATTTCATTTTGACCAATCTACACATCACTCTACTTAGTAAAGCGTAGGTTAATACTAGTTAAAAAGTTGCTGCTTATATAATGTGTCAGCTATTTCATACTAAACTTTGTATATTCTATTTCAGTCATATATATTGTTATTATAGACATCAGAAGAGCACATTGCATTAAAAATATGATACTACACTGATTCCATAACCATATAAAAACATTTGTCCACTGCTATTGTGCTTTTATAGAAAGATTCATGCAGTAGAAGTCTTATAGTCAGTTCAAATATCACTATAATTGTCATTATCATTTCTCATGAAGACAACCCCTTTCAGAGGCTGGGTAGGCCTAGCTTTTCTAATCACCATGATCAGCTGTTATCAGTGAGCAAGGCATGTCTGGCCATACAATGTACTGTAGCATTACATTCTGACCATATAATACAGAGACACGCTATATTTGTCAGAGCATGCCTACTCTTGCATAGTTCTAATTTATAGAGGAAGCTGGAACTTCTCCATATTGTCCATTTTAATGCTGGTGCTCTGTGCTTGCCGGTATACTGCCTTTCCAAGCAGATTGGGTACCTCTGTGAGTGCTCCACTTTCTTTATAGATTAGTGTACTCACTTGCTAAGTTTCTTTCTGAAAAACCCTGTCTGCCTATGTGTATATAAGTCTGCTTCTCTAGCCATACCCTGAGCAATATTTCAGATGTCTGTTTCATGATCTATTGTTTGAACGCATGAATGCTGTCCTCCTGTCTTTATGTCATATCTGTAATTCTGCATTTGTCTTTCTATTATATATTCAGGTCTGTGTGAATTAATTTGTGTTTCTGCTGTATCTGCATCTCTGCTGTCTTGTGGACATATTTGTCCTTCTGCCTGCTAAGCTTGGATGTACATCTTTCTGTTTGCCATGTTCAAATACATGTCCTTCAGCTTGACGTGTTTGACCTTCAGGCTTCCTTTATGTTAGTACCTTTGCTATCTGTAGCCTTTGAGCTTCTGTTATGAATGTTTTGCCTATGGGTTCCTGCTATAGCTCTGCTACCTGTGGCCTTAAGGTTTCTGCCATGAATATTTGGCTGATGGGCTTTTGCTATATATCCTGTTACCTGTGGCCTTTAGGCCTTTGTTATGAATGTTTGGCCTAGAGGCTTTTGCTATATCTTTGTTACCTGTGGGCTTCTACAATGTACGTACCTATACCACTGTGGTATACAGGCCTTCTACTATGCATATGCCTCTGCTACCTGTCTGGATATCCTGTTTTGGATTCCTGTTTTAGATCCGATCCAAGTTTTGCCTGATACTGTGATTCATGGCACTATAGTCCCTGACCTGCCTGATCAGCTGCTACCAATGTCGAGGCCACCTCAGGAGGTAGTGATATGGCAGACTCAGACACAGCAAAGTTTAAATCCCCTTATGTGGGACAATAGGTGAATACTGTGGCGTCTGCTTAGACAAAGTCCTTAGGGGTGGCCCTATTTCAAACCAGTTTGGTAGTACGGTGGGTATACAATCATCTGTCCATTTCATCCATATTATATAATAGAGCACACAGGCACATGGTTTTGTTTTAATACTTATACTTAAGGCTATGATCATAAGAGGCTTATGAGTCAAGAAGATTTGGTGCAAATTTTGCATCAAAAACCAGCAACAAAGTACATTAAAATAAAATGTGTATGTAGTGAAGACAGATCCCTTTAAATCGGGAAATTAAGATAAGCCAGCAGACAACTCCCCAAAATCCAGCCAAAGCTATATACAAATTTCACAACATTCCTGGTTAGTTGGCAAAGAGGGATCACATTGTACATTTATTTTTATTAATTCTCTGTGGATGCAGCCATGTAAAATAGCAGCATTTACATTCTGTGACAAGTTGTATGGAACCAAAATACAGCAGCGATAGACGTTTATAGGGCCTTAATGTACTTGTGTATGCATATAATTTCACATAAAGGTATGTGGAGGTGTTTTTCATAAGAAATCTGGCATATAAATGTGTTGTTTCACTGGATAACATATGGTCTCATAGAGTCACAGGGGCTGTGTTTTCATACAGGGTTTCTGCACATGGCCCTGTCTTACATCAAGGCTACCCATATGTTCTCTGACTATGGATAAAAAGACTATACCAACTGCATGATAAAATGAGTCATTTGCATTACATATATTCCTTGTTTTATATTTATTATGGATTTAAAATGATCATGTGAAAAAAAGGAAATCACGTCCTTGGCATTTGATCAGACATGTCTGATGACAGATGCACATGGGACTGACTTTTTTTTTTAGAGGTCTATAATTTGGTCAGCTATGTCTAGGAAACAATTATAATGGAAGGAGAAATGTATTTGGCAATTGTTCAAACATAAACAATAGCTAATAGGTTACGCTGGGAATGAAAAGCTCTTCACCATGTCACGTAATACTAAACTACCATATTATCTCATTTCTACCCTCAGTACTTCCAGCTAAATACAATTCATTTACAGACTCCAAATGAAAAATGGCTTGCACATGCTTCATAGATCTTTTCTTTCTTTTCCATGAATTAGCAGTGAAAGTGAAAAATATTTAGCAGGAAACAGTGAATGGACTTTGTATACATACACACCAGAACAAACATTTTATACACTCAGAAAGAGAAGGTAAGGGAAAGTCAGCACATCTGATTGAAAAAAACGTAAATGGATCTTGTATGGTATAAGTAGTAAATTCAACATCAAGGGGCTGGATGGAAGGACTTGTTAGCTGCACAGCTCTTTGATCCTTCTGCCCTTGGGTCAACACTTTTATGTTGAATTTGCACATTATGGATAACTTTGTTAATTTCACTACTGCAAACAGGATGTCACTATGTAGTACAAGGCGATGTTTCAGATGACACAGCATCTTTCCTCAGGCAAATGCAGTAATGAAGAACATGGAAAGGCTAAATGGCCCTGCAATAAAGTGGTTAGTATGCCAGTGACCATGTGCCTTTGTTCCATCTGCATGTGATGTTATCGTGGATTTCAGTGTTTGATCAATAAAGTTACAATTTTAATTTTTGGAAAAACTAATACCACCACAATTTATGTTAAAATCTCTTAAGAGCATCGGTCACAAAATCAGTTAAAAATGTAGATTAAAAAATCCTGCATGCAGTACTTTTGTGTCTAGTAAAATGACATCCACTGGTATGGAAGCCAAATAGATACCATTATAGTTAATTGGATCTTCTGGGCCCTCATGGTGTCCATGATTTCAAAACAACCATCTCTTCCAGTAATTTAATTGTTTTACTCCTATAATGGAGCAGAACAATAGAAAACTATGTGAACATATCCTTATATAATAAAGATAGACCATGGAAAATTAATTTCTTTTTTTTTTTTTTTTTTTTTTATCTTGCTGAAAATGAAGAGACAGTTCCTAGATTGGTTCTTCTCAAACTTCCTGTTATATTTAAATATTTCCCAAGAACTCTCCTTTGTAATTCTAGTATGGTTTGTCTTTCTGCAACTGAGATGCTTTCGAATTTCCTTTTGGCTGGGGTAATTAGATTAAGTTCATCTAGTCATACGATTTGGTAGTAATCTATATTGTGTTAGGAAATATGTCTTTATGGGCTCTTGAGCTCAAACTGTATATAATTATTAGAGCCATTTGGATACATTTTGAACTTTCTATTAAAATGGTTGTACAGTTGTAGCAAATTAATGTTATTGTTTGTGTAATGAAAAGTTATACTTTCTGTATCAATGCTGCATGGCTGTCATCCATTCTGCTTACTCCCAGTGGAGAAAAATCAGACCATGTCATGTGATGGTCATGTGATGGACACACAAGTGCACAACTCATTACTAGGCAGATGGCTGATTTATGTGCTGTGACTGTAACAAATGGTTAAACTGATGTAGCGTGATATCTTATCACAGAAGACAACAAAAACCAATGAAGACTCATTGGAAAAAAATATTTTTTATTGATCTTTCATTGTTTTCTGTCATCAAGTTCACTAATTGCAGAGGTTCAGATTAACTCTGCTACCTGTATATCTCTTTGTTAGTAGGTTTGCAGGTTGGGACTGTGTGAAAGGGATGGATGGCTGGATACATACTGTAGATAATTAAGTGACCTCTTCATGGGTTGACTCCAGAAGGAAAAGAATTGTTCTGTGCTGAAAGATATTGTATAATAATCATGGATTACAGAATATGTGTGCCCCTGGATTCATGACACTTTATACTGTATTTCTTTAGCTAAAATCAGTGAAACATATACAGTATACCATGTAGCATACAAACTTTCAAAGTGCAGTGCTTTTTTCATACTGTATACTTGAAAGGTAGATTACTGTACAATATTGAACATAGACATATATACATTATCCAGAAATATTTTTCCTGCTGTAAAATATCAAATAAAGATAAATACATTCATAAAAATGTCAGTGAGTATATTTTTTATGAAAACTTGAGAGCAAACAAATTTCATAAGGCCTAATTCATATTGCGATTTCTTGTGCATTTACATCTCCATCCACATATGCATGTGAAAACAAGGCTTGCTCCATTACAAAGTTATTTGTGGCAGCACTGCTTCTCTGTGTCATCGTATTCTCTGTGTCATCGTACTACATCTGTACCGTATGCATTAAACCTTACTGTTCCTCTAGGCTGTGTTCACACAGAGATTTTTGGCTGCGGATTTTGACGCGTAATCCGCCTCAAAATCCTCCTGAAAAAACTCCTCCCATTCATTTCAATGGGAGTCAGTGGCGTTTTTTTTTCCTCTAGCGGCTTTTTTCCGAGCTCCGGATTAGGCTCCGAGCCGCGCTCCTGATTAGGCTCATTCATTCAGGCTTAGTCAGGAGTGGTTAGCCGCGATGGAATGCTGATGCACGGCATCGGAATCCCGTCGCGGCTGACCGCGGCGAAAACTCCAGGGGCGGAAATTTGGCTCCATTGTATGCTGTACTGTACAGTATGTACAGAGGTATTTTTGCCTGGAAGCTTTGCTGCATCATTTCATGCTGTAGGAGCTAATAGAATGGACTGCAGGCTTGACTATGTGATGACTATGTGATCAGGAGAGGTGCTAGTCACTGGATCATTGATCTTAATCACTGCTTTATAATTGTAGCAAACACTTAAACAGCTTTTACTTTGGAATACTGCATCAATGAAATGCTTTAGCAATTAACCAAAAGAGTTTTCTTAACATATCCCTATTAGTTTGATCATGATTTTATTCTTACTTGTAAATTACAAGGCACAAAATATTAAAGAAATCATCATATCTTTTAAAGTAAAGCAGCAAACTATCGATTAATCTATCTACCACTTAGTTTTTTATTTGGCACATAAAATTACTGTTCGTTCTCATGACTTTACAACCGGAGCATCCCTGTGGCTTTGTGGCTACTTGTTCTACAATAATGTTATTATGTTTGTTCCTGTTTAATTATTATGGCCCTGACACTCAGCACTTTGATGAGCTTCATTTTGCCCTTTATTGCTCTCTCTTTCTTCGATTGCCTCTGAACATTTAAAATATGATTATAATTGTTTAAAGATGAGGTCTTCTTCCAATAAATGCATTATAATTGTTATATATTAAGCCTCGGGGATGCAGAAGCATTACGGAATTTCATGTGGACCTGTTTTATTTCTTAACATCTTATCCATAAGATCTTTATGTGATGGGCCTGACATGTAGTTCTGCTGGTGCAAATGCATTATGTCAGTAAATCTGTCCCATTAGGTTTCATCTGTTCCCCCTTAGGGCTCTGATAGCCAGGTTAAAAACTAATGAAAAGCAGTTATTCAATAGGATAGCTGATTTACATTATTAACCTATCATCAAGACAGATTGCTAAAATTGTGCAGGTTCCATTATGGTACATAGTTAACTTACACTATAAATCCCTTGTGTGATGGCGTGCTGATATGTAAGCCACTACAATTTTAATTGTGCCACTTGTTTTGGAACTAAGATTTTGATATTTTCCTCTTTTATAGAAAAATCTATATTAATGATGAAATAATGACAAACATACGATGTAGAAGGTATAGGAAAAATAGCTTTGCTCATTAAAATTTAGAGAATTAAAGGGCTCGTAAAGCCTGAATTTTATTGGTATTCTAAATGTCACAGGATAGCGATTCACAAATAAAAAGGAATAACAACAATGAATAATATAAATCTGTAAGATAACATCTTCATTTTTTTTAATTATTTGTGTTAGTTTGTTTCAGCCAATGCAACAATTTGCAGGCAGTGACATATTTGGTACACTAAAAATATTTTAGAAGAATGCCATTTTTTTATGATAATTTTTACTACTATTTTGCCAAAAAAAATATGGACAGTAACAATATTGTATAATTTAATAGCAGTTTATGTTTTATCCAGCAAATTGTTCCCAACTGGTAAAATACTAGGATATTAGTATACTTAGAGTGAGCTAGATAGCTATCTTTTCTTCTCTTGCTACATGCCTTCTAGTGCATATTTTTGATTGTACAGTACAGTCTTTTAATCTAGTGTCAATGGTGCCTGCCAGCTTAAGGGTAGAAACCTCCAGTAAGAAATTTCAAAATAAAATGTTAACACATAATATATCTTCATAACTTTGATCTTTAGTCTAGTGAAATTTCCCAATTGGTTTTCTCTAATCAGCTTTCTACTTCTGGTCAGACTTCAGAGTATAACAAGTGAAGGTCTAGAGATAGTTTGGAAACATGATAAACAGTTATACACATCTTCCTTCACATTTCCTGGACATCTTCATGGCATCTGGCACTCCCTTGTGGTCCTCTTCTGCCCTCCTGGGTGACATCACACACCCTGGGGGTCACCATTGAGGCCTTTGATAGGACCTCGGCTGTCACATGGGGTAAACTTACATCATGATGCTTTATTGCCAAGAGTCATGGCATCGGTGTGACATCACCCAGGAGGCCAAAGAGGACCCTGAGGGAGAACCAGGCGCCACAAGGATGCCCAGGAGAGGTGAGAGAAAGTAAGTTATAGAAAATAAAGTAAGTTCTGCTTTATATAGATTTTTTCTTCTACAGTATTTTACATTCTAATAGGGAATGATCTATGATGAATATACAATATAGTATATAACTGAGTTCTCACATATTTTGAGACTATAAAGAATTTTCTGTCATATACAGCTGTTAATAAACTGCCATTACTTGGTTAGTACAAGACTTTTAACAAAATATAACTTTAAAGAAATTTCCTCAAAAATTCACAGCCTATAAAATGTTCTCTTTTGCTTGCTTGCCCAATGATTGATTATATCATTTGAAGCACTTTGCATCTTATTGGGTTTGATTTGTCCCTAGATCACAACCTGCACAGAGTAAAATTGGCTTTGGAAGAATTTATATGACCCTTCTAACACCTCATCCACAGGATTGAATATATAATGTGCAGTCAGCTCATTGCAATGAGTTAAGCCATTTGCATTTCTATGACCTTTACTCTGGACTCCTTTCAAAAGAAGTCACCTCAAAACTGTAAGAAAGGCATTTTTAAATCTTGTACTGATTAACATTCTTTAATGTAGATGACACTTTTCACCTTGCTCACCCTAGACAAAGAATCTCTGCTATTGTAGATGTAACCTGAACTTCCTGATCCAGAACATCAAAATAACAGGCGATTTTATTAGAAATCTTCTTTATTTATTCTCCAGCTGTACACTATTTTGTGTTTATAGCAAAAAATACTTTTCACATTGTTCAAATAAATTATTTGACAGGATTTAGTCAAACAATGTGATATTTACATATGCATGCAGGATTTTTAGCAATGAACACACTGCTATTTGAGATAATTGCTAAGCCATATTGCAAAAAAAAATATTGCAAAAGCTGGACTAGTAATAGGTGAGTATTGGTTGGCCAGGGCAGAGTAGGAGCTGCTTTTACTTGGTGGTTCTCTGCACTGGCTTATGTATGGTATTGAGTAGGGTTCTTATTATGATAGATTTCAGACAGTGGCAGTTTCACACCTGTTAGCCCCACTGACCATTGCTTCTCAGCAGCCAGCACACAGGGAATGGAGAAGGTAGCAGACAGCACCATTATATGTGAGGGGATGAACTGAGCTAGTGAAGCTAAGCTGTTATTTAAGTGAAGGAGAGTTGATCTGCAGCTTCCTGGTTTGGCCAATACACAGAGAACAGAAATGCCTACTTCTTGCTCCATTCTCTGTATGTCACATGCTAAAAACAGATGATCTATGGAGGTGCTGGGTGTTGAACACCCACCAATCTACTATTGATGACCTACTTTAGACTAAGTAATTAATATTTTTAGCCTGTAAAACCCTTTTAAGTCCTTATTGGGCATATGGCAGCTATAACTATAGGGGGTGCAGAGGTAACTGTCACTACTGGCCTTGGACTGTGAGGGGGCCCCAAAGGTCCATCTGCCACATAAAATATACCACTATGCTAAAGGGTCCAAGGAAGGTATTGATATATGATATTTACAGTATGCAATGTTCAGCATTGTTTCCTTTATCTTTCTAAGATGTTACTATGTATTTAATCCCATGACACATTTTGCTTTGCGGCCCAGATGTTTCAAATCACGCCTCTGATATATGGTTAACATGGTGAAGGCACACTTATAATGATACTCTTACTATTAAATCCTGCCCACTACCAATAATCTTCAGAGCTGAAATATTGGCTGGCAAAAGTCGCTGCTTAAGAAGACACATTTGCCTCAAAATCCTTGAACACGTGGGGTGTTTATCTATAATAGAGGGCTGTGGGATATATTGATATATAATATATAATGTAATGGGAAATTATCTTTTCAGTTCCAACTAGAGATGAGTAAATTGATCTGTATAGAACTGCATTCAATCCAAAGTATTCCAAAAACTTCAGATTCAATTTTCAAATCATGAGGGTCACATGGCCACAAGGAACATGCGGGATTCCCCATAAGACCTTGCGTTGTAGCCCCTCAGCATATCAGGTGTGACGACACTGATGAGTTACAAGCATTATTAAAAAGCTTAAGCAGGAGGAGAAGGTGTCTGTTTTCTGGGGATTAGAAACATATGAACATCTTAGACAGATAAAGGAAACAATACTGAACATTTCACAGTGTAACAAAAGGTAGTTTGATCTGTTGCCTGAAATCTCCTTTTATTTTACCAGTGCAAGTGACACCTCTTGTCACTTAACACCAGATAATGACAAATGATTGTTATAAATTTGTGATAATATGATATTTTATTCTTGCCCCTGGCATCCTTTTATTACAGAAGTCAGTCAGCTAAAATTGCTTGGCATATCATCTTGGACATATGTGGACTTTACACAGCACAATGGCAGCCATAATGACAGTGATTTACAAATTGCACTGAATGCCTGCTGGATAGTGCAGGAAAAATAGTACAGATGCATTGCAAACAGATGAAGAATCAAAGAAACTAATCATAGAAATAAACATTTATAACGTAAAATCACCACGGTAAGTAAAGTATATTGGTGGACAAAGATTTGAGACACATATGAATCTACCATGAACTGACAGGACAGTTAACAGAATATTTGCATTTGGGTTTATTTATACAAGCACTCCAGTAATTTCTTCCATTGTGGAGCAGTAAAATTACAGAATGAAAGAAAATATCTCTTATATATATAAAAATGAGTTTATGTCTGTCTGTCTGTTCTTTATGCGCGGCCAAACGACTGGACCGATCCTCACCAAATTTGGCACACATGTTTATCAGGTGTCCAGGAATATTATAGACTTGCTCTCAGTTCTAAAGGATGTACCGTTCCTGAGGTACAGTGTTCCCAAAAAATTACCAGCATTAGCTAATACAAACCTGCAAGTCTTTCACTCATATTCCAACTGCCATACACATGGTCACATGTCCCTTATCAGTCAATAGAAGCTTGCAGGTGCTTAGTCTCCTCAGGCACACAGGTTTCCATAGCAACCAAGTTATTTATGACCTCTATTAGTCAATAACAGTTCGCAGGTCCTTAAATATTCAGTCATATCACGTGTATCAGCCAATATAAGTTCACATTTAATTTACCAGGTTTCCATAACAACACAGCCATAAATAAACTGTACCTATACTGGACTCAGTGGCGTAGCTAGGAATGGCTGGGCCCCAAGGCGAACATTTGACATGGGACCCTCCCCGGCAACCGCCCCCCCCTTCATATAGTATTGTGCGCACTTCCTGCTACCTCTTCAATGTTGGACCAGCTGTCACGTGAGCCAGGCATGCATCACGACTCATAATGACGTTGGACTGGCCCACCAACGTCTGGGATGTCACCAAGGAGTCCCAAGGCCTGCTGGAGCACGGGAGAGGTAAGTAACAGTGTTTTGTATGTTCCCTCAACTCCTCAGGGCCTCAGATCATTATACCCTGGGGTCTGAAAAACCCCAGAGTATAATGATAGCAGTGTTTGTGGGGTTCACGGCCCGCAGGCCTTACATACCAATCTCCGCTCCTGCTCACAGCCGCCTCCACAGAAGGTGAAGCGCAGGCGGCCGTGAGCCGGAGCGGGGATCGGTAAGTAAATAGGGCTCGTTACCTGCTGGTGCTACACCAGCAGGTAATGGCCTATTAAACAAAAAAACATCAGGGGCCTGCCGGGACCCCTAACGTCTCCGGCCCTGAGACAGCCGCTACCACTGCTACCCCAGTATTTACGCCACTGACTAGACTGCCATACTGGATTTCGGAATTCTTATAAATTGAAATGTTTTTAAACTACTCATGCCCCCTGCAGCAAAATACATGGCTGCTGCTCGAGCTAATGAAAACTCTGAACAGACCCAAGCCCGTCTCCAATCTGACAAGGCATTGTCAGCCACATGAACACAGCTGCACTCCATGTTTCCATAACAACCCAGCCATTTTTATTCACTGCTGTAGGTCAGTTTTAAAGGGGCAGGGTGCTGTGGATGACACTGTTACACAAGGTCACTTACACACAGCTTTACTCCAGGTTTTCCATAACAACCAATCGCAGATCTTTCACTGATATTCAAATTGAGATACACATGATCACATGACGCTTATGGACCAATGGAAAATCGCAGGTTCTTCAGTCTTGACATACATACAGCTTTATACCAGTTTTCCATAGCAACCAAGTTATTTATGACCTGTATGAGTCAATAGCAGTTCGCAGGTCCTTAAATATTCAGTCATATGACGTGCATCAGCCAATATAAATTCACATTTCATTTACCAGGTTTCCATAGCAACACAGCCATAAATAGACTATACCTATACTGGACTGCCATACTGGATGTCAAGTGCAAAAGTGTCCAATTCTTATGGGGCCACTACACAAACAAAAAATGAAATGTACCCGTGCGAAGCCGGGTCCTTCTGCTAGTAATAAATAAATTAAAGAGTTGAAAAATATTTTTTCATTTCAAAAATCATGGAAACAAACAAAAAAAAAAAATTAAACAAACATATTAGATATTGCCCTGTGCATGTAGGTCTGAACTATCCAAAAAGTTATTCTCTTGTACAGTGAACACCATAAAAATAAATACTACAATGTGCAAATTAATGTGATTTAGTCACTTTATCTCCCCCAAAAAATTCAATAAAAAGTGATTAAAAATTGTAACGGCTAGAAAATGCTACCAATAAAAACTACAACTTGATCCACAAAAACAATCACGTAGCTCGGTCAACAAAAATTAGAATTTGATGTTCCCTAGCAAATAGTTTATTTTTGCAAAATGATATTTTATTCAGAAATAGTGGTAAAGATTAATAAAACTGATACAAAAGTGTCATCACTGTAATTAGAAAAAAAAACCAGAAAAAGTTGCCATGTCATTTTTAATGCAGAGTTAATGCCATAAGAATAAAAACAACAAATAGTGACGGAAGTGTACATTTTTTCACACTGACCTCCCCAAAAACAAATAAAAGCTAATGAAGATAAAATATTATATATAACCCAAAATGGTGCCTACAAAAAATACTTGTCACACAAAGAATAAGCTTTCATATGGCCCTCATATGTTGACAGAGAAATAAAAAGTTATGAATTTAGAAATATGAAGATGGAAAATTAAGAATGAAAAAAGTGACCAAGCCTTAACGGCTAAACCAGGCTGCATCCTTAATGAGATAAGATACCCAGATGTTAAAGGGGTTTTCCCATGAAATAAGTTGCAAATCAGTGGGGGTTCGATCGCTTTTGTTCCCTGTTCTGAGTGGAGTGGTATACCGCTCTATCTATTATGGAGGGCAAAGCTCTCCTGTTCTCCTGATTAGTGGGGGTCTGAGCAATTGGACCCCCCCATCCCGATCTGCAAGTAATTCCCTATCCTATGGATAGAAGATGACATTGTTCACTGGTATACCCCTTTATATCAAACCTACAGTTTTTTATGCTGGATAAGAGCTAATTCAAGTTCTCTTTTTGCCAAGGAGCATTGCCTGGACTATAAAACTCCCAATGCCAACTGGCAGTCCTCACAAGGAGAACCAGTAGCCCAATAGATTGAATACAACCTATAATAATCCAGAAATCTGTTTTTACAGAAACGGTGAACCAATACAAATGCATAAACCAGATCAATCTGCTTTCCTGACATGTCTACTTTACTGACCTATTTAAGTATTTGTTCAATAAAATGTTTCTGGAGCATCTTTTCATAGAACTCTTTGTTGTGCTTTTCCTTTGTTACTCCTCCTGGAAATCTGTACATGTATAAATAAATTAGCAACAGAGCATTCTCCTTGTTGTTAGGTTGTGTCACTTCACAGCCTGACAAATTCTAGTCATGGCTGGCAGAATCAGAAGCTGACATGCTTGATGCAACAATTGGTTGTAGTTCTTGAATGTGAGTATAATAGCATAATATGGTTGCAATAATGTATTTATAGGATGAGTAGCTTATTATATATTTTGGAAACCCCTGTAAACAATGACTGTCAATATCTTATGTAATAATGTAAGTGCAAGTTCAAAGTGAGAATGCAAATCTATGTAAATGTATATGTTAATATTTTTAACAACATTTGATTATATTGATTTATGTAGAAATACAAACATAATAAAGTAAACAGTTTACAATGCACTAAATAATTTATTTAGTATTTTATATATTTATTTTTAATTAGTTATTTTAAACTTTTTTAGAGGCTAAGGTTAGCAGGAAAGACATGATCTTTGTGTTACCTGCTGTTTTTTCCTTTTACAGATTACTGATAACAGTTGGTATCTAATGGGTAGCAGCCTATTACATGTCTGTTACCTGTAAATTATATGTGGCTGGCGGAAAGGCTTTAAACAAAAAGAATGAGGTATTTCAACTATATACAGTACAGACCAAAAGTTTGGACACACTTTCTCATTCCAAGAGTTTTCTGCATTTTCATGACTATAAAAATTGTAGATTCACACTGAAGGCATCACAACTATGAATTAACACATGTGGAATTATAAACTTAACAAAAAAGTGTGAAACAACTGAAAATATGTCTTATATTCTTAGTTCTTCAAAGTAGCCACCTTTTGCTTTGATTACTGCTTTGCACACTCTTGGCATTCTCTTGATGAGCTTCAAGAGGTAGTCACCTGAAATGGTCTTCCAACAGTCTTGAAGGAGTTCCCAGAGATGCTTAGCACTTGTTGGCCCTTTTGCCTTCACTCTGCGGTCCAGCTCAACCCAAACCATCTCGATTGGGTTCAGGTCTGGTGACTGTGGAGGCCAGGTCATCTGGCGTAGCACCCCATCACTCTCCTTCTTGGTCAAATAGCCCTTACACAGTCTGGAGGTGTGTTTGGGGTCATTGTCCTGTTGAAAAATAAATGATGGTCCAACTAAACGCAAACTGGATGGAATAGCATGCCGCTGCAAGATGCTGTGGTAACCATGCTGGTTCAGTATTCCTTCAATTTTGAATAAATCCCCAACAGTGTCACCAGCAAAGCACCCCCACACCATCACACCTCCTCCTCCATGCTTCATGGTGGGAACCAGGCATGTAGAGTCCATTCGTTCACCTTTTCTGCATCGCACAAAGACATGGTGGTTGGAACCAAAGATCTCAAATTTGGACTCATCAGACCAAAGCACAGATTTCCACAGGTCTAATGTCCATTCCTTGTGTTCTTTAGCCCAAACAAGTCTCTTGTGCTTGTTGCCTGTCCTTAGCAGTGGTTTCCTAGCAGCTATTTTACCATGAAGACCTGCGGCACACAGTCTCCTCTTAACAGTTGTTGTAGAGATGTGTCTGCTGCTAGAACTCTGTGTGGCATTGACCTGGTCTCTAATCTGAGCTGTTGTTAACCTGCGATTTCTGAGGCTGGTGACTCGGATGAACTTATCCTCCGCAGCAGAGGTGACTCTTGGTCTTCCTTTCCTGGGGCGATCCTCATTGTGAGCCAGTTTCTTTGTAGCGCTTGATGGTTTTGGCCACTGCACTTGGGGACACTTTCAAAGTTTTCCGAATTTTTCAGACTGACTGACCTTCATTTCTTAAAGTAATGATGGCCACTTGTTTTTCTTTACTTAGCTGCTTTTTTTCTTACCATAATACAAATTCTAACACTCCATTCAGTAGGACTATCAGCTGTGTATCCACCTGACTTCTGAACAACACAACTGATGGTCCCAACCCCATTTATAAGGCAAGAAATCCCACTTATTAAACCTGACAGGGCACACCTGTGAAGTGAAAACCATTTCAGGTGACTACCTCTTGAAGCTCATCAAGAGAATGCCAAGAGTGTGCAAAGCAGTAATCAAAGCAAAAGGTGGCTACTTTGAAG
The DNA here is from genome assembly GCA_947044405.1 of Leptodactylus fallax. Lineage (NCBI taxonomy): Eukaryota > Metazoa > Chordata > Amphibia > Anura > Leptodactylidae > Leptodactylus > Leptodactylus fallax. The sequence goes on from CAMRHE010000469.1 coordinate 171,410, forward strand.
AACCTAGAATATAAGACATATTTTCAGTTGTTTCACACTTTTTTGTTAAGTATATAATTCCACATGTGTTAATTCATAGTTTTGATGCCTTCAGTGTGAATCTACAATTTTTATAGTCATGAAAATACAGAAAACTCTTGGAATGAGAAGGTGTGTCCAAACTGTTGGTCTGTACTGTATGTTTTAACAGCTTGAAGAACAATAATCCACAGTTTGGCTAGTTTCAGAAGACACTTCATTCTATGCAAAAATAAATAAAATGAATATAACATGAAGGTTTGGTTCACAGTCTCCTTGAAAAAGTTAATGTGCAAGATGTGTCTGCTGCTGCTTTTAATATGCAATTGCCAAGGCAAGTGATTCTTAGTCTTCCTTTCCTGGAGAGATTCTCTTAAGAGCTTGTTTCATCACATCATTTTATCTATTTTGATGCTTCACTTGAAGCCTTCCAGTACAAGTTCTCATGCATTTAGCCCTATTATGGACTCCTGTTGGATCTGTAACATTTGTAGTTTTTCAGGTTTTGTTTTTACAGTATCCACTACACAGCACACGTGATATGTCAACTTTATTCTATAGGTCAGTATGATTACAATGATATCAAATTTTAAAAGATTTTTTACTTCTTTTATTCAGGTTGTTTATTTTTCTGTTGAAGAAGTTCCATAAGAACTGTATAAGAAAATGGCACAAATGCGTTTTCATTCTAAATCCAGATTCTAATTTCAAATTTGTATCATTTGTTCTGTAAAAATAAGTCCTCATACAGCAATGTATGGCTCTTCAGACAATTTGATTCTTATCCCACTATGGCAGGGGTACTCAACTATTTTTAGTAAAGGTCTGTTGACGTGTTCTACCATCAAGTAAAGGTCCGAGCTGAACAACAGCTGAAAACGTCTAGCATTTATGGTATATTTCAAACAAAAGGATGTTGCTGACTATAAAATGCACAAGAAAAATTAGGAAAAAATATTTCTTAATGTTGTATTATTCTGTGCAGGAGGCACTAAGGAGCATTATACTGTTGATGGGGACAGTAAGGAGCATTATACGGTGGGTGAGAGCACTAAGGAGCGTTATATGGTGGGTGGGGGCACTGTGAAGCGTTATACTGTGGGTGAGAGCATTACGGACCACTATAAGATGGGTGGGGCACTAAGCAGCATTATATGATGGATGGAGGCTCTAAGGAGCATCATATGGTGGGTAGGGACACTAAGGACCATTATACGATTGGTGGGGGCACAAAGGAGCATTATACTGTAGATGGGGACACTAAGAAGCATTATACAGTGGCTGGGGCACTAAGGAGCATTATATTGTGGAGGGGCACTAAAGAGCATTATGCGGTGGGTGTGGCACTAAAGAACATTTACAGTGGGTGGGAGCATTAAGGAGCATTATGCTGTGGGTGGGGGCACTATGGAGCATTATATAGTAGATGGGGGCACTAAGGAGCATTATGCAGTGGGTGGGTGCAATAAGGAGAATTATACTGTGGGTGGGGGGCATTAAGGAGCATTATATGGTGTGTGGGGGCATTAAAGAGCGTTATACAGTGGATGGGGGCACTAAGGAGCATTATGTGGTGGATGGGAGCATTAAGTAGCATTATTTGGTAGACGGGGCATTTATTGGGTTGTCCATGCTAAAATTTTTTAATTATGTTGGGGGAGGTGAAAAAAAAGCATACTCACCTGTCCCTGGTGCTCCAGTGCCTTCAGCATGATCTGGTCCTGCAGGTCCCTTATTTTCTTCCAGTGGAAGTTCCCGCCACACATGACTGCTGAGGCCAATCAGAAGCTTCAGCAGAAGGGACACAGGATATCACAGCCGGCGAAGACTTCCTCAAAAGAAGACAGCTGAGTAGCGGGACCGGACCGCACTGGGTGAACTCCAGAGCACTAGGGACAGGTGAGTATGTTTTTTTTTTTTTTTTCACCTCCGCAGCTTAATCAAAAAAAATAAAATTTTAGCCTGCATAACCTCTTTAAGGAGCATTATACTGTTGGCGGGAGCACTAACAAGCATTATAAGGGTGGGGGCATGAAATTATAAAGATATGGTGGGTGGGGGCACTAAGGAGCATGATATGGTGGTGGGGCATTAAGGAGCATTATACAGAGGTTAAGGTCATAAAAAGGCATTATACATTGCGTGGGGGCATTAAGGAGCATTATATGGTAGGTGGGGGCACTAAGGAGCATTATACGTGGGTGGGGGCACTAAGAGGCATTATACTGTAGGTGGGGGCATTACGGAGCATTATACTGGATGTTTGCAAAATGGACATTTTTCACGACCGTTTTGCACCTCGGTCGGGTCAATGTACCCAAAGTATCTGACATCCCTCAGATGCCATGGAGTTACGTGCCTGCAATGAGAGATATCTCTGATCACAAGTACTGCCAAGGGGTATCAACTGTGTAAAGCAGCAGAGACCCCATGACTACAATACCTGTTCAGCTCCTGAGCAGGTGCCATATTTAAATACCTGACATCTACAGTATTGTTATGATGGGAATAATGAAGGGTTGAAATAAAAACTTTTCTCACAAAAAGTCTTCATATGACTATGTCGACAGAAAAATTAAAAAGGCATTGCTCAAAACACAGTGATGCAAAAGTTAAAAAATTGATGTTGATGATGATGATGATGATTTTGCTATTCAATGAAGAAATTCAATGTGGGACATAGACTATATCCACTTTTTTTCCACCACAGTCACACCACATAAAGATATATAACACTCCTATACATGCACACTTGAAAAGTTCATCCAGTATATATGTTAGACTTATGTTATACTATGTTACACATTGTATAATACCTTTTTGATTGCTTTACTGCATTATTATACTGTATTTGTACACCTATGTTATAAATCTATCTACAGTAATACATGTCATTGCAGTCTTTGTTTATTTGATGCTCAGCAAGAAATGCAGCCATTTAATATAGAAATTGCACATTATCCAGCACTCCATTACTGTTGATACCTCAAATAAAATATGACTTGGAGCGCTCAGCTCTAAAAACTGCAATAGTATGCAGATGCCATTCCCCACAGCAACAACATAGTAAAAGACATATGCTCATTTTAGCACTAAGGGACAAATATAGACACAAAACATTCTCCTTTTCGGTAAAGCAAACAACTTCAGGAAAAATATGTATGTGCATGTATATGCACATACATATGCATAAACACAAAAGTAAAAAATTACCCATAACTGGAAATTTTAACCAAAACAATAATATTAGCAAATGTGTGTCTTGCTCCGGTAAGGTACATTTATCTTAAAGGGAGTCTGTCACCAGGGTGAAGCATATTAAAGCAGCAACCCAGTTAGATAGGTCAGACTCAGCTGATTAAAACGCTTTTTTTCCATTAAAATGTGTCTCTTTGTTACAGAGATATTCATTAATTCATTATATGTAAATGAGAAATCTGCTACTCCCCTCTAATACAACCTCCTTCCCCCTTCCGTTCTTTGAGTGACAGGGCCAGAACCTTCCCCTGTGTGATAAGGTAACCTTTCTATAATAGTAGGTGGGGAAAGGGAATGAATAACAGCTCTATTTTCTCTTGATAGGCCTATATAAATATGGCTTACGCTATGTTCACACCTGATGGGGACCCGCTTTGGGACCCCACAAACGGAAATCTATTCTGCTTAAAAAAGTGGTTACCCGCGGAATCCTGTGGACCCCATAGACTATAATAGGGTCTGTCTAGTTTCCGCCTGAAAAATGTGGAAAAATGCATTTTTTAATGGGAATGATGGACGGATTGCACGAATGGGCAATGGGCACAGGTGTGAATCCAGCCTTACACAGACAGAAGTAATGTCACACAAAACACACCTATACACCTGAATGACCCTCTTGCCTAGTTATACAGCAGTACATGAGAGGGGAGGTAGTGAATTGATTAAACTGTAAAAGTATTCATATCCCTTGAACGTTTTCACATTTTCACACTTTACAACCACAAACTCAAATCTATTTTATTGAGATATTAAGTGATAGACCAACACAAAGTAGCAGATAATTGTGAAGTGGAAGGAAAATGACACATGGTTTTCAAAATTTTAATTAAATAAAAATCTGAAAAGTGTGACATGCAAAAGTATTCAGTCCACCTATGTCAATACTTTCGTTGCGATTACAGCTGCAAGTCTTGGGGTCTGTCTCTACCAGCTTTGCGCATCTAGAGACTGAGATTTTTGCCCATTCTTCTTTGCAAAATAGCTCAAACTCAGACAGATTGTATGGAGAGCGTCTATGAACAGCAATTTTCATATTGTGCCACAGATGTTCAATGGGATTTAGGTCTGGACTTTGGGCCATTCTAACACATGAATATTCTTGGATCTAAACCATTCCACTGTAGCTCTGGCTGTATATTTAGTGTCATTGTCTTGCTGGAAGGTGAATCTCCTTCCCAGTCTCAAGTCTTTTGCAGCCTCTAACAGGTTGTCTTCCATGATTCACAATGGGCATGGTGTGTTCAGGGTGATGAGCAGTGTTACTTTTCTACCACACATAGCGCTTTGCATTTAGGCCAAAAAATTCAACTTTGGTCTAATCTGACCAGTGCACCTTCTTCCACATGTTTGCTGTGTCTCCTATATGATTGGGCAAACTGCAAACGGCACTTCTTATGTCTTTCTTTCAACAATGATTTTCTTCTTACCACTCTTCCATAAAGATCAGATTTGTGGAGTGCACGACTTAAAGGTGTCCTGTGGACAGATTTTCCCACCTGAGCTGTGGATTACTGCAGCTCCTCCAGAGAGACCATGGAACTCTTGGCTGCTTCTCAGACTAGTGCTCTCCTTGCTCGATCTATTAGTTTAGGTGGACGGCCATGTCTTGGTAGGTTTGCAGTTGTAGAATACTTTTTCCATTTTTGGATGATGGATTAAACAGTTCTCCTTGGGAAGCTCAAAGCTCGGAATATGTTTTTATCACCTAACCCTGATTTAAACTTGTCCACAACTTTATCTCTGACCTGTCTGATGAGTTCCTTGGTCTTCATGATGCTGTTTGTTCACTAGTGTTCTCTAACAAAGCACTGAGGCCTTCACAGAACAGGTGTATTTATACTGAGACTAAATTACACACAGCTGGACTCTATTAACTAATTATGTGATTTCTGAAGGCGATTGATTGCACTCGATTTAATTTAGGGGTATCAGAGTACTTAGGGCTGAATACTTTTGCACGTCACACTTTTAAGATTCTTATTTGATTAAAATTTTGAAAACCATGAATCATTTTCATTCCACTTCACAATTATCTGCTACTTTGTGTTGGTCTATCACTTAAAATCTCAATAAAATGCATTTAAGTTTGTGGTTGTCAGGTGACAAAATGTGAAAATGTTCAAGGGGTATGAATACTTTTGCAAGGCACTGTATGTGTCCTTTCTTACCTAGCCTCTTGACTGGACATGTCTGTATATGTATGCCACAAGCTAGGCACCTTTACTAAAAGCAACATGATCTCTTGATAGATTAACACAATGGGATATTCTAGCTATCCTATTTATGTCCATGTGTAGTATGAGATTAGCTCTTTTCTGGGATTGCCTTTGCTGGAGACAAAGGGCACTGTGTCTGCATCCACATCCAAATCAGGCCATCAAAACAACATAGATGTAAACTGGCTGGTTACCAGGTTTTATTTAAAAGGTTGCAAACTAGCAAAATAAAAGAATCACAAAATAAATCCTTGCCTGTCTTCACCTTAGTATACATCAGATTTTCCTATCTGGAGAGTTTCTCTCTGCCAGTTTACCAAAACCAAACTTTAGCAACCGTTTCTTGTTCTCCACTTGTTTCTCACACAGACAGGCTTCCCAGGCTGAGAGCTCCTTTTGACTGCTCCATATCCTCTTTTAAGGAGCTACATACCTGGTGCTTAATTGCACCCTTCTCAAGTAAAATCCCCGGCCTGTACTGGTGAAGTGGGTTCAACCTTATTTTGCTACTTGAGCTACCAAATCCTTGTTCCAGGTCTTCTAGAAAACCAAAACTTGGGAAACCAATCACTTTGGGCCCAAACACATGTTCTACTTGCTGTAAATGGAAGAGGACCAAACATTCTTCACTGTTCAGCAGTGCTCATGTCACAGTAGCCACTCTATGGGCCGTGGGGGAAGGTGCAAATAGCTTGTTGTGATATTGTGTTGAATTGTTTTCATGAGAAAACTAGACCTCACTAGAGATTAGTTTAGTTTGGTCATATCTGTAATTTATTTGAAATAGAAAACACTGACTAAAATCTTTTGGGTTCAGTAGATATTGCTTTTGTTTTATTGCCATGTTAAATCCCTAACCATCTCAGTAAAATAAATGGAAATTTGTTCAAAAAAATTGTCATAAAGTTGCTACCAGAAGTCTCATATTGAATAAATGGAATTCCTAGAGCTCTTGTGCTCAACTATAATGAATCTCAAAGGTGAATAGATTATATTCAGCTTTGAGATTCATTTAAGTTCAAGCTTCGAAGGTCGGTAACCCAATGTGTCTACCGGCCACTTTGTGAATAAGGTCCTGGACCTGAGTCCAAAAGGGTTGAATCTTCTTACAAGACCACCAAATATGTGACAAGGAATCTTTTTGTTTGTGACACCTCCTGCATTTGATTCTGACAAGCTGTGGGTATGAACCCATTCAGGAGATCTGTACCACCTAGATATGATCTTATAATGGGCTTCTTGAAGACTTACACATGAGGAGAAGCCATGTGAGTTGTGTAGAATTAACTTGCCATCCTCTTCTACGAACTTAAAGGGGTATTCCCATGAACATAATCATATCTATATTTGAAGATAATTAAAAGTTAAACATTTTTGCAACTATAAGTAGTTAAAAATTCTGCAGAGTTTTAAAGATTTTATGTAACTATCTTAGTGGTGACAGTCTGTTGTCTTGATCGGTTGCCAATGGATACGACCACGAATGCAAAAACTTTCTATGGTCTGGGACTTGTCAAAAACCCAGCCATGATTTTGTTATTGTGGGCAGGTAATCAGGCAGGGACATTACATGTATGAGGAGATAACCCGGTCACAGGAAGGACATCATTGCTGATTTTCTGACCTTAGAAAGGTCCTGCATTCATGGTCGTATCCATTGGCAACCAAACATGACAACAAGACTGTGTTCTCAAGATATTAGAGAAAATCTTTAAAACTCTGCAAAATATTTAATTATTTATATTTGCAAAAATGTTAAACTTTTTATTATCTACAAACTTTAAAAAGGTTATGTTCGTGGGAATACCCCTTTAATATCAAGTTCCAACTCCCAGGTTCTCAGAAATGATGGGCTATTAGGTTCTGAAGACGAGTACAAGAACTGTTTATAGCTCCTCACCATCTGAGTGATAGGGTGATAGGGAGTCGATGCACAATGACTTTTTCAAAGTGAGAGGAAGATGAATGGGACCAAGAGCTGGGACCCTAAAGCTTAATTTTTGAAGGACAAATTGTACTTCATAGTGGTACCATTTAATATTCCGTATGATGTACTGGGAAGCTGAAAAAAAAATTCAGAATGAGGTGGAATTTTAGAAAAACTGCTATTGTGCAAAATTCTTATGATTCCAGGGATACCAAATTTTTGTAGTTTATTTTTCTTTTTGCGGGACCAGATGTACTTTTAATTTATACCAATTTGGGGAATATGTTGCTTTGATTGCTTTTTAGCCAAATTTTCATGGGAAGCAAAACAATGAAAAAAAAACTGTGGTTCTGCACCTTTGATTTTTTTTTTTTACATTTTGTTTTGCTTTGCAATGCACTGTAAAATCATGGCACTTTTATTACATGCTAGAGCGGCCTATAATAAAGGTAGATACGAGATAAGCCTGGGAGTCTTCAATAGGCTCCCGGGTGTCATGACAATGGATCACTGGCCCCAGAAATTCCAACTGTGCCGGAATCAGTGGAACAGAGCCTACTAAATGATGCAAAGAACTGGATGTAGCAGAGGTGGTGAAAGGTTCTCTTTAACCCTTTCCCAACATCTGCAGTACTATTATGGCACATGTCAAGTATTTAACTATTGCAGCCGCTCAGGAGCTGAGAAACCATAGCTGCAGGATTTTCACTGTATTATTCAGCAGAGAGCTGTTAGCAATGCCTACAATAAGCGCCCAATCTGATCATGAGCATTAACACTCTTGATACTTCAGTCAAAACTGACCAAGGCAACTTTGATGGGCCCAGGCCTGACATTCCATTACTATTACAGCTGGGGGCCTATTGAATTGTCAATCAATTACTTTGATTATAGGCTGTGCTAGGTAGACTATAATGGAATATTGCAATGCATTGTATTAGTGATAGACACCCCCTGAGGTTCAAGATATTAAAGATATCCCTGGGGTTCACAATATTAACATTTTTAGGGGTTAAAATGTAACAAAAAAAAAAACTATATTAATAAAAACTATAAACTTGGTATCCCAATAAAAGACATGTACTGTATGACTGTTTGCTATTAATTTAGTTACATTGTGTAAGGCTAGAATTGTGACTTGGATAACAATCAATCACTTTTATTGGTGACCAGCGCAGAAATCCAGATGATTCTAAAGGTTTCACTTACTTTTTCTTGCAACTATGTTCCCCTCTATCTCTACTAGAACTGTGCTTCTTGTTGAACATTATCTTACTATCATTCCACAAATGTTCTGGCCACTTAATTTTATATATTCTTGTTTGTAATATACTATATCACAAATTAAATAGAGTATAGCAATACACAATATATAGACTGTTTACAAAGTGTCTTCACTGTACCCTATAGATCTTACTTTGTCGCTATTACTGTATTTTAATAAACAAACTGTAACTGCATATTCAGGTATTCTTCTCCCAGGCTGTTAAATTGAAAGTATTCATAAATACTAAAAATCATCATTAATTATTGGTTAAAATTAAAAAATTTTTCCAATGTAAATAGATCAAAAACATTTGGACTCATTTTAGAATATAGTTAAAGCTGCTGTTGCTCTAAACTCATTCCAACTTCTTAATAAGTAAACAACATTAATACTTAACGATCTGTTAAATTCATTTGTTTCAGGAACCATCTCTCTTTAAACATATGAAGTGACATCAGATAAGATTTATCCTCTCATCTACCATTGTGCTTATGAGCTTAAAATAATGAAATATGTATGTCTTTCCAATTATACATGTAGTAAAAGTGTTTGAATGTTTGGAGACATTTGTTAGATCTCTTTATGTTGGGAGAGATTGTGTTTGCTGTCAAAGTGCTGCAGACTTGAGCACACTAGTATTCATTTAATGAGGCATTCGATAAGCAATGCAGCAAATTACTTTTACTACAATCTCTCTCCGAAGTACGCATTCATCAATAGAACCATGCCATTATATTTAAGGGAAGGCATGGACTAATGTTGTCATGTTTAAAGAAAGCAAAAAAGTACACGGGGTAATAGTGACTACAACATAATACATTTTCAAGTACCCTTTAGTAAGATGTTTAGTGGAGGAGGTACAAAAACGCTAAACTTCAAGAAGGACAATTTTAATCAGTTTAGGGATGAGCTTAGGGAAACAAATTGAGAAAATGTCCTTAAAAATAAAAGCACAAATGCTAAATGGGACATTTTTAAAAGCATCTTAAATACTGTATGTCTGGAAGGGCCGCAATAAATGATCAAAAGAATCCAGAAAGTGTGGTTGGACATTTTATATTCCTCAATGAAAAAAAATTATTGCTAAACATTGCAATGAACAATTTTTTTTCCCCTAGGTGCAACATCTGATCTTGTGATAATAATAACAATGAGCTTCAAGAGCTCCCAGGTCATCGCGGTACAGAATATCATTGTTATGGGCACTGCGCACATCTGTATATAAGTAATAGGTGAAGGTCTTATGACCCTGCTTGGTACATGGTCCACTTTGAAGCCACCAGCACAAAGCTTAGACAGCCTAAAATAAATCATTTTAATTATGCCCAACATTTAATATAATAGTTATATTAAGATGCTTTAATGGTTTAGTTACAAGAGGTCATCCACAGCAGTCTCTTTGTGTACCACTTAAAGAGTTTATCGTTTCCAGCATTCCCCACAGCGTAAGGGAACCACATTCAATTTATGAAGTTAGACTCTGTTCAAACCCAGATTATTTTTTAAATGGGTGATATTCATTAATTTCATTTTTTTTTACGTTTTATACAATGTTATCACATATGTCACATCTAGAGATGGGTGAACTTCACGAGATAGAGGTGAGGGTAGGTAAATATTTTATTATTTTTCTGCATCTTCTCTGGGCCTCTGATTATTATACTCTGGAGCCTGAAGAGACCCCAGAGTATAATAATGATTTGAGGGTGGTGAAACCTCAAGATTTTGGGTTTGGCCAAACCCAAACTTTTGGAAAATTCATATTGAAGCCAGCTCTTTATTATTACATAATCATGGCAACCATGACATGACGATGGACTATATTAGGAGTCAAGTCACATAATTACTAAGATAAGTAAAATTACAATTTCTTCGGTTTTATGGTTTTTAGCAGAGAAATTCTTTAAATTGTGCTAAATAAAGCAGATTGCAAGTATTGTGAAAAATCTTAAAACAAGCATGTCAGTTAGGTTACTTCTATGGAAAAATAAGATTTTAACAGCTATAATCAGAAACGGACAAACAAATCTGTATATAATTCTGCTGTAGGCATGATCATTGTCACTTCTCAGTCATACCTCAGAATGTGATTTGTTTCTTGGTAAGAAGGTATAAGCATTTTCCTTAAAGCATGTCACTCTTAAAAGAAAAACATAGCTCATTTATGCTCCTGCTGAGCCTGAACCTTTATATTTCACACTTTTACAAGAAAATTATTTGAAACCTTTTGTAGGCTGAACATAAAAATGTGAAAAGCATAGAAACACATGTTGTAAGACATATTTTGCTTTAGTTTATACAATGTATGCTATTGTGTTTCTGTAATCTTTTTATGTAGTTCTCATGATATATTTCTATCGCTATTTCTATACAACTTTTTAGAGGCAAATTTTAGTAAAAAAAATTGCAGTATATAGAAAGTAAATACATGATGAAAAGTAAACTGTACATAGTTTGATGAACAGCTTCAATAGCTCTTCTGATACTGGCAGGTAAAATCCTATCTATACTGTAATGATTTGTGGTTTTGTGTATGAGACACATCTCACCATAATCCTTTTTAGAGATGATTTATTATCTAAAAATCTGCTGAGCTGTAGCTTTTCAGAGCTGGACCCTTTTATCTGTATTATGGTGATTTGTGAACCAGTGAATCACAAATAATAGGGTGACTGTAGAAAGAAGGCTGAAAGTGCTGCCCAATACCATAATTTGCTGTAGAGCATCTTTGACCCCCAGCTGCCTTGTCACACCAAATCTGCTTTTCTTCCATTGTGCTGTATCTGTGTGTATAGTTTTGACCCTGCTTCTTAACTATATGACCTTCCATTTCTCAACAATGTATAAATGTCATCTTGCATGTATTTTTGAAAAATGTGTGATTTAGCATGCATCAAATTGTCATCTACAGATGTGTTCACACTTAGCTGAGCTCCAATTTGGCTTAGCATTGCAATTTGTTGTAACCAATTGATCACAATTAGAGATGAGCGAATCGAAGCTGCAAAAGTGGAATTCGATCCGAATTGTAGGAAATCTTCAATTCGCCTTGATTCCGGATTTCCTCATGCTTCAATGCATCGAATCGCATTTTTTAATAAAATGGCTGCTGCACATGTTAGGACAAGGGTAAGGGACTCTGGGAAAGCGGGATCACCCACAATGCCAAGCGTGTAGCTAATCAGCAGCCAGCCGGCCCTGTGATGTCACAGCCCTATAAAAACCCTCGGCCATTTTTGGTACAGTCATTTCACATCGCTCTTACTGTAGTGACAGACATTAGCAGGAGATAGGGAAAGACTTAGAAAACAGATAGAAGTTCAGGGAAAGAGCTTTAGAATTTTAGGGAAAGGATAGAAAGGAATTGAAAGAAGAATTAGGGGTGGTTGCAGCATCATTAACAGCAAGAATTTTTATATACATTGCAGCACTCACTGCCGTTATACTGCTGTTCATTACTCATACCTGTGTCTTCGAGGTGGAACACAACAAGCCTTTTGCAGTGCAGTACAGCAAAAAACAGTGAATTATCATCCACTAATATCTGCAGTTGTTTGTTCTAACGCCTTTTTCAAGATGGTTATTATAAGGGGCTTATTCACTTTTCTTCCAAAGCATAACATTGCAGACCATTTGTCAGTACTACTGTGCCAAAGAAAACTGAATTCTCATCCAGTTATCTCTACAGTCTTCTGTTCTAATGCCTTTTTCAAGGCATTTATTATTTATTTGTTTATGTTTATAAGTGGCATATTTGCCATTTTGTTCAGAGTATAAAATTACAGGTCATTTCTCAATACAGAAGTGGCAAAAATCAATAATAGCCACTGATCTGTGCAGTTAGCTGTTATTCTAACACTTAATTAAAGGTGTTTATTAGTGTGGAAACAAGGGGCATATTTGCCATTTTGTTCAGAGTATAAAATTACAGGCCATTTGTCAATACAGAAGTTGCAAAAATCAATAATAGCCACTGATCTGTGCAGTTATCTGCTATTCTAACACTTATTTAAAGGTATTTATTAGTGTGGAAACAAATAATGGGCATATTCGCCGTTTTGTTCCAAGTCTAAAATTAAAGGCCATTTTGCAGTACAGTACTGCCAAAAAATCATAATTCTTATCCAGTAATCTCTGTCTTTGTCATGCTTTTTTAAAGGTCTTCATTAGTGGGGAAAGAAATAAGTGGCATATTCGCCATTCTCTTCAAAGTAGAAAATTACAGGCCTTTTTGCCCTGTATTTATTTCCTTTGCAATTTCATTTTTCATCTAACAGTATGTCAGACAGAGAAGCGATAGGCCATGCACAGGGGAGGGCAACAGGCCTAAATGTTTCTGGCACAGGCATAGGTCGCAGCAGATAAAGGGGGCATGGCAGCAGGGGTCACTTAGTTAGCATGGCCCGGGAGCAGACAATGCCCTCACCTGTCCTCAACCTGCCTCTGTCCTTTTCCGTTCCCTCAGCTAGAGAAGTACTCTATGCTGTGGACTCAGATCACTATATAGTGAGGGGGGAGCTGCTAGAGGACAGTCAGCAGCTAGTGCCCAGCCAAGATGTAGAGGAGACATCTGCCGCTTCTTCCGGTAGGCGGGCAAGTAGTGATGAGGAGAGTGGCGTGGGAGCTGGTGTTGCAAGCAGTCAGGCTCCTGGCTCAGAGACCGTTGAGGAGGACATCAGTGACCTGCAGACATTAGTGGATGATGATGTAGCCGATCGCAATTGGGAGCTGGGTGACGAAGGGGCTTCATCGTAATCGGGAGAAGAGGGTGGCAGCTTGCACATGAGGCAGCAGCGGAGTCAGCAGGGTGGAAGCAGTGGGAGGTCGGGAGCCAAACTTGCCAGGGGTAGAGTACCCGCTTCGCAGCAGCCTACCTCTCCCGATAGCAGTGGTGCAGGGGTTCACAGAGGCAGTGGCGGTAACAGTCAGTTAGTGCGGAGTGTGGGGGTAAAATCATCTACTCAGTGGTGTAGCAGTTTTTTGTTAAGCCGCCGGGGGAGGTGAACATGGCCATATGTTCAATCTGTGGGCAGAAGGTGAAGTGTGGCCCGGATGCCAATGTTGGAACCACAGCCCTGCGTCAACATATGCAGCGTCACCATAAAATGGCCTGGGAGAGCCGTGGCTCCAATGTGGTGGTCCAGCCTGCTGCAGGAACCATTGCATCACCCAGTGGCAAGCACCCCTTTTCAGGCAGTCAAGGTTCCACCACCTCAGCCGACAGAAGCTGTGTGTCCTTCCCATCATCTGCTGGTTGTGGTGTTCCTGCTCCTCCTCCTCCTAGTCAGTCATTGCGTCAGCAATCGATCATAGAATCTATATCTAAGAGACAACAGTATGCGTGCACTCATCCAAAGGTGCAGAAGCTGAACGTGCTCCTGTCCAAGTTGCTGGTGCTGCAGTCACTCCCTTTCCACTTGGTGGACTCTGCACCTTTCAGAGAACTAATGGCTTGCACCAAGCTGAGGTGGAGAGTCCCAAACCATTATTTCTTTGGCAAGAAGGCAGTACCAGCTCTGCTCAAAATGTAGAAGAGAAGGTGGGCTAGTCCTTGAGCCTGTCGGTGTCTGCCAAAGTGCACGGCAGAGCCGATGTGTGAAGTTGTAACTACTAGAGATGAGCGAAGTTTTCAAAAATTTGATTCGGCAACTTCACCCAATTTTCGATACGAATTAATTCATGGAGAATAAACAGCTTTTTCCTGTCTGCAAAGAGCCGGGGTGGGTAGGTGGGTGTCAAAATGGCGGAAGCCCTTGGATGCCGCGGTCATGTCTCTCTCTCTCTTTGTCCAGCAAGGACAACTTTTATTCATGTGGAAGGATCTGCTAACAAGCAAAGACACGCCTACCCAATCACATCACTAGAGAATATTTTGTGACTGTCTGATGTCAAAAAGGTCCTTACTAAATATTCGTTACCGCGAAGCATCAGGAAATCCAGATTCCATGTGAATCAAATATTTCCTGAAATTCGGATCGAATTCCACTTCTGCAGCTTCGATCCACTCATCACTAGTAACTACGGTCAAAGACAATATATGTCATTTATGGCCCACTGGGTGAAAGTGGTGCCTGCCCAGGCACACTAGCAACTTGGACAGGTGACGCCGCTTCTGCCTCCATGTTTTTACGCCGATGGTCCTGCAACAATATCCACCTCATCCTCCACTGTGTCCTCAGCAGCCTCCAGAGCAGGGACAATTCCCAGTGCTCTTAGCACCTGGGGGAACGAAGTCACACAGGGAAGGAACTGCTCCGTGTCCTCAATCAAGAAATCGAATCCTGGCTTTCTCCAAGAGAACTTAAAATCGGAACAATGGTGACCGACAACAGGAAGAACATGGTGTCCACCCTTCTCATGCTGCTTCCACTGGGTCACTGTATGTCCTCCTCATGCCACTGCCACTGGGTCACTCTGTGTACTCCTCATGCCACTTCCACTGGGTCATTCTGTGTACTCCTTATGCTGCTGCCACTGGGTCAGTGTATGACCTCCTCATGCCTCTGCCACCAGGTAACTGTATGGCCTCCTCATGCCGCTTCCACTGGGTTAGTCTGTGTCCTCCTCATGCTGCTGCCAATGGGTCACTGTATTTCCTCCTCATGCTGCTGCCACTGCTGGGTCACTGTATGTCCTCCACATGCCACTGCCACTGGGTCACTGTATGTCCTCCTCATGCTGCTGCCACTGAGTCACTGTATGACCTCCTCATGCTGCTGCCACCTTGTCGCCTTGCCACTCTGTAGACATCTATGTGGAATCCGCAGACGACGGTGTAAAAGGAGTGTGCTCTTTTACACTACAGTAGGATCTTGGGCCTCTGCATGGTTCTTTAACCTGGCACTAACATGGACCTGGAAGGCTGATTTCACTCTTGAGTTTTGGCCCCCGTAACTGGCCAAATAATTGAAGTGTGCAGTGGTTTTAAGAGTGATGTCTGTCATGTGCGTGTCATACTGACTCACAGTATTGTTTCACTACCACAGTAAGCTCCCTATGCGTGTTTTTGCAAGGCACTGTGTTCTACACCACTATACAGGCTCTCTGAAGCCAGAAAATAGGTGTTTTTTTAACAATATTTGCTGCAAATTAATTCGGATCGAAGGAATTTTTTTTTTTTAGTTCAAATCGAACTGCAGAATTGAACTTTGGAGAAATTCGCTCATCTCTAATCACAATATCACAACATACTAACAAAAGCATTGCAAGACTGCAAGTCATCCTCCTCCACTGAGTGGGGATACGTAGACACAAATAGAATAGTTAGCTTATCATTTTGTGGTAACTTGTCATGAAACCATGTTGTGTTAAGAAAGGCTGCTTAACTTGTGATATACATATTGGGTGTGTTCATCAGTATCAGTTTTTATCCCTTAAATCAGTACAACTGATTCAAAAATGCATCAGATGTCAGCAGGATTTTTCACAACTTTCTGCTACAAAACCATCAGTCGTTATCAGTTCCTCCTCTCACTCACTATCAATGTCAGCTAAATCCAAGCTGCAACTGGGGCCAGGCCTAGTACAAACAGCGCAGCTCATTGAACTATGCTGTTTGCATAAATCCCTTTGAAGTGAAAGAGGTTGTTCTATGTTGTTATTCTAACTCCCATTCACTTCTTTGGAATTATGGAAATAGCCTAGCTCAGTGAACTGTGCTTTTTAGAGAAACACCATAAAGAAAGAAGACAAAGGCCAACTTTAGGTGAGTACAATTTTTTTTCTGCTGCTAACTTTTATTCTTGTTGTGGTTAAGTTTGCAGATTAAAAAGAATCACTGATTGTCTTTTGTTTCAAATAAAATTGTTTACCATCTGGTGCAATGGTTGGGCACTGGGGTGGCTGCAGGCAGGTATTATCAGGCTGAGAAGGATCAAAAACTATGGTCTTTCTGACCATGGTAATGCTAGACTGTGACTGATTGTTGTATCTGTTTATTAAAAAGGGGGGAGTCATTTAGTTTTTTCAAATAATTTATTTGTTTAAAAAAACAAAAACAAATCCATTTCAGGAAAACCCATGGTTTTTGGAATTTCCTAATCTGAAGCTTCTCTAGTACCCAACCATTGCTAGGTGGTCATGTACTGTTCCCAGCTCTTCCTGGCACCCCTGATAGTAGTGGGTACCAGGGTTGTAATGGAAAATTAATGTTTTTTTTTATTTTATTGATGAAGTCCGTTGAACACAAAGTAGTCCAAACAATCCTGGGAGCCTGTAAAACAAACACAAAAGAACATGTTAAGGCTAAAGCAAAACAAAAAGTTGGATGTTTGCAGCCGATATCCTGAAGTGGCAAAAAGGAGACAAAATCAGCAGGTTTTTAGCACAGGTTCAGTGAGCAGTTTCCTGGAAATAATAGCTTACAGCTCTTTCAAAATAGGGCAATGAACTACAGTAACTCTAGACAACATGATTTAAAGTATTCAATGCAATTACCCTTCCTAGTGTAGGTACGCTTGGATCGTGATAGAGTCTATGCACTAATTATGTGCCAAAGGTGCACCCCAATTAATAATAATAATGATAATAATAATAATTGTGGCACCAGGAAAGGTGACTCTTTGTCATTCACAGGGAGCAACATAGCACCACATACAGTAGTAAAGCTGGCAACTGCTTGCTTCATTGCTGTTTACAGTATAGTTCAGAGCACCGTACTACTTTGGGTGCCACTGCATGCACCTTCAGGTAACACCTGGCGTACATCCAGCAGTCACAACATTTTAATGAGTTACTGCATCAGACCTCTAAAAAATCAGACAGTTTTTCTCCATCTGACTCCTGTCTTTCTCCATATGGCATTACAACTGATGATAATCGTGCCAGATAGATTCCATACAAAACTATAGGATCCATTCTGGCATCAGTTTATGATGTTCACAACTTATATATGTGAACACACATTCCGTTGGAAAGAGCAGCTGTCATTCTTGCATGGTCTTGACTGCTGCTTCTCTATTTAATTCTATGGGAGTGCCAAAGATAGCTTCTTACTTACTTAGCAGTTATGTACTTTATCTTAACTTATTATTAAAACATCACTTTGAAAGAACGTTCCTATTTGCAGCAAACCATTTGGTTAAAGGGAAATTGTCACATGGAAAATGCAGTGAATTCTGTAGTCAGCACGTTATAAAACAGAAGCTGAGAAGATTGAGATAGTTGGAAGAACACTGGCATATAAGCATGAAAAAGTAATTAATATTGTACAAATGGGTTTTGCACAAAAAATTGCAAATTTTCCCTTCTTGTGCTGCCCTTGCTACTGTCTTGGAAGGCATGGACTGGGCCATCCATCTGAGCAGATTTATAATTATTTATGAAAATTTACTTGCATAAATGATTTTTGATATCTATGCCAGCTATGACCTAGCGTACATTTTATTACAGACACATGGTGCGGCAGAGGGTGAGCCTAATTTATTAGGAGGCATGCTCTCTGCCAGTGTGCCAGTCTTCATAAATCTGCCTCACAGTTTTTCGGGAAAAGATTCAGTATAATTTGCTATTTATTTTGTTATATCTTTGCTTTTTCTGTACTGATAAGCATTCATCTAGACAAGGGAGCTTTCTCACATAGTGATTGACAGTGGCTGACAGTTACTGTGTATATATAGTATATATATATATATAACTGCCAGCCACTGATAGGACCACCTTTTTGACTAGATGACTGCTTCTAAGCATAGAAAAAGTAAAAATAGACTAAATGACAACTTATACTGAATCTTTTCCTACAAAACTACATTTGGTATCAATCAGCTTATCCTGCTCTGTAACATGCTGCTTACAGATTGCACTCAATTTTGTATGAGACAAGTTCCCTTTAATCATAATATTGGAATTAAATTAATGGTTCTACTGCAAAAATCATTTTAAATGTCAAAATCTGAAAATGTTACATATTTGACTTCAGTTCTTCCATAGTTTACAGAATAAAATTGTGCTACAGATGTAGTCAACATAGTTTAACATGACATGTAATGCGTTAACAACACCATGGCACAGAGTGTTTTCTTGGCTGTGCCAATGACTTTTCAATGACTTTGTTGTTAAGATATCATGCTGCAGCAAATTATGACACTGCAGAAAGTGAGGTTAACTTTGTACATCCACATGTTCCATTAGATGCCATGTTATGAAGGACTTCTGTAGAATTGATATAAAGGCAGAGTGGAGGCACAATACAGTGACTTAAAGTATATGTACAGTAATTTCATGGGTGGCTGTACATGTTCACTGAACAAAGCTATTCGAGATACAAACAGCCTGATGTCAACCATTCAGAGCCATCAATGTTGTTATGCACTTTTGGGTCAATTGTAGCCATTTCGTGCAATTAGTAGGTGACCCAATTTATTAGATATCTGGTCAGTTATTTACAATAAGAAGTCTTTTTTGGAATGATTTACTTTACAGTTTTGACTTCAATTGCGCAAAATGACTCCAATTACAATATAGCACTTCATGAGAATGAGAATGGTCATAAATATATCCAGCCTGTTATGAATTACAGTGAAGGATATATTAAATTAGTAATGTTTCAGTGTCTTTGATTAAAAATGCAAGTGAGTTTAGTAAACAATGTCAAATGACTTTACTTCAATGTATTATGATGTATTGTCATTGAAATGATAAGTCTAATGATATAATTTGCCACTTCTATGTCATACACATTGTCCTTGAGTTAAATAAATTGCTGTGAGTGGTGCCGTTTAATTGATAAGTGAGTTCTGGTAATTAATTAAATGTGATTATGTGATTTGGTTGCCGCGGTGTTTCAAGTATTTCTTGGGGCAATGATCATTAATCAGTGAAATGTGATGTGTCCTGTCCTTGTTTTAACATATCATTTTTAATAAGCTTGCCAGCTTCAAATTAAAATCTGATCTATGTGTTTTCTCATTTAAAAAATATGTATTTTTATCTTTTCTTGTTTCTCTGATCCACAAAAGTTCCACATCAAGTTATACAGGGGTGTTTTTGCAACTGCAGTATGTTACCCCAGTAACTGGAGTTGAGGACAAAAAGTTTATGTAAACTCAGGCTAAGACATTAAAACTCAGTTTTTCACAACTCTACACTTTTAATATAACCAAATGAATGAATAAATCCACTTTGTTCACATTAGAAATCAATGTAGATTTGAGTTGGTAACTCAAGGAAAAATCCCCAGGCTCTGTGCTCCCTAGGCGTGTATCCGTAGTATATGGATATCCGAACTGTATAATTTTTAAAGGTTTATTTGATGTCCAACAGTTAATACAGATTTCTTTGTGGAAAATGCTACAACCCCTTCAGATTCAGATAGAAAAACTAAAATAGCCCACCCAATTAAACTTAATTTGAGGTGGGGTTTAAGATTTACATATTTACATATTCACAAGTCATAATTCATATTGTACCAATTCATGCCTATTAAATAAATAAATAAAGACATAAATCACTTTGTATAAAAACATTCATTCAACATGTAAAAAAAACATATCTTGCAGTTTTGCACAGAAAACTTTGTTGTCTATGTATTAATATATGGATAAACATATATTTCTATGGGTGTCTATATAAATATATTAAATTAAATATTAAAACCTTAGCTCATGTATAAATGATGAAGAAAAAGGAGCAATTTACTAATCCTCTTTATTCCTCCAGACTATATGTAAAGGACATTCATAGATGTGAAAGCGATATAACTTTCTAACTACTTATAACGAGGAACACAACAAAGTGAGAAATATCTTAAGAGATCACTGATATATCCTTCTAAATTATCCTATTTTATATGATTGTCTTCCCCCTGCACCTAATATTACCTTTAGGTGGGCAAGAACCATTAAAAACATTATAGTACCAAGTAAACTTTATTCAGTCCATCCTAATACAGAAAAAGCCTCCACATTTACCACCAACAAGGGGGTCTACAAATGCAGAAAATAGAGATGCAAATGATGTATATATGCCATGGGGCCACACAATTTGAGAGCAGAACCACAGGAAAAAAAATTCACCATCGCAGGCATCTTTAACTGTGAGTCTGACTATGTTGTGTATTTACTGGAATGTATATGCGGTCTTCAATATGTAGGCCACACATTTCCCTTTCGAGTCCACCTTAACAACCATAGATCTAATGTATTTAAGGGCTATGTTAAACATAGTGTATCAATACACGCCCTCCAAGCACATAATTGTGATTTTTTTTTTTTGTTGGCCTTTAACCTGATACCTATAGAACGAATCTTATAAACGGTACATGGCAGATTTGAAAAACTATGTAGACATGAAATGTTTTGGATATATAAGATGAACTCACTGTCATTACTAGGCCTGAACGAAGCCATTGAGATTGTTACATAGTTTTATTGAGTTTCTGGTTTTATGTATTTGATTGCTTTTATCAGTATATTATTATATTTATTATATTATATGTATCTTTTATGTTTTCGGTTTATATGTTATTTCCTGAATCTATATAGCTTTATTGGAATAGTCACACAGCCTCATTTGGTCCTCCAATTTACGGACTTTGGTTGTTTTTACCTTTACATCATCTTATCTTTTTATATACCATTGTATCCATAGGTTTATATGTTATTTATTTACATTTTACCATTTCTCCTATATATATTCACATATTTATTCATGTATTTATTTTTTTTATCCTACATATTTATATATTTAATTTTGTGAATATAGATGACTATTTACAACTACTTATATGAGAAATTACTGACACAAACTTAATTACAAATAACCATCCTACTTAATATGTCCTCCCTCAATCCCCTTTATAGTGAATTGGCTATTGAATTCAGTTTTACTAGGTTAATAATCAATTAATTAATTCAACATTAGTTTTATTAACTATACACCACCTTGTCCATTAATATATGAAAAACAGTAATAGATCCACTAATATAGATCTGTTTATTTGGGAGCATTAAAAATAAGCTTCAACCTTATTATACTTTATTTACTAAATGGATCACTTGCATTAAATAAAGATGTACTGTATTTATGGCAAAATAAAGGTAGTCTTGATATAAGCCCAATCCGTGGGAACTCTGGGTTTCCAATTGTAACCACGCATGCGAGGACTACACTGGCACATTGTACTGGCGTCAACCATGAGTTGTAGTTAAACAGCACATGCGCAAGTCTTCCTGACTAGGGTGCATGCGCAGAAAGTGGATATCAGCGGAGCATGTTTTCACACAGTCTTGTACATACAATCTGGAGGAATAAATAGGATTGGTAAATCCCTCCCCTTTCTTCCTTATTTATATATGAGCTAAGGATTAAATTTAATTAAATATATCTATATAGACACCCATAGAAATATATGTTTATGAATGTCAATGAATATGAATACATAGACAAAAAAATTGTTGCTGCAAAACTACAAGATAAAAGTTTTTTTTATAGTTTTACAAACTATTTTATTTATTTAATAGGCATGAACTGGTACAATATGAATTATGGCTTCTGAATATGTAAATATGTAAATCTTAAACCTAACCTCCAAATAAGGTTAATTGGGTGGGCTACTTTAGTTTGTCTGGTGCTGTCATTTTGCTACATGTCTTTTGAATCTGACAAAGGAGTTGTGGTGTTTTCTACAAGGAACCCTGAAAAGCGTTGTTTCGGACAATCTGTTGGACATGAAATAAACCTTTAAAAATTATACCCCATTTGGATATCCATTCACTACAAATACACGCTGAGGGAACGTGGCAGCTGGGGATTTTTCCTTGAGTTATCAACTCAAATCTACATTGGTTTCTACACAGCTCTGGTGATCCTAGAAGCTGTCTCCCAGTGATTGCTGCTCCCTGATATTGATTCCTTCATATTGGTTGTGTCTTCACACAACTGAACCAGGTGAGCACCCCGATATGAGGGTTGGTGCCAGGATACATGATACCACGCACAAACTGTTAAGAGGTTCTGTACAGGGGCGCTTGTTTCTTTGCACTAGAGTTGTTCACATTAGGAGTGATCTTAGAACAATCTACAAGAGTCAGATATGTACCAGCTTAAATTCTTTAAATCAAATTTTCCATATAACAGCCAGAGATGATTGAATTAATTTGTAATTAAACAAATCCATTTTGAATCTCCCCAACATTACAAATTCTAGAGAAAGTAAAATTCTTGTGATTGGATATGCTTGAATCCAGCAAAAAGTCTTGCCAGCTAGGCAAAGAATGAGGTTAAAAATAAAACTAAACCATTTCTCACCTTTCTTAGGCCCCACCATATCAAATGCTGGTCTTCGGGTCCTTTTCTCATTGCAGGGGACAACGGTTGCATCCAATATGTTGCATGCAACAGCTTAGATGCTGAATTTACATTTGACCACAGCATCTAAGTGGTTAACAGCTGTGATCGGTGCTGGCTTGGTTTGTAGTTGTTACCAGCAAGTGTCTGCTGTATAAGCCCTCTCCATATCCCTCATCCATTATGAAGTTCATAAATGAATGAATAAACCATGTTATGGATAGTATAGGCTCACACTATTGCATAGGTACTGTACAAAATATCATTGATGGTTTACATTAATTTAATAATGTGCTGTAATTGTCCTCCGAATAGTACACCATGCTGACAGTAAACACTTTTCATTAATTTTATTTGCTTTGATATCACTTTTTATGACTTGATTTACAAGCTCCAAAACGTAATTTATAGTATATGTTTCAAGCAGCGCTATGCAGGAGATGTAAACATTCCAACTCATGATTCCCAGTGAATTGTCTTCTGTCTGTAGCCTTATAGCTGTCTCAGCAGCAGTACAAAATTAACCTAGCATAAAAAAGCAATAACACTAATGATCTGATAAACTGAAATTATATATAAAAATTAAAAAAGATTATCTGTATTTTGCAAAAACTAATTTATTACAGCTGGTTCGGATTTATTAGTTAACTAATTAACTAATTTGATAAAAGCATGCTGAGAAAAGTATGTGTCAATCCAAAAATATAGTCCGTGGAGACTTTGTTTTTCTTACATTTAATGATTTTTTATCTTGATAAGCACACTGATATCAAATTTAGCTTCACGCTTTTTTCGCTCAAGCATTAGATCAAATACCTCTTTGAACTAGCACTTCAGCTTAACAAATACATGCGGAATAGCTCTGGTTCCGGTTTTGATCACAATGGTTATATATGGTTCAGCATTCTTTTCCTGCTGCTCAATACATCAGTGGCAAACATCTTAGTGTTATCAAGCTCTATGTTTTCTGACATTTAAAAGGAAAAAAGAGTGACTCCCTATCACATCTATAGAAATCAATCTCTATACAATTCGTAAAGCTAATAGCTACTTTCTATCATCAAGTTATCTGTGTAAATAATCTAATAGCTTTTTAAAATGTAACGCATTGTCATATGTTTTGAAGTTTTACTGGGATATTAAAAGGGTTTTCCCAATAGCAATAGCTTATCCACTATCGACAGGATAGAGGATAAACAAATGATTGCAGGAAGTCCAAAAGCTGGGACACCCACAGATCACAAGAATGGGGATTCCTGATCTCCTGTGGGAATGAAGTGGTAGTGTGCATGCAAGACCACAGGTCTGATCACTTCTATAGTACTGATACATTGCTATACTTGGCTATACCAATCAATTTGTGTGACTGGAGTGGTAGGTGAGCCTGTATACTATCATTTCATTGACAGGTCACACATGTATACTATCACTTCATTCACTCCAATCACTCTCATGATTGCTGGGGGGCCTATCAGTCAGTCCACCAGTGATCAGACACCTTTCCTGTATACTGTGCATAGAAGATAAGTGTTGTTAGTGGGAGAAAACATTTAATTGAAGCATAAAAGACTTTGCAAACAACAACATTGATACATGTGTATTCTTTATTCAGAAAATAAACTTGTATATCCCAATAAGGGCTCCATTTGCAATCTAATTTTCATCTAAATGCAGCCTTTTCTTGAAACATAACAATTATGAAACAGTTGCATGGCATGTGTATTCAGAAATGTCCAGCTTTACCTTACCTCAAATTTGCATAAAGACTGTGATTACTCATGAAACAAATTCAACAAAACTAAACTGAGCACATGTTCACTGAAAAACGTGTAATAAAGATTACTTAAAGGTCTTCATTAAGTAATGTAGAATATTATTTATTTATTTATCTTACTTGTATAGCGCCATCATATTCCGCAGCGCTTTACAGACATTGATAGTCACAGTAGGGCTCACAATCTACATTCCCTATCAGTATGTCTTTGGAGTGTGGGAGGAAACCGGAGCACCCGGAGGAAACCCACGCAAACACGGGAAGAACATACAAACTCCTTGTAGATGTTCTCCTTAGCAGGATTTGAACCCAGGACTCCAGCACTGCATATAAACATCTAATGGAAAAAGTTTGACCTTGCCTTGACCTTTAGTGGTGTGACTTTTGGAACATTTGGATATGAAGATAAATTTAACAATAGTGAAGAGTCATAAGTTCAGGTATGTTAATGATGAAATCAGTGGTGCACAAAAATCAATATAGGATCTTTATACAGTGGGTACGGAAAGTATTCAGACCCCTTTACATTTTTCACTCTTTGTTTCATTGCAGCCATTTGCTAAAAGCAAAAAAGTTCATTTTATTTTTCATTAATGTACACTCAGCACCCCATCTTGACAGAAAAAAAACTGAAATATCACATGATCATAAGTATTCAGACCCCTTGCTGTGACACTCATATTTAACTCACATGCTGTCCATTTCCTTCTGATCCTCCTTGAGATGGTTTTACTCCTTCATTGGAGTCCAGCTGTGTTTAATTAAACTGATTGGACTTGATTAGGAAAGGCACACACCTGTCTATATAAGACCTCACAGTGCATGTCAGAGCAAATGAGAATCATGAGGTCAATGGAACTGTCCAGGGAGCTCAGAGACAGAATTGTGGCAAGGCACATATCTGGCCAAGGTTACAAAAGAATTTCTGCAGCACTCAAGGTTCCTAAGAGCATAGTTGCCTCCATAATCCTTAAATGGAAGAAGTTTGGGACGAGCAGAACTCTTCTTAGACCTGGCCGTCCACCCAAACTGAGCAATCGTGGGAGAAGAGCCTTGGTGAGAGAGGTAAAGAAGAACCCAAAGATCACTGTGGCTGAGCTCCAGAGATGAAGTAGGGAGATGGGAGAAAGTTCCACAAAGTCAACTATCACTGCAGCCCTCCACCAATCAGGGCTTTATGGCAGAGTGGCCGAAGGAAGCCTCTCCTCAGTGCAAGACATATGAAAGCCTGCATAGAGTTTGCTAAAAAACACATGAAGGACTCCCAGACTATGAGAAATAAGATTCTCTGGTCTGATGAGATGAAGATTGAACTTTTTGGCGGTAATTCTAAGCGGTATGTATGGAGAAAACCAGGCACTGCTCATCACCTGCCCAATACAATCCCAACAGTGAAACATGGTGGTGGCAGCATCATGCTATGAGGGTGTTTTTCAGCTGCAGTTACAGGACGACTGGTTGCAATTGAAGGAAAGATGAATGCGGCCAAGTACAGAGATATCTTGGAAGAAAACCTCTTCCAGAGTGCTCTGGACCTCAGACTGGGCCGAACGTTCACCTTCCAACAAGACAATGACCCTAAGCACACAGCTTAAATAACAAAGGAGTGGCTTTGGAACAACTCTGTGACCATTCTTGACTGGCCCAGCCAGAGCCCTGACCTCAACCCAATTGAGCATCTCTGGAGAGACCTAAAAATGGCTGTCCACCAACGTTCACCATCCAACCTGACAGAACTGGAGAGGATCTGCAAGGAAGAATGGCAGAGGATCCCCAAATCCAGATGTGAAAAACCTGTTGCATCATTCCCAAGAAGATTCATGGATGTATTAGCCCAAAAGGGTGCTTCTACTCATTAGTGAGCAAAGGGTCTGAATACTTATGACCATGTGATATTTCAGTTTTTCTTTTTTAATAAATTTGCAAAAATATCTACATTTCTCTTTTTTCTGTGAAGATGGGGTGCTGAGTGTACATTAATGAGAAATAAAATGAACTTTTTTGCTTTTAGCAAATGGCTGCAATGAAACAAAGTGTGAAAAATTTAAAGGGGTCTCAATACTTTCCGCACCCAATATGTATAGATATGACAGCATACTAGTAAAGCCTAACATGACTACTGGATGGCCACAACTAAACACTTGTACAATAGACATCTTGTGACAGAATAACAAAAAATCATATTATTTTGAAAAGATGGTCATCTCGGGACACACAAATCTGGATATGTCTAGCTATGAGGAGGGGTATAGAAGTAGTAGACAGTGATCAAATAGCTCAACTTTAAACAATGGAGCTGCTGTCTACTGTGCTATAGACTTTACAGACAGTGGCTATGCCCACAAGTAATCCTACTCTCTTCCAAGTTGCGCTAGCCAGGATGTCATCTAAACTAGCATTTTTTTTTTTTACTTTTTTTTCTGAAATACTTCCACTTGATTATATGGTGCACTTATTTGACTTTACTGGCAAATGTTACATAAATAATGGAGAAAATACATAAAGAATTGTAAAATTGCAGAATTAAATTATACTTATGTAACTTGTCAATGCCATCCTGTTATACCTAGGACAAAGCTGTTAAGGAACATCTTAGTTTCAGCAGATTACATGATTTTTTTTTTGTGAACTGTGAACGATTAGGTAAGATACTGGCAATTTCTGAACTGTTTTCAGTTTACATTTCACTTTCAGCACCCTAAGTAATTACACTACTCCAGTTTCAATGTATTTACACACAGACTGTAATTATCTTCTCTGGCACAGGATACATAAAATGCAGCTGACTGAACATCTCTCCAGATTGAGATAACTAAGGTCAGTGGCACCAAAATTACCTTTTGCTTATCACTGATTATAGTTTGATGCTATGACACAGCAAGTAGCTAATCTGATGAATCCTTCAGCCACTGTTAGTTCATTTCTTCACTTTTATATTTTCTGTTCTCTCTCAGTGTGTAAGGGCTTGCCTTAAGTATAAGAGAAGAGGTCATCTGCTTCATTCTATCAGCAGCTTCTTGGGATTGAGTGGAATTCGATCAAACATAGTTACATGAAGGATACTCACCATCAAAATATAGCTGAATCAAACATTTTCCCTCGAGTCTTGAAACCTGTAGAGGTGAGGCTGTTCATACTGTTTATTAACATACAATAAAAGCTTTTACTTTTAAATAATTTCTGCTATCTTCTGGAACCTAAAAAAAAAGTATCCATTAATAAGGTCTTGAATGTCTGTCATATAAATTGCTTGAAGGCTGATTTGTTGTTTTAAAAAAAAAAAATCTTTAAATAAAGAAAAACATTCACTACTTCTTCAAATCTTGCATATGACCAGGACAGACATATGACCAGATAACTCCCTAGTTTTGTAGGTTACATGAAGTAAACAAGGAAACATTTGCTCATTAATTAGGGCTAAATCTATTCTTGATTGGACCTTATAGGATTTGAAATAAGAAGAAAACATTTGCTTCCCGAATGTTAAACCATCCTCCTACTTGAATAGATTTCGCTAAACCAGTAATAGAAACATCTACCTTATTTCCTTTATTTTCCTAATCTATCCAATTTTTTAATACATACACTACTAAAATCCCCTATCAATATTAATGGTTATGTTTGCTTATCATTATCAATTAACAGGACTTTTTCCAGGACCTTTGATAAGTATGATGGGAAGTTGTAAATTGCCCCTCATATCATCTTCGAACCATCAATTTCCCTACATACTGTATAAAATCAAATTTCCCTATTCACCATTACCAGTCTTATTAGCTTTAACCTTCAAAGCTTTATGAATCTTAAGAGAAACTCCATGAGAATATGAAGAATATATTGTTAACTGAGTTAATTGCACAAAGCCTGGCAAAAAATTACATTTTCTCTTTTGTTATATGCATCTCCAATAACCAAAATTAACTATAGCCATTCTCTTCAACTTGTAATAATAGCCCCCTAGTATTCCAACACAAAGTTTTTATACTACTCCCAGATCTTTGCATCATTTAATAGGTGCTACTCCACTGATTCTGACACAGTTGGAATTTTTTCTCTAGCCCCCACTGTTCCTGAGCAATTAGTGCTCTTACTTTTGGTGCCTGATATGCTACTTAGGCAATCTACCTTCAGATGGGCAGTGTTGGACAGGAGCAGTGTGTGATTCTGAGCCGTCATACTGTCCACATCTGATTGGATCGCTGAATCACAGCCCCTTTCCTGCTCCTGCCTGACACTGCCCATCTGACTGTAGAGAGCCTAAGTATCATATCAGACACCAAAACTAACAGCACCGATTGTTCAGGAATGGTCCGAGCTAGAGAGAAACTGCATCTGTGATGGAATCAGTGGAACTGTGCCTTTTAACAGATGCTAAGAACTAGAGTTGACAAAAGAACATCCTCACAAAAAACACTTATAAACAATTAAGGAGAATTAGAGGAAAATGAATCTGAGAACAGGCTAGAATGAAAAAATGAGTAAAAAAGAGGTTTGAGTTCTTTTTGTACCACAATATGTAACGCTTTTTTTTTTTAAATCTCTGTTTATTGAAGATTTTACATTTTTATACAGCAAGAAAAAGACATAAGTAACAGATAAGTGATGGTGTCAAATACAAAAGGCAATCAAGTACATCAAACAATATAGAATACACCTGAGTCAGCGTGAATTAGTAAGGGTAATGGGGGAGAGGTGGAGGTAGAGGATATGGAGAAAATGGAGGGATAGAGGATAAAAAAGGGGGGGAAGGGAGAAGAAGAGGGGTGGGAATAAGGGTGGGAGGGGAAGAGAACAGAGTGGCTGGATGGAAGGAGGGAGAGAGGTGGGGGAGGAGAGGGTGAAAGTAGAGGGGAGGGAGGGGTTGGGTGATTGGAGCTGAAGAGTCGGGGGAGAGGGGTAGAACCTGGATTAGAAAAGGGGGAAAGGAAGCAGAGCAGAGGAGAGAACAGGAGACAGAACAAGAGAAGAAGTGGAAGATGGAAGAGGAAAGAGGGCACTAGAGGGGGATCAGAGCCAAGTGATGGTTGAGAAAAAGCTACTAAAGTATGAAGTCAATCCATCAATATCTGTGTATTCTGTGCTTGCAGCCAGGGTGACTGCAGTTGGAGAAAATAGTCATGTGTTCTATTGGACCATCTGAGGAGTTACTCAAACCTATAACTACTTGAACCTATACAACTATATGTACAGTAGGGAGTCACAGTGAGTGTGACAATGCCAGCAAAGTTTGGAGTCTGAGAGTTTGTAGGCATAGAGCCATTCGGAGATTTTTTACCACCTGGAAACCAACTTGCAATGCATCTCTTGAAGTCTCACGCAAGATGAGAAGCCATTAATAAGAGCAGTGTCTTAAGATGATAGCTTGACCCCAAAATCCAAGTCCCAGGAGGACATGAAGGCTGCTTTAGAGGAAGGGTTGGGGAGGGTTAGGAGGGACTTGCAGTGAGACAATTTCCTTGACTTTGGAGTTTTCAAAAGGATCGTTTTCTCGAAGGAGGTAAGTTCCCTGATCAGAGATGAGATGTGTGGGAAGGAGGGGGCACACCACCGTTAATGGAAGTAGTGGATGGAAGTTAGCCTGTAGTTTGAGAGCAACCGTTGTAAGGATTCTGCTGAAAGAGATGCATGGTTGCAAAATAGGTCTCCCAACAGTTTACCACAAAGTTTGTTCCAGAAATCTCCACATTCAGGTTCAAGCTTGGGCACTGGCAAGAGGTCAGCAGGAAATATCCGTAAAGGGAAGTGTGCTAGACATGGGCAAAGGTCATGCCAGGTTTCACACGGACCTCTCACAAGTGGTTCGAAGTGCAATTTCCTATAGTTTCTTGGATCAGGCACCCAAAGGATGTGGTTCAGATCATCTCCATGTTGAACTTCTGTCATTGCTCTGATGTCAAAAGCAATCCATCTGTAAAGGAGGTTGACCTTGTAGTAGGTGGTGATATCAGGGAGGGAGATGCCTCCAACCTCTTTCATCTTAATGAGAAGGTGATATGCCAAACAAGCTTGTTTACCCTTCGAGATATAGCGGCCTGGTCGGGAGGAAATGTAACAGGTGGGAGATGCAGTTACGGAGGATGGACCCCACTCTGGGGCAGGAAGTTCAGGGAGTAAGAGAAGAAAAGGGGGGGGGGAGAGAGGAGACGATAAAAGGTGAGAGATAAAAAGCAGGAGGTGGAAGTGAGAAGTAATAATAGGTGAGAGAAGAAGTAGGGAGCAGAGGGTATGAGGACAGAAGGAGAGAAGGGGGGTGAGGGTAGTCGGTCAGGTAAGGAGAGGAGAGAGTAAGGGAAGACAAATGGACATAGGTGAGTGGGTTTGAGCAGGTAACACTAGGAAGGCAACAAAACAATCATAGCACTACTCAGTTCCACTTTAAATCAGTGAGGCAACATGCATAAGAAGTAGAACGGGAGGTTAAGCTGTAAAGCCTTATCAGAGACCAGCTGCATCTCACTCCTCCAATAGTCATACAAAATAGTAAGGAAGATATAAACAAACATGTTAACACAACCTGTAACCTGAAATATATTAAAGAAACAATAGACCTGACTATTTCTAAAATGTCATGATATCACCAGGAGTCAATACTGCTAGAGTAGATGGTTGCGGGATGAACCCTGGCAACTGACTGACAGTTGCAAGGTGATGTTAGTAATGGAATATTGCGTGTGGCACCCAGACAAGCAATGCATGAGGATTCAGATTAAAGATACTAAGCAGGTAAGTCAGTAAGAGAAGAGTTGCAAACAGTGTAAACCTGGCATGTATGGCAAAAAAACTAGTAACTTACTACTCCTTAACCATAATCAGTCTATGGAGGAGTGGTAGGCTGCAGCCTTGCAGGAAATGTCTTGCTCCCCGGCAACTTATATTGTTGTCTATGGATCAGCGTCTGGGAGGTCCGGGAATTCTGGTAAGGCCGGTGTAGGCAGCCACGATGGAATATTCAGTGGTTCTACATCAAGCTGTGTTCAGATAGCAGGGAGATCAAATGGAGAATGTATAGCAAGTCTCTTGCGGATTACCGCAAGGCCAAATGGGTAGAGTCAGGCATATTGTTTCCCCTTGGCCCGTAGAACTTCAAGGAGCAGACGTAAGATTTGTTGCTTTGCTAGGATTGAGGGTGCCTGGTAAATAGAGTTCTTATCATCTCCTGAAAAGATAGTGGGATGGTTTCTCACCGCAGAGAGGATGGCTGCAGCATCAGGTTACAAGATGATGCCACAAATCATGTCCCAGCAAGGGTCTCCTTGTTGGGGTTTCAGTCTAAGAACTAGGCGGATTCTCGCTATAACTACTGATGTGGCCCAGACTGGGCCTAGGAGGTCAGAGAAGAGTTGAGAAGATCGTCAGCAGAGCACAACTCCGAGAGCCCCTTAATTCTTATATTCTCCCTCTTACTCCAGTTTTTTTGATCCCCAATGAGGGTAAGAGAGCGGTAAATGTATTCCTTAAACAAAGTAAGCCAGGAGGCCATTGATATGGAGTTTTGACAGCTGCATAGGCAGTCTCTAAGAGCATCACCCGTAGGCCCACCTTTTGGAGAACAGTCCTAAGGACTTTAGTAAGTGTTTTTTGGAGGAAAGACTTGGAGATAGTGGTCAGCCCGCTGTTCTACTGGTCATACTCTTCTGCGCTCTCTGCATCTAGCTCACAGGTTCTCACTATCACAATCTTAATAAGGCCACATTTTTCATGAAAAATGACTGAACACTGAATCAAATAAGCAGTAGTCTAAAAATGATATTTATCTAAAAGGTGTATACTCAGATTAAGCTAGGAAGAATATCCTGTGTAATATCAAATTGTGTTCTCTAGAAGGCAATTAGGTTAAAGAGATGTCTCCATAATCGAAAATTATCACCTATCCTGTCTGGTTATTGGGGGGGGGGGGGGGTCCAGCAGTGATGAGCTGATCTCAGCAGTCCCATGGAGTTTGAATGGAGCAGCATCATGTTTAGAATGTAATTATTTCTTTCCATACTTTATTCAGACTTAGGGCTTATCTACATGGCATATGAAAAAATGTGTACCATACTGTTCCAAATGTCATTTCATTATTATATGCTGTGATTTTCTGAGTTAGTTCTAATTGTCCACAATTTAGAGGAGAAAATTACACATTATCCATACAAATATTTTCATTCCCTTGTATGCACAGATATGGACACATGTGATATATTTATTTATTTTTTCTAAAACAACCTGTACTGGCATATGATGACATAGGTTGGTATGGAAAGTTCCATAGTTTAACATTACTCCCAAGCAGTTGTGTTAATAAGGCTTAATTGTGTACTTATTGTTATACTTGCTTTAACCCATCTTGTCCATTTATTGGCATTTGTAAAGTTAGACACAAGAATAAGTCACATGCAGTGAAAACAGGGGCATGTTATAGGTCTAGGAGATGCAGAGATAGTAGTCATACTTGGGCTCCCAGTGTTTGAGATAGTCAAAGGCTAGAAGTGGATCAGTAGGATGGAGAAGTAAAATCCTTTTTTATATTTTTCACTGCTTTTCACCTTTATTTTAGCTAAAAAAAAAAAGGCAGTAAAACTACCACAAAAAGGCTGTGTGTAATACCAGCCAAAAGAGAACATAACTCAAGGTCAAA
This sequence comes from Leptodactylus fallax, assembly GCA_947044405.1. Taxonomy (NCBI): domain Eukaryota; kingdom Metazoa; phylum Chordata; class Amphibia; order Anura; family Leptodactylidae; genus Leptodactylus; species Leptodactylus fallax. The sequence continues at coordinate 204,773 of CAMRHE010000469.1, forward strand.
ATAATAAAAACAAAGCATTTATAACACATTTCACCATTTTATGTATTCCAAAATAATCAGAAACGGTAGCATTTTGCATTGCATTGATCCTTGTACTTTTGCTTTTTGTAAAATATTTTGGTACATTATGCATCATTCATAAAAATGAATAATTGATAAAACATTCCTTTACTTTTGATTCAGTATTTCAGTGTCACCAATAAATAACTGCATGCAATTCCTTCTTTTGCCAGATATGTGCTGAGAGTACAGCTATCATTAAACTGATCTTTGTAGGATCCTGACAGAAAAAAGTTGGACGTTTTCCAAGGTCCAAGACGTTCTCAGTCTCACAGTTTGTACACAGAGTATATCATCCAAGTTAGATACCGCAGCTCCATACTGATTGTAAAGATGATGCAAGATCTTTTATCATTTATGTGGCCATAAAAGGCGAGTAGATGCCAAGAGATACCCATTGAGAATGCTGCAGAGCCATTAAACAGAATAAACAAGAAGGGAAAATTCTTTCATCTGCATGAAAATATATTCTGATCCAAAAAGAACATATGATTAATAATGTGTGCGTCAAACTGTCTTAGATATGTTTTGGCAGAAAGAGACATTGATGAGTCATCTAACAAAAACAGCCCATATATTTCCTTTAAAGTACATACAAAATAAGAATATATGTGTATAAATATATACAGTATATATACACATTTATGCTGCAGCAGGACAGCAACCCCAAACATACAGCAAATATCATTAAGAACCATCTTTAGTTTAAAATAGATCAAGCAGTCCTGGCAGTGAAAATATGGCCCCCATGGAACCCTGATCGCAACATCATCAAGTCTGCCTGGGATGAAGAAACAGAAGGATTTGAGCAAGCCTACATCTACAGAAGGTCTGTGGTTAGTTCTCCAAGATGTTTGGAAAAACCTCCCTGCCGAGTTCCTTCAAAAACTCAGAACTGATGCTCTTTTGAAGGCAAAGGGTGGTCACTCAAATATTGATTTCATTTAGACTTCTTTTTACTTCATTCACTTTGCATTTTGTTAATTGAGAAAAATAAATTATTAACACTATTATAACCCTATTCTATTTTTTAAAAATTCTATAAACATGCCGGAAGCTTTCTTCCATCAAGTTTTTTACTTTTCTGCATGCAGGACTTCTTCTACTGTTACAAAAGTAAACACACATAGATAGAAGTTGACAGCAATGGACATTAATAACGGTAGTGTAAACGCAGGCTTAATAGTAGAACATATTGATTTCAGACATATTGTGGAAAATTTATTATGAATGGCATTCTGTATGCCAGTCTTAATTAAAAATGGGCAAACCTTTGAAGATTCTTTTCTTTTCAGGTTTTGTTGGTTTGGTCCAAAGATTCATTTAGAATAAATTTGATATAAACTGGAGCTCAAATTTCTAGCTCTGTAAGGCACACACACGCCAAAGTTATGTCAAAGTGAAAGTGACATGTATGTCTATGGAAAAACAGACGATAAGCAGTAGATACAAACTCCTAGTTTAATCATACACTGCGCTGTCACTTGCTTTTATGCATTTTAACATTTAAAACGGTCCAAATATTACCTTTTAGTTAGGGAAAGGTGCTTTCCCATGGCTTTTTATACACACATGGTGGTTATATTCCAAAAACAATGGTTTTATGTAAAAATTAGCCCATTTTGATGATTTGTAAATGCTACAGGCTTGTTATTTTAGAGAAATATTTGTGGCTGTGTGCCTAGTTGAAAAGTGATGAAGAAGAAGTTACTTTCTAAAACAAAAAGCCATAAAAAATTATCCCTTCATGGGAGTTTTTTAATCAGATAGGGTTTCCATTTTTTGGCGTCCCCAAGTCGACCAAAAGTACAGAAACTTGAACATTAGTGTGACCCTAGCGTAAGACACTCTGTGGACTTTCACAGGTGAATCTGACACTGTATTACACAAAAAAACTGCTCTGTTGAAAAAAGACTTAATAAAATTAGATTATTGACAATGAAAGTTAACTATACAGTGTCTGTGGAACTCTGTACAAACTAAAGCAGTCAGTCTCACAGCACAGTGCAGAAATTCTCCCTTCCTTCCCTCCTATGATTTATCTGCCTGTAATTGATTAAGTCTAACAAAACTTCTTCCACTTGTCCACTTCCTATTATTCTTCAGTTCCATTGAACTATCACTGTTGTCATTCAATAGAGAAAGGAACTATAGCTTTAGATCATGCAGTGATGATGATAACACAAGAGTTTCTCAGCTTGAACATATCTCAAAATAACTGTGTTCCTCTGATAAAATATTATATTATGTCTGTGACATCAGCACTGTAAGGTTTCCACCTCTCGCTCATTATTGGCTGAGAAGCTGTCAGGTATTATCAGGTGATGCTAGAACCACAGCTAATGTTTATTTATTATGCTTACTTATATAGCGCCATCATATTCCGCAGCGCTTTACAGACATTGACAGTCACTGTCCTATATAGGGCTCACAATCTACATAATGTTACAGATATGTTTCCTCTGTATTTTCAATGCGCAATGCATGGTGCGGAGACCATTTTAGTTCACCCAAGATGAATCGCAAAGTATTCAGTTTTGTTAAAAATTGAGCAGTTTGAAATATTTGGGTTTAATCCGTCTTGTACAAAATTGTTTCTCCTTTTTCTAAACTTAATCAATTCACCAGCTGGTGCAAGAGGCATCTGAATTATTAAGAGGCATCACCTCTCCACCGGACACCAGTCTGGCTTAGACTTCTTATGTGTAGTCAATTTTTTGGGCCAAGACATTCCCGCCTTGGTCCGCCTTGATATCTGCCCTACTCCACTCACTTTATAAGAAGTGGCTAGCGGGGCACAGAAAGATGGAAATGGTACAACTTTGGTGCAAAAAAGTGCTGTGTGCCAAAATGCTCTACAACTATACTCATCTATGCCAATTTTCTTGTACAGAGGATGTATAGCAAATTCCTCCCATTGAATAAATATAAAGTCTTTGCACAGTATTTTGAAGTCAATGCTTCACGGGCTTGTCCAGTTTCAGCAAATAGATGTTATTGTTCGTATAATGAAAAGTCATACAATTTTCCAATATACTTTCTGTAGCAATTCCTTACAATTGTCTAGACCTCTTCTTAGTATTATTCATTCTGCTTACTTCCAGTGGATACAAATCAGCCCATAGTCATGCGATATATGCTCCATGGTCATGTGATGGAGACATGGCTTATTAAGACAGAAGTCAGATTTTTTGTTCTGTGACTGTAACGAGATGTACACCTGTGTGTCCATCACATCGACTGCACATCACATGGCCATGGACTAATTTTTATTCACTGGAAATAAGCAGTCAATCACTGAATGTAGAGAGGTTTTGATATACTTTCAGTAGGTTTTGAAGTAGAAAGTATATTGGAAAATTGTATAATTTTTCATTATACAAACAATAACATTTATTTGCTGAAACTGGACAATATCTTATTCTGTGGTCGAAAATCAACTGACAAAAAGTGCTCTTTATCAGCTCCTCGGATATGTTCTCAAATGTGGTAATTTGATACAGAAAATATTGCAAATGTCCCATTGTTCTAAATATGGATTGCAGAGATTTATAGATATTTGCAGAAACAACATGTCTATGGATTTCTACATTCTCCATGCAGATGAAAGGTACAGTTGCAAAAGTTGTAATGTCTGCAACATATACAGCGTGCTATGCGTGAACACATTCTTATGGTATAAGAGATAAATCATCCTTGGTGCATATTTTTCATATGAAGACAAAGGGATATGTAAAAGCTGCTACTGGATAAATGGACAATGTTGGCTACCTGATTATTCATTGTTTTCTATCACAATGTAAATTTTTATCTAATATGATAATTTTACATTATATTAAATTATATTATGCTAGAAGATGATTTTAACTAGTTATAAAAGTACCAGACATTTTATGATAAGAACTAAGACACCAGGATTCCTTTTCTTTTGTAATTTTCAACTATAATAATAGTTTTACAGTTGCTCTATTATATTTATAATGATGCATAACTGTGAAGGAAAAAATATATAACACCACTCAGTCAGCAACAGTTTGCAACTGTGAGGCAAACAATAATGTGATACCAACATAGTACAAAGCTAGCTAGAGCAGTTTTCTTTACTCTTACAATTTTTACTTCTGTATAATCATCTGGTTTTTTTGTATGAAGTAAACCTGATGCTGTGTGTTCAGTGTTAGAGTTGACATAACAGTATAGGAGACTGGGGCATAAAAATCATCATTCTAAAAATTTACATCTGAAAATTTAATTAGAATTATGAATTCAGGAAACAAATGTGATGCATGACTGGTGTTACACAGTGAAACCTCTTTGAGACAACCACCCAAAATTGCATTAAAAAGTGGTCTTCTCAAACAAGATTGTTAATATGGAAAACTGAAAATCCCTCACAGAAAAAGTAGCTTGAGTCTTTTGGAGAGGTTTCATTGTGTATAAATCAGATTTTAACATTAAACTGGAATGTGTGTTCAATAAATCTGTATACTATATAAGTGTACTGTGTTCTGTAGATCCTATTGAAATGTCTGGAATATTACCAGATTTATCCTTGTGTTTCTGTATCTGTCTTTTGTCCCTCTCTTGCTGAGCAATGTGTTGTTATCCATGCATGCATTCTGCTATTTTTACTGGTGTCTTTCTGTCCTGTTTGATATGTGGTTTCTGTGTTCTGTGTCTGACTTCTGTTTGCATGAATGTTGCTCAGTTGTTTTATGCTTATGTCTTTGTCTGTCTTGTTTTTATGTTTTTCCTCTTGTGTTTGTTTCTATCCCTGTTTTAGCCCTGGGCTTTCTGCAATGCACTTTGTTACCTGTGTGCCTTTGGGCTTTCTGCAATACATCTTATACCTGTGACCGTGTGCCCCCTGCTATCTGTGGGTCATGTGCCTCCTGCTACTGTCTTTATCCCTGTCTATTTTTAGCCTGTTTACCTGTTCATCTTGTTCGCCTGTTCATTTGCAGAAATAACATGTCCATGGATTTATACATTCTCCATGCAGATGAATGGCACAGTTGCAAAAATGTCTGCAACAAATGTTTTTAGCCTGTTCACCTGTTCATTTGCAGAAACAAATCAATGGATTTTTACATTTTCCATGCAGATGAATGGCATAGTCTCTGTTCACACTCTGTGTTTTTATGCATTTTATCCTGGTTAGCTAGTACTAAACTGGGCCAACCTCAGCAAAGACCATGAGCCTCCATGGATTGCCTGGTTGGTTTCAGTGTGGATCCACAAGGTGTTGTACACAAGACACAATTAATGGTTTATACAAAGTATCTAGGACCAAACATAAACACATACAACACATCCAACCATTCAGCTCTCTCAGTAACTTTTGGAAAAAGCTTATCAAAGAAAAATATATCTAACTGACAGGGGCAGGCTGGACATCAGATCGTGGACAGCAAATTGTGGACCACTGTGCCAAGCAGTTTGATTTTGGACTACTCCTAAGGGTGTTGTTTAAGTGGTCCCCTGGTTTCCTTCTTTTAACCTCTATACAGGGATCTGATCTTTGCTTCCGATGTCGTTTCCTGTAGGAGTAGTCCCAGAGGAAGTGGCAGCTTACCCACCAGTGTGAAGCACCAGAGGGTCAGGCAAAAGCATGGTCAAGTCTGTGGAAGGCAGCAGAGATGCAGGGTCATGGAAATCCAAAAGTCATACACAAAAGAACAGCAGATCAGGAGAGTTATCAAAAGTGTAGTCAGAATCAAGCTGAAGTCACAAAACAGAAGATCAATCAGGGACAAACACAAAAACCTAGCAGGAACTAAAATTCAATAACTTTTATTGCTCAGATGCAGTGCAAAGGTCTAGGCAGGAATAAATAGACCAGAGAATTCTGGGATTAGCTGAAGGATCCGCAGGTGTGCATGTTAACTCTCAAGTTGCTGAGAGGGAGGACGCACCCACTCTATGGACTGGACCATAAGCAGCAGCAGGTATAAATACACAGCAGCCTGCAGAGTCAGGAACTGCACTGTGTGAACTAGAGGTAAGCTGGCAACTGAGTATGCTGGGAGAAATGGCACACCAGTGAGCTAAGGCACTGGTATTACAATAACTGGCCTGGAGGTTTCCCAGTAGGCCAAAGCTACACATCACACATTGGCCACCCTGCTCACCTATAGTTCACTTGTTGCATAAAGTACATCTCTCTCTTCATCACTGTCCTTCAAGACAGTCACAGAAGCTCCTGACAGTGCTCAGTCCTTGTTAAGTTTATGGTGGTGAGCACTTCTTTATTATTTATGATGTATCCTTGGGCCAGTGCTGTTGTTGTTTTACTGCAGTCAACAGTAAGGTAAGAAGACATTTCCAATTCATATGTCTATCTTTCTGGTTATATGTGACAGTGTGGTGAGTATGTGTGTGATTGCGTCCATGCAATTGCTGAACAAGTGTGTCCATACTGTTGAACGTATGTACGACTGTGTATATGTAAGTGATGAACACATATGAGTGTATCCATGTTAGCAGTGATCATGTATATGAATGCATTCATGTAAGTGGTTAACCAACCTAGGCCACCTGCTGATAAGCTGTGTGAAGAAGAGAAAGTGCTTTTGGAAACACCATGATTTATCTGTTTACATTTTTCGTCATCTGCTTCATAGCAGTCAAGTGATGTAATTACAGCCTTGTCCTATTCCCTTCTATCAGACAAGGTTGTACTTGCATTGCATGGCTGCTATGAATCATATGGCATATGATGTAAACAGTGAAGAAGTCATGGTGCTCCTGAGCCCACTCCATACAGTCCCTCATTCCCAATGATGTACATGTACATCATTTTGCGTGAAGGGGTTAGAACTATTGGTGTAGTTTAAGGTATGGGTCAACAAAAATAGGAATAAGGATGAGGTCACGTGTTTTAGCCAAGGAGCAGTGGGAGATAGAGTACTGTATGCAAGTAGATATGCAAGGCATATGTACCAGTACAAAAGCATCTCCTGTAAAGTGCCTAATTAACTCTTTCATGTGAGGAATTGTTTAGAGCCTTGATGTTCAGAGCAACATTTTACAGGAGATTTTTTTCATCCTGCTGCATTCTAAATGGGAAATTCTATTTTTATTTTTTAGTCTACCCCAAATTTGGGAGCTGATACAATTTTGAAAGTCTTATTAAGAAACGAAGAAGAAGAAAAGTGAAATGTATTTTAGTAAATTTTTTTCATGTTCTCTTTTAATGAGATTTGTTTAAAGAATACTATTTACCCCAAAATTAATCATCTAATTCTCCTAAGCATAGGGATATATGTACATAATATATAATGTTTCATGTCATGCCAGGAGAGTACTTTTACCTATCCACAATTGTAAAATTATAATCATATAGAACGTAAATGAATCCCAGTTAGACATGAAGTGTATTGGCCTAGTTCAGGGTAGGGTGACAAATATTTATGTCAGAGTGTGCCTAATTTTACAAACATTTTTCTGGGCAATTTGTCAAGTACAAAAGTGCCAAAAAACTGGTTCTAACCTGCACTTACATTTCTTCTGCTACTTGTTGCTGCGATGCTGGCAGAGGCGGTTGTGTGCTAGCTGAGTGAGGAGGACTGGGAGTGGACAAGGGCCTCCTGGGCAGACATGTAGATGACACTGGCAGATATCTCCCTAAAAGCTGCAGCAAGTGGATACAGAGTGTATCCTGATAATATGCCAAAATTGGCTCCCTTTGGGAAGCAGGAAAAAAATTCACCCAATTAGGTTTAATAGCAAGAATGTAAAATCACGGCGATCATCCCTTTGTTTTTTGCCACCAATACACTTGTCACAATGTAAAAAACAAAGTGTGCATCTTGCCATGCTTACCAGAGCACACTTAGACTTAGGAGCCTGCCACTCTTGGTCTTTCCCAAGGTGGTTGTCATTATCATTACCACCAAATAAGGGTTAATCTTGTTCCCTGACTGTGAAATATCAACTGTATGGTTGACGGAAAACGACTACATTTGGAGGTGGTTTTTCCATTTATTTATCTATCACATCATTATTGGAGGCACTTTAGTGAATATCTTGATTTAAATAGATTTTAATTGGTGACTATTAAATGTTATGCTTCAGCTAAGTTTACAATGCTGTCTTGGGATTGCTTATATAGTACCAACATATTCCACAGGACTTTAGGACTTTACAGATTGCACAGGGGGCAGACACAGACTGCAGATGCCACCTGTGCAAATAATGTATCTGAGCCTACCATTCCCCAAGTTTTTTTTCAGTGAGAGAACAGTCAGCTAGGCCACAGTAGACCTTTGTGTAGACCGGCTTCATATACAATACTGTATGTCCACCTCTGAATGGTCAAAAACCAGGAATAGGAATAGACTTGACAAGCTGATTAGAAGGGCCAGCTCTGTCCTTGGGAGCCCCCTGGACCCAGTGCAGGTGGTGGGTGACAGAAGGATACTGTCCGTGGTGAGCTTCATGCGGTAGAATAACTCCCATCCGATGCATGAGACCGTGATAGCACTGTCAGTGACTGACTGCTTCACCCTAAGTGTGAGAAGGAGCGCTATCAGAAGTCTTTCCTCCCCGCTGCGGTTAAGCTGTACAACCAACACCGAACTAAGCGGAGATCATTCCATTCCTGAAAGATCTTTAAGTTGTGGTATCCCTTCTACTACTTTTTTACCTGTACCTTTCTATCTGTACCTACTGTCACTGTAATGCCTCTAGCTTGGAGCTTCTGTATATATTGTTTTTTGTGTTTGTATTATATATGATGCTGTAACAAACTGAATTTCCCCATGGTAGGACTATTAAAGGATTATCTTATCTAAAAAAAAGTCTTATTCTTGGCCAAGCAAAACATAGCCTTTACCTTACCACTGCTGTCTCTCACTCACTCCATGTAAAGAAGACATTTCCGGTACACAGGGCTCACTGCTTTATATGTAAAAGCAGCAGTCCTATGTAAGTAAATTTAAAGTCAGTGGGGGAGGGTGGCAATTAAACTGTGGGTGCAGCTACACCTGCCATCAAACTCACAGTCCACTGACTCCTTAATCTAGAGGCCCTCAGATTTTAGACAAACTCCGGATGGGCTGGGGGCAAGTGTAACATAAATACAGAAAAATATACTCCCTGGCGCTCTGGTGTTCGCTGCTGCAGGCTGTTCGATCATGCATTGTGCTGAGGTTTTCAGAACCCATGCACCAAACATGACCACTGAGGCCAGTGAGCAGCCTCAGTGGTCACTGGAGAGAGACTGGTGACATATGTGAGTGACATTACCAGGCCCTCTCCAGCAACCGCTGAGGCCACCAATTGGCCTCATCAGTCACATGGGGTGCAGGGATACTGAGGAACAGGATGTAGTATTGGATACCGGAACATTGGAGACAGCTGAGTATGTTTTATTCTTAATGTTACACCTGCCCCGGCCTATCTGGAGATTGTCCAATTCCTGGACAACCTCTTTAAGAATAATGTCCCATAGTGCACACAGTATAATGTCCCACAGTGGCTCCTTCATCAAGTATAATGTCACACAGTAGTCTCCATACAGTATACTGTCTCATAGTGACCCCTCCACATAGCATAATGTCCCATAGTGGCCTCCATACATTATAATGTCTCACAGAAGCCTCAACACACAATATAATATTTCATAGTCACCCCTCGACACACTATAATATTCTACAGTAGCCTCCATACAATATAAGGTCTCACAGTAGCCCCTCCACACAGTATAGTATTATCTAACAATGGCTCCTTCACACACTATAATGCCCTATAGTGGCCCATACGGTTTTCCTTACAAATTTTTCTGGGGTTCGCCAGCAACGTGGGTTACGCCACGTTACGTGGGTTATGCAGGCATCATTTTGCATCTCTAAGATCAGAAGGGGCCAGAAGACCAACACTAGAGGCCTGAAGAGGTGGATTACCCCACCCATTGCCACTACTAGCACTAGTGCCAATAGTTATGTCTTCCACCTCTGACTCCTCCACATCAAAAAGCTGAATGTTCTCATCCAACTCATCGTAAACAGGAACACTATACAGACAGAGTCATCTGGAATATCACTGATTCCCATGATTTCTCGCTAAATCTGTCTTTCTAAATTAATTAAGTCTATCAAATCTATTTGCCTCACTCTCCACAATCTTCTCTCCTAAATTTATATGCATTTTCTGTAGTAGTACAATTTTTCTTGGTTTTTGCACATCTCCACCTTCCAATCCTCAAAATGGTACCTCTCTGAGTATTCTCTTATATTGTGCCTATGACATCATCAGTGGCCTCTCCACCCACAGCAACTTTATGATTGGTTGAGAGGTTGATGCAAGGGATTATTGGAATGCCTGCCTAGTTCAGAGATCATGTGATTTTCATGCTCTCTGCTTCAGCCTCATGTTGCATTGTATATATGTGTGACCACCCAGTGGGGAAAGCTGGATTTAGCCTTTCAATGCATTTGTTAGCCTGTCATAATATTGTGTTGAGTTGGTTTCAAGCCAAACTGGAATCCTTAACCAAAATGGAAAACTGTTACATTTGGACATATCAGTCCATCATTACTAATACTGTAGGTTGGTGATGCTGTACCTCATGAGGAAAGTTGGCAGGGCTATCCAGTGTTTATCTGCAATCTATATCACAGTGTGATGACACAGGAAGTGGGCCATTCCAGGTTCATAAGGCTTATGGGGTTACTGATATGAATGTGTATGCAAAGCATTTGTGCCTGTCCAGAGCGTTGAAACTGGCATCTATAGAGGTAAGGGATATAGTAACTAGCTGTGAAGGATGTGTTTATGTAAAGAGAAAGGTTAATATGTGGTTAAGCAAATAGCAGCATACAGTGTACACAGTATTATACAACATTGGTAGTATGATCACCCAATTTATCAAGAAAGTTTATTTTAGAAATATCATTAAAAATACTGAACGTAAAACCTGGAGCATAAAAAGTGAGATCATGAAACACTTAAAAAAGGGGTCATCAATAAATCTTTTCCACACACTTATATATTTTTAGCAATGTTTGAGGGCACCATTGAATGTAGACATGAATGTGTTTAAGGTGGTGCCCCATTGTGGTCAACTGTATGTAAAATTGGTTGTTGAATAAAAAGTAGTTTCTGACACAATGGCAGGAGTTCATCATGCCTTCTATGCCAAAAGTGCAAATGTGAGCTGAGTGGGTTTAGGCAGAGACTCTTTGGCCCTACAGAGTTTTCTGACATGGGTTAGAATGGAAATGTTGTAATGGCATGTTGTCTTGTGTATGGTAAGTGCAATTGTATAGTCAAATGTTAACTAAAAGTCTATAGTCATATATGAAGTTGTGTACATACACATCTATTAGGCTTTTAAAGTTTTTGTGCCAATTTGGGGAATCATTAGCATGTTCTTTGCAGGCCCTTTTTTCTGAACAATAATGTGAAATAAAGATTTAAGTCAAAATGAAGTTTTCAACAATATAAACTGATGGCCTGTCTTTACAATAGGTTATCTATATATAACCAGTGGCAGTCCATTCCCTATGTCTCATATAATCCACAAACAAAAGGGTCTCTTTAGTTGTTTTTTTCCCCAGAAACAGTGGTATACAGTATCTCTACATGCAGCTCTTCATGATTCTGAAGCTCAAAGAAGCTCCCACTGATCACACTTTTATGGCCTTCCTAATCCTAGGCTATTTTACGTGTCTTACTAGAAACAAGAGTAAAATAATATTACAAGTAACTGCAAGGATGTACCAAAAATATTATGCATGGAAGTGTCAAACCTATGCAATTGACCTACTGTAGACTTATCAGCCAACTGAAGGCTGTCAGTGCCAGCGAGAAATGTGTATTTTTATAGCTGCCTTAGGTCTGTGTTCTCTACGAAAACAGATGGATAGCAATTAGTATTGTGAAAAGAACATCATACTATTAATGGATTCAGATGCATAATTTGAGATATTACACAGGAGAGTTTAACAAATATGAATTTGTATATGTACTCCCTTTCTAATGAAACTCATTTTTATACTGATACGTAAGACTCAAATTCACTGGTTTATATAATATAATTATTGTAGCTATTCAATCAGAATTGAAGCAAGGTGTCATTTAGAATGATATCTGTTTTCATTTATATCTGTTCAATCCAACCACAACTGGTGTTTGACAGCATATACAAAGGCAAGGAAAAAATATAGATTGCACTTTTATTTTAATTTGGGTAACATTTTGGAAGGATTGTACCTGAGCTGTGGTTGTATGAGCTTTTGCTGCCATCTTCTGATAAAACAACTAGCAATGTAATCAAGAAATCCTAAAAAAAATCAATACAAACGAAGCAGTTTGAAGGTTTTATCTGGATCCAAAATAACTATATTGTGCAAACTGTATTTGGAGACTGCACAACTAGAACTGCAATGCATTGGTCAAAGAGTTGTCTGTTTGTCTATAAACCAAGTTTTATTCCTCTGGAAATCTACCTTACACTTTATTAGCCTTTGCAAAATTGAGGGCCTCCATGATTTCTCTGCTGTACATCTTAAAATGACTAGGGTACTCTTGTCCTTCTCCCATGCTTACTTACTCTCCAAGATAATGGCTATGTGTGAATTATACAAGTTAGGGGTCATGTACACATTTTGTTTGGAGTTGTAATAGATCCTCCATGGAGATTCATTTGCCTCTACCTTGTCTTTGTATGCCTTCAATTTCATATAGTAAAAACTGATGGCGTTTACAAACATAATATTGGAAAAACGGGGGAAAATAGAGGCATTGCTTGCCCAAAGCTTATTAAATACAGACTTCCCTAAGGAGAGGGTGGAGAGGGTTATCAATCAATTATATTGTGCATCAACCTCCAGAATATATAGGATGGAATAGCTTCAAGGCAGGTTGTGGACCATGCTGCTGCTATCCAGGATAGACATGTTCTCCTAGGTCCGTGATGGCGAACCTATGGCACGCGTGCCAGAGAGGGCACGCAGAGCCCTCTGAGTTGGCACGCGCGCCGTCGCCATGATCGCTTACTAACGGGGAATCCGGTATAGGATTCCCGGTTAGTGAGCGATCGCTTCTTTCAGCTGTATGTGAAAATCTACATACAGCGGAAAGCGGTCACTGTAGGCCGTGGTCCGCGGAGCCACGGCCTACACTGACTGCAGAGTGTGACCTCTGCCCCGACGCAGGCGCGATGATGTCATTCATCAGCGCCTGTGAACAGAAGAAGGAGGACTCTCTTCGTGGGACTGCAGCTCTTCGTGGGACAAGGTAAGTAACATATACTACTGTGGGGTGGGACACTGAAGCATCTAATACTGTGTGGGGGACACTGAAGCATCTAATACTGTGTGGAGGCCATATAATATTGTCTGGAGGCCACTTCAGAGCACATTGTACTGTCTGGGGCCCTTCACTATTTATATCACACGGTATCTGTTTTATAGCAAACATGTGATATTATTACAGGCTGTAATAACATTGCACGGTCACTATAAAATAGATTCTGGTTAATTTAAGGTTAAATTGCCGTGTTGGCACTTTACGATAATTTAGTGGGTTTTGGGTTGCAGTTTGGGCACTCGGTCTCTAAGGGAGCGTTCACACTACCGTTGGTGTCCGTCAGTAGTGTCCGCTGCTATTGTCCGTTACAAGATTTTAGCAACGGACACTAGTTGAACCGTCAGAAATCCATTAAAATTTCCATTCATTTCAATGGGTTTTTATATTGTGTCCGTTAGTGTCCGTTTGTGTCCGTTTACACCAAATCCTCAGAAGTCCGTTATTTTTTCACTGACAAAAAATCCTACATGCAGGACTTTTTGTCAGTTTGAAAAAAACGGATTCTTGACGGACAGCAAGTGTCCGTTATTTTTTTAACATTGAAGTCTATGAGTAACGGACTTATAACGGACAGTAACTGATAGCCATCAGTTACTGTCCGTTATTTTATGTCCGTTTACTTTCCCTGCGCATGCTCAGAAAGGAGAAACAAACAAAAAAAAAAAACTAGCAGTGTTAGAGGACATTTCGTGTCCTCAGGCACATGCGGATTTACATACCGCTAGAAAGCCGACAGCGCGCTGAATTCAGCGCACTGCCGGCTTTCCCGGTATGTGCCCGGGGGCTGGAGATATCGGCGGTGTAAGTTATATGTTTTACTGTTAGAAGGGCGCTGCGAGGAAGTCCCTCCCTGACACTTCTCTTTGTTCAGAGACTTGTACTGAGGGGGCGTTCCTCACAGCTTGAGAGTCATCGCTGGGCTGTGAGGAACGCCCCCTCTCTCTGTTCTCGTCTATAGCCGGGTACTGTCACAGGAACTCTCTCCCTGACACTTCTGTTCGTTCATAGCGCTGTATGAGGGGGCGTTCCTCACAGCTGAGCGTCATCACTGGGCTGTAAGGAACGCCCCCTCTCTCTGTACTGGTCTATAGCCCTGTACTGTCAGAGGGGGCGTTCCTTACTGCCCGGCGATGACGCTCAGCTGTGAGGAACGCCCCCTCAGTACAGCGCTATGGACGAACGAGAAGTGTCAGGGAGGGAGTTCCTCACAGCGCCCTTCAAACAGTAAGTAAAGTAAAACATGTAACTTACACCGCCGATATCTCCAGCCCCGGGGCACATACCGGGAAAGCCTGCAGTGTGCTGAATTCAGCGCCCTGTCGGCTTTCTAGCGGTATGTAACATTAAAAAACGGACACTACCTGATGCTCATCAGTTAGGGTCCATTATGATAGGTGTCCGTTTATTTTTTTTTAACGGACACCTTCATAACGGACTCCAACGGTAGTGTGAACCCTGCCTAAAAGGTTCGCCATCACTGTCCTAGGTTATAACAAAGCACTTCATGACAAACCACAACCCCTTTCCAGCCTTGGCTGTATGAATCCTTATAAAAAGTCCATTAAGTATAGAGTGATACAATAGCTTGCACAGAGCATACAAAAATAGGCTCTGGCAGAAAAAGGTGCAAGGCTGTTTCACTGAAGGGGAATCTCAGGCAGTACATGGTGTTGCACAATTCAAAGGCATGCCCAAATATTCTGACAGTCAGGTTTTCGTGACTGTTTGTCAAGAAGCTAAAAGCCATATTAAGACAGACATTTTATACCTTGCTGATGTTCAGAGACTATGGGGTTTTAGCTCACTGATCAGAGAGAAATTATGCTTTTCAGAGACACAGACCATGTTTCACATGTCCAAAGTTTATAAGCTGCAAGATACAAAACAAAAGATTAAGGTAGATCTGCTCATCCAATCACTAAACAGTATAATTTACCTTTGCAATATAGCAGCAGCATGTACCTTCAGTTTACATGCAGCTTGTTAATAACAACATTACTCTGCCCAGTATAGTACATATGCAGTATAGTATATATGCAGTACAGTAACGGTGTTTAAATTGGTCTCAATATAATTGCATTGACCCATGGTGCCACTTCAGAGAAATATACTGTACAGTAGGTATTGAACCAGGAATGGAAACTTCATCCCATCCAAAACACTTCAAAGGCTCCAAACACCAAGTTTCAAAAAATACCTTTTAAAAACAAGAGAAAAAACCTAGGGACACCTAGGTGGAATGCATACACCATCTACAGTACCACTTTTCTAGTTATAGGCTTATAAGTTGGCTCTTAATAATTGTGGTGTATCTTGGGTTGCCCATGCATCAGAACTGAAATCTATGAAAACGTATGAGATGGTATAGACTTCAGGCATAATGGATGCCTGTTTTGTGGCATATAATAAATTATAATGAACTTTTCAAATTGTGTGGCCCTACTTCATGTCTGCTTAGAACTATTCCCAACCAGTTTTTAGAAAAGTGGAGCCTGTGGCACAAAACCCTCAAAAAAATTGCTAATTTTGCGCAAACCCCTAAAAAGACCAAAATGTGGAACTTGTTTCTCAGCCAATTCTGGAGTAGAAGGGGTTAATCCCCCAAAGAGACAACTTTTCTAATCCTAAAATTTATACAGTACAAAGTTAGACTAGGCAGTCTAAAAATGTGCAAGATTTGTGGAAGAAATAGGACTTTGGCAGAAACTCTTGCTGTTTGGTTTTTCCATTTGATCCAGTTGATTAGTCAATAACTAATATTTCTGAACTCCTGGATAATCTCTGAAACTTGGGATAGAGACTCTATGGGAAGAAGAGGCGCAGATTTACATCATCCACAAAGGCCAATGAGTTGCCTGGTCCCATTAATTATGGAAAAAGACTTGGATAGTGTTCCTATAGAATACACCTCGGCAGAGGTAAAAGTGTAGAGGGCCATAATTGAAGAGAGGAAGGCTCCTTGAAACCCAAAGCAACATAAGACTTCTCTCAAATATCCCCAGTGGACATGGTCAAGCAGATTCTCCATTTCCAAAGTGAGGAGCAGAGAAGACATTCCCTGATCAGAAACCCCAGAAAAAATATCTATAAAGTGGCGTGTCCCATCCAACTTTTCACAAAACCGGCTTAATCCCTATTATCAGAGGTGAAACCTCCCTAAGTCTACTAGCTAACACTTTGACATAGAGCTTCAAGTCAGAATTTTATAATGAAATGGGATGGAAAGTAGCAGGCACGTCTTCCCTGGTTTGGGTAATGTAATAACTAAGGTTCATAACATCTCAGGGGCGAAAGAACCTTTTTGCACAGCTTTGTTATACATCCTCGTTAAATATGGGGCAAACTTAGTTCTATGAACTTTAGAATACTCAATCGTCAGACCATCTGACTTACTAGATTTAAGTGTGGTAATGGCTTATAAGACTTCATCTTTCTTTATTGGTTGGGATATAGTGTGAAGTTCAGAGAGTGCAGGCAAGCTAAGCTTGTCCACAAAAACCTTTAGATTATATAAACATCAACAATACCCTGCAGGTCCATTATTTTGTCCTTTTAGGTATTGTATATATAGAGGATTCTTGGCAGCGTAGCTTGAAATCTGAGTTGCTTGGCTAAAAAAGACCCCTACTTGTTCCCGAACCAATAATATGACATTTTCAGTTTACTAAGCCCAAGTTGTATTTATGTATATTAATTTCATGCAGCTGCTGGCTTAACACTAATGTATCTGCTGCTCTGTCAATCTGTAAATACATCTGTTGCTTGGATTTTTTTGACATGGCAGGATTGCTTAATAAAATGGCCTCTCGTGGTTACTTTGTGCGAACACCTTAATGTGGTGTCACTTACCTGACTATTATCATTAATAGTAAAAAATTTATCTTCCTCTTGGGATATATGAAGATGCATATTGAGGCTGTTGTAAAATATAAGCGTTTAAGCACCACACAGAGTCAGCCAGTTTAGAGTAGTTTTCTACAATATTCATGATTATAGGTGCATGACCAGACCACGTAATAGCACCTATATGAGTGGTTTGGACCCTTGGGATAATACTCTTGTCTACAAGGAAAAAGTCAATCCTGGTAAAGATCTTATGTGGATTTGAGAAAAGGGTGAAATCTCTGGCACTTGGATTGTGGAGTTACCAGATCTCATATAAGACATGGCTCTTTACCGTGGGTGCAAACAAAGTGGGTTCCTTAGGAGACAAGGAGGTTATAGAATTGATAGAGGGTCAAAGGGATGCATTAAAGTTACCTGCTATGAGCAGAGAACCTTGTCTGAGGGAATGTATCCAAGCAATCACTTTACTAAAAAAGTTGTTTGGTATTAGGAGCTTAGATAGAAACTAGTGTATAAGGGACATTCTTGAAAAGACATATCAGAATAACATAGTGTCCTCCCTCATCTATTACCTAGACGATGAAAGACAATTGAATTTCTTATTGCAATGGAGACTTCTTGTTTCTTCCCCAACACTGGCACTGAGAAAACATTTTTATGCTTGAGGCGGGGGAGATTCTCTGAGTTGAGATGGATCTCATGTATTCAGAGTGGGTCCACATTGTGAGTACAGGCCTCTTTCCACAGCAGCAAGTGTTTAAATGCTGAACTAAGGCCTTTTGCATTAACAGAGAGAAACTTGATAGCCATGATGAAAAAGGGGAACACTACTCTATAGTCGTAGTTTTAAAAGTAAGTAGAAACAAGGAGCTCCAGCCCAACAACCCTGCCATAATATAGAGCACAATAACAGTGGGACATCTGAGAGGGTGCATCCATAGTAGGACAACATTGTACTAAACATGAATAAACTACAACAGTAAAGCAATATAAAACACATTCTTAAATAACAAACAGAAAGATTGCATGTAAAACACAAAGTGTCAATGTTCATATTGGGTTCTTGACCCTGTTCTCACTGAAATTCCTAAGGTGAATAGAGATAGTAACTACAAGTTGATGCCACATCACATGGAGGTAGTGGAATCCTGACAGCCAGGGGAGTAACTAGCAAATACTGGGCCCCATAGCAGGTATAATGTCACGCAGTATGTCACATAGTGGACCCTCCACACTGTATAATATTCCTCAGCGACGCCTCCACACAGTATTATGTCCCATTGTGGCCCCTATGGTGTTCATTGCAAACTTTGCAAAAATTTTGGGTCCGAAATTTTTGGGGAACACCACCTTTGAACTATCATTATACTCTGGCGTCTTTTCAGACTTTAGAGTATAATAATCAGAGGCCCAGGGGAGGTGAAAAACATAAAAACCAATGTTACTCATCTATCCTGCGCTCCAGTGCAACTCCCTGTTGTTTTCAGCCCTCTTCAATGACGTCACAGACATGGGTTACGCTGGCGTCATTATGTAGTGATGTCCCTACAGAGGCCCGAAGACAGAGGGGAGTCACGTGGGAGTGCAGGAGAGGTGAGTAACAGTGGTTTTTATGTTTGCTCACCTCCCCTGTATAATAATAGCATTATTTGTTGGGGTTTACTTACTTACCAATCCCCACTTCTGCTCATGGCCACCTCCGCTTTCCCTTCTTCCCTCCAGGGAGCCCCAGCAATGTGATATGGGACGCACGGGGCGCCTTGGAGGGCAGAAGGGGAAGCCAAGATGGTTGTGAGCAGGAATTGGGATCGGTAAGTAAATAGGGCTGTTACCTACAGGGATTACTCCAGAAGGTAATGGCCTATTAAAAAAAAAAAAAGCAGCAGGGACCCACTGGTGCCCCAAAGGTCACCGGCACCATTTTACTCTCAATATGAGATCTGCACTCCATTAATGTAGTTAGCTCCAATTATTTTATTATTCCTCTCTCTCCACATAGTTGGTGTTGCAGGTAAGAATGGTGCTGTGGAGCAATTGATGCCCGGAAGTATAAGGCCGCTAGGAGACTTTAATGGGTGCTCCAGAATTGGGTCATCTAGTAGTTCTCAACCTTTTCAAGCAAAGTACCCCCTAGTGAGAAAACATCCCAACCGATTACCCTTAACATAAGGCTTCATTTGGAGCCTTCATTAACAATTATGTTATGGCCCCCTCTGGCCCTCACACTGAGTATAATGGCGCCTACAGTGTTCCCACATGTAATATAATGTGCTCCACATGTAAAACATTGACCCCCACAGTGCCCCCACATAAAATATAAATGGCCCCTATACTTAGTGATGTATAAGGAGTGAGTGATAAGCTGCATTCATTACTTCCAACCAGGGCAGATTAGGGTTACCAATGGCCTCAGGCTTTTCAGAAAGCTCACCCCTCTATTGACCCATTCAAGCCAGTGATGCCTGTGAAAGTATAATGTTCCATAGTGACCCTCCACACTGAATAATGTCCCATAGCAGCCCTCCATGCACTATAATGTCCAGTAGCAGCCTCTAGTGGCCCAGACACAGTTTAATGTTCAATAGCGGCCCTCCACAAAATATAATGTCTCGCAGTGACCCTCCACACTGTATAATGTCCCCTACATTAATACAATTTTAAAAATCCCACATACAATACATAAGGATTTTCTATCCTTAAGATAGGTCATCAATATCATATCAGTGGTGTCCCACATTGCTCAACTATTTAAATGAGCCATTGGTGTCTGTGAGAGAACAGAGCTGGAAGCACATGACTCCAATTTCCGTGCAGAGTATCTATTCAGAGTAACCACTGAAATGAATGTGAGCTGATCTGCAGTAATTGGGCATGAATCAGGCACTGAGAAAGAAGACGTCTGTTCCCAGCTCCATTCTCTTTGTTTGTTCAACCAACCAGTGACTGCTGTCAATAGGTGATTAGTGTGGGTGCCAGAAATTGGACCCTATCAATCTGATATTGATGACTGATCCTAAGGATAGTTTATTAGTACCTTTAGCTGGAAAACCCCTTGATGGTTGCCTCATTTTACATTAAATAATAGACAGGATTAGTATAACCCTATACTAACCCCTATATAACTACAAGCCTATGACCAATATGAAGTCAGTACAAACATACACTAAACCTACAGAATTAAATAGCAGGATAAATGGATGTAAGCCACAATTAGAAAAGGGAAAGTTATTATTGGCAGACATCCAGTCCTTGATTAAGTGAAAATGTTCAGAGAGATTGCACAGAAGGGTCCTCTACCTTAGTAAGCTTCTGACTTTCTTAAAATAAAATGAAGAATCCATGTCACATCTGTTTCTTATCGTTTTCATCTTTTTATTTTTGTACTTTTATTGTCAGAGATGAAAAAAACAATTCATAAAAAGTATAATGAGGTAATCAAGTAAATTGGATTTTCATGGCAATTTTCAGTTAATTTGTAGTTTCTTGACAAGAACTTCACGAGGGAAA
The DNA here is from genome assembly GCA_947044405.1 of Leptodactylus fallax. Taxonomy (NCBI): domain Eukaryota; kingdom Metazoa; phylum Chordata; class Amphibia; order Anura; family Leptodactylidae; genus Leptodactylus; species Leptodactylus fallax. The sequence goes on from CAMRHE010000469.1 coordinate 225,500, forward strand.
GAAATTTATAGACATATACAGCATACTTCAGTGTTAGGGGTTTTATACTGGGCAACTTAGTTCATTTTAAAGACTAGTTTTATTACAAAAAATTTGATACAGTTATTTATAAGTACTGTATGTCCACCAAGTTCAACCAAGTGATGGGAAATTACAATGCTGAAGGAAGGGTTGAGGGTAATGGGAATTCTATAACTTTACATAAGCATCAATGCTATTTTGCTGTATGAAGGAATCTAAGCTTTTTTTAAGATAACAGCTGTTACCAGCTCACGAGGTTGACTATTCCACAATATCATAGTTCATAAATTAAAGAAGCCTTGTTGCCTCTGGAGATTATATTTGTTCCATATTTTTTGTATGGGACATATATATATATACTGTATATATACATAAATAACTAGCTGACATTGTATGCTATTTATTCCATTATCTACACGTACACCCAGGTCTTTCTCACCAATTTTCTAAGACATACAAAATGTTACATATAGCTTAGTACCCAGATGCATAACTTTGAATTTTGCCAATCATTTTGCCTTAACCCCTTAAGGAAACTTACATGTCACTTTATGTGACAATAACTTACCCAAGTGATTTTGAGATTATTGATTTTTGATCAATATTTTTTACATTTATTAATAAAAAAAATAGGAAATTTTATGGAAGTTAGGAAAAATTCTGAATTTTCACAATGTGAAATGCTCTGCTTTTCAAAAAGATAGTCATACCACCCAAATATGTTAATAAATATTAATTACCATATCTCTGCTTTATATTGGCATCATCTTTTAATTGTCAGCAAAAGAAAATTTGTTAGGGACCACATCAGTTCTGAAGGGGATTTTAAAAGTCTATATATTAGAAACCACCCAAAAATCACCCTATTTTCAAAACTGCACACTTTAAATAATTAAAAAAAAAACATTTGGGATCTCTTTTAAGCATTTCAAGGGAATTATAACAATATGGAAATTAAATTTATGTTTAATCAGTTTTTATTGAGAATTTGTTTATATATAACAAGGAAGGAAAAGCAATATAACGAAACATAAAGAGGCATGCAAGCCTTAGAAACATGAACAATGTTATAAACCAAAAAAGATGCCTCCCAGAAATAACCAAGAGGAGAGCCATCTGAGGTGAGGGTGTAAGGGACCTGCCACTAACTTTGGTGTAAAGAGCAAACACTGCATCCCAGAAGGGCTTATTCACTCTACATTCCCACCAGATATGGAGGAGCGTACCCTTTTCGGAAACCACAGTGCCAGTATGGTTAGAAATGTGAGGGTAAAACCTGTGGAGAAGGTCAGGACAAAGATACCATCGGGTCAGGATCTTGAAGTTCTTTACCTGCACACTGCATGGCATCGGTAACTTGTGGTCGAATAAAAAGGACCTATCCCAATCGGCAGGGGAGGGGCACAGGTGGAGGTCATTTTCCCAGGAGCCTGTGTAGGAGGGACTGCCAGGCACTGCTGCCCTAAGGAGAATACTATAAAGTGCAGAGAGAGCACGCATAGCGGTGTCAGGAAAGGAAAGGGCAAATTCTAAATTAGTCATGTTAGAGGGGAACAGCAGGAGCAGCCAGGAAAATGCAGAAACAAATGTAGGAACTATATCTCTACATACATGAAAAGGCATCATCATTTTATTTGGCAAAATAGACTTGTCAGTGGTATGGGCAAGTGAAGTGAGCAAGACCATACTACTCCTTCTCCCCATGATATTCCTTGTAGACAGGCTACATCTACACCTAGCACCTAGCTAGGTGTAGATGTGGCCTGTCTACAAAGAAGATCATGGGAGTCATTGTTATTATTATCATTATGAACTGTTTCTCCTACTCGTCTTCTTCCATGCCAGTTATTTATAAAGCAATGTGTGTACAGGAAACAGCAATATGCACCCAATCATCCAGCAGTTCTGCATCTTAACTTGCACCTGGCCAAGCTGATGGTGATGCAGTTGCTGCCGTACCACTTGACGGATTCCACTGCGTTTCACCAACTGATGGCATAAGCTCAGGGAAAGGTGCACTCCACTTCTGATACATAGAGCAGCAATTATAGATAAGGACAATATACTGCTTTCACAGTCAATGTTTTGAGCAGCAGTGGCAATATTCCAGAAATGAGGCAAGGCCAATTGCTAGTTTCACCCTGTGTGTGCAGGTCCAGTTCCAACACCATGCAGGGCCCATCCACCTCCTCTGGATCCTCCTCTCTGAACCATTTCCCATCAACAAATTCACTAAGGCAAGACGTTGCCTCCACTCCTCCTCCATCCTCATTTCATGGGTGTAAGATGAAAAGCTGCCATGCAGTTTAACAATTAATGAGTTTAAATTAGCGGAGCCACACAAAAAAGGAGCTGCTTCTCTATATCCTGTAGCAAGTATCTCACTGGATGGTTCCTCTCCAACTCTAACTGTGCAGCATTGCCAACGACAATGGCACCAATATTGTTTTATTGTTTTAGGTGAAATAACACAATGTCCCTGTATGGCGCATGTGGTTAATCTGGTGATTCACCACTTTATTAACCTATATAGTGGCTTAAAATAGGTGTTCCTTGTGCCAGAAAAGTCTCTGTCCTTTTCACCCATTCTTAAGTGGCAAAAAACACCCTGACCGATTTGCAGCGACAAAATGGTCTGCCTTTGCACCTCCTTATCTGTGGCATTACAACTCAGTGGAACTCTGCTTTAAACATGCTGGAGCATCTGTACTATTTAGCCTTCTCAAGCCCTTTGAAGAAGCCACCAAATTTATCAGCAGGGACAACTGCAGAATCAGCAATGTGATTCCTTTATTGTATATCTTACAGGAAACACACTCATTCAATGAGGGACAGAAGAGGAGGAACAGCTTTCACCTCAGTCAACATCATTGACCTGGGTTGATGGAGGGGGAGGATTTGGGTCAGGTTCATTATGGTGGAGGAACTGGGACTCCTAAACTGGAAGAGTAGGAGGAGGAAGACTCTCCTTTGAATGCAGAGGGGGCCCTTGATATGTCGCAGGCACAGCCAGGTGTGGAGGTGACCCTTATTTCTATTAAGATAATGATTACTATGATGACAACTACACTGTCCAAAAATACCAACTATGGCAGACCCCTGGGTCTGTGCACACGCTGGCAAGCATGGCAGGCTATATACTCTGCTGCTTACACAGCGACAAGTGTATTATTACCATCAAGCAAAGGGATTAGTACTGGATGGCACTGCTCTTAGACCTTTGCTATAAAGCCAACATGGGGGAATTCTCCCTGCCTCCCAAAGAGAAAAAAAAGTGTAATATTATCAGAATAGGCTATATACTCAGTATAGCCAGTAGCGTATCTGGAGCATGATGAACCAGAAATTTTTCACCTCACAACACCAACTGGAGGCACAACAGACAACTGACACCCACTGGCTGCACCAGTAGGTATAGTTGCAACTAGAGTGCACCTATATACCAGCAAACGATTGTGACCCAAGGAATTCTGGGCCAATAGATTAGAACAGTGGAAGGAGCTGGCCCAGTTTGCCATGAATGTTTTGCCTTGTCCTTAAGCGTAATGGCCAAGAGAGTGTCAAAATTGTCTACATCTAGCATGGTAACAAGTAATTTTAACAAAATGAATTAGTATTAGATCTGTGAGGCTTTTCATACACTTCCGACTGATGCCTCTGAATAGCAGTGCCAACATCTCCCTGTATCATGTTCCATTTACTGTACTGCTGCTGCTGCCTGCTACACCTAAACAGCTACCACTACTGCCACCACGCAGACAGACATGTCCTGCGGCCTGGTACATCCTATACTTGCATGCTGTATTGCCACTCATGTTACCACAGCTAACATTACTCAACCAGACATGTCCTGTTTCCTGATCTATCATATTATACTCTGCCACATATGTTGCAACAGCTACCTACCACCACTCAGACCGATATGTTATGTGGCCAGGTGAATCTTTTTATGCCCTGCTGCATTGCCACACATGTTGCCACAGCTGTCTGCCACAACTGTCACCACTCAGATATGTCCTGCGGCCTGGTGCATCATATTATGCGCTGCCACGCTGCCACTCATGTTACCACAGCTACTACTACTCAGTCACACATGTAATAAGGCCTAGTCCATCATATTATGCCCTGTTACATTGCCACACATGTAGCCACAGCTTTCAGTCACCACTAAGCCAGACATGTCCTGCGGCCTGGTACACCACTTATTTTTTTTTAAAAGCCTCTTCTTCATCACTTTTGAAGTGTCTCACAGCCACAAATTTGTCTTCCAAATAACACCAAACCTCTAGTAGAACGAGCTAATTTTTCTACAAAACCATTGATTTTTGCAATATAACTACCATATGTGTCTAAAAATTGATGGGCAAACACCTTTTCCCCAAAAAGGGTAATTTTTGGAGCCTTTTAAATGTTAAAATGCGTAAAAGCGAGTGGTAGCACAGTGTATGGTTAAACTCAGAGTTTGTATCCACTGGTTACCATCTGTTTTTCCGTAGACATATATGTCACTTACACTTTGACATATCTTCGGCTGTGTTAGCCTTAGAGTGCTAGAAATTGAATAGATAGGTTCATAGGAGCTCTGACAGTGTTATGCACAATGTTTTAAGTCAATTTAAGTTGTGGTTCGTATCAAACTTGATCAACCCGAAACAAATCTAGGAGCCGAGTCATCCAAACCTGAAACTAAATGAATCTTGGGAGGTTCGCTCATCTTTACATCCAGTAATTGAACTAAAAAGCAGGTAAAATTTGCCCCAAAAAGGACATGTATTATGTACACAGTGCATTCAGGGGGCAATCAGAGCAGAATGTATGTGAGAGTTAGCTTCAGTGCAGTGCTTCAATTTACAGATCTGTCCTTCCTTACTTTGCCTCTTGGCTGCACATATTTAGAAATGCATGTTTTGAGATGATCATATTTTCAAAGAACAAGATTTATGATATTCTGTCATGAGATGTCTATTCTATATGTGTGACCAACGAGTGGATATGTTTGTTTTGAATTGCAGCCTGTTGTGGGTTTTGCGATGTATTGAATTAGTTTAAAACTGTAGTCCTTAAATAGGTTGTACAGGCAAATTTTTTTTTATTTTAAATATGCTGGGGAAGGTGGAAAAAAAAAATCATACTCACCTGTCCCAGGTGCTCTGGTGTCCTCTCAGTCCTTCTGCTCCAGCATCTTCTCATGGGTCTCTTCCTGAGTAACCGTGTATCCGCTGAGGCTGCTTATTGGCTTCAGCGGTCACCTGACTGCTGAGGCCAATCAGCAGCCTCAGCAGGCCTCAGGAATAGACCTGTGATGTAGGTAGTGGCATCACATGCCCTTCACTGAGGCCACTAATTGACCTCAGAGGTCACATGTGGCTCTGACGCCAAACGTCAACCCTGGACCTAGAAGACCAGACGGCACTGGGAGGCACTGGAGCATCGGGGAAAGGTGAGTATTTTTTGTTTTTTTTCCACCTCCCCCGACCTATTTAAACAATAAATTTAATGACCATTTTTGCCTGGACAACCCCTTTAACTAAATCTGAGCTAATGCAAGGGTAAATTTAATTCCAGAAATGCCTAGATTTTTCCAGAAATATATGTCATAACATGGCCAGTTTTGTTTTGTTTTGTTTTTTTAATGAATGTTGATATATATTGTCATGAAATATCTACACATGTTTTTATGTGTGGCTATATTGTGAACTGCAGCCTGTCCAGGGTTTTATTAGAACATTATAATGTTGTATAAAATTAGTTCCATGAAAAAAATTCAGTATTTAACTAACATTAAGCTAAGCTAAGGATCGACACATCCTTAAATCAAAGACTACAACATAATTTCAGCAAAATCCTCTGTACTGTGCAGTGTCATGCAGTTTTTTTAAATATTTTCTATGCTGTTAAGGACCTTTAGTAAACAGAGCACCTTGAAAACATTCAGGATATAACATTAAAGGAATATGCCTGGGATGTTAAAATACCATAGCAGTTCAATTTTACTAATTATGAACATTTGCTCAGAGTTCCACTTTAAACATGATATAACCTTATGATTCAATAGTCCTTTCTGCCTCAGATTAATTTGTTGCAATTTTGCCCAGATCAAAGGAAGGAATGTTATTTGACTGTAACGTGCATGAATTGTAAATCAGTGTATAAACTACATGCGTGTCCACTGTTAATTTAGCTAAAATTTGGTCCTCTTGAAACCTACAGAAGCTACATTTGTTAACACTATTTCAATAGAGGTAGTTATCATTTTGGCGGTAAATTCAAATGCCCAAAACACAGATTGAGCGCATGGTCACTGCTGGCAATAGTTGTGTCAGCTCTGTATTGATTTTTAATTTCTTTTTTAACCACTGACACCGATGTTTTAATTATTCCTCTACTGTGACATAACAGTGTCACAGCACAGGGATAGATTATAGTGCGAATTACTGGCAATGGTCCCACTAAGTTCTATTACATTTTAACAGTCACGGCTTTGGCAAAAATTCCACTGGACCAATCAGTGCCAATTCATAGTGGGTCCACCGCCAACAACAGTGTTACAGTACAGTGACAGATCATAGTGGGACCAACACCTATATTACCAGCCATGGTCCTGCTGTCACAGAAGACAAAGTGACTATCTTCTGTGATTGGTCCATTTAAATATAGTGCCTGTTGTGGCGCTAAATTCAAATGGTCAAAGCACCTATGATTTTTTCTAACCACTGCCATTAATGTTTTAATTATTCCTTTCACAATATGACAAGACAACATTGGGGCAGATAATCTAAACTGTTTAACTTTTGACAGTATGAAGTTAGACTATACAGTCTTAAACTCCACCAGATTTTCTAGCATGTCTAATGCTTTTTGAAAATCTGGTGTACTTCTAGACTGTCTAGTCTAACTTTATACAACTTATTATTAGGTTTAATTTAGGAAAGAATTTTGGCACAATGGTTGGAATTTTGGTGCAACATGATAGACAGGCCACAGGAGATTACATCAGACTGCAGTACAGCAAATAGAACATGATAGACGGGGACAGCAGCAATGTCATCATTGGGCTGTTGATAAATAGCCATTCCTCCCCCACCACCATTGTTAGCATTAGCTGATCTATTCATTGCCTTCAACCAGAAGTGTGTGAAAATCCTTACGGTTTCATATGGACAGTTTTGACAGCTGTTACCTATAGCCCTGAATACCCATTTTGCCATTACACTTTAGGCTGGACAAGACATAATACTCATGCAAAGTGGGAAGGAATCACATATGGTTGGACATCATGTTCCACATAGTGTACTGACAGCTCCTGGGGTTGATTTTGTTTCTGCTGCTTCCAGCAGTAGTGCTGGCAGAGGCAGTGGAGTGCTGACTAGTAGTGGAGTAAGGAGGATTAGTAGCAGACAGGGGCATTCTGGGCAGATATGTGGCTGGCACTGACAGTTGTCCCCCTAAAATCTGTGGTAAACTGGGTGCAGATTGCAACATTATGCCAATTTTATATTAGAAGCCCCCAATTTGGGATTTATTGTGAGGGTCTAAAAATACAGTGGTCTCCCTTTGCGTGAAGCTAGTTATACACTAGCAATGCAGCACACAGCTTGCTGTGCCTGCCAGCATGTTCAAGAACCCAAGAGCCTACCATGGTCGGTCTTGTCCAGTATGATCAATGTCATCATCTTCATCTCCACACAAACAGTGTCAGTCTGCTGTATTGTCTTCTTCTGATTGTTTGGAGGTATCACTGTGGAACTGTGACATCACTTGTACTTTGCTTTCTCTTTGTTTTTATATGTCTTACCATGCTTTTGAGTTTAGTATATATATGTATGTATGAAATTGGCCACATAGCATAATTCATAATGTAGAACCCAATTGGCCATACAGTGTGAATTTTTTTTGTGCATATCCACTGATGACCACAAGTTAAATTTTTACAGAATCAAACTAAATAATAATTTAAGTTTGATATTACTTACTTGCACGAATCCTGTGTTATGGCCTGTATTATAGCCTAGAGCAGCAATAACAATTATTAAATATCCCAGCATTCCTTGCTAGCTCAATGTCTGCACAGGACTCTCTCGGGTGATCTGCATTCTGGGAAATACAATCACTCACTCCATTAAATGAACTCATCTAGGAGGCTAAGAATGCTTCTGTTAACAAGCTTGTCTCTTATTTCCAATTGCAACCGGTGGAGTTGGAAATTCTGTTCTGAAACAGAGCAGTTCATAATTATGCCTTCCCCACATAAACCTATTAGCAAAAATTCACCATTTCACTGGAAATTACTGATTTCAACATATAACAACCTGTTCTTAAAAATAAGATGAATAGCTTCCTTTTAAGTATTTGATGGAATGACATACTGTATATAGGGTCAGGGGAGCACCGCTAATGAGGCGAAGTGAGGCAGCCGCCTCAGGCAGCACTGTCTGTCACTGTCTGGGGGGGGGGGGACGGCATTTTTACCATTTATTTGTTTGTTTGTTTGTTTGAGTTGGAAGGGACCTCAAGGGCCATCGAGTCCAACCCCCTGCAAAAGCAGGAATTCCTAAAACATCCCAGCTATATACCTATCCAGTTTCCGCTTGAAGATTTCAATTGATGGAGAACTCACCACCTCCCGTGGCAGCCTATTCCACTCTCTCACTACCCTTACTGTTAGAAAGTTTTTCCTAATGTCTAATCTGAATCTCCTTCCCCTTAGTTTCATCCCATTACTTCTCGCGCTTCCTTCTGCTAATGAGAAAAGGGTAGATCCCTCTGCACTGTGACAACCTTTCAGATATTTAAATACCGCTATTAAGTCTCCCCTTAGCCTTCTCTTCTGCAAACTAAGCAGTCCCAATTCTTTTAGCCTCTCCTCGTAGGACATGGTTTGTAGACCTTCCACCATTTTGGTTGCTCTTCTCTGGACCTGCTCCAATAAATGGATGTCTTTCTTAAACTGGGGAGCCCAGAACTGTACACAGTATTCCAGGTGGGGTCTGACCAGGGCAGAGTACAGCGGAATAATTACCTCTCTTGATCTAGCTTCAATGCTCGTCTTGATACATCCTAGAATTTTATTAGCCTTTTTAGCCACCGCACCGCACTGTTGACTCATGTTGAATTTGCGATCTATTATTATGCCCAGATCCTTTTCCCCTGTACTCTCACTTAGTACTATTCCTCCCATACTATATATGCTTCTTGCATTTCTGTTATCCAGATGTAGAACTTTACACTTGTCCCTGTTGAATACCATTTTGTTCACCTCAGCCCATTGTTCCAGTGTGTCCAAGTCCTTTTGGATGCATTCTCTCTCCTCTCTAGTGTTGGCCATTCCTCCTATCTTTGTATCATATGCAAATTTTATTAGTTCCCCATTAACCCCATCATCCAGATCATTTATAAAAATATTAAAAAGTACTGGGCCCAGGACAGAGCCCTGCGGCACCCCCGCTTTTTACTTTCTTCCAGTTTGATGTATAGCCATTTAGAATTACTCGTTGTGCCCGATCATTAAGCCAATTGTGAACCCTCACTGATATTTTATCAAAGCCATACTTGATCATTTTTTCAATAAGAATGTTATGTGATACTTTATCAAAGGCCTTACTAAAGTCAAGATATACTATGTCCACTGCATTTCCCTGGTCCAACCATTCAGTGACTTTATTATAGAAGGAAATAAGATTAGTCTGACAAGATTTATTAGGCATAAAGCAGTGCTGGCTCTGATTAATTAAAGCCTTCCCATGCAGGTACCTAATTAAATGTTCTTTAACGATTTGTTCAAAGATTTTTCCTACTATCGAGGTCAGACTTACCGACCTATAATTTCCTGGGTCGTCCCTATTCCCCTTTTTGTAGATGGGGACCACATTTGCCCTTTTCCAATCTAGAGGGACCACTCCTGTTTCCCATGACTTATTAAAGATTATTGCAAGGGGTTCTGTTATTTCCTCTGCTAATTCTTTTAAAACTCTAGGGTGTAAATCATCCGGTCCTGGGGACTTGGTTTCCTTAATCTTAGCTAAATGTTCTCTTACCAAACCTTCACTTATAATCAGCTTGGAGTCCTCATTCCCCTCATCACTATCACCATTAATGTTGATATTACCATCCATTTCTTGGGAGAAGACGGATACAAAATATGAATTCAGTAACTCCACCTGCTGATCCACCATGTTAACTTTTTCACCCTTTTCGTTCTTTAGGACTCCAATGGTTTCCTTCACTTTTCTTTTGGTCTTAACATATCCCCAAAAACCTTTTACATTACTCTTAACTTCTTTTGCAAGCTTCAATTCGTATTCAGCCTTGGCTTTTTTAATGCTTATCTTGCAGAGTCTGCAAACTGCTGTATACTCTCCCTTAGATATAGCTCCCATCTTCCACTTGTTGTAAGTTTCCTTTTTCTTTTTTAGTAGGTTATGTAATTTTTTGGTCATCCATCCTGGAGTTTTTAGGTGATTCCCATTTTTCTTGCTTCTAGGTATTGTTAGTTCCTGTGCATTAATGATTTCCCTATGGAAAATTTCCCACCCCTCATGTGCATTTTTGTGCTTAAGTAATTTTCGCCATGGAATTCTACTAACCCTTACCTTTAGGCCCCTAAAATCTGTCCTACTAAAATTGAACCTTCTAGTCTTTGTCTTCTCAGGTCTTCTTCTTCTTACAACCCCAAACTCGAGTATAGCATGGTCGCTGAATCCCAATGTCCCTGCTACCCTTAATTCCTTAACCATGTCCTCCTTATTAGTTAATGTAAACCAGCCCAGGACAGGCCACTTTAAAAAAAAACAAAGCTGAGCGGGGCCTGGTTGGCTAGTTTACGAGACCTCTGCATGTCAGCGCAGGTGGCGATACAATGACGTCATCGCGCCTCCTACGCTGAGACACAGACGTTGCAGACAAGAAGAGGAGGCGGCGGCGGCTCCATCATGGGATTGCAGGTAGGTGACAATAACTTTTTTTTTAATATATAAATAGGCCGTAACCTGCTGGAGTATACCCAGCAGGTAACGGACTATTTACTTATCGATCCCCATGCCTGCTGTGGCCGCCTCCGCTTCCCCTTCTGCTATCGGACGCAGAACGGGGAATCAGAAGCGGCTGTGAGCGGCAGTGGGCATCGGTAAGTGAGGCCAAATACTACTATTATTATACTCAGGGTCTTTTCAGACCCCGGAGTATAATAATCGGAGACTCAGGGGAGGTGATAAACATAAAAACCATTATTACTCACCTCTCCGGAGATCCGATGTTACTCCCAGCAGGCTTCGGCCTTCTTTGGTGACATCCCAGGCATCACATGAGCCAGCCCGACGTTATTATGTTGCAACGCTGGTCTGTGCGACATTGAAGAGGGCCGAAAGCAGGGGAGCGCACCGGAGCCCAGGTAAGTAACACTAGTTTTTATGTTTCTCACCACCTGGGTCTCCGATCATTATACTCTGGGGTCTTTTAGACCCCAGAGTATAATAATAGTTCATGGGTGGGTTATTATGGAGCAGAATACTGTGTGCAGGGGCCACTATGGGGCATAATTATGTGTGCAGGGGCCACTATGGAATATAATACCGAGTGCAGGGGCCACTATGGGACATAAAACCGTGTGCAGGGGCCACTATGGAGCATAATACCGAGTGCAGGGACCACTATGAGGCATAATACCATGTGCAGGGGCCACTATGGATCATAATACCATGTGCAGGGGCCATTGCGGGGCATAATATTGTGTGCAGGGGCCACTATGGAGCATAATACCGAGTGCAGGGGCCACTATGGAGCATAATACTGTGTGCAGGGGCCACTATGGAGCATAATACCATGTGCAGGGGCCGCTGCGGGGCATAATACCGTGTGCAGGGGTCACTGCAGGGCATAATACCATGTGCAGGGGCGGCTGCAGGGCATAATACCATGTGCAAGGGCGGCTGCAGGGCATAATACCGTGTGCAGGGGCGGCTGCAGGGCATAATATCGTGTGCAGGGGCCACTGCGGGGCATAATACCGTGTGCAGGGGTCGCTGCGGGGCATAATACCATGTGCAGGGGCCCCTGCGGGGCATAATACTGTGTTCAGGGGCTGCTGCGCGGCATAATACCTTGTAATACTGTGTGCAGGGGCCGCTGTGGGCCATAATACCGTGTAAAACTGTATTAAAAAAAAAACACCTACTCACCTGTCCCTTCTGCTCCGATGTCTCCCACCGCAGTCTGGTTCTGCTGCTCTGGTGTTCTCTTCTGGAGGAGATCCTCACCGCACATGACCGCTGAGGAGAAGAAAACTCCGGAGCAGCAGGACTGGAACGCGCTGGGAGACACCGGTGCACCTTCCCCAGCCTCATATTAAAAAAGTGGTTATCCTGGACAACCCCTTTAATGTGGCACTTGGGCTTTATTAAAGGGTCTTTTCAGCTCATTTTTATTGATGTTCTATCCTTAGGACAGATTATCAATAAGAGATCAGTGGATCCCTCCTCTGATCAGCTGTATGAAGGGGCTATGGCGCCTGTTTATATTATACGCTGTCTGTTTATAGTGACCGTATGAGGTAATTACAGCTTTGTCACATAGATGTGTATAGGACGAGGCTGTAGTTACATGACATGGCCGCTATGAGATGAATGACACTATGTAAACAGAGAAGCGGTCACAGCGCTTACACAGGTACCACGGTTCATTCAAACAGGTGATCAGTAGGGGTCCTGGGTTTTTGAGCCCCACTGACTAGTTTATTAATGACCTGGAAAACCTTTTAATTAGTTAACACCTGGGGCATTATTAATAAGGGGCACTATTTATACAGGGTACACACGGACATTATTAATATAAAGATGCACTTGGGAGTATTATTCATTATGGGGGGGGTTATATCATATATTTTATAATTGTGGTAGCAGCAGGATGCGTGTGCAGGTGAGGACAATGTGGGTTGGATGCCTGGAAAAGTGAGGAGCCAAAGATGTCTGTGTTGTAAACTTTACAGAGACAAGTCACAGCTGGAAGAAGTGGTCATGGCGGTCCAGAGGGAAGAGAAGGGAAATGTGACCGATTAGTCAGAGACGCCACCTTTAAGTCACAAAATGTTACTGCCCTGTATTCACCTAAATGATAGAGGATAAATACCTGATTGATGGGGGTCTGTCTGCTGAGACCCCCACTGAGCCTGAGAATCTGTTTTTTTCCCCCCACTGGGTGGGAATTCAGCCTGACCGCAGCCATATATATAGGTGTGTCACTTGGTGGATAGACGAACCCGCGTGGCTCTCATTCACTTCGATGGGAGTGCCAAAGATAACCGAAGTACAGTACTCAGCTATCTACGGCGCTCCTATTATAGAGAATGGGGCCACGTGGGCTTGTCTATCCACCAAGCAGAAGATATGTGAAGTTACTTTCATTGTTAATGCCGTGTTGTTGATTTCTGATACTGAAGTAATACAGGAAGAAGAATTCTTAAAAACTGTTTCATAAGTTTGTTTATGTTTATTGTACGACAATAACAGTGTGTGACGCTAACAGCATGTAAACGCAATTTTATATTATTTTTTTTGGGGGGGAGGCGTCTTTCGATAGTCCGCCTCAGGCAGAAAAGAGGCTAGGTTCACCACTGTATGGGGTAATACATATATCTCTGCTCTCAGTAATAGCCATGTAAGCTCCAGTGTCTGTCCTTCCAAGGGAGGCTCGGAGCAGCATTCTACCACTTTGTTTATATGTCATTTCACATATGTCCAATTGTACTCTTCATGAGAAAAATGACTGAAGGTTTTCTTGACAGACAGTTTGAAGAATTATGTCAAGCACAATTTTTTAGAATTTCATTTGAAACCTTTTATGCATTTTCTCTGAAAAGTGTTTGAGGTGAATCTCTGAGCCAGTCTGAGCATGGAAGAGGCTCTATAGTACTGGGGTAAAATGTAAACGTAGCCAGTCAAATTAGAAATCTGATAAAAAGAGCTGAGCATACATTAATGTAGAAGTATAGTATAGAGTATATACAGTGAGTACGGAAAGTATTGAGACCCCTTTAAACTTCTCACTCTTTGTTTCATTGCAGCCATTTGCTAAAAGCAAAAAAGTTCATTTTATTTCTCATTAATGTACACTCAGCACCCCATCTTGACAGAAAAAAAACTGAAATGTAGATCTTTTTGCAAATTTATTAAAAAAGAAAAACTGAAATATCACATAGTCATAAATATTCAGACCCTTTGCTCAGTATTGAGTAAAAGCCCCTTTTGAGCTAGTATAGCCATGAGTCTTCTTGGGAATGATGCAACAAGTTTTTCACATCTGGATTTGGGGATCCTCTGCCATTCTTCCTTGCAGATCCTCTCCAGTTCCGTCAGGTTGGATGGTGAACGTTGGTGGACAGCCATTTTCAGGTCTCTCCAGAGATGCTCAATTGGGTTGAGGTCAGGGCTCTGACTGGGCCAGTCAAGAATGGTCACAGAGTCTTTCCGAAGCCACTCCTTTGTTATTTTAGCTGTGTGCTTAGGGTCATTATCTGTTGGAAGGTGACCGGCCCAGTCTGAGGTCCAGAGCACTCTGGAAGAGGTTTACTTCCAGGATATCTCTGTACTTGGCCACATTGATCTTTCATCATTCTTTCAAGTGCAACCAGTCGTCATGTCTCTGCAGCTGAAAAACACCCCCATAGAATGATGCTGCCACCACCATGTTTCACTCTTGGGATTGTATTGGGCAGGTGATGAGCTGTGCCTGGTTTTCTCCACACATACCGCTTAGAATTAACGCCAAATGTTCAATCTTCGTCTCATCAGATCAGAGAATCTTATTTCTCATAGTCTGGGATTCCTTCATGTGTTTTTTGGCAAACTCTATGCGGGCTTTCATATGTCTTGCACTGAGGAGAGGCTTCCTTTGGGCCACTCTGCCATAAAGCCCCGACTGGTGAAGGGCTGTAGTGATAGTTGACTTTGTGGAACTTTCTCCCATCTCCCCACTGCATCTCTGGAGCTCAGCCACAGTGATCTTTGGGTTCTTCTTTACCTCTCTCACCAAGGCTCTTCTCCCATGATTGTTCAGTTTGGCTGGACGGCCAGGTCTAGGAAGAGTTCTGGTCATCCCAAACTTCTTCCATTTAAAGTTTATGGAGGCCACTGTGCTCTTAGGAACCTTGAGTGCTGCAGAAATTCTTTTGTAACCTTGGCCAGATCTGTGCCTTGCCACAATTCTGTCTCTAAGCTCCCTGGGCAGTTCCTTTGACCTCATGATTCTCATTTGCTCTGACATGCACTGTGAGCTGTGAGGTCTTATATAGACAGGTGCGTGCCTTTCCTGTCAGCAAAGGGTCTGAATACTTATGACCATGTGATATTTCAGTTTTTCTTTTTTAATTAATTTGCAAAAATATCTATATTTCTGTTTTTTTTTCTGTCAAGATGGTGTGCTGAGTGTATAGTAATGAGAAATAAAATGAATAAAATGAACTTTCTTGTTTTTAGAAAATGGCTGCAATGAAACAAAGAGTGAAAAATTTAAAGGGGTCTGAATACTTTCCGTACCCACTGCATATTGTACAATATACAGGGAAGGTGACAACAGTTCTTCAGGATACAACTTAGTTTCTGTTCACATCTCTTCTCTTGCTTGAGTTGGAAGCATAGGTCATAAGTATCTCTCTAATACCTTTGATAGAAACCTGTGTTGTTTGCCACTGTATACTGAAGATGATGTTGAGCAAGAATGGGGACGGGTAAGTGAATATATTAAAAAAAAAAAAAAAAAAAAAAAAAAAAAAGCAGTAGGGGGCCGGCCCATATTTCCAGCTTTTTTTCTTTTCATTGTATGACATAATATAAATAATGTAATAAATCTATAGGACTGGTGGTTATGGATGCAGCGATACCTAATTTAAACAAATAATTTGTGTTTGTATTACCATCTTCTAAATTCCATCAACAGAGAAGGTTGAGGTCTTATATCTGTGGAATGAACTGTATTTTTTCTTGGTACCATTTTGCAGCATATACACCTTTTTGATATTTTTTTTTTCATTTACATTGAACACAAGATAGCCAAATGCAATATTTCTGGAGGTGTTTTTATTTTAGAATTTCATTCATGACATTTAGAAAGCATAATAAATAATGCATTATAAAAATTGGACACTGCAATACCATAAATGTATTGCTCCTGCAATAATGGCAATGCCAGGGGCTTTGATTAGGCCATGGCAACACTTTGGTGCCACTATTTAAGCAATTACAAAATACATTACAGGAAACTGGTAGATCAAAGATACCAGGCAAAACAAGTTACCTATAATCCAACACTGTTCTGGCTAGGTTGGGCTTTGCCAATTAGGACCCAGTTTACTACATCAAATCTGATGTCAGAAAATAGGCACACTTGCAGACTAAAGACCAAATCAGAAAACAAATTCAATAGCAGAAAAATAAAAGGATTGAAGCTAGGGTTGAGCACAGGATGTCATGGATAATGCCAAATCAGTAAGAAACAGATAACCAGGAAATCAGCAGATAACCAGATAAGTTCTGAGAACACAAACCTACCGTATTTTTCGGACTATAAGACGCACTTTTTTTCCCCAAATTTGGGAGGAAAATGGGGGGTTCGTCTTATGATCCAAAAGTGGGTGTTGGGGGAGGGGGGTAAGAGGAGTGGGGTCGCAGCATTGCCCCACTCCTGTCGCCTCCGGCTTCCTGTAGCGGGGCTTTCTCCAGCGGCAGGAGTGGGGATTGGAAGAGTGTGTGTCAGTGAACCCATCCCGGCATCTGCCGTGCTATTATGGCGGATGCCATGTCTGTAAACATGATGGCGGCCTCTCTGCTGCAGAGCAGTCGCCATAGCTACTGGGTCTCACAATGTAATGTACAGCGCAGACTCGGAGCTAATGCCTGCGATCAGGCATTACTACTTTAAATCCCTCCCCCTAAAGTAAAAAAGTTGCTCCCGGGGCTGGGCCCCGTACCTTTCTCATTGCAGGCCAGCTTCCACGAGGCAAGATCGCACGAGCCGACCTGTTCCTGTGACAGCCGGGAGCCTGATGAAGGCTTCCAGGCCTGTCATAGGAATATTACTATTGCGGAAGGTCTTTGATCGGTCTATGACCAGCCGCAATAGTGATGTACAGAATCTCTCATAGACTGCAATACACTTGTATTGCAGTCTATGGGACTTGCAATCAAATGATTGCATGTTCAAGCCCCCTAAGGGGGGGCTGATAAAATAGTAAAAAAAAAAAAAAAATGTTAAAAAAATATAAAAAAATAAATAAATAAATAAAAGTTCTAAATCACCCCCCTTTCCCTAGAATACATATAAAAGTAGAAAATTACTATGAAACACATACACATTAGGTATCCCTGTGTCCAAAAATGCCCGGTCTACAAACTTATAAAAATATTTTTCCTGTACGGTGAACCTCATAGCGGGAAAAAAAAAATCAAAAGTGCCGAACTGTTGTTTTTTTCACTATTTCACCTTTGATTTGAATAAAAAGTGATCTAAGCAATAGACATTCCCCAAAATGGTACAACTAAAAAGAACATCTGGCTCCGCAAAAAAAGATGCCCTATGCCTCTCCGTACAGTGGCAGGGCCACCTGTCAATGTTACCTTGCAGCTGTTGCAAAACTACAATTCCCATATATTAAATATTTTACCATTTTTGCTTCAAAATTTTTTTTCCCCTATTTTCCTCCTCTAAAACCTAAGTGCGTCTTATGGTCCGGTGCGTCTTATAGTCTGAAAAATACGGTAACTACAATTAATAGCATGCATCTGAGTAAACTTAGTCTAGAGTTAAATACACTGCCTAAACTCAGGATTGAACAGTGAGGCAGCACTCTGATTGGTTCTGACTCTGACTCAAGGCTCTAACTGGATGCAGATCCAGCTACAGTTTGACTTGTAGCCATAGCAACCTAAGACTGTTAGTTACAGTGGTCTCTATTAACTGAAACATTTAAGGAGTAAACCACCAAGGCACAGAGCCATATCTGTCTGTGTATGTTGCATCAGGGTGTCGTACATTCTTGGCATGGTGCAGAAACGGGTTAAATAACATTTTCCTTTTACAATGGCTAGCCAGTCATTTGTTTATGCACTGATATGCCAAATTCCTTAGAGTGATCACAGGACCTTGATTCAATCTCTAATAGGATTTGTAAAAATGTATTTTTAAAACTATGCATAGAAAAAGCACTTTAATTCTCTATTCAAATGAGTATCTTGAAGCACAGGGGGGCATTTTCTTCCATCACTGAGCACTGCTGCATCATTAATAAACACGCCCATCCTGCATTCAGCTAGCCCCCCTGGGCAGTGTTAGTGTGAGTGTGTTGATCCTCCCACTGAGCTGAATGCAGGATGGGCATGTTTAGTGATGATGCAACATTACTCAGTAATACAAGATAACTCCCCCTGTGCTCCAAGATCTTCATTTGAATAAAGAATAAAAGAACCCCTGGGGCTCTGAAATGTTGGAAAGGTATCGTTTTCATTCTGCTAACAGCATCTACAGCACTATGGGAGCGGATTAAAGTAGCTGGGGGCAGTAATAGACTCCCTTTAATAAATACTGGAAGCTCTGCCAGAACACCATTACAACTGGAAAACTGGTATAATTGCAATTACAAATATGCCCCAATGAGTTACTATATGGTTGTTTACCCAGTACAGAAACAATTTGTTTAACAGGTATTAATTACAAGTAAACTAAACTGGATTAAAAAATCTGTTCTTAAGAGAAATGAAATGTACAGCTATATTTTCCACATTTGAGAACAAAAGCTCAATATGAATCTCTGTTTGATGATTAAGGACTTTAAAAATGTCTCCACATGAACACTTAATTATACATAATGAAACAGTATAGTGCTGAGTTACTTCATACAAATTCTTTGAGTCTGTACATCAAAGAAATGTCAGTTAAGGTAAAATATTTTGCTTTATGTTAGCTAAGCATTTGTTTCACAAGTTGCAACAAAAGGTATTCAGAAGTTGAGCTACAGTAACTCATTATGACCTTTGTAGACAGTAGTCGATTTCTCCCAAATCACAATGTTTCCAGTTAAATTATTCCAATGTGGAACAAGTTTACGGTGACAACATGCTATGTATTGCACAAAGTGTCAGTTATAACGGTGGCTCAATGGGGGAGATTTATTATTCCCCTTCACCACTTTTTTTGGTATAGAAAACTCACAAACTTTGGATTTACAAGCTTTTAAAGGCAACTTCTGGCTTTGAGAAGTGTTAGTGCATTGTTAATGAAATCTATATGGAACATACATGAATATAATGTGCATTGATCATTGTATTACAACCTGCTATAAGTCAGCTACACTGGTTTAATTTTTCTAGAAGATTCAAAAAATAAAATATTTAAAGGATGATACAGCAAACTGTTTATGATTTTTATTAACCCTCTACTAACCACAGTAAAAGACTAAAATAGTCATTAAAGAGGACCTGTCAACATTCCTACCATGCCTGTTTCAGTGAATACTAGTTTTCCCCATGAAACAACAATTCTGGACCATTTCTTCTCATAACTCCGCACTGTGTCAGTTCTGTATTATTGGCCCTAGAAATACATGACTTTGTTCAAACTGAGTGTTAACATGTGTGCCAAACACTGGCAGCACTGGATAGATCAGGGGTCTCAAATTTGGCCCAATAAGTGGGCTTCACATGAAAAAAAATTGAAGTTGATGGACAGCATTTCTTTCAAATTTGATACAATACGAAATTATTGTTAGTTATTTGAACTACTATAACTATACTATACTAGTACAATACTATAACTACTATAATAGTACTGTTAGTTTTAAACTTACAAGAAATATAGTGCCCCTATTGAATTATAGTGCTCCCATAGACACACATAGTGGCTCTACCTTATATACAGTTTGCTGACACTACGCTCTGACACACTTCACTCTGGTTTGACGTCACTATAGGGGCCAACATGCCGCTTCTTCAGCCTGCACTCTGCTGATGCTTCAAGAGCTCTGATGCCCCATGGGTAGCAAATGACAATCTTAGGAGTTACATGTAGTTTGCAGGTCATGTGTGTGAGATCCTGGATTACACAGTGTGAGAATGTGCAGGACAAACCCCAACTGGTTGAAACTGTTTTTTTTTTTAAATACATACAAATTCTCATTTTCTTAAGTGTTTTTTTTTTTTGCTTACCCAATAAAGACATACACTATTATAACTAACTAGTATTCAGTAAAATGGCTGGAAAAAACAGGACAGGGGAAAAACTCTTGTGCAATAAGAATGTGGGTGGCAACAGCAACACTACTTATGGTCTTGACAACCCCACCAATAGCTACAGTGTTGTCCTACTTCCTGAGAATAAAGATGTTTTTGAAAGCAGTGAAACACAAATCAGGGTTCTATGTTTTCCTCCCCCCTCCCCCTCTTTTGTAACATGTAATTTGCTGTCTTTCTGTATTGTCAACCATGTCTTCTTCACTGACACAGCACCCATTCTATAGTAGTCATGTGGCATCTACTGAGAGAGATATTCCTGATAACCCAAGTTCTTCTCTTCTTTCTCTTCTTGTTGAGTTGGATAAGAACTGCCAGTGATTTTTGGATATAGAGGAGGTAGTGGTGGAAGACATCAGTTTTTGTGGTGGAAGTAGTAGTGTCAGGGAGTGTGCTACTGATAGTCATACTGGTAGGGAAGCTAGGGGGAAATATGTTTGGAATTGTTAGGGCATAGAGGGATCCCATTGCCATGATGAGTCACAAAAAAGTGGGCAAGATGATGACATTACTGAATCTGATGATGATTATACAGATAAGACCTGGCAAGGGTGGGTGACAGGGTGACATCATAGGAAGAGGCTTGCAGCAGCTGCAATAGCAAGAATGCCTCCGATGTGCAGCTCCAACATCCAAGACTTGCCTGGGATAGATCTAAGGGAAACTAAGGTGGTGGTGTCACTGGTAGACATGTTTCCAATGCTGCTGGTTTTGGAGGCAGCAGCTACATGCATTTATCTCCCGTATGGTAATTTTTTCGTACATTACCAAATTACTAATTCATGGCAAGGTCCAAGGTCTGCAAGCAGATAATTAGCCATGGCCATGCAGGCACATGTTTAGGAACTAGGTCTCTTCATATTAACATGAAATTATGTCACCAGTTCCTTTGGCAAAATAGCATTGGCAATGTCACCATTATCATTATCATCTCCATCTGCTTCTCCTCCTCCATGCCAATGTCAGCAATCATCCATAAAGGAATGTGCGTTCAGTAAACAGCAATATGTACCCGGTCATCTGGCTGATATGCTATTTTAAATCACATCTGGTCAAGTTACTTGCAGTGCAGCCTCTGATGTGCCACTTAGTGAAATTCACTACGTTTCCCCAAATACTGACATGTGCACAGTGTCGATGGAGATTACCTAGTCGCCATTATTTGATGGTGCACTCCACCATCAATATGTAGAGCAGCAATTATGTGCAGGGACAATACATAGCTTTCATTGCCCACTCGGTCAATGTTTTGAGCGTCAGCAGCCACAGTCAAGAAAAGCAGCAAGGCCAGGTGCTTTCTAGTACTTACAGTTGTGCTAAAAAGTTTACATACCCCGGCAGATTTTTTGGCCTTTTTTCAGAGAATATGAATGATAACATAAAAACTTTTTCTCCACTCATGGTTAGTAGTTGGTTGAAGCCATTTATTGTCAAACTTCTGTGTTTTCGCTTTTAAAATCATAATGACAACCAAAAAGATCAAAATGTCAAAAAGTTCATATACCCCAGTTCTTAATACCGTGTATTGCCCCCTCTAAAATCAATGACAGCTTGAAGTCTTTTGTGGTAGTTGTGGATGAGGCAAAAAATCTGCAGGGATATGTAAACTTTTTAGCACAACTGTACATCTTTTTTTTGCAGTATAACTTCCTTGTGTATCAATAAACCATAGGCAAGCACCTTTCCACAAAAAAGGGTATTTTTTTGAGCATTATAAATGTTGAAATGTGTAAAAGCAAGTGACAGTTCAGTGTACAGTTAAACTCAGAGTTTGTATCCACTGTGTACCATTCATTTTCCATACACATACATGTCACTTTCACTTTGGCATAACTTCGGCAATGTTTGCCTTAGAGAGATACAGATTGGATAGATAGCTTCCTAGGAGCCCTGACAGAGTTATATACTATGTTTTAAGCCAATTTCAGCTGTGTCAAACTGTTTGTACCAAACTTGTTTGATCCAAATCGAATCTTGGTCCCAAACCACCCCTACCCGAAATTAAACTAATCTTGAGAGGTTATCTATCTCTAAGTATAAGCTACTCGTGAGAGTCAAAACTTTGATGTTTACAAAAGTGGAGATTCCGACCAATAATATATATTTCTCATATATCTCTCAGCAGCATTTGACACTGTTGACCATCAACTCCTCCTCACTATGCTCCGTTCTGTCGGCCTCACAGACACCGCACTGTCCTGGTTCTCCTCTTATCTCTCTGACCGCACTTTCAGTGTATCATTTGCGGGCTCTGTTTCTTCCCCTCTTCCCCTTGCCGCTGGGGTTCCTCAGGGCTCGGTCCTAGGCCCCCTGCTCTTTTTCCTTTACACAGCCCTCATTGGACAAACCATCGCCACATTTGGCTTCCGGTACCATCTTTATGCTGATGACACCCAATTATATACGTCAACCTGTGATATCACCCCTGCATTAATACAGGGGTGCCTCGCTGCCTCAGTGTTATGCTTGACTCAGACCTTTCCTTCAACCCCCATATCCAATCACTTGCACGCTCAGTTCATCTCCACCTCAAAAACATCTCCAGAATACGCCCTTTCCTTACCAGAGATACACTAAAGACACTTATTGTTGCCCTGATTCACTCTCGCCTTGACTACTGTAACTCCTTACTAATCGGTCTTCCCCTTACTAAACTCTCCCCTCTACAAGCTATTCTGAATACAGCGGCTAGACTCAATTATCAGTCTAGACACTACAGTGATATCTTGAGTCTGTGTCAGTCACTACATTGGCTGCCTATTCAGTGCAGAATACAATATAAACTTATCACCCTCATTCACAAGGCTCTCCATAATGCTGCACCTCCCTACATTTCCTCCCTCATCTCTGTCTATCACCCAACCCGTGCTCTCCATTCACTCAATGACCTAAGACTAACATCCTCTATTATCAGAACCTCCAACACTTGTATACAAGACTTCTCCGGAGTTGCACCACTTCTCTGGAATGCTCTATCCCAGACTATCAGATTAACTCCCAATTTTTACAGCTTCAAGCGCAAACTAAAGACATATCTTTTCAGACAGGCCTATCACAACTCCTAATGTAAACCCTTCCGTAGTTAGAATCCCTAAAGTATAGCCTCCTCTGTTCACGCTCCTGCATTACCCCACAGAATATGATGCCATTTCAGACTAACTTTATATGTCCAGGCACCATTTGCATGTTAAAGGACACGACTGGTGATGGCTCATACAGCTTTATATATGTGTAATGACAGTAACCTCTATTACAAAATTGTCTGACCATTGTATAAGCAATGCTACCTCCGATGCCGCCCCTGCTACCTCTTGTGTCACCCCCTCTATCTCATAGATTTTAGGTTCTTGCGTGCAGGGCCCTCTGTCCCAGTGTGTGATTTGACTTTCTTTGTAATGTATCTTTTTTGTCTGTTCTTGAACCCTACAAATTGTACCCGTGCTGCGGAATATGTCGGCGCTATATAAATAAAATGTATTATTATTATTTTAGAAAGAAAAGTAGAAAAACGCAGTGATGTTAAATGGCAGTTTAGCAGACCTTTTTTGGCACCATTTTTCCTTTAAATTTCCACATTTGTCTGTTGGATACTGTGCTTTTTTCTGACCTGAAGAAGAGACCCCAGCTCTCTAAAACAATTTATCTGTGACTCAGTAAAGACACCTAACTGTCAATGATTTTGGTCCTCCTTTTCCGAATACCATAATTAGGTGTTCTTTTTCTAGAGTTCAACTTTGATGAGAGGGAATAATTTAGGTTGCATGCTTATTGTCAATACAGTGAGTGTAGCCATTTTGTTGGAAGGACTCCCTCATGAAGCAGACTGTATAAAATAGAGTATAGTACCAATGGTACCTGCAGTAATGGTACCATCAGTAGTACCAGCAGTATCGGTTCCTGCAGAAGCATAGAAAGCAACACCAACCAGCTTTACCTCTCTAACTCATAGTAGCAACATAGTTAATGCTATAATACAGACTGCTGTACATAAACCCCTTTGTAAGCTATGGTGCTGCTGCTATGATCAGTTTAGCAGTTACAAGCATACTAGTCCATGTCCACATTATCTCCTGCTTAGACTACAGCAACATCTTTCTCTGTGCAAATGCTCTGTCTCTAATCTACTTTAAACTTTGCTGCCTGGTTAATCCTCCTCTCTCCTTGTTTTTCATTGGCCTCTCCTCTTTGCCAATTTTTTCACCGGATACCCATTGTCCTGCAAAGACAAACTGTCCCCTTCATACATCCCTGATCTAATCTCCATCTACCTCCCCAAAGTAATTCTCACAAATCCTCCTTCTTCACTCTGCTCTAATCCTCTCTGACCTTGTTGGATTAATGAGTGAACTACTCCAGCAAGACTTTTTGCCAATATCTTATAAACTATATTTAGCACAGGTATTGGTCTATAGCATGCTGGGTATAGATAATTGAACCAGATCTTAACTTATTAAACAAATAAGAACTCTTTGTGTTTTGATTAGCACAAACTGCAACTGTCTTGTGAAACCATGAAGAAATCAGAGAAGAAGGATCACACTGGTCATCCCCAAACTGTATTGCAAGTAACCGTCATGACAAGAAAAGCCAATCACGAGGGACTGTACATAATTTTGTGGTAAGAGATTAGACACATAGGAGCATCCCTGATAGTGACAGATAGCAGACTAGCTGTGTGTCAATTTGCTTCCATATTGCAGAATCTGCATCAACCTCAATCACAATTCTCAGGTCAAACATTCAAATTCATTTGGTACTCTGTCCAAGGCCAAGAGCTGACATCATGCCGCATGGCATTCATTTTATACATAACTAGCATAATTTGGCTATTTTCTCTTTGCTAAATGACAAAAAATTATAAACAGTAACCCTGCATTTGAGGTTTGGTTTACAGTGGTACAGTAAAAGTTGCCTTGTGTTTCCTTGCCAAACACCAAAAAAGGCAGCAAAGATACATGCACTAATAACTCAGCAATTGAGCTTTTGTTGTATCAAAGTGGTATAATAAAATTTGACATGTTTTCTTTTCCTTTCAAACACGAAAAACCTCTTGAATGTATATACACTACCTTTGCATTGAGCTTCTGTTGTACAGTTAAATTTGGTCTGTAATTTTCCTTGCCAAACAAGTTATAAATGCTTATCTAGAACCTCTACAATTTAGTTTTGGTTATATCAAAGTAAAATTTTCTCATGTAATTTTCCTTGCAAACCACAAAAACTCATTAAAGGGGTTGTCTGGGCGAAAATGGACAACCCTTTTAACGTTTAAATCAGCTGGGGGCATTGAAAAAAAAAATGTAAAAAATGCATACTCACCTGTCCCTGTTGCTCCAGTGTCCTCCCACGCATCCCGGTTCTTCTGCTCCGGTGGCGTCTTCCGGCGTTCTGCTGAAGCTGCTGATTGGCCTCATTGGTCACATGACTGCTGAGGCCAATCAGTGGCTTCAGTGGAATGTCGGAAGAGACCCGGGAAATGCCACCGGAGCAGAAGTACCGGGACGCACAAAGGACATCGGAGCAACGGGGACAGGCGAGTATATATATATTTTTTATTTTTTTAACTGCCCCCAGCTGATTTAAATGTTAAAAGGGTTGTCCATTTTTGCCTGAACAACCCCTTTAAAGTCGGGGCTCCATGTGGCGTAAATGCCACAGTTTGGCCGCGGCAGAAACACCACAGAAAAAAAAACAGGTCGTTTTACAGTCCCTGCAAAGTGGATGGGATTCTAGCGGTTCCCATCCACACATTGTTGGAAAATATGTGCAGCGGACATGCTGCGATTTCCAAAACTGTCTCGGTTTTGAAAATGGCAGCATGTCAATTATACCTACAGAAACGTATGTTTTTATTTTTTTATGTTACACCTGCCCACAGCAATTCCGTTGTTTGTCCAAATCCTGAGGCCTTTAGATTGAGGAGTCAGTGAATTGTGAGTTTAATAGCGGCTGCTGCTGCACCCACAGTTTAATGGCCACCCCACTGCCTTTAACTTTACTTTACATATAAAGCAGTCAGCCCTGTGTAACAGAAATGCCTGCCCTGTGTAACATGGAGGGAGAGGCAGCAGGCCTGTGTAAGTTACAGTTTCTGTCTGACATGGTGACTTACATAGACTGAAACAGAGACTGTTGAATCTCCCTCCATGTAAAGCAGTCCTGTGCAAAATTACTTTACACAGGGCTGCTTTACATGGAGGTGCTACTTGTGCTGGCCCTGCCTACTTGTATTGACTCCGTCTACTTGCACTGAGCCTGCCTATAAAATGGGGCCAATTTAAACATTTTTTCTAGGGCCACTTTCAGGTCCTAATCCTCTCCCGGCAAATATACAAGGGATAGAAAATGAATTATCATATCACTTTGTGATTGCATATTGTGATAAGCTGCTCACTTTATAAGACACATATCTAAACATGGCCATCCAAGACAATAGAAAAGTAAGAACAAATCTGTATATTTTTGTTTTTTGTTTGATCCAGATTGTGCTTCTTTCGTAAAGGACATGTAACATTGTTTTAATACAGCAATAACATTATTCAAATGTATTAAAACAGGAGTTCTTGCTGCATTCTTCTGTTATAAACATTGTTGTTCCCTATTCTTACTTTTTAAGCATTGTAGTTTATCAAAGACATAACTTTAATTAATCTTCTTTTGGTTCATTGATGCTACTTCCTTTAACATGCAAGATTACCAAAAATAGAATGTGTTCAAATGAAAGCAGTGAAAATGTACAATCTCTGAAATCACATTTATTTTCATTATGAATAAAAAATGGAACCATTTGAAGATAAATTGTATATCCATGAATACATTTTATCAAAATGCACACTTGAAAATTAAAAGGTTTTATACCACTAGTTACAGAGGGAAAAATATTACAAACAACTGTGTATTACATAGGAATAAAGAGTTATGAAAGTTTCACTTGGAATTCAAAGTTTTTTTTATTTCTCATCTAGCATCTTGTCAGAAGATATATGTTTCTCTTTCAATAGAAGAATAAATCATACAAGAAAAATGAAAAGTGTTTTCAGATTCTCAAAGAATATGTTTTGATGACTATGTATCATCGTGTATTGGACAAGAGCCTGCACATATCAGGAGATCATGAATTATGGAGGGCTAGAATCTAATGAAGGTAGATTTAGTACATCGACACACATGCACATATCAATGCACAGTATTATGTTCTGCTAAAAAATGATAAATGCACACAGTGCTGTGCAAAAGTTTTAGTCAAAGGGTGAAAAAATGCTGCAAAACAAAAATGTTTTCTTATAGAAAAATAGAAGTGTTAATAGTTTATTTTTTCCAACTAACAAAATTAAGTTAATGAACAAAAGGGAAATCTAAATCACATCAATATTTGGTGTGACCACCCTTTTCCTTCAAACAGCATCAATTCTTCCAGGTACACTTACACACAGTTTTTGAAGGAACTTAGCAGAGAGGTTGTTCCAAACATCTTGGAGAAGAAACCAGAGGAACTTCTATGAATGTAAACTTGTCCTAATCCTTCTGTTCCTTCATATAATCCCAGACAGACTTGATGTTGTTGATATCAGGGCTCTGTGGGGGGTATATTATCACTTATAAGACTCTTCCTCCAAAGGGTTATCACACCAAATATTGATTTCATATAGCTTTCTCTTTTGATTATTTACTTTACATTTTGTTAATTGACAGAAATACACTATTAACACTTCTATTTTGAAATAATTCGTACTTTGCAGCTTTTTTCAACATCTGCCAAAACTTTTGTACAATACTGTATGTATAAAAAGGTCACACAATCAGTAGTTTATTGGTGCTGTGACCCAGACGTTTACCATCGTCTAGGTTGCAGCGCCAAAAGAGTTGCACCAAACACTTACACAACACATACACAAAGTCATCAATAAAGTTTACATTTGACCCTGTCTCTGTTCTGTCCATACCTTTATAGAGTAAAATACTCCGACCGCCTCTCTAGCAATATCCATTACACGCTAAAATAATAGCAATAACGATTATTACTAGAGCTGAATGTATAAAACATTTCTGACAGGCGGAAAAGTTCCATCAGTCAAGTAACACATTGTCACCCATTGAATGTCATCATATAAAATCCCAGTTTTTGGCAGCTTTCAAATGGGTATAATAGCAGGTGGTGATGGGGGGGTCCCACTTATGAAACCTTTTCACTGGGCCCACCAATGTGTTAAAACGGCTCTGGCTAGATATGGAAATGCGGACCGCGGCTTACACTGACTGCAGAGTGTAACCTCTGCCCTGACGCAAGTCATCAGCACCTGGGATCAGAAGAAGGAGGAGGACGCTCTTCGTGGGACTGCAGCCATACTGGGTAAGTAGCATAAACTACTGTTTGGGGGCCCACTGTGGAGCATATAATACTGTGGGCTGTGGGGGGGGAACAAAGTGGAGCATATAATACTGTGAGGGGGGCCTACTTTAGAGCATATAATACTGTGCGTGGGCCCACTGTGGTAAATATAATACTGTGCGGGGACCACTGTGGAGCGTATAATACTGTGCGGGACCCACTTTGGGTATATAATACTGTCTGGGAGCCACTCTGGAGCATATAATACTGTCTGGGGGCCACTGTGGAGCGCATTGTACTGTGTGGGGGCCCTTCACTATTTATATAACACAATATCTGTTTTACAGCAGACATGTGATATTATTACAGGCTGTAATGACATTACACAGTCACTATGAAACAGATCCTAGTTAATTTAAGGTTAAATTGCCATGTTGGCACTTTGCGATAATTTAGTGGGTTTTGGGTTGAAATCACTGATATAAGTGATTAAAAAATCTAAAACAAACAATAAAAGAATGAATTCTATTGCTAGTGTACTTTATGCAAATTGTGGAGAGTTAGATTTTAACTTTCACATTTAGAAGAATCCTTATAAGCCACTGGTTCCTTTCCCCTCTCCATAATGAGTAAGCACTATGAAATCTGATGTTGCGGCCCTGACTGAAAAATGCAGTTATAACTATCCCCAGCAATTTTCCGTGCCAGATCTGTATAGCTGAGGCTCTTAAATAGATTAAAAAGTCATAGTGTTAAAAGCAGTAACTGAAAAGAAGAAACTTAAAACTGAGACTGGGAGAAATGGTGGAGAAGGATAAGGAAAAAGACAAGTCTATTAAATGCCGCCTTCTCTACTGTTTTTACACATGAAAATGCAATGACAGGGGACATGACTAGAGATAAATTAATTTCTACATTAGATGTCTCCTGCTTAACCCAGGAAAAAATGCAGAGGCATCTTAAAAACATTAAAATAGACAAATACGGTGGTAAAGGAACAAGCAATAGCTTTTTAATAAGTGGTCCAAAATGTAGCCCGGTTTGGCGAGCAATTTCATGGTTTATTATATTTATCCTGTGCAGGGTAGGGGAGATTTTCAGCAGTAGCAGTAGTACAGTTTTGTTAGGCTGTCATCTGTCACACTGAATACTCTGTCCGACAGAACACTGGAGGGGGGACAAGACAGTACATCAATAGCAAACTAGGCAGTTCCTGCCACTGCTCCTGAAATCCATGAGATCAGGACTCATGGTGTCTGCCAAAGAAAGGGCACAGCCCAGGTATAACTGAACCTGATTGTTCAGGTGGTGAATGTTACTCTGCTAATGTGAGTTAGGTTAGCAAAACAGATGAAACAAATGTTCCACATAGGGGAATCTTGGTCAGATGTGTGACTGGCAAGCATATGCTCACAGAGATCTATAGCTAGTTATGTAGAGAGCATATCTTGACAATTTTGCCTCTCTTTTGGAAGCAGAAAAAAAATTCTCCCATTTTGTTTGATAAGAATGGTGTAAAAGTATTTCTGTCCTGTGAAAGATCCTCCGTGCACCAACACCGCTTTGGCTCACACCTGAGTCTTCTTTCATCTAAAACCCACACTCGCCGCCAGTGAGTGCTGGGTTCACAAGATAAATACAAGACACGCTTTCTAAATTTTATATATTTATTAACCCCTAAATGGGTCGGTATTAACATATAACACATGCAGTTCAGAACAGATATGCAGATATATGCAAGCATTAACAGTTACTAGTTACAATATACAGTACAATAAAAATAAAAAGGGAATAAAATTGAAATAATTACTTTACCACGCATCTCCTTGATGTGGCTCTATAATCCAACACTCACAAATGCTCTGTCATGTGTGAATAACCAGTGGAGGCTTCTCAGCATGTGGCAACAATCCAGCCTGCATGCTCTTCACAGTGGTCACTCTGTGATCTCTTGTGGTCTGTCTGTAAAAACTCTGTATTCTCCTGTAGTCTGTGATGGTCTGTAATAACTCCCCTACTGGCCTCTTACCTCATCTCTTATACCCTTGATGACACCACCCAGAATGAGGTCATCAACAACAGCAAGTCTGATGGATTAATGCACTCAAGTCCAGATTCTTTATAAAGAGCTGAGACCAAGTGGAATGATACAATGTTATCAACCAGGTCTGATCTACCTGCACAATGCATGTTTGTTTGATCAGCCAGGACTGTGTAGGAATTCAATGGAGCCCTGCTGGGATGGATACAAAGCCCTATTGTTCCAGTCCGGCCACTATTGGCAATATACCTATGATTATGGCTGCGCACCTTATGAGTAAAGAGATATGCTACCCAGAGACCAAAATACAGCTTTGAGTTATAGCCATATTTAAGCGGAATCATCACATGCCCAATAGTAATCTCTTTGCTTGATGCTGCAAATACATTTGTCACCATGTAAATAACCAAGCCTGCAACCTGTCATGCTCACCAACATGTACAGTATGTGTCCAATTATTTCATTCTCCTCCTCATACTATGATGGTTGGTCATGGCCAAAACCATCTTCATCATCGTCATCATATATGCCACAATTAGCCACCCCTAGCTGTGACTGAGAAATCTTTATGCCCCACTCCTCCTAATAACTCCACCTCCTAGTTATTAATCCTTCTTTACTTACTCTTGCATGTGACATTGTCCATGCAGGTCCCCAGCAGCCACAGGATGGGAGGTATTCTTCTTCCACCATTCCTTGTTGCATTAATGTAAGCATATAAAATATAAAAGACATGCACCCTGCAAGAATCATGTGTTATATTCCCTAAATGCAGTGAAGTGTAGCCACAGTGGTCTGCCATTGTCTCTGATTATGCTACCAAGTTGCATTTGGCAGGGAGACATCTAGCAGGAAATTTGCTGTTCAATGCTGTTCAATACTATGTGGCTTTTCTCATCCAGGTTTATCAAGTGCTAGACAGCATGGTAGCATTTCAGCTTGCAGGTCTGAAAGTAAAGAGGTGAAATAGAAGCAATAGTCAGCCCTCTTGCTGTTAAGTACAGGAAGATGTCCATTTAGGAAAACATGAATGAGGTAGATAGGTGCCTGGTGTTGGAACCAGACCTACACAACCATAGAGGTTTCACAACCAACTGGAATTGTTGTGGTTATGCATTGTCATCACCGCTACCACACAAAACATTTCCCCAGTAGGCCTTGAAAGACAGGAAGTGTACTGGACCATAATTGCTACTCGACATGTAGATGCGGGTGTGCAGGGACAGCTTTCTTTGAGAAATAATGGCAGCTAGGTTTCCTCCATTGAGACTGATTGCACGCCATCTTCTGCCTAAAGGCTGTAGAATCTATGAAGTAGTGCTCTGCCAGAAACTTGGCTTGGTGGATGTTCATTTTCTAAATAAGTGGATTACTGGGCAGGTATTGTTTCCTAGCCAGTGACAATTTTATGGGTGACTGACAATGAAACGGAGAGAAAAAGGAGAAGCAGTAGCTGATGAAGCTGAAAGTTATGATGACAATAACATCTATGTACTGCTTGTAGAGGTGGACTGGCTACTAGAACGATGGCAGGGAGGAGGTTTAGGGTCTTGCTCAGATTGCTGAATTTTCCACATGAACAGGTAATGCCACCTCATATGCTGAAGGATAATTGTAGTTCCTTTGTGCCTAAATGGCCACAGTTTATTTTCTGCCTGCAGAGCTTTTTGTACCACAATGGTTAGTCAGCAATGTGGGGAAAAAGTCCCACATCACAGATGCCTGCACAAAGCACTACCAATAATCCCTGCAACATTTCTGCTACCACCTCACCACCTAAGTATTCCACTCCTGATCTGCCCTGGCAGGTTTGGATATTTTGAAAGCACACAAAAAGTTATATATGCAAAATATCCTAAGTAGCCACAGTGGGTGGAAGTAGCTTCAGCCTAGTCACACTTGCTTATTACACCTCCTGGGCATGAGTGACATGTCCCTCAAAGTCCAATTACTCCCTGATATCACAAGGGACATTCAAGCTTAACTACCCCCTTACAAGCTTAAAGGGTTTATGCAGGATTAAAATACATGGCTGCTTACTTCTTCTCAAAAAATGACATAATGTCCCTTGGTCACATGGCAATGATACAGCTCACTCTCATTTAAATGAATGCTTCAATCCTGCTTTTGTTGTGGAGCACCACGCTGCCCCAACTGCTGGTGTGATAGAAAGTCCTTGCATACGAGAGACGGTAGAACGAAATTTATTGGATATTTTAACCTTTTGTAAAAAATAAAAAACTGAAAAGTGTGGCGTGCAAAATTATTCGGCCCCCTTAAGTTAATACTTTGTAGTGCCACCTTTTGCTGCGATTACAGCTGCAAGTCGCTTGGGGAATGTCTCTATCAGTTTTGCACATCGAGAGTCTGAAATTCTTGCCGATTCTTCCTTGGAAAACAGCTCAAGCTCAATGATTCTCGATTGGATTCAGGTCTGGACTTTGACTTGGCCATTCTAACACCTGGATACGTTTATTTGTGAACCATTCCATTGTAGATTTTGCTTTATGTTTGGGATCATTGTCTTGTTGGAAGATAAATCTCTGTCCCAGTCTCAGGTCTTTTGCAGACTCCAACAGGTTTTCTTCCAGAATGGTCCTGTATTTTGCTCCATCCATCTTCCCATCAATTTTAACCATTTTCCCTGTCCCTGCTGAAGAAAATCAGGCCCAAACCATGATGCTGCCACCACCATGTTTGACAGTGGGGGTGGTGTGTTCAGGGTGATGAGCTGTGTTGCTTTTACGCCAAACATATCGTTTTGCATTGTGGCCAAAAAGTTGGATTTTGGTTTCATCTGACCAGAGCACCTTCTTCCACATGTTTGGTGTGTCTCCCAGGTGGCTTGTGGCAAACTTTAAACGAGACTTTTTAT
Source organism: Leptodactylus fallax (assembly GCA_947044405.1). Classification (NCBI taxonomy): domain Eukaryota; kingdom Metazoa; phylum Chordata; class Amphibia; order Anura; family Leptodactylidae; genus Leptodactylus; species Leptodactylus fallax. The sequence goes on from CAMRHE010000469.1 coordinate 259,033, forward strand.
GGATATCTTTGAGAAATGGCTTTCTTCTTGCCACTCTTCCATAAAGGCCAGATTTGTGCAGTGTACGACTGATTGTTGTCCTATGGACAGACTCTCCCACCTCAGCTGTAGATCTCTGCAGTTCATCCAGAGTGATTATGGGCCTCTTGGCTGCATCTCTGATCAGTCTTCTCCTTATTTGAGATGAAAGTTTAGAGGGATGGCCGGGTCTTGGTAGATTTGCAGTGGTCTGATACTCCTTCCATTCCAATATGATCGCTTGCACAGTGCTCCTTGGGATGTTTAAAGTTTGTGGAAATCTTTTTGTATCCAAATCCAGCTTTAAACTTCTCCACAACGGTATCACGGACCTGCCTGGTGTGTTCCTTGGTCTTCATGATGCTCTCTGCGCTTTAAACAGAACCCTGAGACTATCACAGAGCAGGTGCATTTATACGGAGACTTGATTACACACAGGTGGATTATATTTATCATCATCAGTCATTTAGGACAACATTGGATGATTCAGAGATCCTCACTGAACTTCTGGAGTGAGTTTGCTGCACTGAAAGTAAAGGGGCCGAATAAGATTGCACGCCCCGCTTTTCAGTTTTTTATTTTTTACAAAAGTTTAAAATAACCAATAAATTTCGTTCCACTTCACAATTGTGTCCCACTTGTTGATTCTTCACCAAAAAAATTAAAATTTTATATCCTTATGTTTGAAGCCTGAAATGTGGCAAAAGGTTGAAAAGTTCAAGGGGGCCAAATACTTTTGTAAGGCACTGTATATACAGTGGGGAAAAAAAGTATTTAGTCAGCCACCAATTGTGCAAGTTCTCCCATTTAAATAGATGAGAGAGGCCTGTAATTAACATCATAGGTAGACCTCAACTTTGAGAGACAAAATGAGAAAACAAATCCAGAAAATTACATTGTCTGATTTTTAAAGAATTTATTTGCAAATTATGGTGGAAAATAAGTATTTGGTCAATAACAAAAGTTCATCTCAATACTTTGTTATGTATCCTTTGATGGCAATGACAGAGGTCAAACGTTTTATGTAAGTCTTCACAAGGTTGGCACACACTGTTGCTGGTATGTTGGCCCATTTTTCCATGCAGATCTCCTCTAGAGCAGTGATGTTTGGGGGCTGTCACTGGGCAACATGGACTTTCAACTCCCTCCAAAGGTTTTCTATGGGGTTGAGATCTGGAGACTGGCTAGGCCACTCCAGGACCTTGAAATGCTTCTTACGAAGCCACTCCTTCGTTGCCCTGGTGGGATCATTGTCATGCTGAAAGACCCAGCCACGTTTCATCTTCAATGCCCTTGCTGATGGAAGGAGGTTTGCACTCAAAATCTCACGATACATGGCCCCATTCATTCTTTCATGTTGCCATGCACACATGCTTACTGATTTGGACTGACTGATTGATCCGGTATTTGTCGATTACGACCCTGACAGCAGCACTAGAAGCTGAGAAAGACTCGCTGCAGAATCTGTTAACCTCTAAGGAATCAGAGATTTGTGCGCTACAGAAGGCATTAGAATTGGAGAAAGCTGCGCGCATAGAGGCAGAGAATGGAGAATCATTAAGTCAGACAGACATGAGTGACCTGTCCACTGATGTTGATACCAATGATCAGATTATGATGAAACCATGTGATTCGGTAAAACGTCAAGTAGAGGGTATAGTTCCCCAGGAAGATTCTGCTAAAGGTGGACTTCCTGCAAAATGTGAGGAGGCCAAAGAAGTTCCAACAGAAGAAGAAACTGTGATTGGTCACACACTGCCTGTGACAGAGTGGGTCCAGCTTCAAACCAATGAGGTCCAAAGCCTAGAGGGCTGTGAGATGGTAAATAAGGTGAAGGGTCATCAAAAGTATGGAACAAGAGTCCGTAAGAAGACTGACCACGCATATGTTGTCCCAACAGCTAAAGTGTCTGAAGCCATTGTGGATAAAGGTGTTGCTGTGCCTGTCTCTAGCCAAATGTCTGGTGGACAAATGGTGAATAATGACTCCATGTTGTCTGTGAAGGGGGAGTCAGGAAGTAATACAGTCAACCCAAAAAGAAGAGAAGAGGCAGAAGTTGTTTTACTGCCTGATGCTAATAGCAACAAGAAGAGGCTGAGATACAATGTTACTATGTCCCTAACTAATGGAAGTAACCGTGGTAGAGGTTCTAATGCAGAGACTGAGCATCCGTCATTTGCATGCAGAAGTAAGAGATGGTTACATGTCACCAATGATGTGACAGTTGTTGAAGACATACCAGAAAATGTAGTTCAGCATGATCTATTATGTGAGAGTGTACGGTATGGCCCTTGTGCAGAAGGAGAAGATATTGCAGTACAGAGCTTGTGTTTCTCAAACAAAGAGGAAAGAAAGCCAACTATGTCTCCTAAACTTCTAAGCCTTGAGGGTGATGGCAAAGTTTGCTTTGAGATGAAGGTTACAGAAAAGGTACCCGTGAAACATTTATACTCTAAAGACATTGATGTGCATGAAGTACGTGTCAGTTGGTCTCTGAGCTCCTGTGGATTCGTGATAGGTGAAGATGAAGATTCTTACGGCTATTCACTAAAGGGATTAAAATCATGCAATGGGATGGCTGAAGACTATGGCGAGAAATGTGATGAAAATGATATGATTTCCTGTATGGCGAATTGTGAAGGTGATGAAGTAAAACTTGCCTTTGCACAGAATGGGCAGGATCTTAGCGTAGCATTTAAAGTGAGGAGAAAACGGAAAACTCGACGGAGTGGAATTTGGAAGAAGAGACCGCCAGATTGGGACTTCTGGAGAGACACTGGACAGGCATACTTGGTTGAAGAGGGACTTCGTCATAGGATGTCTCGTCCCATTGTAGCTCACCCTATGGGTAGTGAGCTGAGGGGGAGGGTATGTGAGTATGTGAACCAGAGGGCGCTGTTGAGCGACCTGGGCCCAGGCCAGAAAAGGCTCTCAGCCACGCCTTGGGGGGGGGGGGCGTGTAACTCCAGAAGTCTGGAGTATCCTGCAGGGAGCAGGAGATGGTGGACCAGCTAAGGACAGAGGGAGAGGCTCTGTCCCAGAAGGGCTGGGGTCCACAGGGGACTGTTGCTGTAGCTGAGCAATAGTCAGACTAGTTAGGGGCTCGAGGAGTTAGTTAGTGCCCTAACTGTGGCATAGGTTTTTTGTTGTTTTGTTATGTTGCAGTTAAGCTGAATAAAGCCACTTTTATTTTACACTTGCACCATCTGAACACTGTCTTTCCGGTGCCCAGTACCACGAACCACCTCTGTCCGGACCAGGAGTCTGCCGCCATTTTGAGACTAATTCCCCAAGTTGTCACAATATATATATATATATATATATATATATATATATATTTTACATAAAAGAAAAATAAATACTTATTGATGTGATTCTTGTTCCAGTCCACCTGCAGTTAAAAGAAAGTGAGTCAGTAACTATGCTAATATAATTTTATTTAATGTGGACACAACAATGTTTTATCCAAAGTAAGAATTCATTTCTCATCTGTATTTAAATTCATTACTAAACAATTTTTTTTCTCTACAATGTATTTTTTTTAAGTTTTTGAACATCTTACCCTTCATACAACGTTTAAAATATTACGTTTAATCATAAAAACATATTTCTGTTGAATTACATTTTTAAATATCATGCCAGACAATGACATATAGTACTGCAGCACTGTCATACTTCGTATGCATTCTATAAAATAATTGTTTATAAGTAGGGCATTTGTAATCCTAAAATCTTGTATTCAAATGTAGCTTTTCCTATTTACATTTAAATGAAGACGTGGCAGAGGGCAAAGGCATAACACTGCCTCATCAATAAATTTTTATTTTAGATGAATTATAATATTTCAAAGCAATTGAACTCACTGAATAATATAATTATAATGTGAACACTCAAAATAATTATCGGGTATATTTTTGTCATTGATGGAGGGTTATGCTTCAGATTACAGGATCATGTTCTTCGGTATAGAATAGAGCATGTAACCACATATCTGTTGCTGCAGCTGTTTAATAATAAATAGTTTAGGTTTTTAGCAGCTTTTAAGCAGAAGAAAGCACTGTTAATTCTATTCTGAGCAGGCACAATCTTACAAGTGGACTAAAATCACTAGAGAGTTCAAGAAAGTACCCTCCATTGAGTTGACAGCCGCAAAACCTTGACAACCACATAAAGGACTGCAGGGATTAGGCAATTCCAACCATACTAATATGTGGCATTGATATTGTCTGATTTGAAAAACAGCATGTTCTAACAGGAAAAGCTTCTTTTTACATTTAAACAACATACATCTCTATCTACAGTATCTATCTATCTTTCTATCTACAGTGCCTTGCGAAAGTATTCGGCCACCTTGAACTTTTCAACCTTTTGCCACATTTCAGGCTTCAAACATAAAGATATAAATTTTTAATTTTTTGGTGAAGAATCAACAAGTGGGACACAATTGTGAAGTGGAACGAAATTTATTGGATATTTTAAACTTTTGTAAAAAATAAAAAACTGAAAAGTGGGGAGTGCAATATTATTCGGCCCCTTTACTTTCAGTGCAGCAAAGTCACTCCAGAAGTTCAGTGAGGATCTCTGAATCATCCAATGTTGTCCTAAATGACTGATGATGATAAATATAATCCACCTGTGTGTAATCAAGTCTCTGTATAAATGCACCTGCTCTGTGATAGTCTCAGGGTTCTGTTTAAAGCGCAGAGAGCATCATGAAGACAAAGGAACACACCAGGCAGGTCCGTGATACCGTTGTGGAGAAGTTTAAAGCCGGATTTGGATATAAAAAGATTTCCCAAACTTTAAACATCCCAAGGAGCACTGTGCAAGCGATCATATTGAAATGGAAGGAGTATCAGACCACTGCAAATCTACCAAGACCCGGCCGTCCCTCTAAACTTTCATCTCAAACAAGGAGAAGACTGATCAGAGATGCAGCCAAGAGGCCCATGATCACTCTGGATGAACTGCAGAGATCAACAGCTGAGGTGGGAGAGTCTGTCCATAGGACAACAATCAGTCGTACACTGCACAAATCTGGCCTTTATGGAAGAGTGGCAAGAAGAAAGCCATTTCTCAAAGATATCCATAAAAAGTCTTGTTTAAAGTTTGCCACAAGCCACCTGGGAGACACACCAAACATGTGGAAGAAGGTGCTCTGGTCAGATGAAACCAAAATCCAACTTTTTGGCCACAATGCAAAACGATATGTTTGGCGTAAAAGCAACACAGCTCATCACCCTGAACACACCATCCCCACTGTCAAACATGGTGGTGGCAGCATCATGGTTTGGGCCTGCTTTTCTTCAGCAGGGACAGGGAAGATGGTTAAAATTGATGGGCAGATGGATGGAGCCAAATACAGGACCATTCTGGAAGAAAACCTGTTGGAGTCTGCAAAAGACCTGAGACTGGGATGGAGATTTATCTTCCAACAAGACAATGATCCCAACCTAAAGCAAAATCTACAATGGAATGGTTCACAAATAAATGTATCCAAGTGTTAGAATGGCCAAGTCAAAGTCCAGACCTGAATCCAATCGAGAATCTGTGGAAAGAACTGAAAACTGCTGTTCACAACCTCACTGAGCTTGAGCTGTTTTCCAAGGAAGAATGGGCAAGAATTTCAGTCTCTCAATGTGCAAAACTGATAGAGACATACCCCAAGCGACTTGCAGCTGTAATTGCAGCAAAAGGTGGCGCTACAAAGTATTAACTTAAGGGGGCCGAATAATATTGCACGCCCCACTTTTCAGTTTTTTATTTTTTACAAAAGTTTAAAATAACCAATAAATTTCGTTCCACTTCACGATTGTGTCCCACTTGTTGATTCTTCACCAAAAAATTAAAATTTTATATCCTTATGTTTGAAGCCTGAAATGTGGCAAAAGGTTGAAAAGTTCAAGGGGGCCGAATACTTTCGCAAGGCACTGTATCTATCTATCTATCTATCTATCTATCTATCTATCTATCTATCTATCTATCTCAATTGTTTTGGAAAGTTGGTGTTTTAGCTATATTTTGGCACCTATTTAGCATAATTAACATATTTTAAAAGAACATTCAAGCTATTTTGCATATATATATATATATATATATATATATATATATATATAAATATGCAAAATAGCTTGAATGTTCTTTTAACATGTACACATATGTCCTTTTTCCTGGACATATGCCTACTGTATATTGCAGTGTTTCTGAAATCGTCAGTACTAGCAGTGTACATGTGAGAGAGTAAATAGGCAGGAGGTTGGGGCTAACAGTATAGGTGCACTGTTCAGGAGCAGGCTGAAGTCAGCAACTGTCAGTCACAAAAAATTGTCAGCAAGCAGAGACAACATCAGTGAACACAATGAGGCCAATTACAGTAGTTGAAGCAGTACACAGAAGCACCTTAGCTGGATTCTAGTAAGCTATGAACCTAAATTACCCAGGCAGTGTGTTGCATGTGAAGTAGACATTTGTACCTGCAAATTTACAGAGAAAGGTTATCCCTGTAACTTGTGATACACATATCTAGACATTTCCAAGAATATATGTAAATTACATTGTATGGGTATGTATGTATGTATGTATGTATGTGTAATGTCCATGTACATATGTGTAATGTATATTTGTGTTTAATGCATATGTAGTATATGTTCTGTATGTCAGTAATGTGTATTTTTGTCATATGTATTTATGTATGTGCTTATAAGTAATTTATGTATGTGGTATGTCACATAGTAGTAGTATAAATGTGTAGTATATTGGCAATAGATTTGTCTGCTGTATGGCAGTACAGTCATGGCCAAAAGTTTTGAGAATGATACAAATATTAATTTTTACAAAGTCTACTGCTTCAGTTTTTCTAATGGCAATTTGCATATACTCCAGAATGTTATAAAGAGTGATCAGCTTAACAGCAATTACTTGCAAAGTCAATATTTGCCTAGAAAATGAACTTTATCCCCCAAAACACATTTCAACATCATTGCAGCCCTGCCTTAAAAGGACCACCTAACATCGTTTCAGTGATTGCTCCATTAACACAGGTGTGGGTGTTGATGAGGACAGGGCTGGAGATCAATCTGTCATGATTAACTAAGAATGACACCACTGGACACTTTAAAAGGAGGCTGGTGCTTGCCATCATTGTTTTTCTTCTGTTAACCATGGTTATCTCTAAAGAAACACGTGCAGTCATCATTGCACTGCACAAAAATGGTCTAACTGGGAAGAGTATTGCAGCTAGAAAGATTGCACCTCAGTCAACAATCTATCGCATCATCAAGAACTTCAAGGAGAGAGGTTCCATTGGTGCCAAAAAGGCTCCAGGGCGCCCAAGAAAGACCAGCAAGCGGCAGGACCGTCTCTTAAAAGTGTTTCAGCTGCGGGATCGGGCTACCAGCAGTGCAGAGCTTGCTGAGGAATGGCAGCAGGCAGGTGTGAGTGCATCTGCACGCACTGTGAGGCGGAGACTCTTGGAGCAAGGCCTGGTCTCAAGGAGGGCAGCAAAGAAGCCACTTCCTCCAGAAAAACATCAGGGACAGACTGATATTCTGCAAAAGGTACAGGGAGTGGACTGCTGAGGACTGGGGTAAAGTCATTTTCTCTGATGAATCCCCTTTTCAATTGTTTGGAACATCTTGAAAACAGCTTATTCGGAGAAGAAGAGGTGAGCGCTACCACCAGTCTTGTCTCATGCCAACTGTAAAGCATCCTGAAACCATCATGTGTGGGGTTGCTTCTCAGCCAAGGGAATCGGCTCGCTCACAGTCTTGCCTAAAAACACAGCCATGAATAAAGAATGGTACCAGAATGTCCTCCAAGAGCAACTTCTCCCAACCGCCAAGAGCAGTTTGGCGCTCAACAATGCCTTTTCCAGCATGATGGAGCACCTTGCCATAAAGCAAAGGTGATAACTAAATGGCTCAGGGAACAAAACATAGAGATTTTGGGTCCATGGCCTGGAAACTCCCCAGATCTTAATCCCATTGAGAACTTGTGGTCAATCATCAAGAGACGGGTGGACAAACAAAAACCAACACATTCAGACAAAATTAAAGCATTGATTCTGCAAGAATGGACTGCTATCAGTCAGGATTTGGTCCAGAAGTTGATTGAGAGCATGCCAGGGAGAATTGCAGAGGTCCTGAAGAAGAAGGGTCAACACTGCAAATATTGACTTGCTGCATTAACTCATTCTAACTGTCAATATAAGCTTCTGTTACTCATAATATGAATGCAATTATATTTCTGTATGTGATAAAAACATCTGACAAACACACATAAAAACCAGAGGGCAGCAGATCATGTGAAAATATAATATTTGTGTCATTCTCAAAACTTTTGGCCATGACTGTACATAATCTATGTAACACTTTATTGGGCAGTGACAAACTAAGTTAAGATCTACATGTGTGGGTATGAGGGTGGAGGTATTATCACACTAAATCTTTTCCCCAGGTGAAGATCTATAGATCTGTATACAGAACATGTTCACTTTTATTTACAGCATAAAATAAATTTTGCTGTTATAATTATTTACACAAGACATATCATCAATAAAGTGAAATAGATTTTTATTAAGCCATAAAAAGACCCTAAGTGCAAGTGATTGAATCTATAATCATTTTTTCTTTTTGCTGAACTATCAGGACCATCATAACTATTCTTTACTATACGTTCTAGCTGTCCTAAAGCCACTATAAAAATGTATTTGTACAAAAAAAAAGGTAAATGGTGTAATGAAACTTTTCATTATAATTTGATTACGAAAACAATAATCTATAATTTGAGGCTATATGCTCACTTCGGTCAGTGTACTATCCATTTTTGGCTATGAGCTTGGATGCAAAATTCAGGACAGGTTTTCTATCCCTGTCCATTCTAGGGATCAGGCTCATTCATAGAAACGTATGGGTCCATGGAAACTACGATCGGCAGATGGAAACAATTTGTGTGTCATCCATTTCACTTTCTCATAGACTCTGAGACTGGTGTGTGCATGTAGCCTAAAACTGAATACAGGTTGAAATGTATTTCAGTTTTTAATACCAACAACCTGTGACCTACAAACAGTGCATAATATATCATATGCAAACCAAATTTACAAAATTGTCATAAATAAATGGTGTGACAATGTTCAATTAGTGTGACCTTGCACAGACTACCTGACAATTTTACAAATTTTTGATAAAATGGCCTTCAGATGGTATGTAAATATGGCAACCAAACAGTCTGTCTGTGACAGTTTTTATAAATCTGCCAACTATTTTTGTTCTAAGCTCAGAAAGTCAATTATTATTGGTCAATAATATATTATCCATCAGTCATAATGTGGTTCAGGATTTTTCCTGGGAACGAGCAACATTCATACAAATTCTGAACATGATCAAAGGGGTTTATTCATCTCTAGTACATAATTCTGAATAGCAGTGCTCCTGTTTGATTGTTTGATTTAGCTGAAGGAAAACGCTTCTGACCTTGTAGCTTAATTCCAGTATATGCAATTTCTGAATGTAAAAGATTTAGAGAACAATGTCTTTCTGGTCCGCAATTTGCAGAGAGATGTTAACAAGTATGGAAACTCAATATTAAAACCATATTTTATGTGTGATATTATGACTAATGAAATGTCCTCAGTATGTTCTCTGTTTTTTTTAAGTATATTCGGTGCCTGCAATGGTACATTTACATTGCTATAAATATTAAAAGATGGCATAATTGATGTCTTTTTACATCCTGACAACACATTATAATTATCTTTGACTATACACGGAGAGGATAACAGCATGTAACACTCTTGCAGCACATATTTTTGCTTAGAAACTTGTGTGTAATAGCTCATCAGAAAGAATACATTTGTTCTGCTGAGAATAAAACATGCATTTTTTGTTTTTAATGATCTAAAGGCTTATATAATGACTACAAATTTCAAAGGGGGAGATGTACAGCACTGACATAGAGTAAATCTACAGTATTAGTCTATCATTAGGTATTATCAGGGACGCACCGCTAATGGGGCGAATTGAGGCGGTCGCCTCAGGCGGCACTGTCCGGGGGGCGGCATTTTTACTATTTCATGTAAATCAGCCCAGGACAGGCCGCTTTAAAAAAAAAAAAAAAAACAGAGCTGAGTGGGGCCTGTCCTGGGCTGGGTTACAAGACGTCGCATCTCAGCGCAGGCGGCGATACAATGACGTCATCACGCCGCCTACGCTGAGACACAGACGTCACGGACAAGAAGAGGAGGCGGCGGCGGCTGCATCAAGGTATCGCAGGTGAGTATAACTTTTTTTTTTATATATAAATAGGCCGTAACCTGTTGGAGCAGAAAGGGAAGTGGATGCTGCTGTGAGCGGCCGCGGGTATCGGTAAGTGAGGCCGCAAATACTACTATTATTATACTCCGGGGTCTATTCAGACCCCAGAGTATAATAATCGGAGGCCTAGGGTTGGTGAGGGAACATAAAAACCAATGTTACTCACCTCCTGCGATCCGATGTAACTCCGAGCAGGCTTGAGGCCTCTGGTGACGTCATCAGGTCGCGTCACTGGCCTGATCACGTGACGTGTGTGCGCAATTAAACAGGGCCGAAAGCTGCAAGGAGTGTACCCCAGAGTATAATAATAGTTCATGGGTGGTCCACTATGGGGCATAATACCCTGTGCAGGGACCACTGTAGAGCATAATACCCTGTACAGGGGCCACTATGGAGCATAATACCGAGTGCAGGGGCCACTATAGAGCATAATACTGAGTGCAGGGGCCACTATAGAAAATAATACCCTGTGCAGGTACCACTGTAGAGCATAATACAAGTGCAGGGGCCACTATAGAGCATAATACCGAGTGCAGGGGCCACTATAGAGCATAATACTGGGTGCAGGGGTCACTATGGAGCATAATACAAGTGCAGGGGTCACTATGGAGCATAATACCAGTGCAAGGGCCACTATGGAGGATAATACCAGTGCAGGGGCCACTATGGAGCATAATACCAGTGCAAGGGCCACTATAGAGCATAATACCAGTGCAGGGGCCACTATGGAACATAATACCATGTGCTGGGGCCACTGTGGAGCATAATACCATGTGCAGGGGCCAATATGGAGCATAATACCGTGTGCAGGGGCCATTATGGGGCATAAAACTGTGTGCAGGAGTTGCTGTGGAACATAATACCGTGTGCAGTGGCCAATGTGGGGCATAATACCCTGTGCAGGGGCCACTATGGAGCATAATACTGTGTGCAGGGGCCACTGCGAGGCATAATACAGTGTGCAGGGGCCGCTGCGGGCCATAACACTGTGTAATACTGTGTGCAGGGGCTGCTGTGGAACATTATAGTGTGTGTAAATGGGGCGCTATAAACAGGGGCTATTGCACCTGTTTATATTATGCGCTGTCTGTTTATAGTGAACGTGTGATGTAATTGTAGCCTTGTCACATACTGTAGACATGTACAGGACGAGGCTGTAGTTACATTACATGGCCGCTATGAGATGAATGACACTATGTAAACAGAGAAGCAGTCATGGCGCTTACACAAGTACCATTCAAACAGCTGATCAGTGGGGGTCCTCGGTTTTTGAACCCCACTGATTAGTTTATTAATGACCTGGAAAACCTTTTAATTAGTTAACACCTGGGGCATTATTAATAAGGGGCACTATTTATACAGGGTACACACGGATGTTATTAATATAAAGATGCACTTGCGGATATTATTCATTATGGGGGGGTTATATCATATATTTTATAATTGGGGGTAGCAGCAGGATTGGGGCTTTGTGTAGGTGAGGACATTGTGGGTTCGATGCCTGGAAAAGTGAGGAGCCAAAGATGTCTGTGTTGCAAACTTTACAGAGACAAGTCACAGCTGGAAGAAGTGGTCATGGCGGTCCAAAGGGAAGAGAAGGGAAATGTGAAGGATTAGTCAGAGACGTCACCTGTAAGTCACAAAATGTTACTGCACTGTATTCACCTAAATGATAGAGGATAAATACCTGATTGATGGGGGTCTGTCTGCTGAGACCCCCACTGAGCCTGAGAATTGGGTTTTTTCCCCCCACTAGGTGGGAATCCAGCCTGACCGCAGCCATATATAGGTGTGTCACTTGGTGGATGGATGAACCCGCGTGTCTCTCATTCACTTTAATGGGAGTGCCAAAGATACCCGAAGTCCAGTACTCAGCTATCTGCGGCGCTCCTATTATAGAGAATGGGGGCCACGTGGGCTCGTCCATCCACCAAGCAGAAGATGTGTGAAGTTACTTTCATTGTTAATGCCGTGTTGTTGATCTGATACTGAAGTAATACAGGAAGAAGAATTCTTAAAAACTGTTTTATAACTTTGTGTATTGTGTATATTGTGCGACGATAACAGTGTGTTAAACTAGTAGCATGGAAACTCAGTTTCTTTTTGTTTGTTTTTTTGGGGGGGGGTGTCTTTCTATAGTCCGCCTCAGGCAGCAAAGAGGCTAGGTTCACCACTGGTTATTATGCACAGTAGCTCACTATCATGTACCATCGGTATTATGAGGATATTCTCAGAGGTTGATTGGAGTCAACATATACTAATTTCCACAAAGGAAATATAGTCATTAAATCAAAGAAAAAATAAATTCAGGATTCCATTCTTTACAAACAATTGGAGTCTAAGTTAAAAAAAACTAAGTTGATCTATTGGAACAACAAGTAATGGACTTGAAAAAGAAGAAATTTATGAGAGACACAGAAGATTATGCAAATAATACTGTATACATGAAATCTAGGACATCTGGGAGTTACATGCCAAAATTAATTTTAAAGGATCAGTGATACTGAAGAAATCCTACCATGAAAACCACTGGGCGTAAAGTCTCATTTAGCTCATCTATATTGGGTTCAGAGTCTTCTTAAAGTGGATCATCTTTAGAAGACTCCCTGGAATTTTCAAACAGCTCTATGGATCACTTTATGAGACTTTCTAAAAAGTTCAGTGGTCCAAAAAACGACCACGGAGGGCGGGTCGGAAAAGAACCATCCCAACGTTATTTGACACGATCCCGAAGAAATCAAAAATGGAAATAGTACAGGATGATCCAAATGTGAAACAGTTTGAGAGTATAATAAATGTATCATCTTATAATCTCTCTTCTGACCAAAACAAGGTGTTATCAAGAGGTTTAAATTTTGTACCTACTCGTGACTTTAATGTATTTAACAATTTTGGTTGTGAATAGATTTATCAGAGGTTTAACTATTGAAAAAAACATTTTTTTGTTGATGATGTAGAAGCTCAGGAGAATTTTGATGATACGTCATCTGAGTTCCCTGAAAGTCTTTCTAATGAATTTGAGAGTCCTGCTAATAAACCAATTCCAGCACTCTGTAGAGAGGAATCTACAAGTTATTGAAAAATATAATGAGGGAAAAGTGACACCTAATTTGACATACGGAGAGAGGAAAGCGCTATTAGAGTTAAAATCTAATGAGGAGTTGGTTATTAAAATGGCTGACAAAGGGATAAAAATAGTCATATCAAATAAAAATGATTATGAAAAAAGTTGCTTAACAATCCTACAAGATGAAAAATCTTATAGAAGACTTGAGGGGGGATCCATCTGATGCCTTTTTCATGATCTTTGATGGGGTTGTAGCGGTGGTGGTGAATCTGGGAATTTTCTCAGAGAAACAAAGCAAGCTGTTGAGGGTACTATACCCAGTTATACTGATTTTTCATGGGCATCCTAAGGTCCATAAAAGTGAGTTCCCCCCTCTGCTGGACCCCATCATCTAAGGTATTGGATCCATTAATCAAAAGGTTTCATTAGAGACAGCAAAAAGGTCATCATGGTTTTTGACAAAATACAATGGAACAAAGATTACACTTGGCTCACTTGTGACATGACAGCCCTTTATTCGAGCATTTCCCATGATGTGGCAATAGTTGCACTTGCTCATCATTTATACGAGTACAGTGGCTATACAGTAGAACTTTGTGAATATGTTTTGGAGGTTACAAAGTGTCTTCTCAAACACAATTTTTTTATGTTTACTTCCAAATGTGGGCTCGCTTCTCACCATCCTTGGCCAATCTGGTCATGGCATGGTGGGAGGAATTGTATATTTTTTCTGTAACTAATCCTTTTCATGGATCTGTGTTCTGGTATGGGCGCTACATCGACGACCTGCTTATTCTGTGGTCTGGTGATGTGGCGCCCATACTGGACCTTATTAAGTATCTAAATTTAAATGACATTAATTTTAAATTTACTTTTGCAGTTAAACATAACAGTATTTGTTTTTTGGATGTTACACTGGTTGGTAATATTATGAAGAACAGAGTAGAGACATCTTTATTTAGAAAGCCCACCACAGGCAATACAATCTTGCAGGTAGCCATCATCCTAAGCACACTATTAGGTCAATTCCTGTGGACGAATTAATAAGATAGAAAAGTCTGTTCATCTGAGCATGTATTCAGATAGACTACGGAAAAGGGGCTATCCAGAATGGACAAGGGCAAAAAAATTAGTGGAAAAAAGGTCTAGATGAATGCTTTTAGATGCTAAGAAAAATACATCTGTTTCTGTTTTTTTCCACAGTATTCAGTTCTCAATATAAACAAATCATGGACATTATTAAAGTCAATTTACCTATCTTGCGCTTGGATCCAGTGTTAAATAAAATCCTTGGCCAAGGTATTCCATGTGTGACGAAACGCTGTCATGCCCTTAAGGGACATGTTGTTCCTGAGTTTATTTAGAATGACAAACAAAAAATCCTCTACATGGTTAGATCTAGATCATGTAAGGGGCTAAGAATTTTTGTTTAGTGCAAGCTAAATTGGGGGCTTACAATTATACAAACCGGAGATTAAAATCAGGGTTTTAGTGGATGGCAATTTTCATTTCTTTGTTGATCGCTATTCACATTACCTGACTCACATAGAACTATATCTTCATGATGATTTTCTTCGACATGGTTGTTCATGCTTATTTGTGAATGTTTATTTGTCATATATCTGTTTGTTACTGATTTAACATATATTGTTTTTGTCTTGCTTTGAAGATTTGCACATTGACAGAGCACACTTTCCATTTACAATATTTTTGTGATATCTGTATTTTATATGTTATTGGGGTCGTTCAGCATATTCAAATTTACCACTTCACATTAACATCGATCTCACGTGACTTAGTCATGTGGGTTAACCATGACTATGTATTTGGCCCCCCGCCCCGCGGCCCCCCCGCCCCCCCCCCCCCCCCGGCTCCGCCCCCCCGGGGGGCCGAATTTTACTGCCCTATGTTAATATCTATCTCACGTGACATGTGATGTCACAGTCATGTGGGTTAATTAGAACTACATGCATAGGTGTTTTGAAGTTGACCCACGTGATTTGTCATTTGGGTTAATTATAATTATACATGGAGGTGTTCCAGTTGAAATTTCCTGCAAGTTTGTATAGGAAGTCATGTGATTTATCATGTGACTTCCTTTCAGAGAGCATTGTACTTCTGGGTTCAAGTAAGGAACACCAGCAATGGATTTTTATCCAGGAAGGATTGGAATACAAGCACACATATAGGGTGAGTGCATTGATTTAGTCATTTATTTGATTCATTTGTTGTTTTACTTATACATAAAAGGATTGAAAAGGACATACTAAGCCAGTCTTTAATTTTATTTTTGGTGTTTTGTTTCCTGATCGATCTGAGAATTTGAGATCACACCGCAAGCTTCCTATTTCAGCCAAGTAAGGGGTATCTTTATGAACAAAGAGGGTCAATTGGATCTGATGTTAGGGTCAGAATTAAGGTATAGATCTCTATATCAGTATACTATACCATCCCTATCATTTGCTTATTGCATCACATCCTGTGTTTTTTCCATCATCATTCAGTTTTGGTCTTCTTTAATGTCTTTGTTTTCTTGCATTCTTGTTAGCTTCTAGTGTTGTCACACATGTGTCATATTTCTTTTTTATTTTCATTTCTGGTTGTTGCATACATCAGCCCTACTATGTGTCCTGGGGATAATTGAGTCACAGGAGACACTGTTAGTAATCAGGAAAGGGGATTCTGCCATCTTGTGTCCAGCTGGCATTTGTAATAATTAATTTTAGCTAATAATTACATAATATATTACCCAGTTTATGTTACAATTTCAGATCACATTGGAAAAACCATTTAGGAAGATAAAGGTATAAGGGTGTGTTACATGTTTGTTTTTTATAAAGTTTTTAAAGTCAAATCAGGAGTGGATTGAAAAAAACTGATTGACTTTCTACATCAGTTTGGAAGAATAATGTGGGGTCTCCTGCATTTTCAGGAGTGGGTCCTGCTTCTAATGCTTGGGTTTTCGCAAACTGCTGATCCGGGGCGTTTAACCCCTTAGATGCTACGATCAATAGGAACCACGGAATCTAAGGGGTTTTGGAGGGAGGGGGCCAATGCCTTTACATGACCTTTACAATTAAGGCCCCCAGGGATGCCTATGTAAATTCTTATTAAGCCAGGTAGTATAATGCATTACTGTAACATCTCTGCCTGTTCGGGTCTCTGCACCACCCTCCGCCCGCATGGTGCGGCGCAGGAGGCATGTTCAGTTTGATTCCTTGTTTAAGATTCTTGTTGCTCAGTCTGAACACTATCCTAGACTATGTAATTGATTTTCTGCCACACCCGTCTCCTGCACCTTTGTTTCTCTCTGCTCCTCTAATAATTAAATTCAGCCTTGCCTGTGTGATTGACAGCCTATCGCCCTATCAAGTCTGGGGCGGGTTCTTCCTACTTATTCTTTGCTCGCTTTAACATTGGTGCTTGCTATTGCTTTTGCGTACTGGCCTTACTCCTTGCTTGTTTGTTTGTTTGTTTGAGTTTGAGTTGGAGTTGGAAGGGACCTCAAGGGCCATCGAGTCCAACCCCCTGCAAAAGCAGGAATTCCTAAAACATCCCAGCTATATACCTATCCAGTTTCCGCTTGAAGATTTCAATTGATGGAGAACTCACCACCTCCCGTGGCAGCCTATTCCACTCTCTCACTACCCTTACTGTTAGAAAGTTTTTCCTAATGTCTAATCTGAATCTCCTTCCCCTTAGTTTCATCCCATTACTTCTCGTGCTTCCTTCTGCTAATGAGAAAAGGGTAGATCCCTCTGCACTGTGACAACCTTTCAGATATTTAAATACCGCTATTAAGTCTCCCCTTAGCCTTCTCTTCTGCAAACTAAGCAGTCCCAATTCTTTTAGCCTCTCCTCGTAGGACATGGTTTGTAGACCTTCCACCATTTTGGTTGCTCTTCTCTGGACCTGCTCCAATAAATCGATGTCTTTCTTAAACTGGGGAGCCCAGAACTGTACACAGTATTCCAGGTGGGGTCTGACCAGGGCAGAGTACAGCAGAATAATTACCTCTCTTGATCTAGCTTCAATGCTCGTCTTGATACATCCTAGAATTTTATTATCCTTTTTAGCCACCGCACCGCACTGTTGACTCATGTTGAATTTGCGATCTATTATTATGCCCAGATCCTTTTCCCCTGTACTCTCACTTAGTACTATTCCTCCCATATTATATATGCTTCTTGCATTTCTGTTACCCAGATGTAGAACTTTACACTTGTCCCTGTTGAATACCATTTTGTTCACCTCAGCCCATTGTTCCAGTGTGTCCAAGTCCTTTTGGATGCATTCTCTCTCCTCTCTAGTGTTGGCCATTCCTCCTATCTTTGTATCATCTGCAAATTTTATTAGTTCCCCTTTAACCCCATCATCCAGATCATTTATAAAAATATTAAAAAGTACTGGGCCCAGGACAGAGCCCTGCGGCACCCCGCTTTTTACTTTCTTCCAGTTTGATGTATAGCCATTTAGAATTACTCGTTGTGCCTGATCATTAAGCCAATTGTGAACCCACCTCACTGATATTTTATCAAAGCCATACTTGATCATTTTTTTCAATAAGAATGTTATGTGATACTTTATCAAAGGCCTTACTAAAGTCAAGATATACTATGTCCACTGCATTTCCCTGGTCCAACCATTCAGTGACTTTATTATAGAAGGAAATAAGATTAGTCTGACAAGATTTATTAGGCATAAAGCAGTGCTGGCTCTGATTAATTAAAGCCTTCCCATGCAGGTACCTAATTAAATGTTCTTTAACGATTTGTTCAAAGATTTTTCCTACTATCGAGGTCAGACTTACCGGCCTATAATTTCCTGGGTCGTCCCTATTCCCCTTTTTGTAGATGGGGACCACATTTGCCCTTTTCCAATCTAGAGGGACCACTCCTGTTTCCCATGACTTATTAAAGATTATTGCAAGGGGTTCTGTTATTTCCTCTGCTAATTCTTTTAAAACTCTAGGGTGTAAATCATCCGGTCCTGGGGACTTGGTTTCCTTAATCTTAGCTAAATGTTCTCTTACCAAACCTTCACTTATAACCAGCTTGGAGTCCTCATTCCCCTCATCACTATCACCATTAATGTTGATATTACCATCCATTTCTTGGGAGAAGACGGATACAAAATGCTGTTTGTTACTAGTATTCCTATTCCTGACCTCTGGCTTTGACTTGACTACTCTCTTGGATTTTGATTCTGTACTGCATTGCTCGTCTGTTACTGACCCTTTAGCTAGCTGACCTCCCTTTTCGTTGTTTGTCCCGTCTGCGTTCTGTGTTGCCACGTATATTAAGAAGGGACTGTCGACCAGTTGATGGCTGTCGTCTAGGACAGATCAGGCAAGTTAGCCAGGGACAGTGGGGGAGGTTCAGCTTTAGGGCTCACTGTCTCGTTGTGCCCCTCCCCCCAGGGTTCTGCAGCAGCACTGGGGAATTGCTCAACTGGCAATTACCTTACAATTACACCACATACGTAGTGCAATGCATTATAAAAGTGATCAGAAGATCGTAAGTTAAAGTCCCCTAGGGAGACAAAAAACTGTTAAAAAAATTAAATAAAGTTAAAATAAAACAATGTTTTAATATTTTTAAATAATAAAAAATAAAGCAAATAAAAACATAACAATCATATTGGGTGTTGCCGAATCTGTAAGGACCCTAGCAATAATATTATTTTACCCACAAGTTAAAGAGTGTAAAAAAAAAATCTAAAAATATGACGCCAGAATTGACATTTTTGTCTGTCAACCGAAAAAGCGTTATAAAAAGTGATGTTCCCCAAGTTGGTATCAATAAAAAATATCAGGTCTTCCTGCAAAAAATAAGCTTTCACCCAATTCCTTTTACAAACAAATAATGTTTATAAGGTTATAGATCTTGAAAAGTGGCAATGGGAAAAAAAAAAATGTTATTATAACAATTACTCATACAGTTACATCAAAGGAAAAATAAAAAAGCTAGAGAGCTTGGTATGTGACGATGGAAAATCACAAAAAGTGGTTTGGTCATCAAGGCCTAAAACTGGCTAGTCAAGGATTAAAGAAGACATGTAAGCACTCCTCAAGATTTGATGCAAACCTAACATTTTTGGAAAATTCATATGGAAACTGGCTTGTTACAAACTGTTTCACTAATCTCTAATAGGGACACATCCCTTTGACAAAAGAAATGGTGATGTCTAGTTGTCAATTTATTCAGAAAAATTTAGGAGGAATAATCAGAGAAATTATACAATGCAGAATTATGAAAACTGATGCTCCAGCATTTTTATAGTAATACATGTATTTGCTACAACAGACATGTCAGGGTTATTGACAGGTTCTCTTTCACAACCCTTTTTTGGATATATGTTTGCCATTAGCTGTCTTTGAAAATAAAACAACAAAAATATTGTATATACTGTATGCCTTAGATTATAGATATTGAATAGTAAAGTAGACTATATCATTCTATACAATAAGCAAAGTAACAAGTATATCTTTGAATTATTTTTTCTATTCAAAGTATCCAACTGATGTAGCCCACAAACATGGTGTAAAAGAGGCCATAGAAAACTAATAGGGTGAGTATGAGTGGGCTGAATATACATATCTAGTATGATAATTTGCAGATTAAAGTGCAATCTACTCCAAACAATATGCCATTGACAATAATGTCTTCACAACTAGAATGATATTATCTCTGTGTTCCAATACCAAAAGTTATAGTGAAAAAAACATTAAATCAAAGGTAATGTGTATATGATAGATATAGTGAAAAACAAGCAATTTAAATCCACTCTTGAACTATCCAATTTAAAAACGCTGGAGGCACTATATTATCAAAGAGCATTAAATGGCAAGACAAAGAATTGCAATAAGAAACCGTTTCCTACATGCTTAAATAATATAAAGTTTAAATGACTATTTTTCAGTCTACATGCAGTAAAGCAAAGCAAGGCCATCTAGCAACATTATATTAAGACTTTCTTCACACACACTTTTTTAGGTTTTTTTTTTTTTTGTGCATAGAGGGAGAATTGTTTAAAAAAATTGTAATATTCTTGTATGTTTTTTTACAAATGTTTTTTGATGGCATTATTTTTTTTTTTTTTATGCAACAAACAAACTCAGCATTGCCAGTACTTCCAAACAATATGAAATACAGCGGGGGGGATTTATCAAGCAAAATCACCAGAAATGTGCATAATGTGCACATTTTCTAATCTGCCTTGTGCCACATTAATCAAGTATTTTAGACACTTTCATGACCTGTTGGGGAAAGGGGCATGGTTTATAGAAACGGGGTGTGGTATCACTGGAAATATGTGTGGCCTAAGTTGCGACATTATGCATAAAAAATGCATCAAAATATACTGGTTAATGTTATATTCTTTTTGGACTGGGTGATGATGTTCCATTTACTCCTTAACACATTTTGGCTGGGCATTGTAGTGCGGATGTCATTCAGTGAACATGCTCTGCAGTGCAACTCTTCATTTGGTATGACCTTACATTGGGTTTATCCAGTGGTGCAGCCCGTCTATAAATAGTAGTGTCTTAGGCCCCTTAGAGACGACCGTGGTGTGGGTCAGTGTGCTATCCGTGTATTTCACGGATAGCACACTGACCCATTCTTTTCTATGGGCCTGTACACATGACCGTAAATTTCATGGTCCCGTGGGCAGGCCGACAGTTCTGGGTGCATCAGATAGAACAGGTCCTATTCCTGTCTTATTTTACAACCCATGCTTCCGTGGCTCCTATTCATATAATGAAAGGAGTCATGGAAGCACGGTGTATACACGGGCGGCACACGGGGACATCTTCGTGTCACCCGTGCTTTTAATTCACGGCAGGCCGATTGCAGCATAGTCATCTGCAACCGGCCTTAATGACATGTTATCAATTCAGGTTCTGGCACTATTACATTTCATCTAGAGATGGATGAACTGATTCTCCCGAGCTGGGTTCAACCAAAATATTCCATAGACCAACCTCAGTAGTAATATATCTATGACAAACCTTTCTGTCATAGGAACAGGTCGGGTCCTGCAATCTCGCCATGCGAGAGCTTGTCTGCAACAGGAAATGTATAGGGTCAGTCAGGACCAGACCCAGGGGCACTTTTAATACTTTGGGTGGGGCTCACACACATCAATGCCCGCGATTAGAGTGTAATCACGAGCATTAGTTCCAGGTCTCCGCTGTACATTACAGTAGAGATCCGGTAGCTATGGAGGCCACTCTGCAGCAGAGCAGAAGCCATCTTTAAAGACCCGGTATCCGCCCTAATAGTATGATGGATGTAGGGAGGGGGCCAATTTAAATTGTGGTTCGTACCAAACCTGGAACAATTCTGGGACTGGAGTCACCAGAAAGAAAAACTAAACAAATCTTGATAGGTTCGCTCGTCATCTCTAATTCCATCACCTTTGTGGCATCTCCTGAAGTGCTGTCAGTGCATTAACTGTGAACCATGTTGCTAAGTCACTCCAGTTAACTCTGTTGCTGAACCATTTTAGTGAATTATGTTCTGATCTACCTCAGTAGGTTCATCTACCATGTCTCTCTCCGTGCCTGCCTAACTCCTTTGCACAGTTCGGAACTACATTATGAGACACAGTGACACAATCCAAGTTATGCACAGCTTTGCTAAAACAGCTTGATAAAGGACATATGGACAATTGTGTAACATGTGCATGTGAGTAATCTCATGTGATTAATCATGTTTTATGGACTTTGAGACACTTATTGCTCCTTCTAATGAGTATCTCAACTATTACCAGGGTGAATACTCAGTTTCCATCTCTACAAATGTGTGGGAGTATATTTTCTGGCTGACAATAACCAGCTACAGCGCTGTGGCACACCAGCTACAACTACATTGAGGTGCACAACCAAGGGGCCTTTAAAAATTTAAAGCTTACACTGTGCTACAATGGCCATGATTGAATGTAGCTCTTATCCTGGCCTTTTAACCCTTAGATGCTGCATTCAATGGCTATCATGGCGTCATATAAGTTATACATAGTGGGGCAGATTTATTAAGAATGGGGCTTTGTACACCAGTCTTAATAAATGCCCTGGCAGCAGACTTTATGAGGAGTCTTCAGCTTGTTCATAAATAAGTCACATGCCCCAGTACCAGAATGGAGATCTACACCAGTTAGCTACTGGGGTAGATTTCCATTATACCTCACAGCAGAAAAAGAGAATTGCACCAAATGTGCACCACAATATTATCCCTCTATGCCAGAAAACTGGTGCAGAGGAATTGATATATTCTACCCAGTGAATGGGCTTCCTCTGTCACCCATATGTATCCTCACAAAACAATTACTTTCTCGTGTCCCCAGGCCTGTCATCTTAGTACTCCTATTAGACACTAAACAAATGTATCTGCAACAACCTAAAAATCAAATAAGAAAGAACAGGAAAACAATGTTAGAATACTAGTAGTTTGGAAAGTGATCAAAAAGTTATATGTATCACAAAATTATACCAATAGATACTATAGATTGTCTGTAAAAAAAAAAAAAAAAAAAAAGCATATTAACAGAAAATAAATATATTTTACACAAAGATATTAAATATAACGTGGAGTTACTGCATGCACTGAACAGTTTGTCAATATTTTTATTCGCCTGACATTACTATGTAACATCAGTGATCTGTCATTAATCTCACTTTCCTTGTTCATTGTCACACTATATCCATATATATATGCATATACAGTCATATGAAAAAGTTTGAGCACCCCTATTAATCTTAATCATTTTTAGTTCTAAATACTTGGGTGTTTGCAACAGCCATTTCAATTTGATATATCTAATAACTGATGGACACAGTAATATTTCAGGATTGAAATGAGGTTTATTGTACTAACAGAAAATGTGCAATATGCATTAAACCAAAATTTGACCGGTGCAAAAGTATGGGCACCTCTACAGAAAAGTGACATTAATATTTAGTAGATCCTCCTTTTGCAAAAATAACAGCCTCTAGTCGCTTCCTGTAGCTTTTAATCAGTTCCTGGATCCTGGATGAAGGTATTTTTGACCATTCCCCTTTACAAAACAATTCCAGTTCAGTTAAGTTTGTTGGTCGCCGAGCATGGACAGCCCGCTTCAAATTATCCCACAGATGTTCAATGATATTCAGGTCTGGGGACTGGGATGGCCATTCCAGAACATTGTAATTGTTCCTCTGCATGAATGCCTGAGTAGATTTGGAGCTGTGTTTTGGATCATTGTCTTGCTGAAATATCCATCCCCGGCGTAACTTCAAATTCGTCACTGATTCTTGTACATTATTCTCAAGAATCTGCTGATACTGAGTTGAATCCATGCGACCCTCAACTTTAACAAGATTCCCGGTGCCGGCATTGGCCACACAGCCCCAAAGCATGATGGAACCTCCACCAAATTTTACAGTGGGTAGCAAGTATTTTTCTTGGAATGCTGTGTTTTTTTGACGCCATGCATAACGCCTTTTTGTATGACCAAACAACTCAATCTTTGTTTCATCAGTCCACAGGACCTTCTTCCAAAATGAAGCTGGCTTGTCCAAATGTGCTTTTGCATACCTCAGGCGACTCTGTGGCGTGCTTTCAGAAACGGCTTCTTTCGCATCACTCTCCCATACAGCTTCTCCTTGTGCAAAGTGTGCTGTATTGTTGACCGATGCACAGTGACACCATCTGCAGCAAGATGATGCTGCAGCTCTTTGGAGGTGGCCTGTGGATTGTCCTTGACTGTTCTCACCATTCTTCTTCTCTGCCTTTCTGATATTTTTCTTGGCCTGCCACTTCTGGGCTTAACAAGAACTGTCCCTGTGGTCTTCCATTTCCTTACTATGTTCCTCACAGTGGAAACTGACAGGTTAAATCTCTGAGACAACTTTTTGTATCCTTCCCCTGAACAACTATGTTGAACAATCTTTGTTTTCAGATCATTTGAGAGTTGTTTTGAGGAGCCCATGATGCCACTCTTCAAAGGAGATTCAAATAGGAGAACAACTTGCAATTGACCACCTTAAATACCTTTTCTCATGATTGGATACACCTGGCTATGAAGTTCAAAGCTCAGTGAGGTTACAAAACCAATTTTGTGCTTCAGTAAGTCAGTAAAAAGTAGTTAGGAGTATTCAAATCAATAAAATGATAAGGGTACCCAAAATTTTGCACCGGTCAAATTTTGGTTTAATGCATAGTGCACATTTTCTGTTAGTACAATAAACCTCATTTCAATCCTGAAATATTACTGTGTCCATCAGTTATTAGATATATCAAATTGAAATAGCTGTTGCAAACACCCAAATATTTAGAACTAAAAATGATTAAGATTAATAGGGGTGCCCAAACTTTTTCATATGACTGTATATATTGCAGAGATACTGTATATATATAATAATAATGATATTTAAGAAATATGTTTCCTTTTCCATTTATCAAGCTCAATTCCTTTTTAACATATTAGTCTATGTATCAGGAGGGGGAAGGGGAGGAGAAGGCTGCAGGAAAAGGCACATTTATAGCTGCAGTTGCTACATGTACTGCTGTGTAAATGATGGAACCCTTTTGACACTACTGTATCTTCAAGACTTCACATTACCACTGCACAGAATGAGACATTAAATCAGATAACAGACTCCCCCTTCTCTGCATAGCTGGATATCAATATGGACTCTAATCAAAAGTATGAGTTAAGATAAGGAGTATGTGAGCAGCCTAATAGCTAGAAATAGAAATAGATTCTCTTAATGAGTTTCTTAATAAGTTTCTTATATTCATGTGTACTATTAATCAATGAAAAGTTTTATAATTGGAGGTTTGCTTTAAGTCTATGGAGAGAGGGGAGGAGAAAGAGGAGAGGACCTGCACTGGAGAGACATATAGAGGCTATAGAGGCGGTTTTACAGTTTTATTGCACAGCTGGGTTATCAGGAATTACTATATAGTCTTCTCCTGACAGAAATAACTCATTTAGCCATATCTCTGTATCTCTCCTTCTCATCTCCATTGACTTCATTGTTTCATTGTGCTTGTGTATGAAGTACAAACTGAAATCACTCAGATAAGAACTAAAGACAGGAGAAATACTTAAAAGACACAGACACTTTAGTGAAGTACATTGCAAAGTTTGTTTCCTTCACCTTCACTATTGATTTATGAAAATAAATAAATAAATAAAAGATCACTTACAACATAATAGAAAATTATCATTTTCTTTTTTGTCATTCTTAGTTTTGTCGAATAGTGTAAAGTATTTGCAAATATTGTGAACTATTGCCTAAATGTTAATAACACTATTAACTGCTCACAGTATAAATTCTTTACAGGAAATGATTCACAAACAATTGCAAATTATACAAGGACACTTCCTGTCTGCCTCGATAGTGTTGCAGCCCAATGTACTGCACATCAAGGCTCTGCAAGTAGTAGTTCACAACTAAGTAGGATACCAGGAGTTTAGACTTAATAGCATTGCACACTAGACATGCCCATTTTTATTCACAGATTATACCAGTACTTTGCTGGAGCTCTCATCAGTGCCATGAACATCTCTCAGTAACGATAATAATAATAATAATAATAATAATAATAATAAACATTATCCTTTAATAGTCCCACCATGGTGAAATTCAGTGTGATACAGCAGCAAAGATATGCAATGCAAAGATAAATAATACAAATACAATATATAAAAAAACGTTCCAAGGTAAAAAACTCATTCCAGTGATAGTAGACAGTCAGATAGAAAGGTACAGGTAAAAAGTAGTAGAGGGGGTATCACAACAGAAATATATTTCAGTTCTTTGTATGGCCTGATCTCCGCTTAGGTTGGTGTTGGTTGTACAGCCTAACCACAGCGGGGAGGAAATATTTCTGATAGCGCTCCTTCTCACACTTAGGGTGAAGTAGTCGGTCACTGACAGTACTGCCCAGTGCTGTCATGGTCTCATGCATGGGATGGTAGTTACTTTCCCGCATGGAGCTCACCACGGACAGTATCCTTCTGTCACCCACCACCTGCACAGCATCCAGGGGACTCCCATGGACAGAGATGCCCCCTCTATTCAGTTTTGTCGAGTTTATTTCTATCCCTAGTTGATATACTACTCCCCCGGCAGGCCTCTCTGAAGAAGATGGCTGATGCCACTACTGAGTTCAAAAAAGTCCTAAGAAGTGCCCCCTGGACTGCAAAGGCTCTCAGCCTCCTAAGCAGGTAAACCCTGTTGTGGCCCTTCCTGTACAGGACCTCCATGTGATCTGCCCAGTCCAGCTTATTATTGAGGAACACATCCAGGTACTTATAGATGTTGACAATCTCAATGCCCGTCCCCTGGATGTCCACTGGTTTAGGAGGGTATCTGCATTTACAAAAGTCCACCACCATCTCCTTGGTCGTCCCAGCATTAATCCTAAGGTGGATCCGCTGGAACCAGTCCACAAAATCCCGGTTCAGAGTCATCAGAATACTTCTGTAGGTAGCAGCTAGATGAGTTGCACATAAAATCTGCAGTGTACAGTGTGAAGAGGAAAGGGGCAAGAACTGTACCCTGAGGTGCCCCCGTATTACAGATCACGGTATATGACACACAGTCGCGGGCTCTCACATACTGAGGTTGATTTGTGAGGTAGTCTAGGATCCAATTGGAGAGGTGGTGGTCCACTAAAACAAGGGCCAGCTTATCTCTCAGTAGCCCCAGCTGTATGGTGTTAAAAGCACTGGAGAAATCAAAGAACATTATTATCACAGTGTTCCCTGGTTTCTCCAGATGAGTAAGAGCCCTGTGCAGAAGGTGGATGATGACATCATCCACCCCAATGCCTGCCCAATAAGCAAACTGGAGAGGGTCCATAGCCGGCCTCACTAGAGGGTGGAGATGTGTGAGAACCAGTCTCTCTAAGATCTTCATCAGGTGGATGTCAATGCTACGGGTCTATAGTCGTTAAAGTCCATAGGATGAGGTTTATTTGGAACCGTTACCACACAAGAAGATTTCCACAATTCAGGTACTATTTCCAGCTTCAGGATCAGATTAAACATACAGTACAGACCAAAAGTTTGGACACACCTTCTCATTCCAAGAGTTTTCTGTATTTTCATGACTATAAAAATTGTAGATTCACACTGAAGGCATCAAAACTATGAATTAACACATGTGGAATTATATACTTAACAAAAAAGTGTGAAACAACTGAAAATATGTCTTATATTCTAGGTTCTTCAAAGTAGCCAGCTTTTGCTTTGATTACTGCTTTGCACACTCTTGGCATTCTCTTGATGAGCTTCAAGAGCTAGTCACCTGAAATGGTTTTCACTTCACAGGTGTGCCCTGTCAGGTTTAATAAGTGGGATTTCTTGCCTTATAAATGGGGTTGGGACCATCAGTTGTGTTGTTCAGAAGTCAGGTGGATACACAGCTGATAGTCCTACTGAATAGAGTGTTAGAATTTGTATTATGGCAAGAAAAAAGCAGCTAAGTAAAGAAAAACGAGTGGCCATCATTACTTTAAGAAATGAAGGTCAGTCAGTCCGAAAAATTGGGAAAACTTTGAAAGTGTCCCCAAGTGCAGTGGCCAAAACCATCAAGCGCTACAAAGAAACTGGCTCATATGAGGACCGCCCCAGGAAAGGAAGACCAAGAGTCACCTCTGCTGCAGAGGATAAGTTCATCCGAGTCACCAGCCTCAGAAATCGCAGGTTAACAGCAGCTCAGATTAGAGACCAGGTCAATGCCACACAGAGTTCTAGCAGCAGACACACCTCTACAACAACTGTTAAGAGGAGACTGTGTGCAGCAGGCCTTCATGGTAAAATAGCTGCTAGGAAACCACTGCGAAGGACAGGCAACAAGCAGAAGAGACTTGTTTGGGTTAAAGAACACAAGGAATGGACATTAGACCTGTGGAAATCTGTGCTTTGGTCTGATGAGTCCAAATTTGAGATCTTTGGTTCCAACCACCGTGTCTTTGTGCGACGCTGAAAAGGTGAACAAATGGACTCTACATGCCTGGTTCCCACCGTGAAGCATGGAGGAGGAGGTGTGATGGTGTGGGGGTGCTTTGCTGGTGACACTGTTGGGGATTTATTCAAAATTGAAGGAATACCGAACCAGCATGGTTACCACAGCATCTTGCAGCGGCATGCTATTCCATCCGGTTTGCGTTTAGTTGAACCATCATTTATTTTTCAACAGGACTGTGATGATTCTGCCTAAATATGGCCATAACTCAGCTATATTTTGGTCTCTGGGTATAGGATATCCCTTCTTGCTTGCTTGCATACTGTGCGCAGCTACAAGCCTAGGTGCATATTGGCAGTAGCAGCCAGGCTTGAACAATAGGGCTCCATTGTATTCCTATACAGCCCTGGCTGATCAAACAATAGTGCATTGTTCAAGCCTGGGCTGTTGACCAGATATGACTGATAACAGTGTATCAACTCACTTTGTCTCATCTACATACAAAAGATCTGGACTTGATTGAATTATCTCATCAGACATACTGTCGCCGGTGACCTCATTCTGGGAGGGGGCATAAAGGGTATAAAAGATGAGGTAAGAGGTCTGTGGGAGGAGATTTATGCAGGAGACCATCACAGACTATCACTAAGAGATCATGCTATGAAGACTTTGAATGAGATGCTACTATGAGCAGGCAGGTTGGAATGCTGCTGCTGACGATGATGAGCCTACAAGAGACTGTGAGAGACTGTTATGAGAGCATGCAGGCGGGATTATCGTTTTAATGCCACATGCTGAAAAGCCTCCACTGGTGACTCACACATGCCATGTGTGAGCGTTGGACTATAGAACCACATCAAGGACATATGTGGTAAAGTAATTATTTCACCTTTTATCCCTTTTATTTTATTTGTACTGTATCTTGCAACTAGTAACTGTTAATGCTTGCATATGTCTGCATATCTGTTCTGATCTGTATATGTTAGATTTTAATACCGACCCATTTAGGGGTTAATAAATATATAAAATTTAGAAGGCTTGTCTTTATATTTATCTGGTGAACCCGGCACTCACTGGCGGTGAGTGTGGTTTTTATATGAAAGAGGACGCAGGGTGTGGCCAAAGCAGTTTGGCGCACAGAGCATCTTTCACATTGGTGGCAGCGTGGTGGGATCTTAGGATAAACGGTGTGTGTTGGTGACCTATATCACTCACATGCTGGGGATTATGGTAATCCTATGAGACAAGCTCGGTATTAAAGCAAGCATTAAGATACAGTGAAAGTTTGATACAGTGCTGTTCCCCTCCCTTATTCTTTTTATTCTATCCTATCTTTTATTTGGCAAATACCAGTGGATGGCTAGTGGGCTCAGAAGCAGATCTCCAGAACTGCTGAACCAGGCTTTTGGAGATCCTGAGCGTATGGCTGAAATGGAGGCAGCCACAGCTATGCAGAGTCCTGATTTTGGGGCTAGACCAGGAAGTGTGGCAAGCAGCCCGGTCCCAAGGATCACTTCACCAGGAGGAACCAGTAGCCTCAGCCTTGCTGGGGGAATGGCTTCAGTCTGTCAAATGGCCCTGCAGCACTTAAGCACCAGGGACCCTAACATATACCAGCAGGCGTTGCACTGGTTTCAGGAAGCTGTAGAACGAGAACGGCAGGCTGATCGTGAGGCTGCTGAGCGACAGGCAGAGAGAGAGAGGGAGGCTGCTGAGCGACAGGCAGAGAGAGAGAGAGGAAGGCTGCTGAACGACAGACTGCTGAGCAACAGGCCGAGAGGGAGTTTCAGCTTGAGCTCAAAAGGATGGAGCTCTCCCAGCAAGCGCAAACTCCAACAACCCTGCACAGACCCTCAAGTTGGAACGAGAGGCCAGGCCGGAGTTCACCACAGCCGTCTGTCGTCAGGTCGGGTGAGACACACTATGCCCCGGGTGGTCCCTCCCCTGTCCCAAGAACTCTGGGCACCCTAGTGACCTTCCCCAAACCCCAAGGGGAGGTGCGTTGGGGCCATGCCTGTAACCCGACAGGACATTTCAAGAAGGAGTGCCCCAACCGCCCTGAGAACTTCCCTGCTTCCCAAGCCACAGCAGGTGGCCCATCTGTGTATCTGGACGGGGGTGCAGGAAAAGGAATGCGGACTGTGGGACTATTCACTGATTTGCCTGCTAATGTACTGTTGGGAACTGATGTAGGACCTATGATGTCCCAATATGGGGTGGGGAGCAACCCAATTTACTGTGATGGACTGTCTATGATTAATTCTGATAATGTGTCTGTCATATCTGCAGAGAGGGCCCGTAACCCCCTCTCTGAGATAATTCCCATGGCAGTTAATGTAAATGCTAATGAGTTGCCTTCAGCTGAGAGCAGGGAAGATGCAACTGAACTTCCTGCAACCCAGCTCAGCAAAAATGTTAGTGATGCTTTGTTTCCTCCGGTGCTAGGAACCAATGAGACTAAGTCTGTAGACACACCCACATCTGCGGGGGCATCACCCTCCCAGCTTGTTAATCTGTCTACCACAAATCTCATTGAGGTCCAGTGTGAATTAACAATTGCTAATGAAGGTACTGTCAATGTAATTGCCAATGCTTGTTGTGAAAATGTACAGGGTAGCTCTTCCGAGTCACTGGAAGCGACTTCTACTATTTCGCCCAGTGTATCCGATAAGCACCCAACTACTGACCATGTGCCAGGTGGTCAGGTAGGCTATGGGGATCTCATGGCCGATCCAGGTGAGGGACGGACTGCCGGTAGTGCGGTGTTAGCCCGCAGCCAGAGTGCTACAAGGGTGGAGGGCGTTCCGACCCTTGAACCGTTGCCTACACCACCTGGAGTCGGTGCTGAGACCGCCATGACTAGCCTCACTCCCTTGAAGCCGGAGGAGTCCGGCCTGTATGAGACATACACATCTCTTCTGTCCAGTTCTATTCCAGGAGTGCCCATGGCCCAAGTGCAGATGGCATGGGGTACTGGAGATGTGATCCAAGAAGAGGGTATGTCCAATGTATTACCTGTCAATGTATTGTGGGGGGATGTTTTGGGGAAGCATGATCTCAGTCATTTGCCCAAATTATCACCATCACCCACCCAAGTACAGGGAGGACAGGGTCCAAATATACCTGTACCAGAACCAGAGGTGCCCCTAGGTGTGGAAGCAAAGGGGGAGGTGCAGAACCCCCTAGAACTCTCCCAACTAGCGGCTAGTGTGGGGAAGACCCTGAGAGAGCAGGCCAAGGGATGGGATCTCTGGAATGGTATCCCAAGGGCCTGAGGTCAGGAGTGTGGCTCCACAGGGTGCCAGTACTCAGAAAGCGGACCCAGAACAGGCAGGAGGTAGCCAAGTGTACATGGCTCAGAGCCTGGGCCTTAGAAGTGTCCCTAGTCAGACTAGAGAGAAAGAAGGGGCCGGCAGCTATGTAACATGCATCTCTCTTGTGTCTCACTCCAGCCAAGAGTTCAGAGATGCTGTCCAAGCTGACCCTAGTCTGGACATATTGAAGGCGCGTGGCGCTCAACCACCCTTAGAGTCTGACAAGGCCCGAGTCTGCTGGGACCCCGGGGGGAAGGTGAGAAAGCCTTGGGGCCAGAGCCTGAGGAGCTGGAGGCGGAGGTGCTTTCAGAAGAGGGGCGTAGGCCCCTACTTCCTGCAAGCCCCATCTAAAGGGGGAGGTGTGATGATTCTGCCTAAATATGGCCATAACTCAGCTATATTTTGGTCTCTGGGTATAGGATATCCCTTCTTGCTTGCTTGCATACTGTGCGCAGCTACAAGCCTAGGTGCATATTGGCAGTAGCAGCCAGGCTTGAACAATAGGGCTCCATTGTATTCCTATACAGCCCTGGCTGATCAAACAATAGTGCATTGTTCAAGCCTGGGCTGTTGACCAGATATGACTGATAACAGTGTATCAACTCACTTTGTCTCATCTACATACAAAAGATCTGGACTTGATTGAATTATCTCATCAGACGTACTGTTGCCGGTGACCTCATTCTGGGAGGGGGCATAAAGGGTATAAAAGATGAGGTAAGAGGTCTGTGGGAGGAGATTTATGCAGGAGACCATCACAGATATCACTAAGAGATCATGCTATGAAGACTTTGACTGAGATGCTACTATGAGCAGGCAGGTTGGAATGCTGCTGCTGACGATGATGAGCCTACAAGAGACTGTGAGAGACTGTTATGAGAGCATGCAGGCAGGATTTTTAATGCCACATGCTGAAAAGCCTCCACTGGTGACTCACACATGCCATGTGTGAGCGTTGGACTATAGAACCACATCAAGGACATATGTGGTAAAGTAATTATTTCACCTTTTATCCCTTTTATTTTATTTGTACTGTATCTTGCAACTAGTAACTGTTAATGCTTGCATATGTCTGCATATCTGTTCTGATCTGTATATGTTAGATTTTAATACCGACCCATTTAGGGGTTAATAAATATATAAAATTTAGAAGGCTTGTCTTTGTATTTATCTGGTGAACCCGGCACTCACTGGCGGTGAGTGTGGTTTTTATATGAAAGAGGACTCAGGGTGTGGCCAAAGCGGTTTGGCGCACGGAGGATCTTTCACAAGGACAATGACCCCAAACACACCTCCAGACTGTGTAAGGGCTATTTGACCAAGAAGGAGAGTGATGGGGTGCTACGCCAGATGACCTGGCCTCCACAGTCACCAGACCTGAACACAATCGAGATGGTTTGGGGTGAGCTGGACCGCAGGGTGAAGGCAAAAGGGCCAACAAGTGCTAAGCATCTCTGGGAACTCCTTCAAGATTGTTGGAAGACCATTTCAGGTGACTACCTCTTGAAGCTCATCAAGAGAATGCCAAGAGTGTGCAAAGCAGTAATCAAAGCAAAAGGTGGCTACTTTGAAGAACCTAGAATATAAGACATATTTTCAGTTGTTTCACACTTTTTTGTTAAGTATATAATTCCACATGTGTTAATTCATAGTTTTGATGCCTTCATTGTGAATCTACAATTTTTATAGTCATGAAAATACAGAAAACTCTTGGAATGAGAAAGTGCGTCCAAACTTTTGGTCTGTACTGTATATGTAATAATACCACACAGCTGGTCCCCACAAGTCTTAATTAGCCTTGCACTGATCCCATCTGGCCCAGTGACTTTCCTAGCCTTTATCATTTTCACCCCCTTTCCCACTTGGGCACGTGTGAAGATCAGACTGTGGTCTGCTGGCTTTACTCATTTAGTGGGAAATAGCAGCAAGGGGTGAGGTCAGTGTGGGAGAGGGGATTGAATGACATGCTGGGGTGGGAGGAGCTGGTGTGTGATCAAATCTATTGAAGATTAGATTTAGTTCGTTAAGCCAATTAACATCTGCTTCTACCTGGGAGACAAACTGTCTATGACCAGAAATTGACTTAAGACCTTTCCAGACTGCACTTATATCTTTTTTTTTCATTTGTTCTTCAATTTTTCTCTTATAATTGGCTTTTTCTTGCCTGATTTGATGCCTCAGCTCATTTTGTACCTCCCTCAGCCCCTCCTTGTCTATTGCCCTGAATGCCTTCTTTTTCTCCTTGAGTAGTGTTTTTATATCAGAATTAATCCATGGTTTGTTGTTGGAGAAGAACCTCACCACTTTTGTGGGTACCGTGGGTTCCACACAAAAATTAATGTAGTCCGTTATGCAGTGTGTGAGTCCTTCTATGTCTTCTCCATAGGAAACCTGCAACACTTCCCACGTGGTTGTGTCAAAACAATCTCTCAGAGCCTCATCACTCTCCTCGGACCATATCCTCACTGTGTGGGTGACAGCTGGTTCTCTACGTACAAGTGGCTTGTACACAGGTCGGAGATGCACTTGGTTGCGATCCAATCTTCCCAGGGGTGGTAGGGCTGATGAGTTATATGCCTCCCTCGCATTAGCAAAGAACAAGTCCAATGTTTTTTTATCTCTTGTGTGGCAAGTTACATACTGTGTAAGACTGGGCAGTGTGGATGATGGAGAGACATGGTGGAAATCTCCAGACACAAGAAGGAGAGCCTGGGGTGTAGGGACTGCAACTGGCTCACCGTGGCTTGTAGGACCTCACATGCAGCATCAGCTTTCACAAAGGGGAGGACATACAGTATGCAGCTATCATGATGACACGGTAAATAAAAAGGTCTCATGCTCGCAGCTAATAGTTCAATGTCCTTACAGCAAGTTTGCTCCTTAATCACAATGTGCCTAGAGTTACACCATCTATCATTCACAAATATCACCAGCCCTCCTCCTTTTCTCTTACCACTCTCCCTTGTCCTGTCCACCCGAAGGAGTTTAAAGCCATCCAAGGAACAAGAGTGTCCGGAGTAACTTTGGTGAGCCAAGACTCTGTAAACAGCATCGAGCTGCACTCCCAAAACTCCTGATGATGCCTGGTGAGAGCTGCCAGTTCGTCCATCTTATTCACAAGAGATCTCACATTGCCCATAATGATGGAGGGGAGAGCAGGTCTGAAACATCTCCTCCTAATCCTCCGAAGGGCACCATTTCTACACCCTCTTCTCTTCTTCCTCCTAAGTTCCTGGGGGATGTCTGGTCTAGTAGCATGCAGCCCTGCTGTGTCTCTAAGCTGCAACAGTTCATCCCTGGAGTAGACAAAAGAATCCTGGCCACAAGCAGGATCTCCTGACATGATAGTTCCCAGTGAAATCACAACAAAACAAACAAAAAGTATTACAAAAGTCCAAGTCCTCACATGGTTCTTCATAGTGCAATGCCCCTTACGTAGAGTGATAAGATAAAACAAAGAAAGGAAAAGAAGAGAAAGCTCAAGGTGAGCAGGATCTGCTGTAACAGGCTGCCACTCCAGCGGCACCACCTGATGCTCTCACTGTACACACAACTGCTTACTACAACAAAAATACCAGGAGTGCCAGTCAGATTCTTATATAGTCCAGCTTCACTCCCACGTAACCTTTGTAGTATTATGCGATGGTATCTGCACCTGTGCAAGACATCAGAGACTAGTGTAGTCCATGTGCCAGCTTGCAAAACAATACGTAGAGTGCAAATTAACAAATGTTATTAAGGGTAGAGTCCCTGCAAGGAAACATTAGTATATGAATACATAACACAAGAGACCATGTAAACTGAGCAACCTTGTCCATTTAACATAACTGGGTCAACAGCAATCCAATACTACTTTATAGTAATAAATCTGTGTTCCAACGCAGAGTTTGTAAGAGGAACTGGTACAGTGTTGCATGCAATCCAAACCACCCACTTAGAAATAGCCTAAAGTACCTTTCACATCATGCTCTTGAGATCTACTCTTCAATATATTGTCTTTAAAGACAGAGAGAATTGCATTTTGGCACAAGGGAGAAGGAAAACATTCCCTTTATTATGCCAAGCAAGATTCCTACTTTCCATATAGAGGGCTCATGCACCTCTGTGGAAACCCTATTATATACAATTCAAAACGGAGGCATACTGCTGCAGTGTGCATTAACCTTTACAAGAACAAAAAATAATACCCACCTAAAACCAAATCTGCATTTCAATATGCTTGTCCTAAAATACAGTTGGTTTACATTTATATATCTGTGCATGCTATATTCATATACTGTTTGTTCTCTGACTGCAAATACTGTATGTTACTAAATAATTTAAAATAAAGGAATCTCTGCCTTATATTGCATTTTCTTAATAGATTACATTAATTTTACATCCTTTATTTCCTATAGGAAGTTGTCAAGGCTATTATTTCATTATGTTTAATGTGTACTATATCCATCTGCTTCCCTACTTTGTATTCCCTGTGCAAGTCCATTATTGGATACATCCACCTGCAGAGTCACTGCCTTTGTTGTATCAATTAATTTAAGAACTGGGGTTTCAATTACAAACTCTCTGAGTCACTCAAGCACTTTCTGATTGACATGTTCCCAATTTCACTGCTCTTTTGTCTCGCTAGCTTCTAATAAACCAATCACTATGAGACATTGCATACACTTAACAAGTTCAATTATCATTCCACAACAGCTTTCCCACAACGGCTCTCTGTTTATGTTCTGGCACATATTTTTATTTTATTTTATTTTCATTTCATATGCTTGAATTTAGTATGTGTCCACAACCTTCACAGTTACCGTTTACAATATTGAAAAATAATTGAAATTCATGTGAAAAACAGCAAGACCTATCCTGCTTAACACTATAGCATCACCCATGTTTGTGACTTACGGTTGAGAACACACTTGGCATTCCTGCAGCAGGTTAGCCACTGCATACTTATTTGCAGCTACAGTAATCTATAGCAATGCACAGTAGCAGCATAGTGGATGACATTTAACAAAATCACATCCACATGCTGCAACCGTACAATAACTTGCACTGCAGATTTTAAGCTTGTGGCATGTTCATTGCTGCTGCAGATTTTATCAGTAGCTTTTAGCTTTTGCAATAGAGGTAAGTGAATCAACACAAAAGGAGATTTATGCTGTTGGTGATTTCGTTGCGACTACTTTCAGGTAACATGCTGCCATATTTTCCTGACAGAAATTCACCAGTGTGTCCACTATATTGCTTTTTCTCTCAAAAGCAATAAGATACAATAGTCTCTCAATATACAATATTAATTAGAGCCAGGGCAGGCATTGTATGCTGAAAATATTAAATGTAAGTGAAACCACAAATAAATAGTAACTAGTTGGTAATTGGTAAATGTGAAAGATAAAAAAAATGCTAATTTTGCACATAGTAATTCAATTGTGCAGTTGAGTATAAAAAAAAATATGTATTTTATTCATTAGAGAAGAATGCCCTTCTTCACTTAGTGTTTCCTTTCCTCCTCCTCCCTCACTCTTAAACTTCTTATTCACTCTGAAATCTCTACTAAATCCATCTTGGTCTTCCAATATAAACCATCATCTCTGAAAAGATTCCATATTAGTCCATTGAGAGCGGAGGGGGATAGATATCTGAGACACCTATAGACATGGTGCTGCAGCTAACAGTGCATTTTCTATGTAACCCCAAGTACTTTATTTACATCACTACTATTGAATACTTCTCCATAATGTTCAATATGGGGAACTGATGCTGTTTCAAAGCAAAATCTTCAGTTTTCTTAATGTGCTGTCAATGGGAGACATCACTTTATCTAATCTCTTCTTACTAGCTCAGAAAAAGCTGAGAATTAAAAACAGCAGTTAAAACTGTGCAAAAATAAAGAATACAAGTTGCATACTAGCCAAATATGGTGTTGTTTCTCATGTACACACAGCAGCTTTTTCTGTAAAGTCACCTGAAACAGATTGTACCATTTAAACTTAGCATAGGATAATTAGGGAGTTTTAATGGAGGCCATAAGGGAAGAGGAAAGGTGTTCTTTTGTATATATACTGTACTATAAGGTTCAACTCTGGTGGCTGTTATATTGTAAACTGCTCTACCCTAAATTGTTCTTACGCATACATTGTGATATATATATATATATATATATATACAGTACAGACCAAAAGTTTGGACACACCTTCTCATTCCAAGAGTTTTCTGTATTTTCATGACTATAAAAATTGTAGATTCACACTGAAGGCATCAAAACTATGAATTAACACATGTGGAATTATATACTTAACAAAAAAGTGTGAAACAACTGAAAATATGTCTTATATTCTAGGTTCTTCAAAGTAGCCACCTTTTGCTTTGATTACTGCTTTGCACACACTTGGCATTCTCTTGATGAGCTTCAAGAGATAGTCACCTGAAATGGTTTTCACTTCACAGTTGTGCCCTGTCAGGTTTAATAAGTGGGATTTCTTGCATTATAAATGGGGTTGGGACCATCAGTTGTGTTGTTCAGAAGTCAGGTGGATACACAGCTGATAGTCCTACTGAATGGAGTGTTAGAATTTGTATTATGGCAAGAAAAAAGCAGCTAAGTAAAGAAAAACGAGTGGCCATCATTACTTTAAGAAATGAAGGTCAGTCAGTCCGAAAAATTGGGAAAACTTTGAAAGTGTCCCCAAGTGCAGTGGCCAAAACCATCAAGCGCTACAAAGAAACTGGCTCACATGAGGACCTCCCCAGGAAAGGAAGACCAAGAGTCACCTCTGCTGCAGAGGATAAGTTCATCCGAGTCACCAGCCTCAGAAATCGCAGGTTAACAGCAGCTCAGATTAGAGACCAGGTCAATGCCACACAGAGTTCTAGCAGCAGACACATCTCTACAACAGCTGTTAAGAGGAGACTGTGTGCAGCAGGCCTTCATGGTAAAATAGCTGCTAGGAAACCACTGCTAAGGACAGGCAACAAGCAGAAGAGACTTGTTTGGATTAAGGAACACAAGGAATGGACATTAGACCTGTGGAAATCTGTGCTTTGGTCTGATGAGTCCAAATTTGAGATCTTTGGTTCCAACCACCGTGTCTTTGTGCGACGCTGAAAAGGTGAACGAATGGACTCTACATGCCTGGTTCCCACCGTGAAGCATGGAGGAGGAGGTGTGATGGTGTGGGGGTGCTTTGCTGGTGACACTGTTGGGGATTTATTCAAAATTGAAGGAATACTGAACCAGCATGGTTACCATAGCATCTTGCAGCGGCATGCTATTCCATCCGGTTTGCGTTTACTTGGACCATCATTTATTTTTCAACAGGACAATTGCCCCAAACACACCTCCAGACTGTTTAAGGGCTATTTGACCAAGAAGGAGAGTGATGGGGTGCTACGCCAGATGACCTGGCCTCCACAGTCACCAGACCTGAACCCAATCGATATGGTTTGGGGTGAGCTGGACCGCAGAGTGAAGGCAAAAGGGCCAGCAAGTGCTAAGCATCTCTGGGAACTCCTTCAAGACTGTTGGAAGACCATTTCAGGTGACTACCTCTTGAAGCTCATCAAGAGAATGCCAAGAGTGTGCAAAGCAGTAATCAAAGCAAAAGGTGGCTACTTTGAAGAACCTAGAATATAAGACATATTTTCAGTTGTTTCACACTTTTTTGTTAAGTATATAATTCCACATGTGTTAATTCATAGTTTTGATGCCTTCAGTGTGAATCTACAATTTTTATAGTCATGAAAATACAGAAAACTCCTGGAATGAGAAGGTGTGTCCAAACGTTTGGTCTGTACTGTATATACAGTGGGGAAAAAAGTATTTAGTCAGCCACCAATTGTGCAAGTTCTTCCACTTAAAAAGATGAGAGAGGCCTGTAATTGACATCATAGGTAGACCTCAACTATGAGAGACAAAATGAGAAAACAAATCCAGAAAATTACATTGTCTGATTTTTAAAGAATTTATTTGCACATTATGGTGGAAAATAAGTATTTGGTCAATAACAAAAGTTCATCTCAATACTTTGTTATATATCCTTTGTTGGCAATGACAGAAGTCAAACGTTTTCTGTAAGTCTTCACAAGGTTGACACACACTGTTGCTGGTATGTTGGCCCATTCCTCCCTGCAGATCTCCTCTAGAGCAGTGATGTTTTGGGGCTGTCGCTGGGCAACATGGACTTTCAAATCCCTCCAAAGGTTTTCTATGGGGTTGAGATCTGGAGACTGGCTAGGCCACTCCAGGACCTTGAAATGCTTCTTATGAAGCCACTCCTTCGTTGCCCTGGTGGTGTGCCTGGGATCATTGTCATGCTGAAAGACCCAGCCACGTTTCATCTTCAATGCCCTTGCTGATGGAAGGAGGTTTGCACTCAAAATCTCACGATACATGGCCCCATTCATTCTTTCATGTACACGGATCAGTCATCCTGGTGTTACTGACGGTAGCCTTAGTTACGTTAGTCCCAGCTTTCTGCAGGTCATTCACTAGGTTCCCCCGTGTGGTTCTGGGATTTTTGCTCACCGTTCTTGTGATCATTTTGACCCCACGGGGTGAGATCTTGCGTGGAGCCCCTGATCGAGGGAGATTATCAGTGGTCTTGCATGTCTTCCATTTTCTGATTATTGCTCCCACAGTTGATTTCTTCACACCAAGCTGCTTGCTTATTGCAGATTCAGTCTTCCCAACCTGGTGCAGATCTACAATTTTGTTTCTGGTGTCCTTCCACAGCTCTTTGGTCTTCACCATAATGGAGTTTGGAGTGTGACTGTTTGAGGTTGTGGACAAGTTTCTTTTATACTGATAACAATGTCAAACAGGTGCCATTACTACAGGTAATGAGTGGAGGACAGAGGAGCCTCTTAAAGAAGAAGTTACAGGTCTGTGAGAGCCAGAAATCTTGCTTGTTTGTAGGTAACCAAATACTTATTTTCCACCATAATTTGCAAATAA
Source organism: Leptodactylus fallax (assembly GCA_947044405.1). NCBI lineage: Eukaryota > Metazoa > Chordata > Amphibia > Anura > Leptodactylidae > Leptodactylus > Leptodactylus fallax. Next base: position 299,651 of record CAMRHE010000469.1, read on the forward strand.
ATTCTTAAAAAATCAGACAATGTGATTTTCTAGACATGTTTTCTCATTTTGTCTCTCATAGTTGAGGTCTACCTATGTCAATTACAGGCCTCTCTCATCTTTTTAAGTGGGAGTACTTGCACAATTGTTGGCTGACTAAATACTATTTTTCCCCACTGTGTATATATATATATATATATATATATATATATATATGTATATTTAAAGCACACCTCCAGTTATAAACAACTTTTCATAAATTAATAGTGCATTTTAATATAAGAAACTTTGTAAAATATCTTTGTAAGGGAATTGCCAGTTGAGCAATTCCCCAGTGCTGCTACTGAAACCTGGGAGGAAGGGAATGACAGAGACAGTGAGTCCTACACTCAACCCAGCCCCTGTCCCTACCTACCTGCCTCAACTGTCCTAATGACAGGGACAACTGGGAGACAGTCCCTTCTTAGATAAGTGACAACACAAAACGTGAACAAGACAAAACAACAGAAGAGGAATCAGAAAGCCAAGAGTCAAAGCCAAAAGCAGTAACAAATCACAATCCAAAAGAGTAGTCACAAGAAAAGTCAAAGGTCAGAAGTATAATACAATAGCAAGAGAACGCTTGGCAAGGACAGAGTCACAATAGCCAGCAACCATGTGTGGGCTGATGGGCTGTAAATAGGAAGTCCAGAACCAACCCCAGATTTTATTGGCAGATAGGCTGTCATTCACAAAGCCAGGTTGAGATTAACTATTAAAGGAGCAGAGGGAAACAAAGGAGTAAGAGATGGGTGTGGTGGAAAATCAATTACAGAGGTGAGGGAATATAACAAAGTTCAGACAGGGTACTACAAGAACCTAAAGCAAGGAATTATAGCTGGACATGCCTCCTGCACCGTAGCATGTGGCTGGAGGATAGCGTCAAAGTCCGAACGGGCTCAGACGTTACAATCTTATTGAAGATATCTGTTTCCTTCATGACTTCACCACTTATTAAGCTGTTCTGCTTCTCCTTATCTTCAATCTGACTGCTTGTTTACCTGTCATTCGTCCCCATATTCAGTCTCACACACAGAGCTCTATAGAGAAGGGAGGGGGAGTAGGAAGCTGCTGCCATTGGTTATTTGATTTATTGTCTCATTCTGAGCACTAGTAGCCTCTTATTTACAATGAAGCAGGGTTAAACACGCACACACACTAAGTAGCAGAATGAAGAAACAGCAATTATTTGAGTGACTTTTCTATCCCCCCTTCACTATTCATAGATTAATATGTAGAAAGTAACTTTGACTGAAAAGTGGAGAAGAAAACATATTTTAACAACATATATTTCAATGTTTCATATACTAATCTGCACTATTCATTTGTGAAAAGTTGTCTATAATTGGAGGGACCCTTTAACTCAGGGACCCTCACCATTTTTTACTTTTCAATTTCCACTTTTGCTCTTTGCTGTACAGTTCTTGCAGCAGCTACAAGTATTTTGGTGTATTATACTGTCCTGTGCTGTATAGGTGCTACTATTGTGTGCATTCAGCCAATAAACTTTTACGGAGTTCACAGTTAAACAGTGATGCTGATTGACTATAAGAGATTACAGAAGTCAGATATCTTTCAGCCAATCATGCATGTGGTGTTAATGACACACACATGACAACTGGCTTGATATCTTGGGCAACTGCATGCGCCCCATTGAGTGCTGCTGTTCAGGGTCATCGTAAATTGAGGCTGCATTCAGCTTACCATGGCTTGTGAGAGGCCAGCGTAAGTCCTATTTATTGCATGTTAGGGTCATTGTATGTCAAAGGCCATTGTATATTTAAATAACGTATAACTGAAGATATAATTGATTTCATAAACAGAGATAAACACCACGTAACTCACATTCTTTTTAAAAAATGTCTGAAAACTTTTTAATCTTAAGAATAGCCTACTCGCGGATGCTAGAAACAGCAAATAATAGCAAACGCTATATGAACATTAAAATACATAGAAATGAATGCTACATAACACCTTGTATAATACATAATACAGTACTTTAAATTTAATAAATTGATCATTATGCACATGTAAAGCTCTTGTAATAATGAAACGGTGCCTACCTGATGAAGTGACATGAATGAGGTACAGTAGTTGCTGTGATGTAGTGCTGGGCTTCAATCACTTAAAATCATTCACAGCTTCACTCCATAAATTCTTCCAGCAAGCATTTACAGACTCTGGTTTTAAACCATCCATTGCTACTTTTATAAATAATATGGCAACAGCTATATTGAATGTTTTCCAGCCGTACATTATGTCAAGATTAGGATATGCATTAATTGCTGATCAAATGCGATCAAAAACCAGGTCGGTGTATGTGGCCTTGACACACCGAATAACTCCCTGGTCAAGTGGCTGAAGCGATGAGATTGTGTTTGGTGGTAGAAATACAACCTCAATGTTCTCATTTGCATAGCAAGCAGATTCAGGATGGCCAAGTGCATTATCTATTATTAACAACTTTAAATGGCAACCCTTCCTGTTCCAAAGTTTTTGTTCACTTCTGGGATGAAGCATTGGTGAAACCATTCCATAAACAAGACTGATGTCACCCAAGCTTTTTGGTTATATTGCCAAAAGTCAGGCAGAAACTTGTTTTTATTTTTGAGAGCATGTGAGTTATTTGCTCTGTATACAACAGCTGACTTTATCATATGACCTACAGCATTGCCATGTAGTTAATCTGTCCTTCCATACTTTATGCTGTGGTGCCTGATCTGCACTTATATAAATGTATGTTCTGTCAGGCACCTTTTTCCTGTCTCATCACAGTTATAGACGTCCTTTGGATGGTATCTTTTCTCTTTTATCAACTCCTTTAACTCTCATGGAAATATGGCAGCAGCCTTCTCGTCTGTAGATGCAGACTCCCCAGTAATTTTTATATTTTTCAGACCAAACCTATTCCTAAATCTGTGTAGCCATCCCGTACAGGCATTAAATGGAGTCAGTTGGTGTCACCAGATTCAAGAGATCCCCTGCTACAGTCTTAGTATAGGCTCAATGCTTTCTGATGCAACACATTACCATCACTTGGTACACATTTTTTTGTTCATATCTTCCACCCCCAAATTTAATGTTCTTTTCACTTTAACTAAACACTTGTCACAAACTGTGGCTGTAATGTTGGCAGTTTGAGGCTTGAAAGTAGAGCAAATCTCCTTTTCATTTTTCACAATTTCACGTATGTAAGATTCATTTTTACTATACATTCTAGCAACCTCTGCATATGACTTTTTTTTCTTTAACTATTAAATCAAGAATGGTCAGCCTTTCACTTAAAGGAAGCACTCTCCGACTTCTCTTCTGCCCATCCAGCGTGCCAAATGGTGTGCCAAAATCACTTCTGCACTTTGGAGTTATACTGCACCTCATTTCACTAGACACGATCAGCATCCTGGTGGGACCACATATGATGTCACTGTACCATCACTGACTGTGATGCAGAGCATGATTAACGTCAGAAGCGGGGCTATAAATGATGCCATCATGAGTTGCGATGATACAGGAAGCGCAGTGGTCTGCCTGTATAAGCGGTTGTTAACCGCATTAAGTGAAACCACGGTTAATGAAACAGTAAATATATCTATTGATATCTAGATTTTTACTAATAAATATGCCTGTGACATTTCCAAAGGTGATATTTATAGACCCATACATGCATGTATTTATGAAGTTGCCCACGTTTTGCTCCACAGGAATATTAACCAGTGCAGTAATCTAATATAGATACAGAATAATAAAAACCTGTGCATGGAGAAAGTGTGTGGGAATAAAGTGTACATATGGCTACTTTCTTGTCAAGTATTCAATTCAAGCTTATTGATAAATCAGGGCTCCTAGACAACTAGCATAATCTCTTTCATTGAACAGGCTTCTCTATAATGGCCGATATATATAATGTATAATGATGCCCTTCTGAGTTTTGCCCTATTTAAATTCAGTTAGTTTAGGATAAAAGCATTTCTATAGAAAACTAATGTGTTCGGCTCGTGAACCGGAGATTGTTTCTTTAATTTACCAGCTGCTGCAAATTATTTTCTTCTGATGATTTGGAATTTCATTATCTGCCAGCCCCCCAAACTGTGTGTTTCTTATTGCCTTCTGTGCGCAAATAGCCCACCTGTTTCTAATTTGTCAATCTACACAAGCCCGCATTAGCCTCTTTACATTGCACATCGCAGCTGCTGGACTACTGTCTTTGTACATCAGTAACCCTGTCATATACCATATTGCTAAGGTGACAGATTAACCAGCTACAGCTATACTGACATCTGAAAACACAAAGGTGTTGTATACTAAATACAATCCAATGAAACACTCTTAAAATAATTAAGGCACAATTTCTACAATTTAATCTCCTTTTTAATCATACATTTATAATATTTATCCAAGACATGTACCGAGCAATAATTATGGGTCATTAATAATGAAACTACAGTTTATTTACTATGTACAATTATACCAGCTATCAAAGTGATGCATGGAATATAAGTGAAGAGCTTTGTATACACTGGCGAGTTCTTTGTGCCTTTTCTTTGTTTGATTATGATTAATTTATACAGGCCCATGGTAGATTGTTTTATTTGATTTGCTCTTTTACTGTTGGTTTTATAGCCTAGCCTCAGCTCATGGTTATTGGAGCCCAATGAATGGAAATTTGTTGGATTAAATATTGTGCAAGGTTGAGTTTCACATATTTTTGGTATCTAATTAAATAAAGTGAGCCAAGGCATGTGTGACCAATAACAACAAACTGTAAAAGTCCTATAATAGACTAAAGCTTTGGACACCAGATTTTTGTGTGTTTGTAACTGCTGTGAAATGGAGCCAGTGGAAGCAATGCATAGTAGAAATTTTATTGTCTGATCCGTACAGATGGGATGAGACCATAATACGCAACCCATCTGCCTGCTGAGCTTGCTGCAAAGCCATATAGCTGTTCAAAAAAGAAGTGGGAAAGGGACCAGTCAAGCAATTTGGGAGCTCAGTAGGCTTTCTATGTGCTCTGATAACTTGTATTGTAAAGAGCGAGTTTATGACCGTAAAGGTCAGTCCAGGTTATTGTATGCCAGTGCTTCAAACAGGCCAAAGTATACTTAGTATCAAAAACTTTGCATGGTATAATTATAAAATATCACCAACAAAGACATACAATGAATCTTTCACTAAAGGTACATACTGTACTTTATCCTCTCTCTAACTAGAACATGCTATAGATGCTGTTACACCAAGATTGCCTTTTTGCCCTATTCCTTACTGCATATTTATGCATATTAACACATAAGACATCACATAGCAGAGAACTACATATGGTACCTATAATAAAGTACAGTGAGTACAGAAAGTATTCAGACCTCTTTAAATTTTTCACAATTTGTTTCATTGCAGCCATTTGCTAAAAGCAAAAAAGTTCATTTTATTTCTCATTAATGTACACTCAGCACCCCATCTTGACAGAAAAAAAAAACAGAAATGTAGATATTTTTGCAAATTTATTAAAAAAGAAAAACTGAAATATCACATGATCAAAAGTATTCAGACCCTTTGCTCAGTATTGAGTAGAAGCCCCTTCCTTTTGAGCTAGTACAGCCATGAGTCTTCTTGGGAATGATGCAACAAGTTTTTCACATCTGGATTTGGGGACCCTCTGCCATTCTTCCTTGCAGATACTCTCCAGTTCTGTCAGGTTGGATGGTGAACGTTGGTGGACAGCCATTTTCAGGTCTCTCCAGAGATGCTCAGTTGGGTTGAGGTCAAGGCTGTGGCTGGGCCAGTCAAGAATGGTCACAGAGTTGTTCCGAAGCCACTCCTTTGTTATTTTAACTGTGTGCTTAGGGTCATTGTCTTGTTGCAAGGTGAACGTTCGGCCCAGTCTGAGGTCCAGAGCACTCTGCAAGAGGTTTTCTTCCAGGATATCTCTGTACTTGGCTGTATTCATCTTTCCTTCAATTGCAACCAGTCATCCTGTCCCTGCAGCTGAAAAACACCTCCATAGCATGATGCTACCACCACCATGTTTCACTGTTGGGATTGTATTGGGCAGGTGATGAGCAGTGCCTGGTTTTCTCCACACATACCGCTTAGAATTGACGCAAAAAAGTTCAATCTTCGTCTCATCAGACCAAAGAATCTTATTTCTCATAGTCTGGGAGTCCTTCATGTGTTTTTTGGCAAACTCTATGCGGGCTTTCATATGTCTTGCACTGAGAAGAGGCTTCCTTCGGGCCACTCTGCCATAAAGCCCTGACTGGTGGAGGGCTGCAGTGATAGTTGACTTTGTGGAACTTTCTCCCATCTCCCTACTGCATCTCTGGAGCCCAGCCACAGTGATCTTTGGGTTCTTCTTTACCTCTCTCACTAAGGCTCTTCTCCCACGATTGCTCAGTTTGGCTGGACGGCCAGGTCTAGGAAGAGTTCTGGTCGTCCAAAACTTCTTCCATTTAAGGATTATGGAGGCTACTGTGCTCTTAGGAACCTTGAGTGCTGCAGAAATTCTTTTGTAACCTTGGCCAGATCTTTTCCTTGCCACAATTCTGTCTCTGAGCTCCTTGGGCAGTTCCTTTGACCTCATGATTCTAATTTTGCTCTGACATGCACTGTGAGCTGTGAGGTCTTATATTGACAGGTGTGCCTTTCCTAATCAAGTCCAATCAGTTTAATTAAACACATCTGGACTCCAATGAAGGAGTAAAACCATCTCAAGGAGGATCAGAAGGAAATGGACAGCATGTGAGTTCAATATGAATGTCACAGCAAAGGGTCTGAATACTTATGACCATGTGATATTTCAGTTTTTCTTTTTTAATAAATTTGCAAAAATATCTACATTTCTGTTTTTTTCTCTCAAGATGGGGTGCTGAGTGTACATTGATGAGAAATAAAATGAACTTTTTTTGCTTTATCAAATGGCTGCAATGAAACAAAGAGTGAAAAATTTAAAGGGGTCTGAATACTTTCCGTACCCACTGTATGGATGCAATCTATGGGAATATATTATACATGCAAAGGTATAGTGTGCAACAACATTTATCAACCACTTAGTTACAAGTTATATAATGCTATGTCTTGGCTCTAGGAAGCTGCATAGAGGGACAGTTAAAGGAAAAGTGTTATTTAAATTAGATGTAATGAGGGACAAACAACAAAAGAGATTACATAGTAGGTTTAATTAACAGTTTAAATTCTTCTCAGCAGTATATCAGTCTTTATATACAATTTATAGTACAGAGAACTGCAGAAACATTATTGTATTTGCCAAGCATATGTATAGGGAGGGCATATAGTCTCCAGAGTCTCCGAGTCTCCAGATTATAGCAAATATAAATTAGTAATACATTTTCATATCACATTTGTATCTGCAAAAAAAATCATTTCTATACAATATAAAATGTCAGCTCATACAATCCTCCTAGAGACTGTAACAGACATCTTTTGGAGTTCTTGGGCTACTGTCTAGCCACATAATGATAGACAATAAGACATGAGCTAAAAACAATCTTTAGTTAATCTACTAAAACATACACGTGGTGAGACCAAGACTGAAACAGCTACCAAGTGCAAAATATTAAATGCTATGCATCATTTGATTATTGCTTGCCCAGGACAAGTTTGGCATTTCTATTTTTAAAATCTTAAAATCTACTTATTCAAAAGATATGGCCCCTCAAAGTTATATGTAAATTAGCTCTTACTCATCAAGTGGGCAGGAACCTTTGAACCTTATTTTTTTTTATATATATATATATATATATATATATATATACACCAAGTATAAGAACTTCTTTAAATTATATGACAAAGAGACTATTTGACTATTTTTTTGTCCACAAGTGGTGTCCGACTTGGAAAAATCATTAACAGTGTTTCACATACTGTCAATTTATTTATCCTATTTAGAGTTACAAGATACATTTTATTATATTCGATAGCAGTAAAATTTTATTCTGTCTTTTTTGTTGCCTTCTGAGAACTAGGATAATGGAAAGTTTCCCATATTATGTTATTATTTGTGTTGGTGTTCTGGTCTTAGTTTAATGTTTTGATGGTCTTTTGTACTTATCTTGAGGATACTATATGTTTTTAGAGCATTTTAGCTATTAGAGAGGGTGTTCTACTCCATGTCCTCCTCTATGAGCTAATGTCAAAAGTAATTTCTATTGCATCTCTCAGCACTTTAGAACTATAGGGCTATAAACAATATGTGACTAAGATTAGTGTTAGACCATCATAGCTTTCTAGAGATAAAGTGGTCTACAGTAGATAGTCCTATACCAAATCTGGCAATCAATTTGAAGTATTTTATTTTTTTGTGAAATACTCGAGGTTCGGTTGATGTCGGGATTTATTATGATTACCATATTTGGATTCAGGAAGAAATCTTCCCCTAATTTGGCATAAATGTAATTGGCATAAATATGGCAGGGATTTGCTTTCCTCTGGATTAACAGTGTAGCATTATACTCTATGTAGGTTGGACTTGACAGACTTGTTTCATTTTATACCTTATTAACTATGTAGCTATTTAACTACAACTATTGAAAAGGCAATTCATTAAATGATTCTATATAAAAAAAAAACCTTAAGAATATTTAAATGAAATATTTCAAAACATCTTCCTAATAATGTTTTTAATAATATTTTTTAGTTTATTCTTTCTCAGTTGAAGACTAGAAAAATCTAAATTAGTAAAAATAAATACAACTTTTATCTCAAAGCAAAACTGTTAAAAAAACTGTTTTAAAAATTGTTATAAAAAAAGAAAACAAGTAAAAGTTACACCATGTTTAAGGTTTATGTTAAACTGTCTACCATTTTGAAAAACTATAGTGCATAGTATTTTTTAAATTTTTATGGAAAATGCAGCCCACTGTGCTTTTCAGTCTGTCATGTCCCATAAATTATTTGACTATTATAGCATACTTTGGTCATTAAAGGTTTTAGGCATTTCCTTATATTTGTTAAGCCTCATACATTGACAGTACATAGATATAGTCATGGCTGTAAGTGTTGGCACCCTTGAAATTTTTCCAGAAAATGAAGTATTTCTCCCAGAAAATTATTGTAATTATATATGTTTTGTTATACACATGTTTAGTTCATTTTTGTGTATTGGAACAACCCAAAAAACTGTGGAAAAAAAGACAAATTGGACATAATTTCACACAAAACTCCAAAAACGGGCCAGACAAAATTATTGGCATCTTTTCAAAATTGTGGGTAAATAACTTTGTTTCAAGCATGTGATGCTTGTTCAAACTCACCTGTGGCAAGTAACAGGTGTGGGCAAGATAAAAATAACACGAAAAAATCCCAGAGGAGTGATCTATATGACCAATGGGACAGATCACAAAAATATCGCAAGTAGCTGCGATTTTTTTGCGATTTTTTTTTTTCTGCACCCATTGACTTGAATCTAAATATACAAAAATGTAAATATACAAAAGAACAACTGTTATTTGTTTCCATGCTTTTTATTTTTGTTATGAAAATAATAAAAAAATACAAGGAATAAAAGAATTCCACACATATTTACAATAGGCTGCTGTGGGGGGCTGCGTGTGTGTGTGTGTGTGAGTGGCATGTCCTTCTTGTGTGACTAGCATTTCAGCACTCACTCAGCAGTCTGTCTGCACTGTCGGAACATACCTGGCACTGCCTGGGTATGTCCCTGGTACATTTGCCACACGTGTATTTGTAGCAGTCAACACATCTCTCAGTTGCACAATTGTTCGTGCATCGATGGTTGACCTGACACTTCGCCCTTTTGCCAGGGCTGGGTGTGGAAGGTTGTTGCCGAAGGAGTTTCTCCTTGCATGCCTTCTTTTCAGTCACATGAGAGCCACCTAACTCTTTTGCAAGCTCAACCAGGAAGTCCACCCGTCTCTCCTGCACCCCAGTGCATGCCTGATAAAGAACATGAGCATTCAGTGCTGCCATGTCAATCATGTTGTAGAACACGGTGACTGGCCATCTCCGTGTTCCTGCACGCACGCTGTACTCCCGCACCATTTGGTCCATTACATCCACACCGCACTTTGTGTGGTTGTATTGTGTGACCGTGTTTGGCTTCCTTTTGTTGGTATCCTCAGTCTCAACCACGCTGTGCATGCTGCTGAGAATGTAGACGGCCTTCTTTCATTTGGGTGCATACACTGTCAGTGTGGCACCAGTGGTTGAAAACACCTGAGTGGTGAATTCAGTGCGGTCCATCTGTCTAGCGGATTGAGGAATTTCCCGGCGACTCTTGTTGACTGTGCCGAGGATAGTGGTTTTCCGGCTAAGCAGTCGTTGTGCAAGTGACAATGATGTAAAGAAATTGTCCGTGGTTACAGTTCTGCCCTTGTCCATGAATGGTTCCATCAGCCTCATCACTACAGTTTCGGACAGTCTCTCCCCGCTGGGACGACTGGGGTCCTTGCCAAGATATGGGAGGACATTACGGATGTACTTTGATTTCAAGTCGCAAGCCACCCAAAACTTGATGCCAAACTTGTCTGGTTTTGTTGCAATGTATTGCAGAAAACAGCAGCGAGTCTTTGACGGGAAAAGCTGTTCATCAATAGTGATGTATCAACCAGGGTTGTAGGATGCGATGCAGTTGGTGACAAACGATCTCCACACATCGGAGATTGCAGCAAACTTATCGGTCTCCACTCGCTCACTGAGTGTGAACATGTCATCAAAGCGTAGGTGTTGCATGATGTCTTGGAAGCGGTTTCGGGTCATAGTTGCAATGATCCTTGGGTTTGCCAGGTTTGCTGACCAGCTGTCACGTAGTGATGGAACCTTGGTCACCCCCCCCGCAAGATAATGACTGAAATAAATGCCATTAGTTCCGGGAGACCCATGAACCAATCTGCCTGCTCCGTGTGACGTGCATGTTGAGTAGTCCATTCTTGAATGCTACGAAGCATGTCAAGAGTGATAAAACAGAGGAAGCTCTGAAGGCGACTCCAGACACTTCGTCTGGCCTTAGCACTTGGCTCTCCATCTGTAGGGTACAGTTCTATTGGGGTGAAATGGAGACATTTCCCCACTTCTACTTCACACCACACTGTGCCATCTTTTGCGGTCTCTGTCGGCTCACTCGCCAACCGAGCTCTCTTTTTTGGTAGAGGAGGAGTCTCCTCATCTGCAAGATAAATAATTTCAAATTAACATTTTGTTTTGGTTCTAAATAAAAAAGATAGTCTGGAAATAAAAATCGGTAATTTGAAAAATCTAACCTGAAGACAGCTCAGAGCCCGAATCCAGTTGAAGGACTATGTCTTCTCCATCTGAGTCAGAAGGGTTGGTGTTGCTCAGGATCAGTTCCAATGCCTGTTGAATGGTGTGCCTTCTCTGCATTTTGTTTCTTGTGAACAAAATAGGTGAAGCAGTCACCTATTTATCCCCCACAGCACAAAAGGCTGCATGCAAATTTGCTAAGGTGTTAGCAACTTTATGCATATTCCCAGCACAACAATGCAGCTGGGGGGTGGGCAAACACACTCAGGAGCAGCTTACATTCTTTTGTTTACACTCTCTTACAAGACCTGAGGTGGATCAACACAATTGCCCCCTGCAGATTCCTCAAACAATGGCCACATTTACAAATGAAAGGATGCTAATTGGAGCCATCAGAGTTGTTTGTTTGGACTAAGGGTCATTTGACCCTCTTTCAGGACTTCAAGGGGGAGCTTGAAATTTCTGGGACTTCTAGTGTTAAAAGGAGAAAAGTTGACTCAGTTTTTGCATTGTGTGTTTGTACATGCCACACTAAGCATGGCAAACAGAAAGAGGAGAAGAGAACTGTTTGAGGACTTGAGAACCAAATTTGTGGAACAATATCAACATATCAACAATCTCAAGGTTACAAGTCCATCTCCAGAGATCTTGATGTTCCTTTGTCCACGGTGCACAACATAATCAAGAAGTTTACAAGCCATGGCACTGTAGATAATCTTCCTGGACATGGACAGAAGAGAAAAATTGATGAAAGGTTGCAACGCAGGATAGTCCGGATGGTGAATAAGCAGCCCCAGTCAATTTTCAAAGAAATTCAAGCTGTTCTTCAGACTCAGGGTGCATCAGTGTGAGCGTAAACTATCCATCAACATCTGAATCAAATGAAGCGCTATGGCAGGAGACCCAGGAGGAATCCACTGCTGACACAGAGACATAAAAAAGTTAGACTGCAGTCAGCCAAAATGTATGTGAGTAATCCAAAATCCTTCTGGAATAACGTCTTGTGGACAGATGAGACCAAGCTAGACCTTTTGGTAAAGCACATCATTCTACTATTTACCGAAAATGAGATGAGGCCTAAAAAGGAAAGACACAGTACCAATAGTCAAATTTGGTAGAGGTTCAAAGATGTTTTGGCGTTGTTTTGCTGCCTCTGGAACTGGGTGCCTTGACTGTGTGGGCATCATGAAATCTGAAGATTACCAAAGGATTTTGGGTAGCAATGTAGGGCCCAGTGTCAGAAAGTTGGCTTTGTGTCCTAATTCATAGGTATAGATCTTAAAATTGCTGTTGGGAGAAGGCTCCATTCAAATATGAGAGACTTGCAGCAGTTTGTAAAAGAAGAGTGGTCCATAATTCCATTTGAGAGGTGTAAGAAGCTTGTTGATGCTTATAGGAAGTGATTGATTTCAGTTATTTTTTTTCCAAAGGTTGTGCAACCAAATGTTAAGTTGAGGGTGCAAGTAATTTTGTCTGGCTCATTTTTGGAGTTTTGTGTGAAATTATATAATGTTTGGCTTTTTTTCTCAGTTTTTTTTTGTGTTGTTCCAATATACACAACGGAAATATTTTCATCCTCACACTACAATGTACATTAGTCTCCAAAAAGTCTATCTGCTTCAATTTCTTCATGGAATTTATTATTGATCATAACTGTGGCAATTAGAATTTTATGAACATGGAAGAGTGACAAAGCAGTATCAACAAAATATGCAGCATGTACCGTTATTAGTTAGAAAACAGATTCATGATTTGTAGTTAAGGAATAGACAACTGGTTTAATGATCAAAGATGAGATTTCTTGCTTGGTTAGTGCTATAAAATAAATGTAATAAAATTTAATAGCAGTTCACAATTAATGAAAATGAATAGTGCTTCAGCTGAAAACAGCAAAAGACTTATTTCCCTCTCATCTTTTGTATGTGGAAACAAGATAATTAATAGAAAATCAAATGAAAAAGCCTCAACTTTGTTTTGAGCACTATTACTTTTTACCACCTAACCATGTTATATAACAATTACTCTCTGAATGACTTTCTACATTTCACTATAATCTCCTATTGTTAACTTATTGTAGAAATAAAAAATACATATATTTGATATGGTTATTATCACAGCTCTTATTGAAAGTATCTTGCACTCAATTATTTCCAATCTGCTGAATAGCAGATCTAACCAGTGTTAAGGTTGATACCACCTCTGCTTGATAGAAGACAAGTACTATGGGTGGTGTTATGGTTGTTTAGTAACATGAACTAATAATTAAACTTAAGGCTAAGATATATCGCAAATGATGCATTTACAATATATGCAAGAGTTTGTTGGATCTATACTTTCACAATTAAAACTGCTAAATCCTACATTGCATCAAAAACATCAGAAACAAGAAATACTAGTAATGATAATTTTCTCTCACAAAGCACTCTAAGGCTCGGTTTACACAGTGGAAGATGAAGGGAAATTCCTCTTCATTTTCCGCCACCATATTCGGCCATGGGATTGCTGCAACGGAATGCCAATGTCGATGGTGATTGCAGCTTTCTTCTGCTGATTAGACTCAGATAAATGGGCCCAATCGGCAGGGTCTCCCGAGCCATGGAATCCGCGGCAAGATTGAGCAGGATGCTGATTTTTTTTCAATATCCTGCTACGATCTCTGCCTCCCATTGAAAGCAATAGTAGGCAGATTCGGGACGGAATCTGCCACAGATTCGGGGGCGGAATCTGCTCCAAAATACGTGGCAGATTCCTCCATGTGAACCTACCCTCAGGGGTTTTGATCATCAGTTCAACTGATCAGTTTTAAAGATACAAAAAAAAACTGATGCTAAGAACAGATAAAAATAGATGGAAACTGATGACTATCCATTTATATAAAGTCAATGCTAAAAAAAAAAAGCAGACTGGTCTTTTTTTTTTGTACTCAAAAGTGTGGTATGTCCTACTTTTCTGTCCTATAAAAAACTGATTATTTAACATTGACTCTATGGAAATGGATGGTCAGCACTTTCCATCCATTTTCATCTATTTTTATCATTAGATTTTTTTGTGTCCGTAAAACTGGATCAGTTAAATGGATGATCCAAACAGCAACTCAGTAGGTATGGGGGCTCACTGTCATCTTTAAAGAAAAGTTGAATGGGCCTGAGCAAATTAATTTATACTGTAACTCACACGTACTGGTGGGTGTTTTATTATAAACTATTGGACAGCAAGGGGCCCATCTATATGGTTTTAGTACAGCATACCTATAGAGGAAAATAGGTGTCGTATCACCCAAACTGGAATTAACAGGTGTTATGATATGCTTGCAGTGATGCCAATGTAAAAGTCCACATGAACCACTAGTGTAATAGAACACATGCAAATATGTTGTAATATAGATATACGTATTATATATATATTAAAAGATCAAGTCGAATGACTACCCAAAATATATAAGCACAGATACACAAGAAAATGTGGAAAAAAAAACTGCTAAAGAATCTATTAAAATCAAAGTCCACATTGTTCAAGTCTTTGAAGATTTTCTCCTTTTTAAAAAAAAAAGTCAGAGCCAGACAAATGTTGAAGTTTCTGCTTTCATCTGATTTTCACTTAGGGGTGAAATTGAAAGAGGGGTGAGAACAGTTTGTAGGCAAAATATGAGTAGCGGAAAGGAAAACAACACAATGGAGGGGAATTCAGCAAAACTGATGTTAAAAAGTAAAATTTTTTGCGCACACTGTTTTTCACACAAAAAAAATTGCAATACTTTGCCATTTTCCAACGTCCATGCCTCTCTTCTGAAATGTAAAAGTGAAAGTGCGTTCCCACTGAGAAATAATCTGTGTGTAATGGGGGATTGGATAAGGCCAATCTATTAAATGGTTCTACAAATAAATTAGCAGGTTCCCTTGTAGGATACATTTTAAATCCACTTTATATAAATGTATTAATAAAATAACTGTGAATTATTTTATTTTGATATATCTTAATTTGTATTGTTCTGCATTAATATACACAAATTTCACTGTAAAGTAGAAAATATATATGAAAGCATGAATCATTTTAACAACTTTTCAACAGTACCTACATGCCATGAAAGCAAATCATACCACTTTCTGAATTTTAATTATCTTCCATTCATTCTAAATGCAAATTTAAATCATTAGGCTCCCTTAACTCACAAATAGCTAATGGTTGGCAGAAAGTGATTTGTAATTCTATCAATAATTGGTTTTCATTGATTCATGAATGAACAATTTCTACTGATATTGTGCTACTCATAAACTGATTTATTTGCCCATCTGCAGGTGCAGCCCAAATTATTTTTAATTCTGAATTATGGTAATGTAGCATGTAGCATGTCAGTAGGGAAGAAAAACTCTCTAAGGCTAAGGCCCCACGTTGCAGAAATGCAGCTTTTTTTGTTGCAGATTTTGTTGCGGTTTTTTGAGCCAAAGCCAAGAATGACTACATATGGAAAGGGAAATATATAGGAAGCTTTTTATACTTCTACCTTTTGCTCACTCTACTCCTGGCTTTGGCCAAAAAACCGCAACAAAAAATGCGTTTCCACAACGTGGGCTTTAGCCTAAAATCTATATCCTATAGGTATGGGGAAGAGGGGAAGGCATTTATCAAGCCTCTTGAACCTAATTTTTTCTAAATCTTCCATTTCTCAAGTTTTATGCTGTGTTCGCAAGATTTACCATGTGTTTACACCAATTTTGAAGGACTGTACATAAGGCTGTTTTTTATTTGTAGTAACAGTTTCACTTGAATGGGGCTGAGCTGCAAACAAGCCATGTAACTGATGATTTTGACATAACTACATTGTGAGTGTCGGGGGCAAGTCCCCCTGGGATGGATGTCACCGTAATCCTAATTAAATAAATAACCAGTTTCGAGCGCTCGGGAAACAAGACGTACACAGGTATCGTGTATGAACCGTTTCTACTTTATTACGTAGTTCAATACAGTTTTAAAAGCAAGCTCAATTACATAACAGTCATGTGATCAATATACATATATGGTCTTTCCAGTTCCGTTATCACACAAATTTGTTCATTTACCCATCACCCCAGATGTTTTCATTTTCACCTTATCTAAATGTCCTCCCAAGACTACTAGTTCTGCTGAAATCGGCAGAACTGTTGATATCTCCCCCAGACTCCAAGTCTGTCCTTATCAACTACGCAGTCTTGTTTACAGAACATTCCACCCTCTTGTGCTTTCTGTATACTGTGATATAGAATATAGTGCAAGTTATGTTTTAACCCTTACATGAGGTAAAACTCACCTGTATAAACAACAAGCAATATTGAATTTTGGTATATAATGTACTGTACAAACCAAAAAAAAAAAAAAAAGACCTTATACGACTACGGAAAAATTAGAAAGTTATGACTTTTGGACTGCATGGACTAAAAAACGAAAACACAAAAATGAAAAATGTCTGTGTCATGTAAGGGTTAAAAGGGTTGTCCACTTTCAGACCATTATTGAGACACAATATTCTGATATACTTTCTGTATCAATTCCTCTTGGTTTTCTAGATCTCTGCTTGCTGTCATTCATTCTGCTTACTTCCAGTGGATAAAAATCAGTCCATGGTCATGTGATATACAGTCCGTGGTCATGTGATAGACACACAGGTGCACAGCTCGTTACCAGGCTGATGTCTGATTACTGTTCTGTGACTATAACGATCCCTGCACCTGTGGGTTCATCACATGACCATGACTGTACAGTCATATGAAAAAGTTTGGGCACCCCTATTAATCTTAATCATTTTTAGTTCTAAATATTTGGGTGTTTGCAACAGCCATTTCAATTTGATATATCTAATAACTGATGGACACAGTAATATTTCAGGATTGAAATGAGGTTTATTGTACTAACAGAAAATGTGCAAAATGCATTAAAACCAAAATTTGACCAGTGCAAAAGTATGAGCACCTCAACAGAAAAGTGACATTAATATTTAGTAGATCCTCCTTTTGCAAAAATAACAGCCTCTAGTCGCTTCCTGTAGCTTTTAATCAGTTCCTGGATCCTGGATGAAGGTATTTTTGACCATTCTTCTTTACAAAACAATTCCAGTTCAGTTAAGTTTGATGGTCTCCGAGCATGGACAGCCCGCTTCAAATTATCCCACAGATGTTCAATGATATTCAGGTCTGGGGACTGGGATGGCCATTCCAGAACATTGTAATTGTTCCTCTGCATGAATGCCTGAGTAGATTTGGAGCTGTGTTTTGGATCATTGTCTTGCTGAAATATCCATCCCCGGCGTAACTTCAAATTCGTCACTGATTCTTGTACATTATTCTCAAGAATCTGCTGATACTGAATTGAATCCATGCGACCCTCATCTTTAACAAGATTTCCGGTGCCGGCATTGGCCACACAGCCCCAAAGCATGATGGAACCTCCACCAAATTTTACAGTGGGTAGCAAGTGTTTTTCTTGGAATGCTGTGTTTTTTTGACGCCATGCATAACGCCTTTTTGTATGACCAAACAACTCAATCTTTGTTTCATCATTCCACAGGACCTTCTTTCAAAATGAAGCTGGCTTGTCCAAATGTGCTTTTGCATACCTCAAGCGACTCTGTTTGTGGCGTGCTTTCAGAAACGGCTTCTTTCGCATCACTCTCCCATACAGCTTCTCCTTGTGCAAAGTGTGCTGTATTGTTGACCGATGCACAGTGACACCATCTGCAGCAAGATGATGCTGCAGCTCTTTGGAGGTGGTCTGTGGATTGTCCTTGACTGTTCTCACCATTCTTCTTCTCTGCCTTTCTGATATTTTTCTTGGCCTGCCACTTCTGGGCTTAACAAGAACTGTCCCTGTGGTCTTCCATTTCCTTACTATGTTCCTCACAGTGGAAACTGACAGGTTAAATCTCTGAGACAACTTTTTGTCCCCTGAACAACTATGTTGAACAACTTTTTCAGAACATTTGAGAGTTGTTTTGAGGAGCCAGATGCCACTCTTCAGAGGAGATTCAAATAGGAGAACAACTTGCAATTGGCCACCTTAAATACCTTTTCTCATGATTGGATACACCTGGCTATGAAGTTCAAAGCTCAGTGAGGTTACAAAACCAATTTTGTGCTTCAGTAAGTCAGTAAAAAGTAGTTAGGAGTATTCAAATCAATAAAATGATAAGGGTACCCAAATTTTTGCACCGGTCAAATTTTGGTTTAATGCATATTGCACATTTTCTGTTAGTACAATAAACCTCATTTCAATCCTGAAATATTACTGTGTCCATCAGTTATTAGATATATCAAATTGAAATGGCTGTTGCAAACACCCAAATATTTAGAACTAAAAATGATTAAGATTAATAGGGGTGCCCAAACTTTTTCATATGACTGTATATCACATGACCATGGACTGATTTGTATCCACAAGAAGTAAGCGGAATGAATGATAGTAAGCAAAGATCTAGAAAACCATGAGGAATTGGTCTAGAAAATATATTGCAAAAATTGTATATTTTTTTAGTATATCAACAATAACATTTAGCTCTTACTAAACCCCCTTACTTTAAATTTGTAAAAACCCTCCAGAAAATGTTACTTTTTTTCATTTAAAGATTTTATTAAAGTTTTGCAAAAAAGGAAAAAAAACAACATAAATCACAACTGAATACTGGGGGGGGAGAAGGGTAACTGAGGAACATTGGGGTGTACAGTTGCTGGGAGGGTAAGCGAGGAGCAGAGGGGAGGGGACAAACACATACTCTAACGCAGCAGAGTAAAACATTATATAAAAAAAAAAAATGAAACAATCAAAACAAGGGATGAACAGTAGAAGGTGTGTAACCAAACTAGAAATAAGGGAAGAAGGAAGGAAGAAGGCATAGCCACCCACTCTAGAATCCGGGGGCTGCAGGAGAACGGGGGTATAGGAAAGAGTCAGCGGAAGTAAAGAACAGAAGGTATACGGATAGTATAGGAGGGAGGAAAGGAAGAGTTGCTGAAGGTATGAGAGAGGGGGGTCAAAGGTTGCTGAAGGTATCATGAGAGAGGGAGGTCAAAGGCGGACTAAAAGTCAGCAGAGTAGTAGAAAATATCCCAGAGATGCCATGTCTGTTGGTGGGCTCCAACATCATGTTTCAGCTCAGCCAGCAGGTTCTCCATACTGTGAATGCAGAGTAGTTCCTGCAACCAGGATGCCAGAGAAGGTGGAGACGATGATTTCCACAATCTGAGAATGACCGTTCGAGCACCAACCAGCATAAATCCAAGTAGCCTACGGGTATGTCTCATAAACTTCCAGGGAAATATTGAAACAAGAAGAAGGGCAGGGTCATCATCCAGAGCGATACCGGTTACCATCCGAATTATGCGTCTCACCTCCATCCAGAACGGGCACAAGAGAGAACATTCCCAATAGATGTGCGCCATCATACCCTGACCAGTATTGCATCTCCAACATTGATCCAAAGTGGAGGGATAGATTTCATGGAGGACAGAGGGCACTCTTTACCAGCGCGAGAGAATCTTATAATTAGTTTCCTGCGCCTTACAAGAAATGGAAAACTTGTGGCATGCCTGAAAAGCAGAAGACCATGCATCCGGCGGGAATGAAACCCCCTACTCCCACTCCCAACTCCCCATGTAGGCTGGTAGTTGGTCGGCAGACTCCTCCAGTAACATGCTATAGACCAGTGAGATGGCATGCGACGGAGCCATTGAAGAGAGGCAGAGACGCTCAAATTGCAACAGCGCCCTATGCAAATCGTGTGATTTCTTAATGAAGGTGTAAAAATGGGTCAGTTGAGTATACTGCCAATGGGAGGCAGCGGTTACGGCATCTAAAGGGAGCAAGTTTGAGAGAGGTAGGAGAGATGATGCTGAGAGCACCTGATGAAAGCGGAGTAGTGGTGAACACGGGGTGTGAGAGAGAAAGGCAGAGCACAGGGCCGTGGGGAAGTCTGGGTTGCCCGAGATAGGAGTCTTAGGGCCATCATTTTTGAATATGTTGAGCGACAAGAGTGAGTAGCGCTATCCGTCCAGAGGCGTCTATGGAGCCAGGGCAGGGCGGAGAGAGGGAGCAGGCTCAGAGACCTCTCCAGAGCAACCCAGATCTTTGAATGGGCGGCATGGTGCCAGTCAAGGATACGAACCGTGGTTGCAGCCAGATAATAACCATGGCAATCTAGAACTTAAGTGCATTTTAAACCCTTAATGACACACCTAATTTTCAATTTTAGAATCCAAGTTTTCCCCTTTGTGTTGCAACAGTCAGAATTTTTTTTTTTTTATTGGTTCATCAGTGAATGAGACCTTGTATTGTGCGAAACAAGCTGTCAGCATTTACCAAAGCATCTGAGGAGTTAAGGATCTTTCTAAGTTTGATGGATTCACATTAACATGTATACTGCAGGTCATGGAGGGCATGGAAGGAGTTGTGAAGTTACAGAGAATTACTCCCTACCTCTAAGGCACAGCAACATGCAGGAGAGATAAGGTTAGACAACACACTGAAAAATACACAATTTCCATGAATATGGGGAGAAGAAGGTGCCGGGAGACACTATCCCTACTTTTAACCTGATGGATGACCTCTGGACATGGTAAACTACATAGGCCTTTTGAAAATGAACAAATTCATCTCAGGGCAATCGGTAGCATGTATAGCATAACTTTTATATTAATGGTCTATCCGCAGAGAGTTTGATTCCTGGAACCCCCCATTAACAGCTGATTGAAAAAATTCTAAACCAGACCCAATGCCCTACATAGGCTGTGCCTTATATTGCAACTCAATTATATTCATATGGGAAAGGGACTGACGTGCAGAAGGATCACATGGACAGTGACAGAAGTGATGATGTGGCTGACAGAAGAGGCCGCACTGTTCCCCTGAGCACTTCTGCCCCTAAATCAGCCGATCATAGAGTGCCAGGACACCCACTGATTTGATATTAATGACTGTACTCTTCTTCTCACTGTGTACAGGGTATGGGTTTGTTTGTAATACAGGGAACATAAGGGTTGAGGGTCACTTTATCCAGTTACAGTGGGGAAAAAAGTATTTAGTCAGCCACCAATTGTCCAAGTTCTTCCACTTAAAAAGATGAGAGAGGCCTGTAATTGACATCATAGGTAGACCTCAACTATGAGAGACAAAATGTGAAAACATATCTAGAAAATCACATTGTCTGATTTTTTAATAATTTATTTGCAAATTATGGTGGAAAATAAGTATTTGGTCACCTACAAACAAGCAAGATTTCTGGCTCTTAAAGACCTGTAACTTCTTCTTTAAGAGGCTCCTGTGTCCTCCACTCATTACCTGTAGTGATGGCACCTGTTTGACATTGTTATCAGTATAAAAGACACCTGTCCACAACCTCAAACAGTCACACTCCAAACTCCACTATGGTGAAGACCAAAGAGCTGTGGAAGAACACCAGAAACAAAATTGTAGACCTGCACCAGGCTGGGAAGACTGAATTTGCAATAGGCAAGCAGCTTGGTGTGAAGAAATCAACTGTGGAAGCAATAATTAGAAAATGGAAGACATACAAGACCATTGATAATCTCCCTCGATCAGGGGCTCCATGCAAGATCTCACCCTGTGGGGTCAAAATGATCACAAGAACGGTGAGCAAAAATCCCAGAACCACACAGGGGGGCCTAGTGAATGACCTGCAGAGAGCTGGGACTAACGTAACAAAGGTGTGATGATTCCACTTAAATATGGCTATAACTCAGAGATGTATTTTTATCTCTGGGTATCGTATCTACCGCTTTCTTCCATTCATTCATAATGTGCACAGCCTACTCATAGGTATATTGCCAATAGTGGCCGGACTGGAACAATAGGGCTTTGTATCCATGCCATCAGGGCTCCATTGAATTCCTACACCGCCTTGAGTGATCAAACAAACATGCATTGGTCAGCCTGAGCTGGTAGATCAGACATGGTTGATAACATTGTATCATTTCACTTGGTCTCATCTCCATACAAAGAATCGTGACTTGAGTGCGTTAATCAATCAGACTTGCTGTTGTTGATGACCTCATTCTGGGTGGTGTCATCAAGTGTATAAAAGATGAGGTAAGAGGCCAGTGGGGGAGTTTTTACAGACAGACAGACCACTGTGAAGAGCATGCAGGCTGGATTGTTGTGTTGATGCCACATGCTAAGAAGCCTCCACTGGTTATTCACACATGACAGAGCATGTGTGAGTGTTGGATTATAGAGCCACATCAAGGAGATGCGTGGTAAAGTAATTATTTCAATTTTAGTCCCTTTTATTTTATTGTACTGTATCTTGTAACTAGCAACTGTTAATGCTTGCATATATCTACATATCTGTTCTGAACTGCATGTGTTAGATGTTAATACTGACCCATTTAGGGTTTAATAAATATATAAAATTTAGAAAGCTTGTCTTGTATTTATCTTGTGGACCCAGCACTCACTGGCGGTGAGTGTGGTTTTTATGAAAGAAGACTCAGGTGTGGGCCAACGCGGTGTTGGCGCAATGAGGATCTTTCACATTGGTGGCAGCGTAGTGGGATCTTAGGATAAACAGCGTGTGTTGGTGACCTTTATCACTCAAACGCTGGGGATTGTAGTAATCCTATGAGACAAGCTCGGTATTAAAGCAAGCATTAAGATACAGTGAAAGTTTGATACAGTGCTGTTCCCCTCCCTTACTCTTTATATTCTATCCTATCTTTTATTTGGCAAATACCAGTGGATGGCTAGTGGGCTCAGAAGCAGAGCTCAAGATTGCAGAACCAGGCTTTTGGAGATCCTGAGCGTATGGCTGAAATGGAGGCAGCCACAGCCATGCAGAGAATCGTGCAGAGTCCTGATTTTGGGGCTAGGCCAGGAAGTGCGGCAAGCAGCCCGGTCCCAAGGATTACTTGACCAGGAGGGACGAGTAACCCCAGCCTTGTTGGGGGAATGGCTTCATACTGGCAAATGGCCCTGCAGCAAGTAGGCACTAGTGACCCTAACACATACCTGCAGGTGTTGTGCCGTTTTCTGGAAGCTGTAGAACATGAACGGCAGGCCGCAGAATGGCAGGCTGATTGTGAGGCAGCAGAACGAGAACGGCAGGCCGATCGTGAAGCTGCAGAACGAGAACGGCAGTATCAGCTTGAGCTCAAAAGGATGGAGCTCTCCCAACGGGCACAAACCGCCCATGCGCAAACTCCAACAACCCTGCAGAGACCCTCAAGTTGGAAGGAGAAGTCAGGCCGGAGTTTACCACAGCCGTCTGTCGTCAGGTCGGGTGAGACAAACTATGCCCCGGGTGGTCCCTCCCCCTGTCCCAAGAACTCTGTGCGCCCGGGTGACCTTCCCCAAACCCCAAGGGGAGGTGCGGCAGTGCCATGCCTGTAACCAGACAGGTAATTTCAAGGAGGAGTGCCCCAACCTGAAAACTTCCCTGCTTCCCAAGCCACAGCAGGTGGCCCATCTGTGTATCTGGACTGGGGTGCAGGAAAAGGAATGCGGACTGTGGGACTATTGACTGATTTGCCTGCTAATGTACTGTTGGGAACTGATTTAGGACCTATGATGTCCCAATATGGGGTGGGGAACACCCCAATTTACTGTGATAAACTGTCTATGACTAATGGTGATAATGTGTCTGTCATATCTGCAGAGAGGGCCCGTAACCCCCTTCTGAGATACTTCCCATGGCAGTCAATGTAAATGCTAATGAGTTGCCTTCAGCTGAGAGCAGGGAAGATGCAAATGAGCTTCCTGCAACCCAGATCAGCAAAAATGTTATTGATGCTTTGTTCACTCCCGTGCTAGGAGCCAGTGAGACTTTGTCTGCAGACACACCCACATCTGCGGGGGCGTCTCCCTCCCAGCTTGTTAATATGTCTACTGCAGATCTCATTGAGGCCTGGTGTGAATTAACAATTTCTAATGAAGGTACTGTCAATGTAATTGCCAATGCTTGTTGTGAAAGTGTACAGGGTAGCTCTTCTGAGTCACTGGAAGCGACTTCTACTATTTCACCCAGTGCATCCGATGAGCACCCAACTGCTGACCATGTGCCAGGTAGTCAGGTAGGCTATGTGGATCTCATGGCCGATCCAGGTGAGGGACGGACTGCTGGTAGTGCGGTGTTAGCCCGCAGCCAGAGTGCTACAAGGGTGGAGGGCGTTCCGACCCTTGAACCGTTGCCTACACCACCTGGAGTCGGTGCTGAGACCGCCATGACTAGCCTCACTCCCTTGAAGCCGGAGGAGTCCGGCCGGTGTGAGACATACACGTCTCTTCTGTCCAGTTCTATTCCAGGAGTGCCCATGGCCCAAGTGCAGATGGCATGGGGTACTGGAGGTGTGACCCAGGAAGGGGGTATGTCAAATGTATTACCTGTCAATGTATTGTGGGGGATGGTTTGGGGAAGCATGATCTCAGTCATTTGCCCCAGGTATCACCATCACCCACCCAAGTACAGGAGGAACAGGGTATAGGCCCAAAGGGGCCAGACGTACGGGAGGGAGGACAGGGTCCAAACATACCTGTGCCAGAACCAGAGGTGCTCCTAGGTTTGGAAGCAGAGGGGGAGGTTCAGGGTCCCCTGGAGCTCTCCCAACTAGCGGCTAGTGTGAGAGAGACCCTGAGAGACCCCCGGGATGGGGTCTCTGAACTGGTGTCTGAAAGACCTGGGGTTATGAGTGTGGCTCCACAGGATGCCAGTACTCAGAAAGTGGACCCAGAACAGGCGGGAGGTAGCCAAGTGTACGTGGCCCAGGCCCTGAGCCTTATAAGTGTCCCTAGTCAGACTAGAGAGCCACAAGGGTCCGGCAGCTATGTAACATGCACCTCTCTTTTCACATATAAGGAATAAATGGTTGGAAAGTATGCGCTCTGAGGAGGAGACCACTATCTATAATATATATAGGTAAATCCTCAGTTATTCCTTAGTAGTTGAGGATTTGAACCAACCCAATTATGGTTAGATGACATAAATCGTATTAGGGAATCTAGTAGATCAGGATCGCATTCAAACTGGGGTTACCGACTATCCGAAGGATTGAAGCCGTTGGTGAAAGATATGTATAGCTGGAACAACTGTTCCCAATAGAGTCCCAGGATTTGCGCTCCTCTATGGATAAACCACAACTGGTCTCAAAGTGCGGGAAGTTCAGGCTTTATTTAAGATTACGCGTTTCGGGGTTTTAAGGCGTTCAAAAGAGCGCACCCCTTCATCAGATCTACATAAATAATGATAAGAGATAAAATAAAAACACTTATTTCAATTACAATCAATAAAATAGTAATAAAACATAAAATAAACATATAAAAATTTATAGTAAAAAATCATAAGCTAATATTATAACAAGATATTATAACAAGAAAGACATAAAAGATGTACTATAAGATCATAACTTAATCAGATGATAAAAGATCTAACTGTTGGTTACATTATTAACACACTTGTTGGTTACATTATTAACACACTTATTACTTTATAGTCTCCTAAGTAGAAACATAGTTTCTACATACACATACATACACATACAGATATAAACTATGTTTCTACATAGGAGACTATAAAGTAATGTGTGTTAATAATGTAACCAACAAGTGTGTTAATAATGTAACCAACAGTTAGATCTTTTATCATCTGATTATGTTATGATCTTATAGTACATCTTTTATGTCTTTCTTGTTATAATATCTTGTTATAATATTGACATTGACATTGATGACATGTTCACACGCAGTGAGCGAGTGGAGACCGATAAGTTTGCTGCAATCTCCGATGTGTGGAGATCGTTTGTCACCAACTGCATCGCATCCTACAACCCTGGTCGACACATCACTATTGATGAACAGCTTTTCCCGTCAAAGACTCGCTGCTGTTTTCTGCAATACATTGCAACAAAACCAGACAAGTTTGGCATCAAGTTTTGGGTGGCTTGCGACTTAAAATCAAAGTACATCTGTAATGTCCTCCCATATCTTGGCAAGGACCCCAGTCGTCCCAGCGGGGAGAGACTGTCCGAAACTGTAGTGATGAGGATGATGGAACCATTCATGGACAAGGGCAGAACTGTAACCACGGACAATTTCTTTACATCATTGTCACTTGCACAACGACTGCTTAGCCGGAAAACCACTATCCTCGGCACAGTCAACAAGAGTCGCCGGGAAATTCCTCAATCCGCTAGACAGATGGACCGCACTGAATTCACCACTCAGGTGTTTTCAACCACTGGTGCCACACTGACAGTGTATGCACCCAAACGAAAGAAGGCCGTCTACATTCTCAGCACCATGCACAGAGTGGTTGAGACTGAGGATATCAACAAAAGGAAGCCAAACATGGTCACACAATACAACCACACAAAGTGCGGTGTGGATGTAATGGACCAAATGGTGTGGGAGTACAGCGTGCGTGCAGGAACACGGAGATGGCCAGTCGCCATGTTCTACAACATGATTGACATGGCAGCACTGAATGCTCATGTTCTTTATCAGGCATGCACTGGGGACAGGAGAGACGGGTGGACTTCCTGGTTGAGCTTGCAAAAGAGTTAGGTGGCTCTCATGTGACTGAAAAGAATGCACGCAAGGAGAAACTCCTTTGGCAACAACCTTCCACACCCAGCCCTGGCAAAAGGGCGAAGTGTCACGTCAACCATCGATGCACGAACAATTGTGCAACTGAGAGATGTGTTGTCTGCTACAAATACACGTGTGGCAAATGTACCAGGGACATACCCAGGCAGTGCCAGGTATGTTCCGACAGTGCAGACAGACTGCTGAGTGAGTGCTGAAATGCTAGTCACACAAGAAGGACATTCCACTCACACACACACACACACGCAGCCCCCCACAGCAGCCTATTGTAAATATGTGTGGAATTGTTTTATTCCTTGTATTTTTTTTATTATTTTCATAACAAAAATAAAAAGCATGGAAACAAATAACAGTTGTTATTTTGTATATTTACATTTTTGTATATTTAGATTCAAGTCAATGGGTGCAGAAAAAAAAATCGCAAAAAATCGCAGCTACTTGCGATATTTTTGCGATCTGTCCCATTGGTCATATAGATCACTCCTCTGGGATTTTTTCACACAAAAAAAATCGCCAAAAAAAAAAATAATAAAAAATCGCTGGAAAATCGTACCTATGAAAAAAATTGCACGAAAAAAATCGCAGGTGTGCTTGGTGCCATTGAAATACATTGGCAAATCGCAGAAAAAATCGCATCACAATGCGATTTTCGCGTAATTTTTTTTCGCTAGTGTGCTTGAGGCCTTAGACAAATGCTTCTGGTCATTACTCACAGCTGTACCTTGCTCTAAAATTTCTAATTCTATTTAAAATATATAAAAAATGATTCATTGTTTCAGTGCTTTTTGCTCAAATAAAACTAAACTGAATACAATATGTATAGTCTTTATATTATCAAATACAATAAACTGAATAGAACTAACTAGAAACTAAATGGCTAAACTCAATGGAAAACAACAACCTCCTGTGGTGTGACAGTAATGGCCTTAATTACTTAAGAACAAAAGACGGTGATTATAGGTTGTTTGCTTAAATCCTTCAGGTCATTCGACCCGTCTCTGGGTTCCAAAGGTAGAAATGTTAAATGACCCCTCTCTGGGACTTCTAGTGTTAATCAATCAGACTTGCTGTTGTTGATGACCTCATTCTGGGTGGTGTCATCAAGGATATAAAAGATGAGGTAAGAGGCCAGTGGGGGAGTTTTTACAGACAGACAGACCACTGTGAAGAGCATGCAGGCTGGATTGTTGTGTTGATGCCACATGCTAAGAAGCCTCCACTGGTTATTCACACATGACAGAGCATGTGTGAGTGTTGGATTATAGAGCCACATCAAGGAGATGCGTGGTAAAGTAATTATTTCAATTTTGGTCCCTTTTATTTAATTGTACTGTATCTTGTAACTAGTAACTGTTAATGCTTGCATATATCTACATATCTGTTCTGAACTGCATATGTTAGATGTTAATACCGACCCATTTAGGGGTTAATAAATATATAAAATTTAGAAAGCATGTCTTGTATTTATCTTGTGGACCCAGCACTCACTGGCGGTGAGTGTGGTTTTTATGAAAGAAGACTCAGGTGTGGGCCAACGCGGTGTTGGCGCAATGAGGATCTTTCACAAAAGGCTATCATCAGTAACACAGTACGCTGCCAGGGACTCAGATCCTGCAGTGCCAGACATGTCCCCCTGCTTAAGCCAGTACATATCCGGGCCCATCTGAAGTTTGCTAGGGAATGTTTGGATGTTCCAGAAGAGTATTGGGAGAATTTCATATGGTCAGATGAAACCAAAGTAGAACTGTTTCATAGAAACACAACTCGTCATGTTTGGAGGAGAATGAATGCTGAGTTGCATCCAAAGAACACCATACCTACTGTGGGGGTGGCAACATCATGCTTTGGGGCTGTTTCTCTGCAAAGGGACTAGGACGACTGATCTGTGTACATGAAAGAATGAGTGGGGCCATGTATCGTGAGAGTTTGAGCGCAAACCTCCTTCCATCAGCAAGGGCATTGAAGATGAAACATGGCTGGCTCTTTCAACATGACAATGATCCCAAGCACACCGCCAGGGCAACGAAGGAGTGGCTTCGTAAAAAGCATTTCAAGGTCCTGGAGTGGCCTAGCCAGTCTCCAGATCTCAACCCCATAGAAAACCTTTGGAGGGGAGTTGAAAGTCCGTGTTGCCCAGCGACAGTCCCAAAACATCAATGCTCTAGAGGAGATCTTCATGGAGGAATGGGCCAACATACCAGCAACAGTGTGTGCCAACCTTGTGAAGACTTACAGAAAACGTTTGACCTCTGTCATTGCCAACAAAGGATATATAACAAAGTATTGAGATGAACTAGTTGAGATCCACCTATGATGACAATTACAGGCCGGCCTCATCTTTTTAAGTGGGAGAACTTGCACAATTGGTGGCTGACTAATACTTTTTTTCCCCACTGTATATCTCGGGCAGCTGCATATAAATATCCCAATCCCAACTATGGTACAAGTAGAAGTGCAACCTTAGGGTAACACACACATTAAGAAGTAGAGTACAACTCTCATTAGAGAAACTAAACAAAGAGTAAAGCAATGCAGGATTTCACAGAAATTAGTCAAAATTTGTTAATAAAGCATATTGCAAAATTCATTAATGATACAAAAGCTGCCAGAAAATAAAAAGTTGTTAGAAAGTTTAGTTACACTTTACATATACAAATGAATCTGTTTTCTATTTGTGAGAAATTTTAGACTTTCAACTAATTTTCAAACTACATAGTATAGTAATAAAACAATATTCCTATTATATAATAAATGTTGAAGAAGGTAATTGCTGTATGAAGCTTTTGAGTTGACTAGATCTGCAGTTTCATGCCATACAAAAACAAAAATGTAATCACAAAAAAGCAAGTTATGTATTATAAATATTGATATAACAATTGTAATTATAGAATTTCCTATAATTTTCAAATGAAATAGTTCAAATGTTCTATTTGATTCTCCATTATCTTGACAAAATCAGTCTTTTACTATGAAACACAAATGACACCCATCAACATGCAGCATTCAATCTCTTTGTTTTGCTAAGATTCTGAATTTCTAACACATAATTAGATCATCCAAGTTCTGTGCATACAATTCTCTGCCTCAAGCAGCTGGTATTCTTTTGTCATCTGAACCAACTTTACTATAGAAGAATATATTATGAAGTGGGAAAAATATAATTCCTGAGGGAGGTTTTTCCCAGCTAAAATAAGTACTGCAGTTCCCCGCAACTGCCAAAGCCTTTATGTTTATGGGGCTCTTATATGACCAGATGCGACTTAATCATCAGTTTTGCTTATGTGTGTGAAATACTGCTTTAAACTCTTCTTTTCCATGCATATGCCTGGCCGGAGGTAAAATATCATGGTTACACTTATGGCTTTCTGAATGGTTTATGATGATTAATGGATTACCAACAAGGTTCCATGCAGCAGAGATCTTCACAAGGTATTAAGATAATAAATAGCAACACACTTTTGTTATTTTTGTTAATGTTATGTTAAATGCTTAAGTTATATTTCTGTTGCATTATTAATTTACACAGAACTGCACAGAAGAAATTAATGTTTGCCTAGAGGACTAGCTACTTGTCGGGGTTAATCTCCCCCCGGGATGGATGTCACCGTAAGCCTAATTAAATAGATAACCAGTTTAGAGCGCTCGGGAAACAAGACGTACACAGGTATCGTGTATGAACAGTTTCTTCTTTATTGCGTAGTTCGATACAGTTTTAAAGGTAAGCTCAGTTACATAACAGTCATGTGATCAATGTACATATATGGGTTTTCCAGTTCCGTTACCAGACAAAGTTGTTCACTTTCCCATCACCCCAGATGTTTCCTTTTCACCTAATCTAAATGTCCTCCTTATCTTTCCTGAGAATGGTACATCTCTGAGAACAGCAGAACTGTTGATATTCAGACCCTGAGATTATATTCTATCTCTAAACTATTTAGCCTGCATGGAGAACATTCCACCCTGTGTCTTCTATATACTGCGTTATAAAATATAATACAAATTATGCTTTAAGCCTTACAATTCCCCCATTTTAGGAATTTATTTTTAATCAAGTTCAATGAATACCTTCACACTGTTTGTGTGCCATCTGCGATGGATTCTCCATTGAAGAGGTTAAAAATAACATCCTATTTTACATATTGGTTAACTGTATTCCATTTCCTTCTCAGCGCTTCAACTTTCTTGCAATGTGAAGCGTGTATCCAGGTAGATTTTCCCTCCAACTTTACTGAGGTGGCAATTGTCAGCAATATCTGGAAGGGACCATCATATCTGGGTTCAAGAGATTTCCTGGAGTGTCTTTTCACGACCACCCAATCACCAGGCTGCAAGCTATGCGTTCCTGAAAAATCAGAAGGGTCTGGAATAGAAGAGAACACTTGTTTATGTGTTTCTTTCAGTTTGTTACACAAGTCTTGTACATAGCTGGCAACACTGTCATAATTAAGCTGTAATGTCTGAGGGAAGTACAATCCTGTTTTGGGTGCACTTCCAAACAATATTTCAAATGGTGACAACCCTGTCCTCCTGTTAGGAGTAGTTCTTACTGAATATAAGGCTAGAGACAGGCATTCAGGCCAAGGCTTTCCTGTCTCTGCCATGGCTTTCTGAATCTTCAACTTAAGTGTTCCACTCAACCTTTCCACTTTGCCTGAACTCTGAGGATGGTAGGGTGTGTGAAAAGCTTGCTCAATCCCTAGTGCAGACATTATTTCTTTCATTATCTCACCTGTGAAATGCGTACCTCTGTCAGACTCTATCACCTCGGGCACTCCAAACCTACACACAAGTGCAGACATCAATTTCTTGGCAGTTGCTTGTGCGGTTGCTTTGCTCACAGGGGTAAGCCTCAGGCCATCCTGAAAACAAATCCACACAGACCAATACATACTCGTATGTTCCAGACTTAGGCAACTGTATGTAATCTATCTGTATCCTCTGAAATGGGTACAGGGATTTTGGTGTACATTTAGCGGGTGTTTTAACTACCTGTCCTGGGTTGTGTAGAGCACATATGTGACATGCTTTTACGTGGTTACTAGCAGCTCTTCCAAAACCTGGGGCAAAGCATAATTTACCCACTAATGACTCCATGGCATTTCGAGAGGCATGCACCTTACCGTGGGCCAAGCCAGCCATCTGGGGGTAGACTGCTGCGGGCAGACATAATCGATCCCCCATTTTCCACATACCATCACCTTCTGTAGCACCTGCTTTCTTCCATCTTTCAGTTTCCACACTGGTGACCTTTGAGTACAGCCCTTTTGGGTCTGCTAGGTCAATGTCCATTTTGCTCACCTGGTTGGGACCCCTTCTGGCCAGTAGTGCTGCAGCCTTGGCTGCTATGTCAGCTCTCTCATTTCCACGGCTTTCAGGGTCCCTTCCTTTTGCGTGAGCTCTAACTTTCACAATTGCCAGCTGCTTTGGGAGCAGTATGGCCTCCATCAGTCGACTTACCACATCTCCATTCTTAATTGGCTTGCTCTGGGCCGTTAGAAAGTTCCTAGACCTCCATATCGGACCATAATCACGTGCAATGCCAAAAGCATACCTGGAGTCAGTGTATATGTTAGCTGTTCTACCTTTGGCTACCTTACAAGCCTCCATAAGGGCTTTGAGCTCAGCTTCTTGGGCTGACATGTGTGGTGGAAGAGCTTCCTGGACTATGATGTCATGTTCAGTGACTACAGCATACCCTGTAACAAATTTGCCTTCATCTGTCAGATACCTTGAGCCGTCCACAAACATCTCATAATCAGGATTTTGTAATGGCACATCCGTGACATGGTCAAATCCCACTGTTTCCTGTGACATAAGAGCCACACAATCATGTTGATGCTGGCTGTCAAACAGTTCTTCTTCAGAAATAGAGTTTAAAAATAAACTCATCTTCCACTCCCCCTTTTGAATCATGAACTCCTACAGGAAGAAGAGTTGCAGGATTCAAAGTTAAACAGCGTTGAAAAGAGATGTTTGAGGAGGACTGCAGAGCAAATTCCAGTTTGCTCTGCCGTGCCAAAGAAAGGTGACATCTGTCTACCTGTGTGAGGATAGCATGGATGTCATGAGTGTGTCATGGTGTATACACAACCAATAAATGATCTAGGACAATGTCTGAGCTTTTGTCAAGCAATGCTTGTACCGAGAGGACAACCCGCACACAGGAGGGTGTCCCCCCTGGCTTACAGCATCTAACCATGAGCTGTAATGTGTTGTTGTGTGAGAACTGCAGTTGCATGCCCTATCATCTCAGTCACATAGAGCTGAAAAGGTTTCTGATAGTCAGGTAGGCCTAGGGCCGGAGCACTGACTATCTGCAACTTCAGCTGATAAAACGCATCCAAGGCCTCAGGTGTGAGGCTGAATGGCTTTGAGGAGAGGCTATCGTACAGAGGTTGCATGGTCAGAGATGCAGATCTGATCCATGGCCTACAGTAGGATACTAATCCCAAAAAGGTACATAACCGAGCATGAGAGGCTGGCACCTGCATCTCTCTCACCACCTTGGTCCTCTCATCTGACAGGTGCTTGGTACCTTGGCCGAGACAGTGTCCTAGAAATACCACTTTTTGTTTGCAAAATTGCAACTTATCCTTGCTGGCCTTGCAGCCGTTCTGGTAGAGGAAACACAACAGGCTGATGGTCGCTGCTTCACAGGTTGGTTTGTCTGGAGCTCAAAGAAGAAGGTCATCAACATATTGTAACAAAATGACATCATCATGTGGAAAATACCAAGTACTCATGATAAGTGTGAGACACCTTGTGAATTGGTTAGGACTGTTTTGCGCCCCTTGTGGTAGTACTGTCCAGGTGTACTGTTTTACCCTAAATGTGAATGCAAACAAATACTGGCAAACGGGGTGCAAAGGTACAGAAAAAAAAAAAAAAAAAAAACATTGCAAAGATCTATAGCGCTGTAATAAGTGGTTCCAGTAGGGACAGCTGATAACAGCCGGCTGGTTAACCGTCTATTTAAACCAAAGATGATGCTGAAGCTCTTCCTCCTGCATACAAAACAAACATTGGCACCAAATCCTTTATGTGTTCTCAATTGACTTAAATCAACCCTTGTCCACTTGAGAGACCACGTACGGGTCATCCATGTTACCACAGGATAAAGACCAGCTCTTGGAGGATGCAGGTGTGGTTGGGGAACTCCACAAGCTGCACAGAATTTTCTCCAATCAGGGTTTTGTTGACCGCAATCTCTGCAGGTCCTTCTAGACTGCTGTTTGCTGGTGTTTTCTCTGGGTACTTAGGAGATTTTACTACTTTTCGTTGCTCTTTCTGAATCACTTTTTCTGAATCACTTTCTTCAACTCCTTCTCCTTAGAATCACTTTCCTCTTTTTCCCTATTATTCTCACTATCAAAGCACTGATAATAGTACTTATTACCTCCTTGTCTCTCTACACCCTCCTTCCTGCACTTCCTCTGACACCTTCTGCCACATGCATTCTCCATCTATTAACCCGTGGTCTCTTAACCTCTATGTTGTCTCACTATCTTATCTCACTTTCTTGGTACCTCTCCATTGCATCAGCATCTTCTTTTACTTTAAACCAATCTCTGTAACTGGAACTTCTCTATTCTTGAATATTTTACACATATATATTACACAATATTATGTATATATTGTCATTGTACCTTACTTTTCCATTTAACCTTAGGCTAACACTTTTATCAAAATATTTTCCCTTTGGGCATAAATAGTCATCATACACAGGCTGCGGACCCCGGAGGCCCAAAGCCAAGTTTCACTTTGTAATAATTGACATGTAACATTACTGGGTAACACAGTATCATGTTCAGCTTGTGATTTTCTGCGTGCGCATCACATCAGATACAACGTCCTTGGAGCTACTTGGCAGTCAATTAATGTTTTAGTTATTCCCTGCAGAACATCTGCAGAGCGCTACAACAGAATACAGGAATACAATTCAAGCAGATAGCAGTTAATACTGACACCAAACTTACATATTACTATTTTTGTACAATTTTCAAATATTTCCCAAACCCCACCTTTTGTCATTACCACAGGTGTTCAAAACCCCTGAATTGTACTTCAGGTTACCATAAGGGAAAATTGCCAAACTTTTAAATTTTCTTCACTGGATTCCAACCAAAAGTTGAACCCCTGTGGAACATTACCATATCCTAGTTTCTTCTTTTTAGGGGACATTTCCTGAAAGCGGATTTAATTTTACAAAAAGCATAAAAGTTGAATCCTGGCATTGATATAAACAGAATAAATATTACAAATACAGGTTGACATATATATATATATATATATATATATATATATATATATATATATATAATACATAATCCAATAAACATCATACCGATGGTGAACAGTTTTTCTCTTTGCACTATATCAGATTCTCTGAGTATTTTGTTAAAGTAAGTAATATTTCATACAGAACTGGGAGATAAGATGGGTTATATTAAACAATAATACTGAGAAGGGGGATGTCTCCCTTCAAGCCTGATTCTCGGAGTGAGGTGGGGGTGATTCATTATTTCCTGAACTATCACCCCCTTTGACCTTCCTTCTTGGTGCTCTGCACTGCCTTTTTCTATTCTATTGCTTCCTTCCATATATGCCTCTTTGCAACTTATTGTCCTGAATCAATCCCGCATGATCTAATCTCCACTGATCCCAAAACTTACTGTCTACTAACCCAGTCTGGTGTATTCCTGCTCTTTTTAGGATTGTTTTTACCTGTGCGGCTACTTCTTTCCCTTCCCCTATTTCTATTAGTTCACATGGGGTGTACCATATCTTAGAGGGTCCCATCCCCATCTTGGCTGGTAGCTAATCAGCCGATGAGTCTCTCACTCCTCTAGGGCAACCTTTGAGACAATAGAGGGTCACTTATGACTACTTAGTAAGAACTCCCAGACAGACTCTTCTGTCTTCTATGAACTACTTGTACAAGTTCAGGAGTAGTGCTCAGGGCAATGCCTAATGGCTTCCACAGGCTCAACTTTCTGCTTGTGTCCCCTTACCAAAACACTCCCAAATCACTGCACGCACTTCTTCTGCGGATTCTACTAAGTCCTTCGTGCTACTACTCAGGTCCCATTTGACCTTGACCGTCCAGGCACGGCTGGAGGCTAGTGTTCCAAAACAAAGACTTTTCAATCACTCAGTGCTTCTCAGTTCCGAACCTTGTCTGCAACTCTAGACTCTAGGGGTTAAGAATAGAGAACTTTTCCCCATTCTTTGCAGCCTTATATCTTATAACACAGGTAACATGCAAACATCAGTAGACAGGTAAGACAAAAAGCAAAGAAAACAATTTCCATATCATTTACAGGTGACATGTCCCTTTTAGGTTCTTCCGTACTATTCAATTGGCATCAAGATGTCATATAAACATGCAGCAGCTTACCTCACTCATCGATACAGAGAATAGACACATAGGAGCTCAGATATACTAATTGGCAAGATAAGGTCTTACCTCACACAGTACTGTTTTTTATCTATCTGAGGTCCTCTGGTCCCGTCCTCAAGTCGATCGGTGAGTGGGTCGGCACTCTATCGGCTGCACATCAGACAATCTCGAGGCCCCACGTTGGGCGCCAATTTCTGTCGGGGTTAATCTCCCCCGGGATGGATGTCACCGTAAGCCTAATTAAATAGATAACCATTTTCGAGCGCTCGGGAAACAAGACGTACACAGGTATCGTGTATGAACAGTTTCTTCTTTATTGCGTAGTTCAATACAGTTTTAAAGGTAAGCTCAGTTACATAACAGTCATGTGATCAATGTACATATATGGGTTTTCCAGTTCCGTTACCAGACAAAGTTGTTCACTTTCCCATCACCCCAGATGTTTCCTTTTCACCTAATCTAAATGTCCTCCTTATCTTTCCTGAGAATGGTACATCTCTGAGAACAGCAGAACTGTTGATATTCAGACCCTGAGATTATATTCTATCTCTAAACTATTTAGCCTGCATGGAGAACATTCCACCCTGTGTCTTCTATATACTGCGTTATAAAATATAATACAAATTATGCTTTAACCCTTACATACTAAAGATATACAAAGGAGATAATAGCAGTTTTCAAACACTATGCACTAGAGAAATATGCTTTGTCTCTTTTGCATTCCAAAGGTCATCCTGTATGAGCTAGGTACATCCATTAAACAGTGAGTTAATGGATTGGACTAATTTTCTTTTGTGAATAAATGTGTAAAAGAGTTAGGTCATATGTAAAAAAGATTGCAGCCATCTGTAGGCAAGAGTATACGGCCATATCAAAGACAGTGCTAAATGTTCTTCGAAAAAATCTTATTCTAAAACCATTTACTGTACATGAACATGGTTTTCTTTTGTGGCTATAACAGCCTGACTATCGCAGTCACATAAGAATTACTGAAGTCATTGGGACAGATTTACTAATAGTGTTTAAGTTTCAGACTAGACTTTGCCAGATTTATCAAATTGTCTGATGCTGCTTGATAAATCTGATATATTGTTATATTGTATAGTCTACCATTACACCACTTAAACACTACTTGGCACATTCTTAGCGCATGGTGTCGCAAGTTAGGCATTACTCCTTTTTCTCACGAGTTGGAGAAGTGTCTAAAAAGAGTTTAAGGCTAAGGCAATACATCACATTTTTTCCTGCAGCGCTTTTCACAGAAAGTCCACAGAAGTTTCTGCGGACTTTGTTCTTCAATAATACCTATAGAGAAAACGTTGATGTTTCCCTAGGTATAATACACAGCATATCCATTGTGTGTATTTTCCCGTAATGTGTGGATGGGAATCGCTAGAATTTTACCTATAGGAAATTTTACCTATAGCATTCGTTTCAATTTTACCTATAGGAAAACCGCCAGCATTTCTGTAGGTGTAATTGACATGCTGAGATTTACAAAACTGCAATGGTTCACCCCAAAGGAGGTTTGATGGTACTGGATTTAAACTGCAAGCTACAAGGAGTACTCTAACCAAGCAACTGTTAACATCACTAGTTAACCTTAATGTTAAACTTTGCTACATATGTAGCTTACTGTATATTAGTAAGTTTTATTCATTTAAATTTGCAAACTACTTTTTACAGATATGTCTGCCTTACCTTAGCTCGAATTTGTCAAATGCCTCCACTTTCTCATAGAGCCAATTCAATACAACAGTGTAAAATGCTACTAAAACACAGACTGCAGTGCGCAATACAATCACACATAGACACAAAGGATAGCAATTTTGCGTCAAAAAAATCTATGGTCTTCTGGTGATACATAATGACACATGTTCAGCCAGTAAGAAAGGTGAGGATGAATTCATCTGTATGTCTCCAAAAAATCCCTTTAACACTACAGACTCTGTAGTCTGTCACTTGCCTCCTTCTGCACTATAATCTAAACTGATTTGATGTTGATAAAGGGAGAAAATGAAGGTTTATACTGACAGCCTAATATTTTACAAGGCTCCCTGCAGCTGTCTTGTATTAATACCTTCTTGTAAATACCTTAAAGAGGTCCTTTCCCCAGCTCCACCAACTCCATCCCTTAATAGGTGCTGCTTCATCTATCCTGGCACAGTTGGAATGTTTTCTCTGGCTCTCACCATTCCCAATAAATAATTTCAGTTAGCTTCAGTACCCAATATGTTAACCTCTCTACTGTCAAGTAGTTGGTCCTAGACAATGCCTCTCAAGTCCAGGACCACCAACCTGACATTCGAGAGTCTAATTTGCATATTGGGTGCTAAAACTAACAACACTGATTACTTAGGAAAGATGGGGGATAGATAAAAATTCCAACTGAAGTGGGGGCAGGGGAAAGGCATTTACTTAAAGATGCAAAGAGCAGGAGTTGGTGGAGGCAGTGAAAGGTTGTCCATAAGTGTGCCCTAACAGATGCATTTATCTGTATGTACATTTTATATGCACAAATAATAATGAATTATCATTTACACATATAACTTTTCAGTAAGGGCCTGTTCACATCTGTGTTCGGTTTCCGTTCGGGGAGTCCGCTTGGGGACCCCACAAACGGAAACCTATACGCATAGAAAAGCGGTTTACCTAAGGAAACCTGCGGACCCCATAGACTATAATGGAGTCCACGTGGTTTCCGCTCGGTTTCCGCACGAAACATGCGGAAACATGTGGAGAGGAAAGTGCTGCTTGCAGCACTTTTCTCTCCACTTGCTTCGTGCGGAAACCGAGTGGAAACCACAAGGACCCCATTATAGTCTATGGGGTCCGCAGGTTTCCTTAGGTAAACCGCTTTTCTATGCGTATAGGTTTCCATTTGGGGAGTCCCCAAGCGGACTCCCCGAACGGAAACTGAACACAGATGTGAACCAGGCCTAAGAGTTTAATTGAACGAAATGTTATAAAATGTTTCTAGTAACAAAAACTTGAGCAGAGAAAAGAAAAATATAATCTTTCATGAAATGGAATCAATAGTAAAACACAGACATATTTCGTATATCCCTAACTAATCATGAGCCATACAATAGAGGTATTTTGTTAATGAATGTACTGTAAATAATATTTAATAATATTATTAATAACACCATGTAACAATTTTCAAAAAAATATTTGTTCCCAGTTGTTAAGTGTGTTTTCCTGATTGTTTGTACCTTAAATGAATAGAAAAAAGTTATTATTCCCTGTAAACTTTGCTTTTATGGTCAGCACAATGATATTTTGAAATTGATCTATTTTTAAGGATATTCGCAATATTTCAAGATACTTAAGAAGCTTCTGGAATTGTGAGAACTATCAAGAAGTTTCTAGAACTGCCCAGAATTATCTAGAACTTTCTGGGACTGTACATAATTGTAGGTAGCTGTATAACTAGTTATATAGGGCCACTATAGCCCTTCCTGAGAGACGGAGAGACAGGATCTAATTGATTGGGATTGCATAGTAAGTGGGCAATGGCCATCACAGACAAAGGGGAATTGACCTAGACAGACAGGTGTGAATTCAATATCTATTCAGATTCTGATAACGACAGTATTCACACTTCACCCCACACCCATTACAGGAGGAGCTTAGGAATGTAAATGTATATATTGTGTGTTACTCTGGTACCGGGTGATCAATCTTGCTCTGCTGAATCCTCAGTACACTCTTGAACTTTAATACTGCATGGAATAAAGACCATTTTTATCAAGTTTGGAGAGACATCCTTTTTCCTTACAGTTCACAGCAACTTAGTCAATTTAGATGGCATCAAGAGGTTGCATACATCCAGCAGACACATTTTGATACGTATGTGGCCAGTTTATAAAGACAAGAGCGAAAAAGTACTCTGTGGAAGCATCTGCTAAGATGTGTGAGGCCTACAAAGCATACTTCGGCATGTCTGTTGGTGACCAAGACAAACCATGGGCTCCTCATTTCTCATGTGAGCACTGCAAGAAAACTCTTGAAGGTAAGTGGATAAATGCTACTCTCTTAAATAGCAGATTAACTGTGTTAATATTGTAAATATTACTAGTCATTAGTGTGAAATAGGCTTAAATCAAATTCTCAATCCAAATATTATTTTGTTTGCTTATAGGTTGGTACAGGGGAGAGAAGAGAGCCATGTATTTTGCTATCCCAAGAATTTGGCGTGAACCGACTGATCACTCAACAAATTGCTACTTCTGCATGGTGGACCCTTCCAAACGTCGCACTGGCAAAAATGCACCTCCTGTAACGTATCCTGACATTCATCTATTGCCCCAGTACCACACTGCCCTGAACTTCCTGTACCAACACCTCCAGACAGAGCTATACCACCTTCAAAAGAAAGCAGCAGGTCAGACATCGAGGAAGACATTGAAGATCACGATTTCTCTTCATATGCAGATGAGGAGCGGAAGCCATACTATGCTAACCAAAAAGACCTCAACGATCTGATCAGAGACCTTGGTCTCACCAAGTCCAACGCTGAGCTTCTGACATCAAGGCTCAAGCAATGGAACTTATTAGATGAAAGCGTCCAAGTCACAGATCAGAGGAAGCGTCACCAAGTTTTTTCCATCTTCTTCAGTCATCAAGATGGACTGTGCTTCTGCAACAATGTGGCCGGTCTATTAGAGGCTATAGGTATCACCTGTAACCCGAATGAGTGGCGCCTCTTCATAGACAGCTCATGCAAGAGCCTCAAAGCCGTGCTGCTTCACAATGGGAACAAGTATCCGTCTCTTCCTGTAGCTCACTCGGTGCACCTGAATGAGGAATACACCAGTGTCAAGCTGTTGCTAGGTGCCTTGAAGTATGATGAGTACGGCTGGGAAGTTATCAGAGATTTCAAAATGGTGTCATTCCTGATGGGCCTCCAAGGTGGTTTTACTAAGTATCCTTGCTTTATTTGCCTTTGGGACAGCCGGGATACTGAAGCGCACTACCACAGGCGGGACTGGCCTCAGCGAACAGAGTTCACTGTGGGGAAGAACAATGTAAAGTGAGAGCCACTGGTGGACCCACGCAAGGTGCTGATGCCACCACTACACATCAAGTTGGGGCTCATAAAACAATTTGTCAGGGCTCTAGATAAGGAGTCGAGAGCTTTCAATTACCTCCAAGATCTTTTACCTAAGCTGTCTGAAGCAAAGATCAAAGCTGGTGTCTTTGTCGGACCACAAATCAAGAAGATCATAGAGTGCAGTGAATTTCCCAAGAAGCTGAATAGGAAGGAGAGAGCAGCTTGGAACAGTTTTGTCGCAGTGGTTCGCGGCTTCCTAGGCAATCATAAAGATGAAAACTATGTACAACTGGTTAAGACTCTGATAAAGAACTATGCTGCAATGGGCTGCAGGATGTCACTCAAAATCCATATCCTTGATGCTCATCTTGATAAGTTCAAAGAGAACATGGGAGCTTATTCAGAGGAGCAAGGCGAGCGCTTTCACCAGGACATTATGAACTTTGAACGCCGTTACCAAGGACAATATAACGAAAACATGATGGGCGACTATATTTGGGGATTGATTCGTGAAACTGATTTGCAGTATAGTCGTAAATCTCGGAAAACCGCACACTTCTGAATAGTTTTTGGTAATCTGTGTAAATTTGCAATGCATATAGTGTTCTTAGTCTGACTGTATAAATGAGAAGATGCAAAATCGTCTGTTTCTATAGTAAAAATGCATAATTTTCGTTGCCGTGGTCACAAAAGC
This sequence comes from Leptodactylus fallax, assembly GCA_947044405.1. Taxonomy (NCBI): domain Eukaryota; kingdom Metazoa; phylum Chordata; class Amphibia; order Anura; family Leptodactylidae; genus Leptodactylus; species Leptodactylus fallax. The sequence goes on from CAMRHE010000469.1 coordinate 341,624, forward strand.
GAAGTTTATGATGAATGTAAGCAATTTTTAATTAGTTTTAGACATAAGCAATTGGAATATAACATTTAAAAGCTGGGAACAAAATTTGTGTTACATATAATCAAATAAAAATGTTAAATAAAAAAACACAACTGTACTGTACATACTTTTAGAAAGTTGTTATAGGCTTTCTTCTAAAACTCGAGATTTGTTTGTACAATGAAGCAATTTATTCTACCTGTTTTAGGTCAATGACATGTAAGTAGTGAGAGAGATAAAAGTAGGAAGCATATGGAAATTGGGGGCCCCTATATCTACCTTTTTTATTTGGTGTTCCCATCTCTCAAGAGCCCCGTACCCCCCAACAACAGAACAACTCAGACAGAGAGTTGTTGAGGAGCCAAGCCACCCAAGGAGATTCAAATAGGAGAACAATAAGGCACCAAAACCAGATTGGAAAAACGGCTATGAAGTAAAAAAAGAGGGGGGAAAAAAAAAAAATTTGAGAAAAAAGAAAAAAAAAGAGAGGAGAAAAAAAAAAAAAATGAAATACCCAAATTTCACGGGTCAAATTTTGGTTTAATGCAATGCACATTTTCTTTAGTACATAAACCCATCAACCAAATATTACTTCCATCAGTTATTAGATATATCAAATTGAAATGGCTGTTGCAACACCCAAATATTTAGAACTAAAAATGATTAAGATTATAGGTGCCCAAACTTTTTCATATGACGGTATATCAATCCAAACATGTAAACTGCGCCCTGCAGCGGAATGAAACTAAGCTGGTAATAAAATGGGCAGATCTTATGGTTGCACTGTATTTAAAAAGATTTATGTGATGGCAGGGGGTTTGTTGGGTAGTAGCAAATATCGTTCTATGGCTTACTTATTGTTAATATATACTGTTATACCATAATACTGTATGTTGTAGCCAACAAACTAATTGCTTCGTTTTTGCACAGTGTACTAACTAAAATCAGGACTTTTTGTAATCAGTAATCATAAATAATGGATGCCATTTCCCTTTCCTTTGGTATGTATGCATAATTTGCATATCAAAGCTACGGCATGTGTATCCCTATTCTTAATATTTTGTTTAATCAATGCTGTTTTCTTTTCAGCAGTGAAAAAAGCAGATCCAGGTGCACTGCTATACCAAATGCAAGTTTATTATTTTTACAGTCACAAATGCCAAGATCTTTTTACAGCTCCTTCGGAGACTCAACTGCACATAGCTAATTTCTGTAATAGCATTAGAATGGCCCTGTCTCATTTATTCCAGGCATACTCTTAACTGTATGCTTTCTGCTTGAAATTACAAGCATGTCACACTCAAGCATTCAGAGCATGCAGGCACATTAGCAGAACGAGGCATCTGAGCATATTTTGGGTGACTGGTAGAACACAAGAACACTGTATATAGATAGATTTTTTAGTTTTCATTTTAGCTTTTCTTGACAGGGAAAGAAGTACCGCATCAGTACTCTTAAAGAATTTTTGTCCTTCAGTTATAGGAACTGGAGCTAGTAATATTACATATAGTCTGTGGTTCTCTTTTTTCATTATCATTCTTGAATATGTGTGTGTTTTTTTATCTTTATATTTATTCTTAATACCTAAATAGTGAGAGACCTGTCAATCATACTGAACTGGGCAGCGAGGAGGAGGATTTTGATGGGGTGCAACTTATAAATAAAAAAACACACACTGGGGCAAGTTTATTAACACTGGTATACTGTAAGCTAGTGTTAATAAACTGCCCTTGCAATAGAAAACTAGGGCATGCACTGGCTTATTTTGATGCTTGATTCTTTACATCAAAGTTTATTCAAGCACGTCACAGTATACATAAGTGAATCAATCATATAGATCAATCCATACACAGCAGTTAAACAAGGAAAGTATATCAAGAACAGATCAATAGAACAAGGTTTCGGTCAGTCGTAACCTTTGTCAAGTAAGATCTGCAATGGTGAAGACTGGATGCATACTATCAGGAGGAGACATACTGCATATACACATGCTGTGACATACTTACATAAACTTTGATCTACTCTAGCATCTAAAGAAGCCAGTGTGGCATGAATTATAATACATTTGTTAGGCCAAGGCATCCATGCCCTGGCTTTTCTTCATCTCTGCCTTGGTCAGTCCATTTTTTTAAAAGTGGCAAGCATGGCACAAGATGAACTTTTTTTTTTACATCCTTGGCAATTTTCTGGTGTACAAGGCATTAAATAGTTGGTCACATATGCTGTTTTTCGCACAAAAATTGTGACTATTTAATGCCTTATATATAACAACAAACTCAGGGGGTTGCCGCATTTTGAAAAACCACCATAAACCCCCAAAAGTACATAAAAACAAACAAAAAGTATGGCTTGCAGAGCATTTTATAATTCACTATTGAATTTCAGCTACATTTAGTCACAGTATGTCTGCAAAAGAAGTTGTTTTTTTTTGTTTTTTTTAAATGCTATGTGTAAAACCACCCTTAGGCCCTATTCACACAAGAGAATTTGGAGGGGAATTTGAGGCAGTGAGCTTCAGGGGAGTTTCTGAAGCTGACAACATCAGAAATAAGTTCTGTTCACAGGAGCTGTAGTCAGGCTGGATAAACAGCCAATGATGCAGATGTGTGATGTCTGTGCACAGACCCATAGACTTTCATTGGTCTGATGCATCCTCTTCACTGAAAAAAGGATATGCTTTCATTTTTATTTAATGGACCCACTTTGCGTGAAATAAAAACAGATGTTTGAATAAATACATTGAAATGAATGGATATAGTATGCAGTCCGCGAAAAAATGCATCCGACACACTGTGTGAAATGGAGACATGTGAATAAGGCCTTAGACTGTATTTTTTGGCCCAAATATGTTTGTTTGCAAGGGTCCTAAAGGTGTGACAAGAAACTAGTGGAACATGCAAGCATACTGCATATTATATGTTTTCACGGTTGGGTTCAAACCCATGGTATACTAAACCATGAAAACTAATTTTTTTACATAGAAAACAACATTTGGATTTGCTAGAATTGGGTGACAAGCAGGTCAGTGGTTACAACACGCCATCCAAACAAATATAATGACTTTTATTTCCAATTTTTTAACACCAAATGAACAATGATGAAGTTATTTTTGAGCAGGGCTCAGAACAGGATACATAAGCATTTTTCTGTAATACAACTCTTCAAAGCAGTGAATATTATAATTACACTAATGAAGTCAGTCAATTGTTATTCATGGAACACTAGAACATTATTACAGCTCCACTTGAGCTACTCTTAGGAGTTATTTACACTGGATTAAATGAGCCGGCTTTCTTTTAGAATGTTATAATTTACAACTATTTCTCAACTACAAATTCCGTTTTGCATCCCAGGATTACAAAATTGAGCTCACTATGAATCTTAAGTCTGACTTCTTTGTGCGCATTTAATTTGGTTGCATTGCTATTGAGCTTTATTAGCTGTCTCATCAATTTAAAAGGGATAACATAGCAGAATTCACAATAAGGATATATGTTTCATTCTTTTTACCATTTTATTTGTCTTATTTGTTATATGTGACTTCTTATTTGAAGTTTTTACATTTTGAACTACATTTTCCTTTCCCATTAATTGCTATTTTGTGTAATAACAAATGAATACCTTTAGTATTAGCATTTTATGCACAACATGGACAATCTAGTGAGAAAAGGAAAGTGTTTTCTAGCAAAATAACTTCTTGTATAACTAATATAATTTTTTTAAATGACTTTTATCACGTGTCTACAAATCACACAAAAAATGTGACATGCTACATGCTGCGATTTGTACAGTTGCACAAAATCTAAATATGCTCGATTTTCTGTCACAGTTGAATGTAACATCGGTCTCATAGACATCTAGTGTATCGCATGCGACAGCAACTCACGCTCAAATAAAATTGTTACACTTTGTTTGGGTTTTGGTGCTTGGTTTTAGAAGCTGGGTCTTCCAGGTCACTCACTGAGCAAGACCTTCAACATGGAAGCTTGATCTCTTTTTATTTTCAAGTTCTTATTCTATGTACATTGGCTTTCTTTCTACTCTTTCCCTTAATTTTGCTCACTGTCCAGATCATTGCCTGTATTGTTTAATTCACATGTATTTGTGCAACTGCAGAAAGTTCATTTCAGTCTTTAAAAGAACGAACAGGCAATCACTGACACATGTATATTGCAACAAAATCGCAGTGTGCAACATCTCTACAACATCGCAATACATAAAAATCGTGTGACAAAATGTTGAGTAATTTTAATATGATTTTTAGTCACTCAACACATGTTACTATATAGCCCTAGCCTTAAAGTAAATGTCCATTTACAATTGAATAACATTTATATACTCTAAATAGGTCCCAAATTATGTGCTTCTCAATTTCTTATGATATCTGAATCTATGTTATTGACAGAGATTCTATATACTGTAGATACAGATATTCTTACCATTTTCTTTTGGCTAGACATATCATGAGATGGGAGGCATGAGATGACCAGCTCCGAAAGAAACATGAGAGTTATTTGTGCTATATATAATATATATTACAGTGGGTACGGAAAGTATTCAGATCCCTTTAAATTTTTCACTCTTTGTTTCATTGCAGCCATTTGCTAAAAGCAAAAAAGTTCATTTTATTTCTCATTAATGTACACTCAGCACCTCATCTTGAGAGAAAAAAAAAACAGAAATGTAGATATTTTTGCAAATTTATTAAAAAAGAAAAACTGAAATATCACATGGTCATAAGTATTCAGACCCCTTGCTGTGACACTCATATTTGACTCACATGCTGTCCATTTCCTTCTGATCCTCCTTGAGATAGTTCTACTCCTTCATTGCAGTCCAGCTGTATTTAATTAAACTGATTGGACTTGATTAGGAACGGCACACACCTGTCTATATAAGACCTCACAGCTCACAGTGCATGTCAGAGCAAATGAGAATCACGAGGTCAAAGGAACTGCCCAAGGAGCTCAGAGACAGAATTGTGACAAGGTACAGATATGGCCAAGATTACAAAATAATTTCTGCAGCACTCAAGGTTCCTAAGAGCACAATGGCCTCCATAATCCTTAAATGGAAGAAGTTTTGGACGACCAGAACTCTTCCTAGACCTGGCCGTCCAGCCAAACTGAGCAATAGTGGGAGAAGAGCCTTCGTGAGAGAGGTAAAGAAGAACCCAAAGATCACTGTGGCTGAGCTCCAGAGATGCAGTAGGGAGATGGGAGAAAGTTCCACAAAGTCAACTATCACTGCAGCCCTCCACATGTCGGTCTTTATGGCAGAGTGGCTCGAAGGAAGCCTCTCCTCAGTGCAAGACATATGAAAGCCCGCATAGAGTTTGCCAAAGAACACATGAAGGACTCCCAGACTATGAGAAATAAGATTCTCTGGTCTGATGAGATGAAGATTGAACTTTTTGGCGTTAATTCTAAGCATTATGTGTAGAGAAAACCAGGCACTGCTCGTCTCCTGCCCAATAGAATACCAACAGTGAAACATGGTGGTGGCAGCATCAAGCTATGGGGGTGTTTTTCAGCTGCAGGGACAGGATGACTAGTTGCAATTGAAGGAAAGATGAATGCGGCCAAGTACAGAGAGATCCTGGAAGAAAACCTCTTCCAGAGTGCTCTGGACCTCAGACTGGGCCGAAGGTTCACCTTCCAACAAGACAATGACTCTAAGCACACAGCTAAAATAACAAAGGAGTGGCTTCGGAACAACTCTGTGACCATTCTTGACTGGCCAATCCAGAGCCCTGACCTCAACCCAATTGAGCATCTCTAGAGAGACCTGAAAATGGCTGTCCAGCAACGTTCCAACCTGATGGAACTGGAGAGGATCTGCAAGGAAGAATGGTAGAGGATTCCCAAATCCAGATGTGAAAAACTTGTTGCATCATTCCCAAGAAGACTCATGGCTGTACTAGCTCAAAAGGGTGCTTCTACTCAATACTGAGCAAAGGGTCTGAATACTTATGACCATGTGATATTTCAGTTTTTCTTTTTTAATAAATTTGCAAAAATATCTACATTTCTGTTTTTTTTCTGTCAAGATGGGGTGCTGAGTGTACATTGATGAGAATAAAATGAACTTTTTTGCTTTTAGCAAATGGCTGCAACGAAACAAAGAGTGAAAAATTTAAAGGGGTCTGAATACTTTCCGTACCCACTGTATATATGTTTATATGTGGTCACCCAGTGGATGGGAAATAGGTTGTAGTCATTTGAAGGTTTTGCTAAAATGTGGTAATAATGTGTTGAATTTGTATCAAGAAAGTGTGGTCCATAAACAACATTTATGAAAAGATAATGGTGGGCACATCCGTGGTGTCTACAGGCAGATTTTTTAAATTTAATTTTACACTCCTCAACCTTTACATTGCAACGCTAATAAGAAAGAGTCTTGGAACTATGGATATCATGGGATCAATAGACATGGTAATGATATGCAAATGATAAAAGAGTGGAAACAAAATATTCAAAGCATTTTGACTTTTTAAGTATCAAGTATGAGTGCCATGCCATGCAGAAATACATTCACTTATATGCCATGGCATGCTGTTAATGGTGTCTGAGGAATGTTGTGTAATGTTGAATACACTTGGGCAAGCAAATCATCAACATTAACTGTTGGTAGCAATTGCTGAACAATGCCCAGATGTGCTCGATGGGAGACAAGTCTGGAAACAGGCACATTTAGGCCATGCAGGCTGCTCAGAGTAGCAAGAGCAACATAAGACCTGGTGTTGTCCTATTGAAAAACAGTTCCTGTGACACTTTGGAGAAATGGCCGTACCACTGGTTCCATGACCAAGTCAATGCAACACGAAGTTGTTAGTGAACCTGAAATGAACACTGGAGGAGTCCAGCTACCGAACATTATGCCACCCCACACCATAATTACAGATTTAGGAACAAAGTGACATTCCCTTCTGAAGACCCCTTCATAGCATTGCCCACATGGTCTCCAGACCAATCTCCAGCTATCACTGCATCAGAGACAAAAGTGAGATTCATTGCTGAAGAGGATAGACCTGGAATGGCCCAGTCTTTATTGCCACCTTCCTGTGTACCATGATACGCTTTGAGAGCTATGGAGCTGGACATCTGGCTCATGGCCCAATGTTGTGCAAACACCTTCTGCTGGTTTGTGTCGACACTGTTTGTAATCCTAGTCTTTTGGACGTGACGTCCAATTTCATTTGCAAGGCACAATGGATCACTATGTGCCAGTATTCCAAAATGGTGATCTGTTCATGCAGAGTTTCAAATCTCTGTACCTCTTATTATCATTCCAGTTTTTTGTGGGCAGTTTTTGGGAGACACAACATTGAACAGTGCTGATGTCTCAGCCTGGAGGCATAGCAATCTGTCAAATACACGAAGGTCTCTCAGTTCAAGGATTCAGTCCCTTGGTGGTGATAACTGGCACTTTGACACACAGGTGGCATTGCACAATCATATCACACCACTAGGCCCAATTATTTACGTTTCATGTGTCTAAAAACTTTGCTTTCAGTCATGCTTTTATTCCCCTCTCAAATACAACAGATTGGAGTTAGAAGCTGAAAATGGTATTCTTTTATGTTAGCTACTTTCTCAATTTGCATAACCTTATAACTTGTCCTTATTGGTGTTGCAATTTCAGTGTTAAGGAGTAAATATTTACATAGACAATTGTAGCTTATGTCAAGAATGAGCTCTCTATATTGTATCTTTTTGTAGTGTAGACAATGCTAATTATGTCTATTTTTTTTAGTTTCCTTAAGGTGTTTTATGTACTTTTAAGAACTTTTATGTACCGATATTTTTCGGACTATAAGACGCACTTTTTTCCCCCAAAAAATTTGGGAGGAAAATGGGGGTGCGTCTTATAGTCCGAATGCATCGTCCCACTCCTGTGACTTCCTGTAGCTGCAGGAGTGAGGCGATGCTGCGGCCCCAGTGCTTGCAGGAGAGGGTGTTCCCGGTGGTTCCCGGTGCTATTACGGCGGATGCCAGGTCTGTAAAGATAATGGCGGCCGTTCTGCTGCAGAGCGGTCGCCATAGCTACCAGTCTCTGCTGTAATGTACAGCGGAGACCGGGAGATAATGCCTGCGAGTCTACTCTGATCGCATGCATTACTACCTATAAGCCCCCCCCAAACTGTCCCCGGGCCCTGTGGGTAACTTCATGTTGCAGGCCGGCTACTGCGCGGCGAGATTTTGGGAGCCGACTTGTTCCTGTGACAGCCGAGAGCCTACTGAAGGCTCCCAGGCCTGTCATAGGAATATTACTATTGCGGCTGGTCTATGCAATAGAGTTGTATTGCAGTCTATGGGACTTGCAATCAAATGATTGCAGGTTCAAACCCCCTGGGGGGGATAATAAAATAGTTTAAAAAAAAAAAAAAGTTTAAAAAAAAATATAAAAAAACCGAAAAGTTCTAAATCATCCCCTTTCCCTAGAATATATATATAAGTAGAAAATTACTGTGAAACACATACACATTAGGTATCCCTTTGTCCAAAAACACCCAGTCTACAAACTTATAAAAATATTTTTCCGTAGGGTGAACGTCATAGTGGGAAAAAGAATCAAAAGTGCCGAACTGCTGTTTATTTCACTGTTTCACGTTTGATTTGAATAAAAAGTAATCAAAGCAATAGACATTCCCCAAAATGGTATAACTAAAAAGTACATTTTGCTTCAAAATTTTTCCCTTATTTTCCTCCTCTAAAACCTAGGTGCATCTCATGCTCCGGTGCGTCTTATAGTCCAAAAAATACAGTACTTTTATGAAGTTTTCTCTGGATGTACAGTATATGTCTACTGATACCAATATCATATCGTATCGGTCAAAACAGCATAATGACAACTTATTAAGTAGAACTCTTGCAATAAAATCTTTACTTGAAGTCAATGAACATTTGAGTTCAAGAGTTTTTAATTACTGATCGCTCTAAAGATATTTTATGAAATTATTTAGCACAAGACTTTGGACCTCAAATGGTACTGTGTTAAAAACTGGTCACTTTAAAGTGTATATATAGATGTGTTCTTTCTTGCCTTTTCTCTTGGCTAGACATGTTCAGTTATGTGTGTACAAGATAATTAGCTCACAAGACAATATTGATATTGTCACAAAGTGATATCCTATGTGTCAGTTTTCAGCCACCTAAGTGGTTGTGTTGTGAATTAGATCTTTTAAGATTTTTTTAGAGTGTTGAGATATTGGGGCAGATAAACTAAAACTGTCTAACTTTTAGACAGTGCAAAGTTGAGTAGACATTCTTAAACTGCACCAGATTTTCCAAAGTGTCTATTGCTGTTTAGTGATCTGGTGCACTTTTAGACTGTCTAATCTGACTTTACACCACTTATTAATTGGCTTAGTTTCCGACAAAATTGTGGAGAAAAAAATCTGGTGCATTGGCTGATATTGTGGAACAACTTCCAAAGTTGTGGTGCAAAGTCTGGCTCACAGTTTAGCATATTAAACCACACACCTTTTCAACAAGTCCCACCCATATGCTGTACGAGGTGCACGTACTGTTAGAAAGTGTCTAAAACACATAGAAAATGAGGTGTAAAGCATGTACACCAGATTATTCCAGAATTTTCTGGCATATTTAATATTTTAATTTGCCTCATTATATTGAATGCTGTATTGATTCCTCCATGAAAAGTTGGAGTGTTGAACCAAATTCAACCACATGTGTATTGTTATTAAAAAAAAAAAAAAAAACACAATCCCACCTTAGGAACCATTAGATGTTTATTAGAGGCACTACAGCTAGAAACACAGCTAACTTCTATATTTTGGGCCTTTTTGCTTTCCTCTGCTTTTTTCTGTAAATTAACACTTTACTCCCGATGCTTGCTGGATGGACATATTCTTTCTGTTGTTCAGAGCTAAGAACTAACTGTAGGTTGCAGTCATTCACATAAATAGTATCAGTGAGAGATGCTGCAGCAACATACTCATCCTCTGTCTTCTATTTTGGAAGGAAATTTTGATAATTGAGGGTTTTTTCAAACATTTGCACAAAAAAAGCAAGAACAGGGTAACTACAGGCTCCAATAGTGTGATATATTATTGATGATAATGTTAATCTGTTTTCCCTTAGTCCGAACAGCAGCATAATATGGGGTATCTCTGCCCCTGTGTGCTGGTAGGACAGGCGGAAATTTAAATTTACATAATTAATTAAGTGATACTGCCTATAAGAGGAAAAGGAGACCTCCCCCCACTGTGTTAGTTATAAAGAATAAAGAAAAAACAACAATCCTTCCTAAGGGGTAGAAAAGCTTGTGCTGCTGTTCGGACTAAGGGAAAACAGATTAACATTATAATCAACAATTCCCTTACATCCAACAGCAGCACAATATGGGTATGTAGCAAGTAAATCCCCTAGGGAGGGTTCTCTCGCACTACAGTACAGTATGAATGTCCAAAGGCAGTAGCCTCTGAACTACGGACATCTAACCTATAGTGCTTAACAAAAGTTAGTTGGAATGACAAAAAGCAGCTGCAAAAAACTGCTCAAAAGGCAAGACCGACTCTCAGCCCAGGAGGTCGACACAGGCCTGGTTGAATAGACTCTGATGAATTTGGGTGATGTTAACCCGAGCAAAAATAAATTGATTCCTTAATCCCTCTTGATAAAAAGGGTTTGGAAGCCATGAGACCTTTGTCTCTACCATATATATTAATTAAAAGGTTCTCTAATCTTCTGAATGGCCGTGTACGCAGAAGATAAATTTTTGGAGACACAAACTATATCCATTGTAAGGAGTTTCCCTCCTCCTTGGAAGATGGAGCTGGGAAAGAAAACTGGTAAGAAGACCGCCTGGTTGATATTAGCCCGAAAGGGCACCTTAGGGTTAAAACCGAGAAAAAATCTGAGCTGGACCCCAACGGAAAAAAATATATGGCTCTTCAGAAAAAAGCCTGCAACTCTCATATTCTTTTTGCTGAGGTGATAGCTAGCAAAAGGGTGGTTTTGAAAGCCAGAAACTTAAGATCCACCTCCTCCAATGGTTCAAATGGCAGGCTGCAGAGACCAGAAAGAACTGTGGATAGATCCCAGTGTGAAACGGGAGATTTAATCACTGACCTACTGTACGTCTCATAGCACCCTTAAGAAATCTGGGAATTAAGGGGTTCTGAGACAAACTTTTGCTTAAGCAGGTGGATAGGGCTGAGACCTGTACCTTAAGTGTGGCTGGGGAAAGACCCTTATCCAAGCCGTCCTGAAGAAAGTTTAGAATCACTCTTGTAGATGGATTCAAACTATTCACTTCCTGTCTGGAACACCACTCCTTGAAGACATTACCTATCCTTAGGTAGCTTTTATTGGTGGATTCTGCTGTGTAGGAAAGGGTCCTCAGATCCAGGCACTTCTGAGTTCCTTGGAAATCAGGTTCTGGATTGGGGGAAGCCTCCAATAGATCCCTCGACTCATGAGCATGAGTTGGAAACACCAAGCTCTTTTTGGTTATCACAGAGGCTTGGTCCTGTCTGACTTTCATCAATACTCTTGGTATCATGGAAAGTGGAGGGAAAATGTACGCCAGCCTGAACCTCCAAGGGATGGACAGGGAATCCACTGCCAAGGGATAGTCCTCCTGATACAGTGAGCAGAACATCTCTACCTTGGCGTTGACTCTGGTCACCATGAGGTCTACTTCTGGGAGACCCCACTTCAGGGTGATCTGATTGAGAGACCATTCTCCTGATACGGTAAGATCCTGACTCAACTGATCCACTACTATGTTCAAGGAGCCCTTGATGTGAACTGCGGAGAGATGGGTCAGATTTTTCTCTTCCCAGGTGAGGAAGGGAGAATTATCTGGTGCCTTCCTGTTTATTACAGTCACCAAGTTGACGGACCGGATGTTGACAGCTCTTCCTCTGAGAAGAGGAGAAGAATGCCAAGAAGGAGTGCCAGGTAACTGCTCTGTGTTCCCTCCAGATGGATGATGTCATCCTTTCTAGCCTGCTCCAGATTCCTTGTATGGTCTTCTAGTACAGATGGAATCCTCATTATGAAAAAGATGCATCAGTTAACAGGGTCCAACTAGATTGGACCGTGGACATCCAACTTTCAAGTGTATCCACAAGTTGAGAGAAAGACGGGTTCTGGGAGAAAGTCTGATCCTCTTGTCAAGACTCAGAGGTCCATGATTTCAGACCCCCAGTACTTCCGACTGGAGGGGACGCAAATGCCATAAAGCGCAAGGGACTGCAGTGGCTGAGGCTGACATGAGTTCTAGGACTCTCATAGTTGTTCTGATGAACATCCGAGTGCCTTGAGAAGATACTGAAGCGTTCTGATTATCTTTTCTCTCCTTGTTGGAGGTAAAGTAATTTCTAGGTGACCAGAGTCAGGCTGAACCTCAGGGACTTCTTCCGTGTGGAAGGAATTACCTCTGACTTCTCCCGGTTATTAGCCTAGATACTGGAGAAAGGCACACAGTTGTCTGCAGGTGCTGGAGCAGGATGGTTTCTGACTAAGCTTTTATAAGCCAGTCGTCCAATATGGCACTATGAACAGACTTTGAAGTCTGAGTGCGGCTGTTACTGAAGCCACCACCTAGGTAAAGATGTGGGGAGCCGAGGAAATGCTGAAGGGCAGAGCCGCAAACTGGAAATGTCACCTGTGATTGATACAGCAATTCTCAGATATCTTCTGCGAGGAGGATAAATGGAACATGTAAGTATGTATCCTTTAGGTTGAGGGTGACAAAAACATCACTTTGCAGAAAGGATGTGACCAACTTCCCAGTTTTCCTTCAGAAGCGCTCTTCTCTAAGAAGAGACTTAGATGTATTAGGACTATAATCATATATTGGTAGTAGGAGGTCTAGAGAGTAGACCCCAACCTTCTTCTGAGGGGGGAACTTTTTTCAAGGCCCCCTTGCCCAGGTATTCCAGAATGGAATTTTCCAGTATAACCTGCAGTGCAGGAAGAAATCAGGTTGCGATGAATCTGTCTTGTGGCGGGCGAAGAAAATCGTCCACATAAACCCGCTGTATTACTTGTAAGACCAAAGGTCTTGGATCTTCTCATGCCAGAGGGAGAGAAAAAAAGGGAGAGGCATCACCCAACAGGAATATTTGCCGCTACAGGAGGCGAGAAGCTGGCGACAACAGCCAGGCTTCTTTCTGTCCCCTTCCTTGGGGAACTTTACGTTCAGCCCCTGTGGACTGATATCTAGCATGCCTCTGATATTGAAGCGTAGATTGAGGCGGTTGCTGATAACTTCTGCCGCGGCCAGAAGATCCTGCTTTTCCTCTAAAAGACTGCGGAAGGCACTTATCCTTTTTATCGCAAGACTTTCCATGATGTCGTCCAGGCCTCTGCTAAAATGTTTACACAGCTCAAAGGGTAGGGAGCATAAGTTATTCTTGGACGCATTGTCCGCTCTCCAAGTCTTCAATCATAATGGCCTTCTAGCAGCTGTAGAGAGGGCCAGAGATTTGGTGGCCATCTTGGCTTGGTGTACGGAAGCTTCTGCTAGATAGTCTGCCACCAAGGAAACTGACCCATAAGGGATAATAGATTATCTGGAGACTCCGGAGTCAATGTCCCACTTCAGTTGGGCCAGATCGGAGCACAGCTTATTCGCTAGCTCATTGGAGGCGATGCCCACAGAAGCCTGAGCAGAGGTCGAGGAATAAGTCCTTCTAAGGGTGCACTCCATGCGTCTATGTATAGAGATTTGAAGATTGGAGCCAACTTGCGCATTGCAGTGGAGCAATTTAGTTACCGCCATATCTACCTTAGGTGGGGGACCCAACGATCCTGCTGAGGGAAATAGGGTCCTAAATCTCCTGGATAAATAGGTTGCACTTTTTGAGATGTCTCCACTCCCCTGTCAAAGCTTTATCCAGTGTCACGCCCACTTGGAAGGCCCTAGGCCCCCCTATTGGTGGGACTAGAGGCTTCCCCATGTTCAACATCACAGTCTCTGACCAGATGGACTTCAGCAGCATAGGTATCCTTACCAAGGAAAAAAAGAGATCTGCTGGAATTTTCCGAAGTGTCTTCATCAGGCGAGTGCGTCTCATTGAATATGTGAAATTCCTCCTCTGATGGAACTGACTGAGAATGTATCTCAGTACAAGGCTTCTTAGAGATCTGAGAAATCGAGTCCCGGATTTTTATTTTTTTTTTCCCACGCTCCTCATACCATCAGGCAGAGGAATGTTGCACTCTGTATAAGTGAAACATTTCAGTTTAGAGGAGCTTTCCCTCCTGGAGTTGCCGCTGCCACTGGAAGGGGGGACATCAGTCAGAACAGCATCAGGAGATTGGAAAAAATGCAAACAAAAGGAAGCGTACATAGGTCTCCCCTATATAAGAGACAACCATTGTCTCAGGAGGAACGTTTAAATAGGTAGGGAGAAAACCATACTCACCCATAAAATTTATATACACAAACTCTCTTAGAGACCCTTAACAATGGGGTCTTTAATACTGCTACAGCGGTAAGAGAATGGCCTAAAACTAGTGTGGTAGTGCAATACTGCAGTACAGAAAGTAGGCTGCAGAAGTGTAACAGAAAAAAACGGTCCAGCAAAAAAGTTCCGGAGTTGAAGTGACAACCTCACTTTTCACGGCTTTAACCTTTCTCTTTCTCTTTGGTTTAATTCCACTGCTATAGCAAGTGCGGTGTGTCTTTGTGGCAGTCTGGGATTGAACCATAACTGCATCAGAAGGCAGTGTAGGTAACTTGTGTCTGAAACGCTGTGATCTGTTGTAGCTGAGCAAAAACACCTAAAGCATAAGCTCTGTTGAACAGCACAGCCAGGCCAGGAGCATAGAGGTTAAATATTAACCCTACAACACAGCCTCCAAGGCCCAGAAGCAGACGCACACACAGCATGCACAACCTGCCAGCCGCAAACATCTCACCTGAGATCCGACAAGGGCAGGCACCCAGCCCAGAATGGCCATTGACACAGAGTGCAGCAGGGAGAAACAAGGAAGCTTCAGGAGTAAAAAGCTCCAAAGGAAAGAGATGAACAGCAAAAGAGGAGAAAGTTACTAAAATGTAGTTGACTCTCCAAATCCTTTTTAGGAAAAAATGGGAGGACAAAAGAGCCTCCCTCCACCTGTCCCACCACACAGGACAGAAAAAAAAACACAGTAGGGGGAGGTCTCCTTTGCCTCTTATAAGGGAGTATCACTTAATTAATTATGTAAATTAAAATTTCCACCTGTCCTACCAGCACACAGGGGCAGAAATATCCCATATTGTGCTGCTGTTGGACGTAAGGGAATATGATTTTTTTTTATTTGTTTAAAAAAACAAATGGGGGAAAAAAGCAAAGAAAAGCCCCAGTCTATCTGCCTGCTCAGTTTTATCAAAGGGGTTGTTCAACCTTATAAACCTTAAGGCTTCTTTACACAGGCGTATTTGGTCCAAGAAACATGGACCCTATGTTCGCTGAATTTCCAGGAGTGAGCACTGCGCAGTCACCTGAAATCCAAGCATCAAAGCCATCTATGATGGAAGGAGTTCCTGCCTCATTGCTAGACAAATTTTCCATACTGAAAGCATGATTATAGTAGAGGACAGTAGGGGTGGCAGGGACTCCTACCATCATAGATCACTATGATTCTTGGAGTTGAAGTCCCTGTGCAGTGCTCACTCCTTGAAATACAGCCAACACAGTCCATATTTCATGGACCAGATACACCTGTGTGAAGCAGGCCTTAATGTACAGTATTTGAAATACATATTAATTAAACTTACTAATACAGTTTTTATGAAAGCATACTCTGTTTTCCAGTTTCATTAGAGATGGGTGAACCTCTTGAGGTTGTGATGAATATTCGTGAGGTTCAGGTTCAGAATCTCTTCGGAACCAGAGTATAATAAATGAAGACTAAGTCTAAGCGTCATGACCCATATGACCATTGAGGCCTGTGACCCCTCCTCCCAATGACATCAGCCATAGTCTGGAAGAGGATGACCAGATACCACTGAATGCCCCAAAGATGCCCAATAAAGTTGTGGTAAGATGACCACTGGGGAGTGTGACGTCAGCCATGAACCAGAAGAGGATGCTGGGGGACCACCAAAGTGTTATGAGGATGTCCATGAGAAGTGAGGCAAGGCGAGTATAAATGTTTGTTTTGTTTATTACACCCTGGGCCTCCATTTATTATCTTTTCAGACCCCAGATTATAACAGTGTGTCTAGGGTGATAAACCCTAAAAGTTTCAGGTTAGGGGCAAGTCTTAAACTTTTTCAAAATTCAATTCCAGTTTTATCTAAACCGGTTTGTTCACCTCTATTCACCACCAGTCTGCTTAACTTCTGTGTTTGTTGCGACACAGAAAGGGATCTCCACCTCTTGGGTTGCTGTCACAATAAAAGTATATTAGTGAGTTTAATTAACCCCTTCACGCATTCTCACGTACATGTACGTGTGAGAATGTGGTTAGTTACCGCATCCACACGTACAGGTACGTGACGGTGATCGAGCGGGCTCAGAAGCAGAGCCCGTGTGATCACCGCGGGAGCCCGGCTGTATCTGACAGCCAGGCTCCCGCTGCAACAGCGGGGACCAGTGATAACACCGATCCCCGCTGTTTAACCCTTAAGATGCCGCGGTCAATAGCGACCGCGGCATTTTAAGTGTTTGCTAGCGGCACTGAGTGCCGCGAGCAGCATCGGGAGAGGGTGTTAGCTGTAACTGATAGCTAACACCCTGCTTCTTAACCTCCGATCGGCGCTCAGCGACATATAAAAAAAAAGATAATATTTATTAACTTATTTGGGTGGTATGACTATCTGTTTGAAAAGCAGAGCATTTCACATTTTGAAAATTGCGATATTTTTCCAAATTTCCATCAAATTTCCTATTTTTTTTATAAATAAATACAAAAATATTGATCAATGTTTACCACTAACATAAAGTACAATGTCTCAAGAAAAAACAGACTCAAAATCACTTGTGCAAGTTAAAGCGTCTTAAA
Organism: Leptodactylus fallax; assembly: GCA_947044405.1. Classification (NCBI taxonomy): domain Eukaryota; kingdom Metazoa; phylum Chordata; class Amphibia; order Anura; family Leptodactylidae; genus Leptodactylus; species Leptodactylus fallax. Next base: position 358,615 of record CAMRHE010000469.1, read on the forward strand.
GTTATTGCCATATAAAGTGACATATGTCAGTTTTGAAAAATGAGGCCTGGTCCTTAACGCACTTTTGGGCTCAGACCTGAAGGGGTTAATTAGCATCTCTAACACATTTTAACAAGTTTTATCTGTCTGCAAAGCCCCTTTAAGTGCCATACCACATATAAAGGTGTTTTCCCAGATCTTAGACTGATTATTTCTGTGTTCAATGTGCAATTTTCCATTAACTACACTGTTTTCTTTTTTTCAAGTATTGTGTGTGGTTTTGCTTGAATGTAAAAGATCATTCTTCATTTAAAAGCAAAGTTCTTTTGTGGCACCTCTTAATGTGTTGTTCAATGAGGCACAGCATATTACTGCAACAGTGCTGACTTAATCTCTGTTGCAAGTAAATTTATGTCATTAAAGTAAATAGCATAGTATATCTTATCTTGAGGTTGCATCTCTCACAAGAAAAAATGTTTCTTTTTCAAAATACACACTAGTTATTTTTAGCAATTGATTTCCTTTTTGGCAATGAGATTTGAAAAAAAATCAAACAGAGGTCAGGAAACAACAGTTCAAGTAATGAAAAAACACTGAGAATGGATAAGAACAGGCTGGAAGAACTGGATGGATAGTTTTAGTATTGTGCTTTTGACAATTTGATAAATTTGACTGCCAACTTTAGAATGGGTTTGACAGGCTCCTTATCTTGCCCTTTAGCAATAAAACTTTTCAAAAGGATTGTAGTTATCTCTTTGTCTTGAAATGCCCTTAAATCTTCAATTCAATCAGTAAAGCTATTACCTTGCATTGTAAATTTGTCAAATTTTTACAACTTTAGTAAAACCTTTTGTTTTACTATTTCTTTTTCTTAACTAGAAAGAAGACAGACCTACATTTATATTATTTTGGAACATATGTATATATACTGTATATAAAATGTATATATATATATATATATATATATATATATATATATACAGTACAGACCAAAAGTTTGGACACACCTTCTCATTCCAAGAATTTTCTGTATTTTCATGACTATAAAAATTGTAGATTCACACTGAAGGCATCAAAACTATGAATTAACACATGTGGAATTATATACTTAACAAAAAAGTGTGAAACAACTGAAAATATGTCTTATTCTAGGTTCTCCAAAGTAGCCACCTTTTGCTTTGATTACTGCTTTGCACACTCTTGGCATTCTCTTGATGAGCTTCAAGAGATAGTCACCTGAAATAGTCTTCCAACAGTCTTGAAGGAGTTCCCAGAGATGCTTAGCACTTGTTAGCCCTTTTGCCTTCACTCTGCGGTCCAGCTCACCCCAAACCATCTCGATTGGGTTCAGGTCTGGTGACTGTGGAGGCCAGGTCATCTGGCGTAGTACCCCATCACTCTCCTTCTTGGTCAAATAGCCCTTACACAGTCTGGAGGTGTGTTTGGGGTCATTGTCCTGTTGAAAAATAAATGATGGTCCAAATAAACGCAAACCGCATGGAATAGCATGCCGCTGCAAGATGCTGTGGTGACCATGCTGGTTCAGTATTCCTTCAATTTTGAATAAATCCCCAACAGTGTCACCAGCAAAGCACCCCCACACCATCACACCTCCTCCTCCATACTTCACGGTGGGAACCAGGCATTCCATTCGTTCACCTTTTCTGCGTCGCACAAAGACACGGTGGTTGGAACCAAAGATCTCAAATTTGGACTCATCAGACCAAAGCACAGATTTCCACAGGTCTAATGTCCATTCCTTTTGTTCTTTAGCCCAAACAAGTCTCTTCTGATTGTTGCCTGTCCTTAGCAGTGGTTTCCTAGCAGCTATTTTACCATTGTAAGGGTTAAAATTATAACTTGTATTATATGTTATATTCTCTTTACCCAGAGTGAAATGTTTTGCAGAGAGTCAGCATAATTTAGAGTTTTTGCAGACACTAAGTCTGAGATAGCATTCAAGGTCTTGCTGTTCTCAAGAAAGTTAAAAGAAAACATACAGATAAGTAATGAGAAGTAATACATATTATGAGAAACTGTGAATCTGCCTAGCAGCGGAACCGGAAAGACCAAATATGTACATTGGTCACATGACTGTTGTGTAACCAACTTGCCTTTAAAACTTGTATGAACTATACAATAAACGAAATCATTCTTACTAGACTCCTGGGCGTGTCTGTAGTTTGTTTTCCCGAGCTCGTACCTGTTCTATATTTAATTAGGGTTACGGTGACATCCATCCCGGGGGAACTTAACCCCCGACAGAAATTGGCTCATCAACGTGGGGCGACGAGATCGTCTGATGTGCAGCCGATAGAGTGCCGACCCACTCACCGATCGACTTGAGGACGGGACCAGAGGACCTCAGATAGATGAAAACAGTACTGTGAGGTAAGACCTTATCTTGCCAATTAGTATATTTGAGGTTCCTGTGTGTCTATTCTCTGTATCGATGAGTGAGGTAAGCTGCTGCATGTTTATATGACATCTCGACGCCAATTAAATAGTACGGAAGAACCTAATAAGGGACATGTCACCTGTAAATGATGTATAAATTGCTTTCTTTGCTGTCTGTCTTCCTATTGATGTTTGTATCTTACCTGTGTTATAAGATATATAAGGCTGCAAGAAACGGGGAAGAGTTCTCTGTTTTTAACCCCTAGAGTTGCGGACAAGGTTCGGAACTGAGAAGCACTGAGTGATTGAAAAGTCCTTGTTTTGGAACACTAGCCTCCAGCCGTGTCTGGAGGGTCAAGGTCGAATGGGACCTGAGTAGTAGCACGAAGGACTTAGTAGAATCCGCGCGAAGTGCGTGCAATAATTCAGGAGTGTTTTGGTAAGGGGACAGAAAGTTGAGTCTGTGGAAGCCATTAGGCATTGCCCTGAGCACTACTCCTGAACTTGCATAAGTAGTTCATAGAAAACAGAAGAGTCTGTTTGGGAGTTCTCACTAAAGTAGTCATAAGTGACCCTCTATTGTCTCAAAGGTTGCCCTAGAGGAGTGAGAAGCTCACTGGCTGATTAGCTACCAGCCAAGATGGGGATGGGACCCTCTAAGATATGGTACACCCCATTTGAACTAATAGAAATAGGGGAAGGGAGAGAAGTAGCCGCACAGGTAAAGACAATCCTAAAAAGAGCAGGAATACACAAAACTGGGTTGCTAGACAGTAAATTTTGGGATCAGTGGAGATTAGACCATGCAGGATTGATTCAAGATAATAAGTTGCAAAGAGGCATATATGCCCTGATAGAAGGAAGCAATAGAATAGGATAAGGGGATGATAGTTCAGGAAATAATGAATCACCCCCACCTCACTCCGAGAATCAGGCTTGAAGGGAGACATCACCCTTCTCAGTATTATTGTTTAATATAACCCATCTTATCTCCCAGTTCTGTATGAAATATTACTTACTTTAACAAAATACTCAGAGAATCTGATATAGTGCAAAGAGAAAAACTGTCCTCCATCGGTATGATGTTTATTGGATTATGTATTATATATATATATATATACAGTCATATGAAAAAGTTTGGGCACCCCTATTAATCTTAATCATTTTTAGTTCTAAATATTTGGGTGTTTGCAACAGCCATTTCAATTTGATATATCTAATAACTGATGGACACAGTAATATTTCAGGATTGAAATGAGGTTTATTGTACTAACAGAACATGTGCAATATGCATTAAACCAAAATTTGACCGGTGCAAAAGTATGGGCACCTCAACAGAAAAGTGACATTAATATTTAGTAAATCCTCCTTTTGCAAAAATAACAGCCTCTAGTCGCTTCCTGTAGCTTTTAATCAGTTCCTGGATCCTGGATGAAGGTATTTTTGACCATTCCTCTTTACAAAACAATTCCAGTTCAGTTAAATTTGATGGTCGCCGAGCATGGACAGCCCACTTCAAATTATCCCACAGATGTTCAATGATATTCAGGTCCGGGGACTGGGATCGCCATTCCAGAACATTGTAATTGTTCCTCTGCATGAATGCATGAGTAGATTTGGAGCTGTGTTTTGGATCATTGTCTTGCTGAAATATCCATCCCCGGTGTAACTTCAAATTCGTCACTGATTCTTGTACATTATTCTCAAGAATCTGCTGATACTGAGTTGAATCCATGCGACCCTCAACTTTAACAAGATTCCCGGTGCCGGCATTGGCCACACAGCCTCAAAGCATGATGGAACCTCCACCAAATTTTACAGTGGGTAGCAAGTGATTTCTTGGAATGCTGTGTTTTTTTGACGCCATGCATAACGCCTTTTTGTATGACCAAACAACTCAATCTTTGTTTCATCAGTCCACAGGACCTTCTTCCAAAATGAAGCTGGCTTGTCCAAATGTGCTTTTGCATACCTCAGGCGACTCTGTTTGTGGCGTGCTTTCAGAAATGGCTTCTTTTGCATCACTCTCCCATACAGCTTCTCCTTGTGCAAAGTGTGCTGTATTGTTGACCGATGCACAGTAACACCATCTGCAGCAAGATGATGCTGCAGCTCTTTGGAGGTGGTCTGTGGATTGTCCTTGACTGTTCTCACCATTCTTCTTCTCTGCCTTTCTGATATTTTTCTTGGCCTGCCACTTCTGGGCTTAACAAGAACTGTCCCTGTGGTCTTCCATTTCCTTACTATGTTCCTCACAGTGGAAACTGACAGGTTAAATCTCTGAGACAACTTTTTGTATCCTTCCCCTGAACAACTATGTTGAACAATCTTTGTTTTCAGATCATTTGAGAGTTGTTTTGAGGAGCCCATGATGCCACTCTTCAGAGGAGATTCAAATAGGAGAACAACTTGCAATTGGCCACCTTAAATACCTTTTCTCATGATTGGATACACCTGGCTATGAAGTTCAAAGCTCAGTGAGGTTACAAAACCAATTTTGTGCTTCAGTAAGTCAGTAAAAAGTAGTTAGGAGTATTCAAATCAATAAAATGATAAGGGTACCCAAATTTTTGCACCGGTCAAATTTTGGTTTAATGCATATTGCACATTTTCTGTTAGTACAATAAACCTCATTTCAATCCTGAAATATTACTGTGTCCATCAGTTATTAGATATATCAAATTGAAATGGCTGTTGCAAACACCCAAATATTTAGAACTAAAAATGATTAAGATTAATAGGGGTGCCCAAACTTTTTCATATGACTGCATATATATATATATATATATATATATATATATATATATATATATACAGTACAGACCAAAAGTTTGGACACACCTTCTCATTCCAAGAGTTTTCTGCATTTTCATGACTATAAAAATTGTAGATTCACACTGAAGGCATCAAAACTATGAATTAACACATGTGGAATTATATACTTAACAAAAAAGTGTGAAACAACTGAAAATATGTCTTATATTCTAGGTTCTTCAAAGTAGCCACCTTTTGCTTTGATTACTGCTTTGCACACTCTTGGCATTCTCTTGATGAGCTTCAAGAGGTAGTCACCTGAAATGGTTTTCACTTCACAGGTGTGCCCTGTCAGGTTTAATAAGTGGGATTCCTTGCCTTATAAATGGGGTTGGGACCATCAGTTGTGTTGTTCAGAAGTCAGGTGGATACACAGCTGATAGTCCTACTGAATGGAGTGTTAGAATTTGTATTATGGCAAGAAAAAAGCAGCTAAGTAAAGAAAAACGAGTGGCCATCATTACTTTAAGAAATAAAGGTCAGTCAGTCCGAAAAATTGGGAAAACTTTGAAAGTGTCCCCACGTGCAGTGCCCAAAACCATCAAACGCTACAAAGAAACTGGCTCACATGAGGACCACTCCAGGAAAGGAAGACCAAGAGTCACCTCTGCTGCGGAGGATAAGTTCATCCGAATGACCAGCCTCAGAAATTGCAGGTTAACAGCAGCTCAGATTAGAGAACAGGTCAATGCCACACAGAGTTCTAGCAGCAGACACATCTCTACAACTGTTAAGAGGAGACTGTGTGCAGCAGGCCTTCATGGTAAAATAGCTGCTAGGAAACCACTGCTAAGGACAGGCAACAAGCAGAAGAGACTTGTTTGGGCTAAAGAATACGAGGAATGGACATTAGACCTGTGGAAATCTGTGCTTTGGTCTGATGAGTCCAAATTTGAGATCTTTGGTTCCAACCACCGTGTCTTTGTGTGACACAGAAAAGGTGAACGAATGGACTCTACATGCCTGGTTCCCACCGTGAAGCATGGAGGAGGAGGTGTGATGGTGTGGGGTGCTTTGCTGGTTACACTGTTGGGTAGTTATTCAAAATTGAAGGAATACTGAACCAGCATGGTTACCACAGCATCTTGCAGCGGCATGCTATTCCATCCGGTTTGCATTTATTTTTCAACAGGACAATGACCCCAAACACACCTCCAGACTGTGTAAGGGCTATTTGACTAAGAAGGAGAGTGATGGGGTGCTATGCCAGATGACCTGGCCTCCACAGTCACCAGACCTGAACCCAATCGAGATGGTTTGGGGTGAGCTGGACCGCAGAGTAAAGGCAAAAGGGCCAACAAGTGCTAAGCATCTCTGGGAACTCCTTCAAGACTGTTGGAAGACCATTTCAGGTGACTACTTCTTGAAGCTCATCAAGAGAATGCCAAGAGTGTGCAAAACAGTAAGCAAAGCAAAAGGTGGCTACTTTGAAGAAGCTAGAATATAAGGCATATTTTCAGTTGTTTCACATTTTTTTGTTAAGTATATAATTCCACATGTGTTAATTCATAGTTTTGATGCCTTCAGTGTGAATCTACAATTTTTATAGTCATGAAAATACAGAAAACTCTTGGAATGAGAAGGTGTGTACAAACTTTTGGTCTGTACTGTATATATATATATATATATATATATATATATGTCAACCTGTATTTGTAATATTCATTCTGTTTATATCAATGCCAGGATTCAACTTTTATGCTTTTTGTAAAATTAAATCCGCTTTCAGGAAATGTCCCCTAAAAAGAAGAAACTAGGATATTGTGATGTTCCACAGGGGTTCAACTTTTGGTTGGAATCCAGTGAAGAAAATTCTAAAGTCTGGCAGTTTGCCCTTAAGGTAACCTGAAGTACAACTCAGGGGTTTTGAACACCTGTGGTAATGACAAAAGGTGGGGTTTGGGAAATATTTGAAAATTGTACAAAAATAGTAATATGTAATTTTGGTGTCAGTATTAACTGCTATCTGCTTGAATTGTATTCCTGTATTCTGTTGTAGCGCTCTGCAGATGTTCTGCAGGGAATAACCAAAACATTAATTGACTGCCAAGTAGTTCCAAGGACGTTGTATCTGATGTGATGGGCACGCAGAAAATCACAAGCATGAACATGATACTGTGTTACCCAATAATGTTACATGTCAATTATTACAAAGTGAAACTTGGCTTTGGGCCTCCGGGGTCCGCAGCCTGTGTATGATGACTATTTATGCCCAAAGGGAAAATATTTTGATAAAAGTGTTAGCCTAAGGTTAAATGGAAAAGTAAGGTACAATGACAATATATATGTGTATAATATTATCTATATGTGTAAAATATTCAAGAAAACACTCAAGCATATGAAATTATGTCTTGTACTATGTTATGTGAATTTATTGTCTTGCCTGTTATCACCTGAAGTAAGGTATCTGCTAAAAGAGAGAAAGGTGAATCAGTGGAAGCTTATTATGGAAGACTTCTCACTAAAACGTTGGATGCTTTAGATCAAACTGATCCTGTAGAAACTTCATTTCAGGGTTGCAGGATACTCACTAGGTACTTACCCTCTAACACATCAGATAACATTTTTGGTACAGATGTGATGGGAGCATTAGGTTGTAACATCATGTTGCATCCATCAGGGGAAGCATATGTAAAGGTCACACATACCAATCATGAGATTTTATGCTTGTTATCTGCTGAGTTAAGTACACCAAGTTGTATTTTTGTCCTTACTGAAGAAGAAAATGTACTGTTATCCCAAGTGCCAACAGCATTATGGGCAACTGGGAAAACAGGATGTTCTAGGTAAATTGGATGTACCCCCTGTTATGGTAACCCTGAAACCTGGAGCTCAGCCACCTAGGATTAAACAATATCCTCTGACTCATACCCAAGAAGATGCCATAGCAGTAACAATAGTGGAATTAGTGAAAACAGAGGCATTAAAGGAATGTACTTCTGTAGCAAACACTCCTCTTTTCCCAGTTAAAAAGAAGAGCAAAAAGGGAGAACCAGACACGTACCATATGGTTCATGATCTCAGGGAATTGAACAAAGTGACATTACTTGAAACACCTGTAGTGCCCAATCCACATACCCTGTTATCAGCTGTCCCTACTGGATCCACTTATTACAGCGCTATAGATCTTTGCAATGTTTTTTTTTTTTTTTTTTTCCCGTACCTTTGCACCCCGATTGCCAGTATTTGTTTGCATTCACATTTAGGGGAAAACAGTACACTTGGACAGTACTACCACAAGGGGCGCAAAACAGTCCTAACCAGTTTACAAGGTGTCTCACACTAATCATGAGTACTTAGTATCCACTACATGATGATGTTGTTTTGTTACAATATGTTGATGACCTTCTTCTTTGTGCTCCAGACAAATCAACCTGTGAAGCAGTGACCATCAGCCTGTTGTGTTTCCTCTGCCAGAACAGCTGCAAGGCCAGCAAGGATAAGTTGCAATTTTGCAAACAAAAAGTGTTGTTTCTGGGACACTGTCTTGGCCAGGGTACCAAGCACCTGTCAGATGAGAGGACCAAGGTGGTGAGAGACATGCAGGTGCCAGCCTCTCATGCTCAGCTACGTACCTTTTTGGGATTGGTATCCTACTGTAGGCCATGGATCAGATCTGCATCTCTGACCATGCAACCTCTGTATGATTGCCTCTCCTCAAAACCATTCAGCCTCACGTCTGAGGCCTTGGATGCATTTTACCAGCTGAAGTTGCAGATAGTCAGTGCTCCGGCCCTAGGCCTACCTGACTATCAGAAACCTTTTCAGCTCTACGTGACTGAGATGATGGGACATGCAACTGCAGTTCTCACACAACAACACGGGGGTAAGAAACACCCGGTGGCCTATTACAGCTCACGGTTAGACACTGTAAGCCAGGGGGACACCCTCCTGTGTGCAGGTTGTCCTCTCGGTACAAGCGTTGCTTGATAAGAGCTCAGACATTGTCCTAGATCATTTATTGGTTGTGTATACACCTCATGACATCCATGCTATCCTCACACAGGTAGACAGACGTCATCTTTCTTTGGCACGGCAGAGCAAAATGGAATTTGCTCTGCAGTCCTCCTCAAACATCTCTTTTCAACGCTGTTTAACTTTGAATCCTGCAACTCTTCTTCCTGTAGGAGTTCATGATTCAAAAGGGGGAGTGGAAGATTAGTTATTTTTATTTTTAAACGCTCTCTCTCTCTGAAGAAGAACTGTTTGACAGCCAGCATGAGCATGATTGCGTGGCTCTTATGTCACAGGAAACAGTGGGATTTGACCATGTCACAGATGTGCCATTACAAAATCCTGATTATGAGATGTTTGTGGACGGCTCAAGGTATCTAACAGATGAAGGCAAATTTGTTACAGGATATGCTGTAGTCACTGAACATGACATCATAGTCCAAGAAGCTCTTCCACCACACATGTCAGCCCAAGAAGCTGAGCTTAAAGCCCTTATGGAGGCTTGTAAGGTAGCCAAAGGTAGAACAGCCAACATATACACTGACTCCAGGTATGCTTTTGGCATTGCGCATGATTATGGTCCGATATGGAGGTCAAGGAACTTCCTAACGTGACTGAGATGATGGGACATGCAACTGCAGTTCTCACACAACAACACGGGGGTAAGAAACACCCGGTGGCCTATTACAGCTCACGGTTAGACACTGTAAGCCAGGGGGACACCCTCCTGTGTGCGGGTTGTCCTCTCGGTACAAGCGTTGCTTGATAAGAGCTCAGACATTGTCCTAGATCATTTATTGGTTGTGTATACACCTCATGACATCCATGCTATCCTCACACAGGTAGACAGACGTCATCTTTCTTTGGCACGGCAGAGCAAAATGGAATTTGCTCTGCAATCCTCCTCAAACATCTCTTTTCAACGCTGTTTAACTTTGAATCCTGCAACTCTTCTTCCTGTAGGAGTTCATGATTCAAAAGGGGGAGTGGAAGATGAGTTATTTTTATTTTTAAACGCTCTCTCTCTCTGAAGAAGAACTGTTTGACAGCCAGCATGAGCATGATTGCGTGGCTCTTATGTCACAGGAAACAGTGGGATTTGACCATGTCACAGATGTGCCATTACAAAATCCTGATTATGAGATGTTTGTGGACGGCTCAAGGTATCTAACAGATGAAGGCAAATTTGTTACAGGATATGCTGTAGTCACTGAACATGACATCATAGTCCAAGAAGCTCTTCCACCACACATGTCAGCCCAAGAAGCTGAGCTTAAAGCCCTTATGGAGGCTTGTAAGGTAGCCAAAGGTAGAACAGCCAACATATACACTGACTCCAGGTATGCTTTTGGCATTGCGCATGATTATGGTCCGATATGGAGGTCAAGGAACTTCCTAACGGTCCAGGGCAAGCCAATTAAGAATGGAGATGTGGTAAGTCGACTGATGGAGGCCATACTGCTCCCAAAGCAGCTGGCAATTGTGAAAGTCAGAGCTCACGCAAAAGGAAGGGACCCTGAAAGCCGTGGAAATGAGAGAGCTGACATGGCTGCCAAGGCTGCAGCACTAGTGGCCAGAAGGGGTCCCAACCAGGTGAGCAAAATGGACATTGACCTAGCAGACCCAAAAGGGCTGTACTCAAAGGTTACCAGTGTGGAAACTGAAAGATGGAAGAAAGCAGGTGCTACAGAAGGTGATGGTATGTGGAAAATGGGGGATCGATTATGTCTGCCCGCAGCAGTCTACCCCCAGATGGCTGGCTTGGCCCACGGTAAGGTGCATGCCTCTCGAAATGCCATGGAGTCATTAGTGGGTAAATTATGCTTTGCCCCAGGTTTTGGAAGAGCTGCTAGCAATCACGTAAAAGCATGTCACATATGTGCTCTACACAATCCAGGACAGGTAGTTAAAACACCCACCAAGTGTACACCAAAATCCCTGTACCCATTTCAGAGAATACAGATAGATTACATACAGTTGCCTAAGTCTGGAACATACGAGTATGTATTGGTCTGTGTGGATTTGTTTTCAGGATGGCCTGAGGCCTACCCTGTGAGCAAAGCAAACCGCACAAGCAACTGCCAAGAAACTGATGTCCGAGCTTGTGTGTAGGTTTGGAGTGCCCGAGGTGATTGAGTCTGACAGAGGTACACATTTCACAGGTGAAATAATGAAAGAAATAATGTCTGCACTAGGGATTGAGCAAGCTTTCCACACACCCTACCATCCTTAGAGTTCAGGCAAAGTGGAAAGGTTGAATGGTACACTCAAGTTGAAGATTCAGAAAGCCATGGCAGAGACAGGAAAGCCTTGGCCTGAATGCCTGTCTCTAGCCTTATATTCAGTTAGAACTACTCCTAACAGGAGGACAGGGTTGTCACCATTTGAAATATTGTTTGGAAGTGCACCCAAAACAGGATTGTACTTCCCTCAGACATTACAGCTTAACTATGACAGTATTGCCAGCTATGTACAAAATTTGTGTCAAAAACTGAAAGAAACACATAAACAAGTGTTCTCTTCTATTCCAGACCCTTCTGATTTTTCAGGAACGCATAGCTTGCAGCCTGGTGATTGAGTAGTCGTGAAAAGACACTCCAGGAACTCTCTTGAACCCAGATATGATGGCCCCTTCCACATATTGCTGACAACTGCCACCTCAGTAAAGTTGGAGGGAAAATCTACCTGGATACACGCTTCACATTGCAAGAAAGTTGAAGCGCTGAGAAGGAAATGGAATACAGTTAACCAATATGTAAGATAGGATGTTATTTTTAACCTCTTCAATGGAGAATCCATCAAAGATGGCACACTCAGAGTGTGAAGGTATTCATTGAATTGGATTAAAAATAAAGTCCTAAAATGGGGGAATTGTAAGGGTTAAAATTATAACTTGTATTATATGTTATATTCTCTTTACCCAGAGTGAAATGTTTTGCAGAGAGTCAGCATAATTTAGAGTTTTTGCAGACACTAAGTCTGAGATAGCATTCAAGGTCTTGCTGTTCTCAAGAAAGTTAAAAGAAAACATACAGATAAGTAATGAGAAATAATACATATTATGAGAAACTGTGAATCTGCCTAGCAGCGGAACCGGAAAGACCAAATATGTACATTGGTCACATGACTGTTGTGTAACCAACTTGCCTTTAAAACTTGTATGAACTATACAATAAACGAAATCATTCTTACTAGACTCCTGGGCGTGTCTGTAGTTTGTTTTCCCAAGCTCGTACCTGTTCTATATTTAATTAGGGTTACGGTGACATCCATCCTGGGGGAACTTAACCCCCGACACCATGAAGGCCTGCTGCACACAGTCTCCTCTTAACAGTTGTTGTAGAGATGTGTCTGCTGCTAGAACTCTGTGTGGCATTGACCTGGTGTCTAATCTGAGCTGCTGTTAACCTGCGATTTCTGAGACTTGTGACTCAGATGAACTTATCCTCCGCAACAGAGGTGACTCTTGGTCTTCCTTTCCTGGGGCGGTCCTCATATGAGCCAGTTTCTTTGTAGCGCTTGATGGTTTTGGCCACTGCACTTGGGGACACTTTCAAAGTTTTCCCAATTTTTCGGACTGTCTGACCTTCATTTCTTAAAGTAATGATGGCCACTCGTTTTTCTTTACTTTACTTAGCTGCTTTTTTCTTGCCATAATACAAATTCTAACACTCCATTCAGTAAGACTATCAGCTGTGTATCCACCTGACCTCTGAACAACACAACTGATGGTCCCAACCCCATTTATAAGGTAAGAAATCCCACTTATTAAACCTGACAGGGCACACCTGTGAAGTGAAAACCATTTCAGGTGACTACTTCTTGAAGCTCATCAAGAGAATGCCAAGAGTGTACAAAGCAGTAATCAAAGCAAAAGGTGGCTACTTTGAAGAACCTAGAATAAGACATATTTTCAGTTGTTTCACACTTTTTTGTTAAGTATATAATTCCACATGTGTTAATTCATAGTTTTGATGCCTTCAGTGTGAATCTACAATTTTTATAGTCATGAAAATACAGAAAACTCTTGGAATGAGAAGGTGTGTCCAAACTTTTGGTCTGTACTGTATATATATATATATTCTTTTTTTTTTTTTTTTCTATATAAATTTTTCCTAATTCTTCATTTCTGTGAGCAGTTGTTATTTAAGATTTCCAATTTTTTTTTCATCTTTAACCCCTTTAGGACCGAGTTGATTTTAATTTTTGCATTTCCGTTTTTCCCTGCCCACATTCCAAGAGACATAATTATTTAATTTTTCAGTTCACATGATGGCTTACTCTTTGCAGAACAAATTGTACTTGTACTGTAATGGCACCATTCAATATCCTGTGCAATGTACTGCGAAGCTGGAAAAAGATTTAGAATGAGTTAGAATTGGAAAAAAAGGCATTTGTGCCTATTTCTTTTGGGTTTAATTTTACGGCATTAATTTTTACATCTGGGCACTTCAGATGCCATGGTTATGTTTAAACGTGGTATCTAAAGTGTTAATAGCTGCGATCGGTGTCGGAACTGATCACAGCTGATATCGGCAGGTGCTGGCTGTGTTATACAGCCGTCATCCTCCATGCATGGAGACAGCTCAGCTCCTGAGTCACCTCCATACACTCCATCACACCTAATCATGTACATGTATGTGATTTTGCGTGAAGGGGTTAAATTAGTGTAAATGTAATGGAATCCCAGGATGAAATCTCTGTGGCTAAATGTTTTTCTGAATAACTCAAAATCTTCAGTTGAGTCACAACCACAAAATATTTTTATTTATATAATATAAAGTCTATGGCCCTGATTTATGAAGACTGGAGTTCCTTATGCCAGTCTTCATAGCCACTCTGTCGGTAAAGTATGCGCATCATTCATGCCATATTTCTAGTGTAAATGATGATAAATCTGTTGGGGCCATTGGTTCCAGCCTTCTCTTGCCATATCCCCTTTTTTGCGGTAATGGTGATGGTGGCACAGAAGCGAAAAAACTCTCAATTTGTGCCAATTTGTGCAAAAAATTGTGACTTTTTATGCCTAATAAAGGCATAATAAATCTGCTCATGTATTCATATTCACATTTGTATTGGAGCATTTGAAATAAAAAAAAAAATTCCATTGCAACAGACTGCAAACAAGCACTGTGTATTTTGATCCTGCAGCCATATCTGTTTCTATCAGTACGCTATCCAGGATTTTCACGGACCCCTAGAAGCAAAATGAGCCAAAATAGTACATGTCTCTATTCCTTTTCCATGGACCATTGGTCTGTAGAAAATGAACAGACATTAACATTCGCCCATTGAAATAAATGGGTCTGAATGAAGTCCGTGAATAAGACCAAACAACTCTTTCAATAGCTTTTCATTTGCTTTTGTAGTCTTCTGTGATACTCTGTTCTCCTTCTAAACCCCCTTCAGCCCCTTGGATCCCCCTTGATAAGATTGCAGGGTCCAAGGAGTGTACATGGCAGCCAGAAGGCCAATCAACAGCCTTCTCAATGCTTTTACCCATTGTACATAGGGAGCTTATGTGCAATTTACTACTATACAGAAGTATTGCAGTACATTGAACCCTAGTTCGAGAGGTCCCAGTCCCCTTATGGGCTTCAAGTTTAAAAGATTGTATAAAAATAAATAAATAAAAAGTTTTATAAAACCCTTTAGAATTTAAAAAATATATAATGTAAACCATAAACCAATAAAGTAGACAAACATACTAGGTATCCTTATGTTCATATCAGTCTGAACTATTTAACAATGTTATTTATCTTGTACAGTGAATGCCATAAAAAATATACTGCAATGTACAAATTAATGTGTTTTGGTCACTTCCCTAAAAATAGCAATAATAAGTGATCAAAAAGTTAAACATACAAAAAACTGATACAAATAAAAAAACAGCTTGCCCTGCAGAAAAAGATCCCTTGCATAGCTTGCAACAAAATTAGTTAAAAAAGTTATAGATGTAACAATATGGGGACCCCAGGTATAACATAATGAAACCAATATAAATATGGTATCACTGTCATTGTAATAACTCAGCCAACAAAGTTGTTATGACATTTTTAATACAATATGAACACTGTACAAGCAAAATGCAAAAAAATGATAGAATTGATTTTTTTTTTTTACATGGACTCCCCAAAAAACATTAATACAAGCTAATCAAAACATATGTACCCCAAAATAGTGACAACTGAAAGTACAACTCTTTGCGCAAAGAATAGGAACTCAGAGCTGCCGTGTGGTCCGCCATCTTGTCTAGACGCTGTCTCTGTCTCCTGCCCTACGGATCTTTGGCTCTCTGCCAGCAGCGCGACGGTTGTTCCACCTCTCCCTGCACTGTCACTGTCCCCCCCCCCCTCCCACCAGCGGCTCTCCCTCTAGTGCCTCCCTGACTGCAGAGGTTCGGTCCTCCACTGTTTCTCTGGACTCCCAGGCCTCCTCAGCAAGTAAGTGGAATTGACCTGCTCCCTGCGGCCTGGCCCTTCCTACTTCTTGTCTCTGGCCTTGGAGTTCTCATTCACCAGCCTATAAGCTGTATATCTTGCATGTGGGGACTGACACTCGACCTTCCTTGACTGTGGACCCTCTGTTGCTCCTATTGGCACCTGGACATTTAGCTCTTTGTGGTGGGTGGAGGGAGTGTTGAGCCCCTACACAACTACCAGGGGGGCTCTTCACCTCCCCCATACACTCTCCTGTGCTCTCTTCCTCCACTGCCTCATCTGACAGTCGCTCCTTCTATGGATACTTGATTTCTCCCTCCACACCAGGGCCAGCCTCCCAGACCGTGATCATCTTCCCACCGTGCCATGGTTAAAATCGGGCAAGCTAAGTGTAGAGACTCATCATGTGGTGTTCAGAGTGGTAGCATAGACGCCTTGCTGCATAAATCGTTGCGACCCACTTCTGCTACTCCAGAAGTTTAACAGGAATCCCTCTCCGCTATGGCGCACACCAGGTCGCCTCTGGCGGCTACACTCGAAGACGTCAGTGATGAAGAGGTGTCCCTGATTAATAAAGAGATGCCTATCTCTAGGTCCTTCTTCAGCCACACGCTCACCAAAGATCTGGAGCCTGTAGTCAAGGAGCTCCAGGAGATTAAATCAGACGTCCGCCAAATTGGTGGCAGAGTAGACAGCCTCGAAACCAATCAAGCGCAACTGATAACATATACTGAGGCTGCTACCTCGTCCTTTCATGCCTGCCAAGAATACCTCCACAACATGGCTGATTGGCTTGAAGACCAAGATAACAGAGGAAGATGTAACAACCTACGCATCAAAGGCCTTCCTGAATCCTTCCCTCCTGAAACTCTACTTGCCACAGTGACATCGATCTTCTCTGATCTTCTGGGCCCTGACTTTCCAGATGAGATTGCGATAGAGCGTGCCCATCGGGCCTTGAGAGCTAAACCTCGATCTTCTGATCCTCCATGGGATGTCATTTGCCGCCTCTTTTGCTCCAGAGTCCGAGATGCCATCCTGAAAGAGGCCAGGGAACGGGATCCCTACACTTTCCAAGATTCTCCTCTTCGCTTCTTCCAGGATCTCTCTAATGTCACCCTAACCAAGCGACGTACTATGAACCACTCACTGACGCCCTCCGTACCAAGAAAGTTCCATACAGATGGCTGTTTCCATTTGGTCTCTCTTTTCAAATAGACTCTATAAGCTTAGTTATCAGACGACATGGTGACCTTCCGGAGGCCCTCTCCGCCTTGGGTTGTCTGGACTTGTCGGTTCCTGATTGGGCCTCTATCCAGGGCCTCACTCCATTGCCCACCGTCACCCCCCCCGACTCCATGGGAGGTTGCTGGATCGCACAAGAGTTCCAAGGCCCGCAAGAAATCTGGCAAGTTGCTCCTAAAGAGGGTCGTGATGGTCTCTACTTGACTTTGATCATCTGATGCTTCAACTCTCAAACTCTACTGTTGGTAAATCTTTGTATTTTGCTTCTGTTACTTGACTTGCCTATCATTTATTTCTGTTGACACAGTTTATTCTTAAGGTGTATTTGTATTCAATTCATGGTCACGGGTGGTCGTCCCCCTCCATGTATGACCTTTTCATGTTTGTCCCCACTGGAGATTGTCCTGGCGCCCCGCCACTGGTTCTGTCTCCTAGTGATTTTCTGAGTCAGCCGCAGTACGTCCTTAGAGTACTGCGGTAATACTGTTACTTCCCCTATGTCTTAGGTTTTTACCTTGCGGTGATTGTCGGCATCATGGTGGCCGCAGTTCTGGCTGCTCCGCTGTTGTCAATGCTGCTCTTGGTGGGTTTCCTTATTGGTCCTGTTTTATTCCTCCCCTCCTTCACTGGTAGGCCCCTCTACTTTACAATACTCTGGACTTACGGTCCATCTTTCCCTTTTACTTAATGGGTACTCTTAAGATTACCTCGATTAATGTACGAGGTTTGAACACCCCCAGAAAAGAAGCCAAGTATTCACACTGTTACATAAATCCCACTCAGACATCGTGTTTCTCCAGGAGACCCATTTTCGTCCGCAACATATTCCTTCTCTCACCCACACGACTTTCCCTCTCTGTTTCATAGCCCATACACGTCTGTTTCTAGGGGTGTTAGCATAGCTTTCCGGAGACGCGTCCCTTTACAACTACTCCAAGCACGTTCTGACCCCAAGGGCCGATATTCCCCGAGACCCCTCTATTGAGGGCCGATATTCTGACCCCGAGATTGTTCCTTAAGGGTACCATTGATAACATACTCTTTACATTTGTAAACATATATGCCCCAAACTCGAGGCAGGTGTCTTGGCTCCTCCACGTGCTGGAGGAAGTGACGAATTTTACTGAAGGCAATCTAATACTCGGTGGTGACCTGAATGTTGCCCTCGACCCCTCTATTGACTCCACTTCTGGATGGTCAGCCTCCTCCTCTTCTTCGCTCAGGAGGTTGCACCGTGACCTCTCTAAATTGTACCTTCGTGACACCTGGAGGACCCTCCACCCTGCCTTGAAGGACTTTACTTTTTTCTCACATAGTCACCACTCATACTCTAGACTTGATTATGTTTTTATCTCTGACCGTCTACTCCCTATCTTGTCTGCTGCGGACATTGCTAACATCAAGGTGTCCGATCATGCTCTGACCTCTGCCTCATTACGATTAAGCTCCCTCCCTCACAGACCCTATAAGTAGAACATTGAACGAAACGGTTCTAAGTAACCCCACCACCATGAATGACATTAGGACTTCAGTATTAGACTTTTTTGCCAACAATGATACTCCTGATGTCTCTTTGCCTATTCTGTGGGAATCTCACAAAGCGTTCATGAGGGGTACACTGATTAGCCTTTGCTCCAAACTTAAAAAGCAACGTGAAGCTCGTATATCCCATCTTCTGTCTAGTATTAATACCCTTGAGACCTCGGCCAAACTTGCCTCCTCTCAGTCTAAGAAAGAGGAATTGTCCACTCTTAGAGAACAACTTAGAGACCTTCTTAACACTAAAGCTGCTAAGGCACTCCAATCCTGCTGCCATCAATATTACGTTCATGGTGACAAAGGCTCTAAGCTCATGACGCTCCTGCTTAGACAGCAGAAAGATAGAGCATTTATTCCCTCTATTCTATCTCTCGATGGCTCTAGGTCTTGTACTACCGAAACCATCGCTACGCAATTCCAGAACTATTACTAATCCTTATATAATTTAGACTCTCCCTCCACTGGTATAGATGGTCCCACCTTGATCCATGACTTCTTGGACTCTCTTCAACTCCCGCGACTTTCTGACACTCAGATACCGGCCTTAACCGCCCCCCCTTCACAGAGCAAGAATTGAGAGAGGTCCTTTCCTCTTTTCCCTGTGGCAAGAGCTCCGGTCCTGATGGGTTCCCTATCTCCTATTACAAGAAATTTCAAGATGTCCTATTTCCTAGGTTCCTTGACTTTTGTAACTCTCATCTGTAGGGGGCATCTTAGCCTGCTCAATCTCTCGAGGCATATGTCTCGATTATTCCCAAGGAGGGTAAGAACCTGGAGTCGTGCTCCAGTTATCGCCCCATATCCTTGCTGAACTGTGATCTAAAATGGTGGCCAAGCTGCTTGCCAACAGGGTTTCCAAGCTCCTTCAGTCCTTAATAGGACCTGAGCAGACGGGGTTCGTGCCTGGGAGGGAGGGGAAATTCAATACCTCTCGGCTAATTCACCTAGTTTATGCGGCAAAACTTAGAAACATCCCTCTTGTGCTCCTGGGCACTGACGCCGAGAAGGCATTTGACAGGGTCAGTTGGGCATTTATGAAAGCAGTGTTGAAGAAGTTTGGCTTTCCCCCTGCATTTATTATGGCGATTTTTTTCACTCTATACATGCCCCACTGCCCGTGTCAAGGTAAACAGTTCTCTTTCGGAACCCTTTAGTATTAACAATGGTACCCGTCAGGGTTGCCCCTTGTCCCCGGCCCTCTTTGTATTAGTTATGGAAACCCTTATTCAAAAATTAAGACAGAACACCTCTATCCAAAGGGTCTCGATTGGAGGGTTCCACCATGTTGCGGCTGCCTTCACTGATGATTTAGTACTCACCATCTCTAATCCCTCTGTTGCTATCCCAGAAGTACTCTGTGTATTCACCCTTTTTGGACAGGTATCTAACTTTAAGATTAATTTCGATAAATCCGAAATCCTTAATGTCAACGCCCCGCCCAGTTCCCTCCAACATCTGAAAACCTCCACTCCTTTCCTTTGGCCCTCCCATGCTATTAAAGTTTTGGGCATCAAGATTCCTGCTGACCCGACCCGGCTTTACTCCCTTAACTTTGCCCCTCTCTTGGCTGACATCAAACAGAAGCTTTCTAAAATGTGCATTCCCTTTGTCTCCTGGATGGGCAGGAAAACATTCTCAAGACGTATATCCTCCCTAAGATACTTTACGTCCTGCAAACAGCACCCATGCTCCTCCCTAACTCTTTCTTCAAGAATCTCCGTAGCCTCTTCATCTCATTTCTCTGGAGGAACTCCCCGCCCGTGCTTAGCATATTCCCTCCTAACCCAGCACAAAATGCAAGGTGGCTTTGCACTCCCTGACATTCAATCCTACTATAAGGCTGTCCACCTTGCGAGATGGCTTGAATTAGTTTCCACTGACACTTCCCTCATTCATACTTCCCTGGAATGGTTCCTCTGGTCCTCTCGTTATACTCCCAATACTTCCACAGTTCTTAGCGATCTCACCAGGGGCACCATCCGTGTATGGCAAGCCTTCTCTACTACACTGTCTCCAGGCGCTTCCCCTTCTCCCAGAATGCCTTTGGGCCTCCTTCTTAGTTGGGATTCCTCTACTCCTGCAGACCTCTGTTTTCCTTGGACTCACCTCCTCCACGTCCCTATCTGTTCCTCACTGACCGACAGGGACCCTCCTCCTCTGACGTCCCTCTTGTCCGAGGGAGATCATCATAGAGTGACCTTCCTTCACTCCTTGTCCTTCTGAATCTCCTACAGGTCCTTTTTCTGCTCTCTCTCTCTCTTCCACTTAGAGATCTCAATTGGTTTGAGAAAATCCCTGACTCTACCAATCCCCGGCATAAAACGATTTCCTATATATATATGGCTGTTTAATCTCATCCCCCCTTCCCCCCAAACCATACTTTGTTAGGGAGTGGGAAAGGGAGTTGGGACTGGTATTCTCACCCTCCGAGGTCAAACATATCCTGTTGAGCTCCCATGGTGTCTCTAGGTGTGTTAGGATTCAGGAGAACTCATTTAAATTGCTCACTAGGTGGTATAGAACCCCAGTGTTCCTCCACAGAATTAACTCCTCTATTTCTGATCAATTTTGGCACAGCGGTCTCTCTGAGGTATCTCTCTCCCACATCTGGGTCACGTGCCCCAGGATTAGACCCTACTGGGAGGCAATTGAGGGGGAGATTAAGTCTATTTGCCATGTTGAATTGAAGCTGCGACCAGAAACCATTCTCCTTTGGGCGTCCTCTCCCGATTTTTCTCCCAAACGGACATGCCTTATCACCTGGCTTATCCAAGCTGCCAAGCTGTTGATCCCTCTTCGATGGTATGAGACCGACCCTCCTTCCATCTCCCAGTGGAGGAAAAAGGTTGATCAACTTTATAGGTTCGAGGAGCTCTGCAGCTGGAGACTCCCTGTTCGTTCTGGTTTCCTGTCCACCTGGGGACCTTGGTACCAATTTACTCGTAGAGACACCTAGCTCCCCACCGCCCAGATAATATTTGGCTTCCATGGGCTTATCGCCCACACCCTCGTCTCTGGTACCCCAACTACATTTGCTTGCGCCAAGCCCTTATGGACTTACCTGGGTTCATTCGAGCCTACCAATCACTTTTACTCAATACATACAGTGCTGGCCAAAAGTATTGGCACCCCTGCAATTCTGTCAGATAATACTCAATTTCTTCCAGAAAATGATTGCAATCACAAATGCTTTGGTAATAATATCTTCATTTAATTTGTCTTCAATGAAAAACCACAAAAAGAATTGTCAAAAAGCCAAATTGGATATAATTCCACACCAAACATAAAAAAGGGGGTGGACAAAAGTATTGGCACCCTTTGAAAAATCAGATGATGCTTCTCTAATTTGTGTAATTAACAGCACCTGTTACTTACCTGTGGCACATAACAGGTGGTGGCAATAACTAAATCACACTTGCAGCCAGTTGAAATGGATTAAAGTTGACTCAACCTCTGTCCTGTGTCCTTGTGTGTACCACATTGAGCATGGAGAAAAGAAAGAAGACCAAAGAACTGTCTGAGGACTTGAGAAGCAAAATTGTGAGAAAGCATGAGCAATCTCAAGGCTACAAGTCCATCTCCAAAGACCTGAATGTTCCTGTGTCTACCGTGCGCAGTGTCATCAAGAAGTTTAAAGCCCATGGCACTGTGGCTAACCTCCCTAGATGTGGACGGAAAAGAAAAATTAACGAGAGATTTCAACGAAAGATTGTGCGGATGGTGGCTAAAGAACCTTGACTAACATCCAAACAAGTTCTAGCTCCCCTGCAGTTCAAGGGTACAACAGTGTCAACCCGTACTATCCGTCGGCGTCTGAATGAAAAGGGACTCTATGGTAGGATACCCAGGAAGACCCCACTTCTGACCCAGAGACATAAAAAAGCCAGGCTGGAATTTGCCAAAACTTACCTGAGAAAGCCAAAAACTTTTTGGAAGAATGTTCTCTGGTCAGATGAGACAAAAGTAGAGCTTTTTGGGAAAAGGCATCAACATAGAGTTTACTGGAAAAAAAAAAGAGGCCTTCAAAGAAAAGAACACGGTCCCTACAGTCAAACATGGCGGAGGTTCCCTGATGTTTTGGGGTTGCTTTGCTGCCTCTGTCACTGGATTGCTTGACCGTGTGCATGGCATTATGAAGTCTGAAGACTACCAACAAATTTTGCAGCATAATGTAGGGCCTAGTGTGATAAAGCTGGGTCTCCCTCAGAGGTCATGGGTCTTCCAGCAGGACAATGACCCAAAACACACTTCAAAAAGCACTAGAAAATGGTTTGAGAGAAAGCACTGGAGACTTCTAAAGTGGCCAGCAATGAGTCCAGACCTGAATCCCATAGAACACCTGTGGAGAGATCTCAAAATGGCAGTTTGCAAAAGGCACCCTTCAAATCTCAGGGACCTGGAGAAATTTGCCAAAGAAGAATGGTCTAAAATTCCAGCAGAACATGCGGGCGAGAAGGACTATACCTATTGCTCAGCAGTCCACAACTCATATTCCCGCATTGATATGTTCCTGGCGGATTTCCATATCCTTATGAACTCGAAGCAATCTACAATTGAATTAATTACCTGGTCTGATCACGCAGCCATTACTCTCACAATAGAAGAAAAAAATTTCATCCTCTGCCACTAGATTGTGGAGAAATAACACGTACCTCTTAAGCCATCCTACATACCGTCCAATCATAGAGAAAGACCTCCAGGATTACTTCCAGACTAACGCCTCCTCTACAGATAACCCCTATACTCTTTGGAATGCTCATAAAGTGTACATTCGTGGTACCCTTATAAAAATTGCACATAGAAACAAGCGAGAACGTCAGGGAAAGGTTGAAGAGGCAACGGTAAAAATTCGTACCCTGGAAGCTGTGAACAAAGCTAAACCTAACCAGGTTACTTCTGAACAACTCTATCAGGCCAGACAACAACTACGTCTCCTCCTTCTGCAGGACTATGAGAAAGCATTGAAAAAATCTAAAGCCCGCTTTTACTCCCAAAACAACAAAGCTGGCAGATTATTAGCAAGAATGTTACGCACCAGAGCAACTAAATCAAGGATACCATACATTAAACATCCTTCTACTGGAATACACTTAACAGACCCCAGAGACATTGCCAACTCTTTTAAGGATTACTACGCGAGACTCTACAATTTACAGGAACATACCCCTCTCCCATCAGATCATTACACCTTGGTGTCCAACTTCCTAAACGACATTACTTTACCAGGTCTTACAGATGATCATCTCTCAATCTTAAACACACCTATCACTCTTCCAGAGGTGCTGAAAAATATAACGACCCTACCTAAGGGGAAATCCCCAGGACTGGACGGCTTCTCTAATGAATACCTACAGCAATTTCAACAAACGCTTGCACCATCTCTTCTGGACTTTTTCAACCATGCCATGTCGGGTGCACCACTTCCACACGAATCTTTAACAGCACTAATCGTCACTCTTCCAAAACCTGGCAAGACAGCCGACGTCCCACAAAACTTCAGACCGATTTTGTTGTTGAATTCGGACATTAAGCTATATGCAAAGATACTGGCATCCCGTTTAGCTCCTATTCTCCCAGAATTAGTTAGCATAGACCAAGTGGGCTTTGTGAAAGGCCGTTAAGCTCCGGATAACACTAGACGTGTTCTTCACCTGGTGGAACTATTGGAGCGAAGGAAGACTCCGTCACTCATGGTTGCCTTAGATGCGGAGAAAGCGTTTGACAGGATCAATTGGACATTCGCTTTCTCTGTCCTGCAGAAATTGAGATTCTCCGGCCCTATTCTTAACGCTATTTCAAACCTATATTACTCTCCATCAGCTAGGGTATTCACCAATAATACGTTATCAGACAGCTTCAATATTAGAAACGGAACAAGACAGGGATGCCCTCTCTCCCCAATGATATTCATACTCACCATTGAACCCCTGGCACAGACCCTGCGGCAAAGCGAGAAAGTGCAGGGAGTGAGAATGGCCGACTCCTCTCATCTCATCTCCCTATATGCGGATGACATCATACTATCTCTAACTCATCCAGAAACATCTTTACCAGCGGCCATCGCAATCCTTAAACAATACGGAGTCCTTTTCTTCTACAAAATTAATGAGACAAAAACTCAAATACTTCCTTTAAACATCTCCACGCCACTTCTGGAGCTTCTCCAGAACTTCCCTTATGACTGGAGATCAACAGAGTTGGACTATCTAGGGATCAAGATCACTCCCTCAATCTCCCAGGTGTCCAGAGCCAACTATATACCTCGATTGGTTGGTTTAGAAAAGGAATTTCAGGCCTACACGAAACACAACCTGTCATGGCTAGGCAGAATTTCAGCATTCCAAATGATGCTGCTCCCAAAACTACTATATTTATTTAGAACTATTCCTGTAGCGCCTCCTCTCGTATTCCTTCAAAAGATCAACGCCACACTCAACAAGCTTATCTGGAATTCCAAGAAACCAAGACTTCCGTCTTCTATCCTATACAGGAAGCGGGGCGCAGGAGGCTTGGGAGTACCAAATGTTTTCGACTACTACTTGGCCTCTCATCTTTCTACTTTGAAGGGCATAACAACCCCCACAAATCCTGGATACACATTGAGTCCCAGATGATACCACAGCATAATCTCAAATCCTGGCTCCTTTACTCCCTTTGGACTGAGACGACACCCTCTCTCCCGTCCCCAATTCTACAGCACCTCACAGATATATGGCGCCATGTTCACCACGCGACAGGAAAGAAGCAGTTATTCAATATCAAACGAGCTCCGATTGAATTCCTGGAACAAGCGATTATGGACTTGGATTTGTCTCACTGGAGAGCATGCGGTGTTACCTCTGTCTCCCAGATATGGAATGCAGACTCGATAGTTTCATTTCAATTTCTTCAAGCTACCTTCTCACTACCCTCTCAATGCCTTTTTTCTTATCTGAGAATTAAACATTTTCTCTCTTCCAACCACGACAAACAAGTGACCTACAATAGATCTCTATTAGATCTCCTCAAGACTACAACAACATGGGCTCTAAAGATCACCTGATTAAATCCACTCCGCTGCTTAGCTGGGAAGCTCAACTCCATCAAACTTTTTCGAGCAAGCAATGGCAGAAAGCATTGGCCTTTACTAAGAAGACCTTCAGATGCGTGACTCATTATGAAACTACTACCAAAATTCTCCTTCACTGGTACTATACCCCGGAGCGACTTCAAAGAATGTACCCGCAGACATCGAGTTCCTGCTGGAGGGGATCCCTTTTTCACATTCTGTGGACATGTCCTCAAGTACAGCCTTATTGGTCTATTCCTCTCTCCCCAGCCTTAGCCTTATTGTTCCCACAGATTGATTCCTTCCCGACAGCCCACAGAGTGGTGATTGGCCATACATTACTCTGAGCATCACTGGCTCTCCTACGAAACTGGAAATCATCTACTATTCCGTCCAGGAGGGACTTGGTGAATATAGTGGAGCAGACTTATCAATTCGAAAAGATCCTCGCTCATGGAGTCTTTGGCGACAGCATGTTCCAAAAGAACTGGCTCCCATGGACATTAAAAGCCCACAACTGACTGATGTAAAACTGTCTTTATCCTTTTCAACCTATCATTTGCCTCTGTAGTATCATACCACTATTCTTTATTTCTAACGTTTTTGTTACCCTAGGTTGCTTCGCATTTGCTATAACTCTTTTATATTGGTCAATAGACTTTGTTTCTTCTAGGTAAAAGCGGTCATTTCTCTACTTCATGTTTCATTGATCATTATGCACCTATCGTAACCTTTTTTTTTTTTTTTTCTTGACCCGATTATTTGCAATTATATTTCTTGTATGTGTTGTTATACATTCTTTAAAAAATCTTAATAAAACTGATTGAATTAAAATTCCAGCAGAGCATTGTAAGAAACTCATTGATGGTTATCGGAAGCGGTTGTTCGCAGTTATTTTGTCTAAAGGTTGTGCTACCAAGTATTAGGCTGAGGGTGCCAATACTTTTGTCCAGCCCATTTTTGGAGTTTTGTGTAAAATGATCAATGATTTGACTTTTTTTTTCATTCTCTTTTGTGTTTTTTCATTGCAAGCAAAATAAATGAAGATATTATTACCAAAGCATTTGTGATTGCAATCATTTTCTGGAAGAAATTGAGTATTATCTGACAGAATTGCAGGGGTGCCAATACTTTTGGCCAGCACTGTAATAAAAAGTAGGGGGTAGCCAACTGCATATACATTTTCCTGGTCATCAGTCTTAACCTGAACCAAACCTTATCACAATACAGAGAAAATGCACCATTTAAATTTCATATCAGTGTGCATCATAGACAAGCAGAAAATAGCAAAAAAAATCAGTTCAATCTCATCTCTGCCGAAATTTCATAGGAGGTCATCACATAGAGACTGCAGGTCCAGATTAAGATACCTGGACTCACCCTCAGTATCTGTGTCCTGACCCTCTTGGAAATGACAAGGGCAGTACCCAAAAACTGTCCCTGAAAAAATACTGTCCCTTAATGTCCCTACATTTCGTGGCTGCTAAGGTCAATCATCAGGGGACCTGTTACCTAAAGGAACTAGTCTTGACTTAAAGAGAAAAAATAACAAACTAGCACTAATACCTAAAATATAACCTTTAATAATCTGATTAAAAAGCGTACAATGCACTACAAAGAAAATGACGTCTGTAGTGTTGCTGCATATGGCATTAAGCAGACAACAGCACATAAGTAGCTTTCACAATGTCCATAAAGCCTCTGTTTGAAAAACAGCTAAACTAAGTGTTCAATAATCAGCAGCATGTGAGTGGCTTTATCACAAGGTCAATAGAGCCCCTGTTTGAATAGCTCTATCTTAAGAGGCTTAACAAAATGTAAACACAGCCCTTGTTTGTATAAAGATATCCTCTAAGAGGTTTATAACAATGTCCACACAGCCCCTGTTTGTATATAGCTATCCTCTAAGAGGCTTATCTCAAAATAAACACAGACCTTGTTTGTTAAAGCTATCCTCTAAGAGTCTTTAGCAATGTAAACAGAGCCCCTATTTGTATAAAACTATCCTCCATAAAGCCTCTGTTTGAAAAACAGCTAAACTAAGTGTTCAATAATCAGCAGCATGTGAGTGGCTTTATCACAAGGTCAATAGAGCCCCTGTTTGAATAGATCTATCTTAAGAGGCTTAACAAAATGTAAACACAGCCCTTGTTTGTATAAAGATATCCTCTAAGAGGTTTATAACAATGTCCACACAGCCCCTGTTTGTATATAGCTATCCTCTAAGAGGCTTATCTCAAAATAAACACAGCCCCTGTTTGTTAAAGCTATCCTCTAAGAGGCTTTAGCAATGTAAACAGAGCCCCTATTTGTATAATACTATCCTCAACGCATTTCCCCCAGAGATAAGCAGGGTTCATCAGGAGAAGGAAAAGATAAAGATAATATCAAGCTTACTGAGATAATTTGCAGTAATAACTGCAGTTCCCAGTGTCCTGATGGTGGCCACTGGTACTAAGAGAGCCGGCTATACAGTTTTTGGCAAGGAGGCTTGGGAAGGTGAAAAAAAAAAAATACATTCTCACCTGTCCCAGGTGCTCCGGTGCTCCCACCGCGGTCTGGTCCTGCTGCTGAAAAAATATTCACTGTAAAAGAGTCCATAGTTTTTAAATTTTATGAAACAGTACATCAATGATGTGCAGGAACACAGAGTCATACATTTTATACAAAAACATGTATGATGTATGACAGTATAGTAAATATACTTTAGATTACTCTAATTAAAGGGAATCAACCACCATAAGATATTCAACTGCTACCACCATCCTGCATAGCGCATTACAGTGATAAACAACATACCTTCAGCTCCCTAGTGCACTGCTCTTGTTGCTCAAGCAGGATAGTGGATGTCATAGCAGTGGGAGGTTCAATTCTCACAGCATGGGGCAGGGTAGGGAAGAAATAATAGGGGTCTGCGTAGCCAGTGCAGTGCTCCAGGGAAATGAAGGACCAACCCCAATGCACCAGCTGCCTAATTTGCATAAGACTTCAAAGTTATTTTTTTCCACAGCTACAAAAGTGACATACATTATAAAAAAATGTTGTTTAACACTCTAATGTGCTCTGTAACAAGGTGGAAGCAGGTGAATATGCATGGGGAGGTTGTAGGCTCCCTTTAATTCTCATATGTCTAACTTCCTTTAGAAAATAATCTGTATGTTATCGTTTCTGCCAATATTTCAATATCCAACAGCAAATGAGACTAAGATATTTTTTGAGAATGCATCATTAAAAATACATAAATAAGATTTTGGAGTTATCTAATATAGCCTGACAGAGAAGCTGAAAAAAATGTTAATCAGTGATATTTATGGGAAATTAGTCCCCATACTGACCTAATGCACCTACTAATACATCTGCATTTGGTGACTGCAATAAGACAACAGAGGCATCACCCTTTGCATTGCCTGACAGTGCTCTACATTAGCTGTTGCCTGTTTGCCTACATTGCACATTGCCTACTGTGACAAACTGATTTTAATGAGGGATTTGGATCTAGAAAGCGTATTGCCAACCGACTTCTCATCATAGATGTAACAATTTTCATCCAAATATCTACATCAGAGGTTAAATGACATGGACTTCATAGGATGGGGCGCCCTGCTTACAATATTTTGATTGCAACATATGACATAGGATCAAGGGAAAACAGAAGAAATTACTGAGATTGTGTTTATTTTTTTCTATGATTTTCTACATTTACTATTCTTTAACAATGACAGTTGTATTTGTATATGACCATGTGAACCAATTGTAAAAATACAGTACAAGTGACAACTTTATCCATGTTGATAATTTAAAACAATATATTTATTGATGTGTTTAATATATTGAAAGTAGATAATTTTGTAACTAGAATCTAGAATAATGGGACAAATTATAGAATTGCAATGAATACATTAAAGGTCAATAACTATAAAAGGTGTCTTTTGTTATAATGACCATTAACAGGTTACGGTGTGTTTTCAATTAAGTTAATGGTGGTGAAAGTACTGAAATTAATATTCCACCTCAACCTTGTGAAATTAAACACATTTTACTTAAATATATTAGATTTTATGTTTTCATTATTCAAGGAAAAAGTGGCACACATTTAGGCGTAGAATATTTCTAATGCTAGACCATTCTGTCTTATCCTACAAGACAGCTACTGTAGCACAGATTTCTGCAAAAAGTGATTACAGTAATGTGTCAGAAAACGCTGCATTGCAGCTTCCTGTATATGGTCCTGCGAAGCCGCAGACCAACCAGTGTCTACCCTAATCCTTGTGTACTGCTGAAAGTCCCTAGAATGGGCATTGTATCATTGTCAATAGTACATTTTCTGATTGTGCCTCACTTACCTTGAAAAGAGATGGCACCAGAATGTGATATGGAAAGTTAAGTCAGTGGAGGCAATGTGATGCACTGGGTAATGTTCTGGTGGGAAACCTTAGGTCCTGGGATTCATCTTCTTGCGTGTATTTCTTTGACACATATTACCTATCTAAAGTAAACTAATACTAGTGCTGTGTAGGGGTCTTTAATAGGAAAAGAGACATACCTTTGTGGTCACAAACTTACAATATGCAATACAAAGGTCATCAGTTTTTATAGATATGCAAATTAGCTGGTGAGTACATCAGGGATGGACATAATAGGCCAGATTTACCTAGAGACAGCTTTAAAGCATAACTAAACTTTCAGACAACTTTTGATTTTCTGGCCATATTTGTGTCATTAACACATTTTGACTCCTTTCTGTGAAATCCTGCGTCTCTTTATTCTTCCCCTTACTTCTGTATTGAGAGCTGTTCCTGTCTCTCACTGAATGTTACTGTGTATGGTGTACGAGAGTACGGGGCTATGTAACATGTAGATAAAATGAGGTGGGGGAGGGTCAAGCAGTTATAGCTTGGACAATATAAAACGTACTAACTTGCTTTGGTTACAGTGATGTCTATATTATTTCCAGAGATATAACTGGCTGAAAACACAGTCGGGAATAGGATATTTCTATCATATACAGTGGATACAGAAAGTATTCAGACCCCTTTACATTTTTCACTCTTTGTTAGATATTTTTGCAAATTTATTAAAAAAGAAAAACTGAAATATCACATGGTCATAAGTATTCAGATCCTTTGCTGTGACACTCACATTTAATTCACATGCTGTCCATTTCCTTCTGATCCTCCTTGAGATAGTTCTACTCTTTCATTGGAGTCCAGCTGTGTTTAATTAAACTCATTGGACTTGATTAGGAAAGGCGCACACCTGTCTATATAAGACCTAACAGCTCACAGTGCATGTCAGTGCAAATGAGAATCATGAGGTCAAAGGAACTGCCCAAGGAGCTCAGAGACAGAATTGTGGCAAGGCACAGATCTGGCCAAGGTTACAAAAGAATTTCTGCAGCACTGAAGATTCATAAGAGCACAGTGGCCTCCATAATCCTTAAATGGAAGAAGTTTGGGATGACCAGAACTCTTCCTAGACCTGGCCGTCCAGCCAAACTGAGCAATCGTGGGAGAAGAGCCTTGGTGAGAGAGGTAAAGAAGAACCCAAATATCACTGTGGCTGAGCTCCAGAGATGCAGTAGGGAGATGGGAGAAAGTTCCACAAAGTCAACTATCACTGCAGCCCTCCACCAGTCGAGGCTTTATGGCAGAGTGGCCCTAAAGAACCCTCTCCTCAGTGCAAGACATATGAAAGCCTGCATAGAGTTTGCCAAAAAACACATGAAGGACTCCCAGACTATGAGAAGTAAGATTCTCTGGTCTGATGAGACGAAGATTGAACTTTTTGGCATTAATTCTAAGCGGTATGTGTGGAGAAAACCAGGCACTGCTCATCACCTGCCCAATACAATCCTAACAGTGAAACATAGTGGTGGCAGCATCATGCTATGGAGGTGTTTTCAGCTGCAGGGACAAGACCACTGGTTGCAATTGAAGGAAAGATGAATGCGGCCAAGTACAGAGATATCCTGGAAGAAAACCTCTTCCAGAGTGCTCTGGACCTCAGACTGGGCCGAAGGTTCACCTTCCAACAAGACAATGATCCTAAGCACACAGCTAAAATAACAAAGGAGTGGCTTCGGAACAACTCTGTGACCATTCTTGACTGGCCCAGCCACAGCCCTGACCTCAACCCAATTGAGCATCTCTGGAGAGACCTGAAAATGGCTGTCCACCAACGTTCAGCATCCAACCTGACTGAACTGGAGAGGATCTGCAAGGAAGAATGGCAGAGGATCCCCAAATCCAGATGTGAAAAACTTGTTGCATCATTCCTAAGAAGACTCATGGCTGTACTAGCTCAAAAGGGTGCTTCTACTCAATACTGAGCAAAGGGTCTGAATACTTATGACCATGTGTTATTTCAGTTTTTCTTTTTTAATAAATTTGCAAAAATATCTACATTTCTGTTTTTTTTCTGTCAAGATGGGGTGCTGAGTGTACATTAATGAGAAATAAAATGAACTTTTTAGCTTTTAGCAAATGGCTGCAATGAAACAAAGAGTGAAAAATTTAAAGGGGTCTGAATACTTTCCGTACCCACTGTATATTTTGCAGCTTCATATAAATATGCTAATCCCGACTGTGTTTTCAACCAGCTCTATCTCTGAATAGAGATATAGATAGCACTGCAACCTTAGTGTCGTATGAAAGAAGAGAATCTCCTCTTTCATATGACACCAAAACCCTCACTTTCTCTACATGTTACACAACCCTGTACTCCCGTACACCATACAAAGTAACATTCAGGGAGAGACAGAAACAGCACTCAATACAGAAACAAGATAAAGAGTGAAAAAATGCAGGATTTTACAGAAAGGAGACAATATCTGTTCATAAAGTATATTACAAAATATATTAATGACACAAATACTGGCAGAAAATCTAAAGTTGTCAGAAAGTTTAGTTACACTTTAAGTGCTCAGTCTCTCCTCTGCAATAGCTGTCCAATTCAACTCTTTAGCCGTGAATTACATTTTCAGTTTCTGCCTATGTCATATAGAAAGATGGTTATCTTCTACAGTTTTGCTCCTATTAAAGATTCTTACACTGCACAACTATTGGTTTGGGGGGCATATTGGATCTAAGGGGCTGCATTTAAATATTATTGCAATCCAAAATACAGGACAATACTCATTAATGTGTTGCAAAGTCTTTATGATTCCACGACACTTAAGTAATGTACCCTCAGATTTAGTGGGAGCATAACAACCAAGGATCAGATCTCAGTCAGATCTCAATCACACTTCTATGAACTGTTCTAATATTTACTGCTATAACTGTTTACCCTTCTGCTCATATTGATGCCTCTGCTTCACATCACTTGTCTTATTCACTGTACCATACAATTTCTGCCATTTTGTGTATAAATATGAGACTCTTCAGATGTGTTATAACACGAAGAGGCTTATAATAACAAACACTGTATACTCATGTCTCTGTTCAGCAGGGGGTCCAGCAGAGAGTCTCCCTTCAGGTTCTTGGTGTTCTAGACCTTAAAGGGTTTTTCTGGGCAGAAAAAGAATTTTCAAAAAAGGTCTGTTAGTGGTATTAATAGGTTAATAAGTACACCCAAATACCTTTAGCAGTGTTTTGAACAATTTATGGGTCTGCATTTGTTTACATCTGCATCTTCCTTTTGTGTACCTTTACTACAACTCCCATGATTCCTTGGGCTGCACTCAGAGCTGACTTACTCCTCTTCCCTTTCACACTCACTTCCCCTCCCTTTCTCCCTCTCTCACTTGCTCCTCCTCCACCTCCATTTCTTACTCACTCCCCCTCCCTTTCTCACTCGCTCCTCCTCCCCCTATCTTTCTCACTTGCTCCACCTCCCTGTTTTCCATTTCGGTCTCCCGCGGTACAGTGCATGAAGAAGAGGAGATGCTGGCCTGGCTGCATCCAGCAGTGACGTCTCATGTCTGGACCAGATGGAAGGCCAGGTAAGTAGAATTGAGTGGGCAGGTTGCAAACAATGAAGCGGGCAATATCTTCTCTACTGACATTGTGGGTCTGGAGATATATTTCCAGATAGTCTCCGCAATGTTGGCAGAACTACTAAATGTGAGAACAGGAGATTGCTTTCTGTACAAAATTGTGCCTGATCTTGTTTCTCTTCCATTCCTTCCCCTCTCCACAGACATCAATGTAACATGATCTGTCTGAGGTCTATTCGTCTTTACACTAAAGACAGATTTCTCCGGAAATTGAGAGTTTAACAGGCAGGAGTGGAGCTGATAACCGGAAATACAAGCATTTTCCTCTGATAAGATATAATACAAAGTATCTTCTATCTACCTGAACTATTCATTTACAAAAGAAATCTTGAATCAACATCAACTCTTTAGTCAAGAGGGGTCCCCATTCAGGACTAACGTCTGGAGACCCTTTTAAAAAAAAGTAAAAAAATATTTGTCATTTATCAGAGTATGTGTTGAGTCACTTATGTTAAGAAAGCAGCATTTTTGGAATTACAGTTTATCTAAAGCTATAGCATGTTTTTACTGAAAAAAAAGCTCTATGTTAATAAACCCACGCCTGGCAAGTAACCAGACCCCAATTCCACACCAATCTCTTATATATATAAAAATGAGTTCCTGTCTGTCTGTCTGTCTGTCTGTTCTTTATGCGCGACCAAACGACTAGACCGATCCTCACCAAATTTGGCACACATGTACATCAGGTGTCCGGGAATATTATAGACTAGGTCTCAACTCTCTTGGACGTACCGTTCCCGAGATACAGTATTCCCAAAAAATGACCAGCATTAGTCTATACAAGCCTGCAAGTCTTTCACTCATATTCCAACTGCCATACACACGGTCACATGTCCCTTATCAGCCAATAACAGTTCGCAGGCACTTACTCTCCTCATGCACACAGGTTTCCATAGCAACCAAGCTATGTATGACCTGTATTAGCGAATAGCAGTTCACAGGACCTTAAATATTCAGTCATATCACGTGTATCAGCCAATATAAGTTCACATTTAATTTACCAGGTTTCCATAACAACACAGCCATAAATAGACTGTACCTATACTGGACTCAGTGGCGTAACTAGCAATGGCAGGGCCCCAAGGCGAACATTTGACATGGGACCCCCCCCCCCCGGCAACCCCCCCACGCACAAACTGCATTTCTGCACACACTATTATGCCCCATAGTGGCCCCTGCATACACTATTAGGCCCCATAGTGGCCCTTGCACACAGTATTCTGCCCCATAGTGGCCCCTGCACACAGTATCATAGTGGCTCCTTCATATAGTATTATGCGCACTTCCCGCTACTTCTTCAATGTTGGACCAGATGTCACGTGAGCCAGGCATGTATCGCAACGCATAATGACGTCGGACTGGCCCACCGACATCTGGGACGCCACCAAGGAGGCCCGAAGTCTGCTGAAAAGACCCCAGAGTATAATGATAGCAGTGTTTGTGGGGTTCACGGCCCGCAGGCCTTACTTACCAATCCCCGCTCCTGCTCACAGCAGCCTCTGCAGAAGGTGAAGTGCAGGCGGCCGTGAGCAGGAGTGGGGATCGTTAAGTAAATAGGGCCCGTTACCTGCTGGTGTTAAAAAAAAAAAAAAACCATCAGAGGCCCGCCGGGTCCCCTAATGTCCTGGGCCCTGTGGCAGCTGCTACCACTGCTAAACCGGTATTTACACCACTGACTGGACTGCCATACTGGATTTCAGCATTCTTATAAATTGAAATGTTTTTAAACTACTCATGTCCCCTGCAGCAAAATGCATGGCTGCTGCTCAAGCTAATGAAAACTCTCAGCAGACCCAAGCCTGTCTCCAATCTGATAAGGTATGTTACAGACAACAGCGAGCTGCTGAAACTCCCCAGCAGACCCAAGCCCGTCTCCAATCTGACAAAGCATTGTCAGCCACATGCACACAGCTGCACTCCAGGTTTCAATAACAACCCAGCCATTTTTCTTCACTGCTGTAGGTCAGCTTTAAAGGGGCAGGGCGCTGTGGATGACACTGTTACACAAGGTCACATACACACAGCTTTACTCCAGGTTTTCCATAACAACTGATTGCAGGTTTTTCACTGATATCCAAACTGAGATGCACATGATCACATGACACTTATGGACCAATGGAAAATCGCAGGTTCAGTCTTGATATACACACAGCTTTACACCAGGTTTCCATAGCAACCAAGCTATTTATGTCCTGTATGAGTCAATAGCAGTTCGCAGGTCCTTAAATATTCAGTCATATGACGTGTATTAGCCAATGTAAGTTCACATTTCATTTACCAGGTTTCCATAGCAACACAGCCATAAATAGACTATACCTATACTGGACTGCCATACTGGATGTCAAGTGCAAAACTGGCCAATTCTTATGGGGTCACTACACAAACAAAAAATGAAATATACCCGTGCGAAGCCGGGTCCTTCCTCTAGTCTCTTATATACAGTCATGGCCAAAAGTTTTGAGAATGATACAAATATTAATTTTTACAAAGTCTACTGCTTCAGTTTTTCTAATGGCAATTTGCATATAGTCCAGAATGTTATAAAGAGTGATCAGCTTAACAGCAATTACTTGCAAAGTCAATATTTGCCTAGAAAAAGAACTTTATCCCCCAAAACACATTTCAACATCATTGCAGCCCTGCCTTAAAAGGACAACCTAACATCGTTTCAGTGATTGCTCCATTAACACAGGTGTGGGTGTTGATGAGGACAGGGCTGGAGATCAATCTGTCATGATTAAGTAAGAATGACACCACTGGACACTTTAAAAGGAGGCTGGTGCTTGCCATCATTGTTTCTCTTCTGTTAACCATGGTTATCTCTAAAGAAACACGTGCAGTCATCATTGCACTGCACAAAAATGGCCTAACTGGGAAGAGTATTGCAGCTAGAAAGATTGCACCTCAGTCAACAATCTATCGCATCATCAAGAACTTCAAGGAGAGAGGTTCCATTGGTGCCAAAAAGGCTCCAGGGCGCCCAAGAAAGACCAGCAAGCGGCAGGACCGTCTCTTAAAAGTGTTTCAGCTGCGGGATCGGGCTACCAGCAGTGCAGAGCTTGCTGAGGAATGGCAGCAGGCAGGTGTGAGTGCATCTGCACGCACTGTGAGGCGGAGACTCTTGGAGCAAGGCCTGGTCTCAAGGAGGGCAGCAAAGAAGCCACTTCTCTCCAGAAAAAACATCAGGGACAGACTGATATTCTGCAAAAGGTACAGGGAGTGGACTGCTGAGGACTGGGGTAAAGTCATTTTCTCTGATGAATCCCCTTTTCGATTGTTTGGAACATCTGGAAAACAGCTTATTCGGAGAAGAAGAGGTGAGCGCTACCACCAGTCTTGTCTCATGCCAACTGTAAAGCATCCTGAAACCATTCATGTGTGGGGTTGCTTCTCAGCCAAGGTAATCGGCTCTCTCACAGTCTTGCCTAAAAACACAGCCATGAATAAAGAATGGTACCAGAATGTCCTCCAAGAGCAACTTCTCCCAACCGTCCAAGAGCAGTTTGGCGCTCAACAATGCCTTTTCCAGCATGATGGTGCACCTTGCCATAAAGCAAAGGTGATAACTAAATGGCTCAGGGAACAAAACATAGAGATTTTGGGTCCATGGCCTGGAAACTCCCCAGATCTTAATCCCATTGAGAACTTGTGGTCAATCATCAAGAGACGGGTGGACAAACAAAAACCAACAAATTCAGACAAAATTAAAGCATTGATTCTGCAAGAATGGACTGCTATCAGTCAGGATTTGGTCCAGAAGTTGATTGAGAGCATGCCAGGGAGAATTGCAGAGGTCCTGAAGAAGAAGGGTCAACACTGCAAATATTGACTTGCTGCATTAACTCATTCTAACTGTCAATATAAGCTTCTGTTACTCATAATATGAATGCAATTATATTTCTGTATGTGATAAAAACATCTGACAAACACACATAAAAACCAGAGGGCAGCAGATCATGTGAAAATATAATATTTGTGTCATTCTCAAAACTTTTGGCCATGACTGTATATAAAAATGAGTTTCTGTCTGTCTGTCTGTTCTTTATGTGCGACCAAACGACTGGACTGATCCTCACCAAATTTAGCACACATGTACATCAGGTGTCCGAGAATATTATAGACTGGGTCTCAGATCTCTTGGACGTACCGTTCCTGAGATACAGTATTCCCAAAAAATGACCAACATTAGGTAATACAAGCCTGCAAGTCTTTCACTCATATTCCAACTGCCATACACACGGTCGTATGTCCCTTATCAGCCAATAAGAGCTCGCAGGCGCTTACTCTCCTCAGGCACACAAGTTTCCATAGCAACCAAGCTGTTTTTGACCTGTATTAGTCAATAGCAGTTTGCAGGTCCTTAAATATTCAGTCATATCACGTGTATCAGCCAATATAAGTTCACATTTAATTTACCAGGTTTCCATAACAACACAGCCATAAATAGACTATACCAATACTGGACTCAGTAGCGTAACTAGGAATGGCTGGGCCCCAAGGCGAACATTTGACATGGGACCAACCTCGGCAACCACCACCCCCCCGCACAAACTGCATTCCTGCACACAGTATTCTGCCCCATAGTGGCCCCTGCACACAGTATCATAGTGGCCCCTTCATATAGTATTATGCGCACTCCCCGCTACCTCTTCAATGTTGGACCAGATGTCACGTGAGCCAGGCATGTATCGCAATGCATAATGACGTTGGACTGGCCCACCGACATCTGGGACGTCACCAAGGATGCCCGAAGCCTGCTGAAAAGACCCCAGAGTATAATGATAGCAGTGTTTGTGGGGTTCACGGCCTGCAGGCCTTACTTACTGATCCCCTCCTGCTCAAAGCCGCCTCTGTAGAAGGTGAAGCGCAGGCGGCCATGAGCAGGAGCGGGGATCAGTACGTAAATAGGGCCCGTTACCTGCTCATGTTACACCAGCAGGTAACGGCCTATTAAAAAAAAAAAAAACATCAGGGGCCTGCCAGGACCCCTAATGTCCAAGGCCCTGTGGCAGCCGGTACCACTGCTACCCCGGTATTTACGCAACTGACTGGACTGCCATACTGGATTTCAGCATTCTTATAAATTGAAACGTTTTTAAACTACTCGTGCCCCCTGCAGCAAAACGCATGGCTGCTGCTCGAGCTAATGAAAACACTCAGCAGACCCAAGCCTGTCTCTAATCTGACAAGATATGTCACAGACAACAGCGAGCTGCTGAAACAACCCAGCAGGCCCAAGCCCGTCTCCAATCTGACTAGACATTGTAAGCCACATGTACACAGCTGCACTCCATGTTTCCATAACAACCCAGCCATTTTTCTTCACTGCTGTAGGTCAGCTTTAAAGGGGCAGGGTGCTGTGGATGACACTGTTACACAAGGTCACATACACACAGCTTTACTCCAGGTTTTCCATAACAACCGATCGCAGGTCTTTCACTGATATCCAAACTGAGATACACATGATCACATGACGCTTATGGACCAATGGAAACTTGCAGGTTCTTCAGTCTTGACATACACACAGCTTTACAACAGGTTTCCATACCAACCAAGCTATTTATGACCTGTATGAGTCAATAGCAGTTCGCAGGTCTTTAAATATTCAGTCATATGACGTGTATCAGCCAATATAAGTTCACATTTCATTTACCAGGTTTCCATAGCAACACAGCCATAAATAGACTGTACCTATACTGGACTGCCATACTGGATGTCAAGTGCAAAACTGGCCAATTCTTATGGGGTCACTACACAAACAAAAAATTAAATATACCTATGCGAAGCCGGGTCCTTCTGCTAGTATTCTATAAAATTCATAGTATGATACCATAAAAACAATCATTGTATTACCAACAACAATATGTAGATTACCAGTTGGTAGCTCCCATTACCACCTGTATTCTTATGAGCATATATAAACCAGGATCCATGAAGGTCTAAATGGAATGCACCGTGCTAAAGAAGTTCAATCACATGTCTATACACAGCTTGTAGATAGATGAAGCCAACTCCATTTATATATGTATCAATATAGATGATAGGGAGACACATTATTAAAATGCTAAGCTACAGCCCCTTGACATGTTTTACTGTAAACCAACATTATCAGGGGATCAGGGGCTACAGTCAAACAATAAAAAATGCTTAGATATATTCTTTTGACAAATCCTAAGTACGTCATGGTTGACTGAACTGTAGCACTTTTCAACAATAAGACACCTAGATAATTGTTATATTATAATTTTCATTCATAGCTTGTGTTTACACTATGCTATTAAGTTGTATTGTAGGTTTTCAGTGTTTACTAGCTTGGTCTCTCTTATTTTTAAAAATTACATTGTCCTTTAAGGCACAGACCAGAAAACTTGATATGAAATGAAAATTTGAGTATTATGAAGTCAAGGGTATGTTCCCAGGCTTTTTAGAATTTTGAAGTACATAAAAATGTTACCTATTTTATTGTTATGATAATGCACAAAATCTCTACAGAATTTTTTTACGGTTATTCAACACATGAAGTACAAAATAATCTCTTATGCTTGCGTACATCTTCCTTGGTTTCATTGTTAAATTTTCACTATGATTTTTTTGATTTGTATGGAAAGTTCATGGGTTGGTCACAGGAAGCTTCAAATGTTGTTACTCTACAACACATTTTTAGGTAGCTCTAATCTCAAAACGTTTATAGATGGTATATACAATATGTGCTGGGTTATGGAGGATCATTGGAACAGAGTCTCAAACTGTGACTGACAATGTGAACATTTTTGCTGTAATTGAAAACCTATTGAGAAGTGCTACAGAGAAACACAAGAAAACTGTACTAAGAGAAATAGAAAGCTACCATAGTCAAAGTCCTATGCACTCTACAGTGTTGTGTTTCATCACAATGGTTGTGGCTCTTGAGCCCCATATAACTATTTATGAAACATTACAGTATTCTCCATCCCAGGGATGTTAAGGAGGTATTGTTCCCTACTAGCTTTGCTGGTAAAGGAGAAACAGTGGTTCACTGAGGCACCATACATCAACAGGATGCTGTATGGGATACATAAACATTGCGCTGTTATGTGTATGAACTATCACATGGATAAACTAGATACATTTTACAAACCTCTGTATAGTATCTCTGTTATTTAGCCTATCAATTGGAAAAGCCTGTAAATTGGAAAAATATCACTGGTTATTTGAGTACTACTTTCAGAATGTTCACATCATTCAGTTTGTTTACTGGCAGTATATATTCTACCTAGTCCCTTTAGGTAGAAAATGTTAAACGCAATTGCATTTCCAACTCCAACAATGACATAAGGAATGTGGCAATCAATAACAATATCAGAAGAAAAGATTAGCAAATGATGATTCCCTATTGTCTGCCATTTCTACACATGGTAACTTTTTAGTCATGTCTTATTAACCCTTTAAGAACTGGGTCTATTTTAACCTTAAAGGGGTATTCCCATGAATATAATCATATCTATATTTGTAGATAATTATAAGTTAAACATTTTTGCAAATATAAG
This sequence comes from Leptodactylus fallax, assembly GCA_947044405.1. Classification (NCBI taxonomy): domain Eukaryota; kingdom Metazoa; phylum Chordata; class Amphibia; order Anura; family Leptodactylidae; genus Leptodactylus; species Leptodactylus fallax. Next base: position 399,553 of record CAMRHE010000469.1, read on the forward strand.
TAGTTAAAAATTCTGCAGTGCATTAAAGATTTTCTCTAACTATCTTAGTGGTGACAATCTGTTGCCTTGATCAGTTGCCAATGGATACGACCACAAATGTAGAAACTTTCTATGGTCTGGGACTTCTCAGGAACTCAGCTATGATTTTCTTATTGTAGCTGGGTTATCAGGCAGGGAGACTACATGTATCAGAAGATATCCCGGCCACATTAAGGAAATCATGGCTGATTTTCTGACCTCAGAAAGGTCATGCATTGATGGTCGTATCCATTGGCAACCAATCTAGACAACAAGACTGTGACCACAAGATATTTAGAGAAAATCTGTAAAACTCTGCAAAATGTTAAATTACTTATATTTGCAAAAATGTTTAACTTTTAATTATCTGCAAATATAAAAATGGTTATGTTCGTGGGAATACCCCTTTAAGGACCAAAAATTGATTTTCATTTTTTCATTGTCACATTCAAAAAGCCATAACATTTTAACTTTTCTGTTGACATAGCCATATAGAGTTTTGAATAAATGCACGTTTCAATGGTAACATTTATAGAGTAAGTAATGTAATTATTAACTTTATTTGTAACCCTTTCTGTTGGGACATGGAAAAAAACATCATTTTTGCCATTGATTTTTTTTGCTATAAATTTTGTGGTGCTTATTCTACAGTTAAAATAGCATTTTAAATTTATTATGAGGGTCAGTAAAATGTTGGTGGCTATCATAATGTAAGTGCCATCACTTTTTTATGAGTTAAGTTTTATTTTTAGATTCATATGACTTTTTGATTGCTTTCTATTCTTTTTTTTGTAATTTTTTTATGGTGTTCACTGTGCAGATGAAATGATGGAAGAATCTAGGCTGTTATGGATGTGGTAATACCAAATATATACACTAATTTTGTTGATACAATAAAATAATTTTAATAGGGAAAACTTTTTTGTTGTGTTTTCACATTTTTAAATCATTTTATTTTTTTACATTTTCTACACTATTTTTTTTTTTACAATTTTTTATTCTTATTACAGTATAATATGTACTGCAATGTATTATGCCTGTCACAAGCATTCTATTGGGACCTGTCTCTGGTAGAACCCAATACAACTTCTGTGAAAACAGCCACTGGGCCATTTTTAGCAACCCATCTGTACACTATTATCACTTTATTGGGACAGACTTTGCTGTCTGTTTGATTGACAAACATCTTAGATGCTTCAGCAGCTATTGACCATGGCATCTAGGGAGTTAACTAGTTGGAATCAGTGTTGCGGAACTCTGCTGTCATTTACAGGTAAGCTCAAGTAGTGAGCATGGGCTCTGTCTCTGAGACCATACCCGGGTGCCGGAGATATCAGTGCCATTAGTTTCGACACTGATATCCTTTCACCATCAGAAGGGCGGGCCTTAAAGTGGTATTCCCATGAACATAATCATATCTATATTTGTAGATAGTGAAAAGTTAAACATTTTTGCAAATATAAGTAGCTAAAAATTCTGCAGAGTTTTAAAGATTTTCTCTAACCATCTTAGTGGTGACAGTCTGTTGTCTTGATCGGTTGCCAATGGATACGACCACAAATGCAGAAAATTTTAATGGTCTGGAAATTGTCAGGAACCATCCATGATTTTCTAATTGCAGCTGGGTTATCAGACAGGGGCACTACATGTATCAGAATATATTCCAGCCACAATAAGGAAATCATGGACAATTTTCTGACCTTAGAAATGTCCTGCATTCATGGTCGCATCCACTGGCAACCAATCAAGACAACAACTTGTGACCACAAGATATTTAGAGAAAATCTTTAAAACTCTGCAAAATGTTTAATAACTCTCATTTGCAAAAATGTTTAACTTTTAGTTATCTACAAATTTAAAAATGGTTATGTTCCTGGGAATACCCCTTTAATGCTCATTGTCATTGCTGGGCGGTAAGGAATGTCCCCCCTGACAGTACAAGACTATGGAAGAGTATTGTCGGGGGGCACTCCTTACCGCCCAGCGATGACACTAGGTGGTATGGCCTGCCCTTCTGACAGGAGAGAGATATTTGTGCCAAAACAGCTCCGGTATCTCCTGCTTTCTAGTGGTATATAATACCATGGGTGCCAGAGGACATGAAAGGTCCTCTTTAAGTATGAGCTTAGCAGAAAAGGGGTAGGGTGGGGCCTTAGCCTAAAAATGGAATCCAACTAAATTGAACAATATTCTAAAGTCATATGCATGTACTGTACATATGGTATAAAATAAAGGCATACTGTAATAAAAAGACCCTTTGCTCAAAGGTTGTCCAAACATAGATTTAATAATGAATGTGAATGTCAACCTTCAATGTCATGCCATCCTGGAACCAACATTCTGGGCTGATTACTTTCTTAATAAAACAGTCAAAGCTCAATTTTCCTGATACAGAACTCTAAATCTAACACAGAAAAACAGCTAAAGTGGCTGTCCCATGACGAAACAAAACATCTCTCTGTTAAATCAGGCAAAACTTAACAATGACACTAGCATGGTCTCAAGTAATGGATATTTGAACTATTTTTTGCTTAAATTGAAAACCTATTAGAAAGAACAATAAAGAAATGCTACAAAATTATTCCAATGGAAATCTAAAGCAGCACAGCATCAGCAAGTCTATAAGGCCTATGCAAGCAGATATGTTATATGGATCAAAAAAACTGCCACGGGCTCGTGTTGTACATCTGTGTGCATGTCTTATTCTATATTAAGGCTCAAAAAACATCTTTCTAATTGACTCTGTATGAACCTGTCAAAAACAAATTGTCTTAATGGATTCTACTAGACAAGTTTAGATCAGTCTTTATGATGGCTTCTTTTAAGGAATTTAATTATGTATTTCTCCTATATATTTGTTTACACAGGTGCAAGGATCCCGCTGTTAACTCAATGGACTAATACTCCAACATAGTAGAATCAGGTGCTATTATTGTAGTATATTCAATCAAATGGTTGTTTGAACAAAGAGGATATTTTAGATAAATATTTAAATTCATAGAATATTTTGACATATTAACCTCTTCCATAAATGAACAAACAGTATTATTACTCTCTAATTGTGGTGTTCTTACCATAATAGGATGAAATGATACACTACAGCGGGATGCAGGTACAAGATGATGCACAGGGAGCTGTGCTTGTGCCGTCAGTGACAAGTGGCAGCTGTAAAATAAAGATGGCATCCTACTGCAACAGCCGGAATCATGAATTGGCACCCAATCATTTTTGATTTTTGATACTAATGACAATAACAACCACAGCATTGATGGAGTTTGACATGGCTTTCTCTGTCAACTCAGTGGTGCCTCACAATGCAATGGTGGGATGTCGATGGGTTTCCATGGCAGCTGAAGTCTGACATAGTCCCCCAAGTCTTTATGAGGTGTACATTTTAATGTTTAAGTCTAGGTTCACATCACATCAGTTCAAACTGTACATTGCTGTGGAATATGTTGGCGCTATATAAATAAAATTTATTATTATTATTATTATTATTAATAAAAATAATGTATATACCCTTTTTCTGCAGAAAAGCTAATTTGGTATTGATACATTAGCTTTCTTACTTTTATCATTACTATACATATTTTTTGAGTCCTAATTCCTAATCTTATATTGTAGCCCTCCATCTGTTTATAGACAGCTGGAGCCAATAATATTATAAATAAGAGTACAGGGGAAAAATATCTATATACAGTAATTTTTTTGCAATTTTCTAGCATCATTATGAAAAATATTTCTGGAGTTGGTAAGCACAAATGTCTAGCACTTCAGAAAGGAATAAAGGATAATACATAGAGATGTGTAAATTGCTGTTCTGAATCTGTAACAAAGCCTCCTTAAAGGTATATTTGCATGTTAGCAAAATAAACCCTATCAATAGATAAGTGGTTAACTTGCAGATTGTGGGGTTCTGACTACTCAGATCCCCATTAGTCACGAGAATGATGGAGTTATGTCCCTTGTTTTGATTGGAGTGGTGGTCAGGCTGGCACACGCATAGTTTCATTTATCTCAATAGGAGTGTCAGAGATAGCCAAAGTACAACGATGAGCTATCCGGTGTTGGTGCCATGCTGCCCAACCACCACTCCATTCAGAATGGGGGGCAAATCTCTCCTGTTCTCATGATCAGTGGAGGTCTGTTGTTGGTCACCCACATTTTTGTAGGTATAATTGTCATGATGCGATTTCCAAAAATGGAAAACACTGCATTTACACCATGTGGGGCCCCGGCCTTAAAGTTGTCTTTTCAGCTGGACAATCCCTGTCCATAAGTCCAAGTAAGGAAATTGATCCTCTCAGGACTCCTGCAAAGAGCCGCTATTACTCCAACTTGATCTTGATTTAAATGGTCACTAGCTTTTCAGACAACTTAGTCTCATTTCATAGAGCATGTGATTCTGGACCAAAATGTAATGCGTTTTAATTAAAAATATGGTTGTTTTCTACCTGAAAAACCTCTCTAAAGTTCCTGCCATTCGGTGTCTCCCTTCTAGCTAATTTGCTGTTCACTCTTTTGTTACTAAGGAAGGACATTCCAAGATACGTTTCATTCTTATTTATTCATTTTTATTCATTCTTCATTCAGTCTTGCTTATCTCAGTGAGTGTACAAGGCGATCCTTTTCTCTCTTCACACAGTGAATGGAGGGGGGGAGGGAGAGATTCTGCTCATAGCCTGCACTAACAAACCTGCAAACTATGTTGTGTGCAAAAGACTGAGGATTCTGCAAATCTCACAGCTTACAATGTATGCAAATTCTTCTATGTACTAGTATCTTCTTCTGTCTGATTGTGTGATTACAGGTGGGATATTATTCACAGACAACAAGCAGCTTTACTGACTTTTTTCTAGCATTGTATCTGCTTGGTTGCATATATTTGCCCTAAAATTTGCAGAACATTATCATCAATAAATAGTGGAGGAGGGGCAGACTGCTCCTTATTGTACACCCCTACAGCCTGAGACAGAAATGTAAACTGTTTCAGCCATAATTTGATTATTAAAAGCAGAAAAACTGATAGGACACCCTGTATGAAGGCTTATACAGTAATATAACAGACTGTTCAGCAAGTCCCTACACATATTTCAACTTTTCATGAAAACTCAGGTACTCTTTAAAGAGGACCTTTCATGTCCTCATGCAGATGTGGTTTTATATACCGCTAGAAAGCCAACAGTGCGCTGAATTTATTCATTTCCCATTATGTGTCCCGAGGCTAGAGATATTGGTGCCGTTGGTTTAGGCACTGATCTCTGCCCACTGTCATAAGGGCGTTCCTGACAGTCTAGCTGGGCTGTGAGAAACGCCTGCAGCATCCCAGAGGCTGCTGCTTTTATGTGTTTGTTACTGTGCCTCTGGGCTATGTTGGTATGTTCCGTCTTTGTTCAGCCCTGACCTATCACAGGCCACTGGGCAGGGTTGTAGGGAGGTCTTATCTCCCCGGCGACAGTTGGTCTTCAGTTCAGTGCATGCAGTTGACAAGACAAGGTGTGCAGAGCTCACCTGCCACCAGCCTCAGGACTGTAGGCCAACGGTCGCCTCTACAGCCCCAGGAGGGATATTACCAGCCGCAGGCTCATCTACAGACAGCCCAGAGCAAGGGAGTAGTGCTGTCCGAACTATTTTATTTATTCTGTGCCGTGCCAGGAGGAGCAGGAGAGGACCCTGACAGGAGAAATTCATTCGAGCCTAGCATACAGGTAACCAGATCCCTGTCAGGGATCCCTGTAACTCCATCCCCAGTGTACCTGGCTGGGAGAGGCAAGAGAGAAGGAGTAGTGGAAAGCCACCCTGTGGAGCCTATAACATCCCTGGGCAGCCTCCTAGAACCAAGGCTGGGGGTTGGACACTGTAGGACTACTACCCCCATTTGACTTGTTGTTCCTGTTGCCAAATAAAAAGCTGTTACTTGTTTACCTACACCGCTGACTCCTGAGTCGTGCCTGCTTCACCATCAGGGCCCTTATGAACAACACCACACCGGCTCAGAGCGAAGGGGTCCCCTCTTCAACTGGAAGTGTCCCGGGGGAAAGAACAACTACCACCACCATCCGGTAGGGCTGCAGGACCCCCACTCGACTTTGTCCGGCCTAGGATTGGGTATGGAGTGGTTGGTGAGTGTGCTCGGCCTGCTAGGTGGCACAGCATCCGCCACTACTACTCCCATCCTCCGGTCTCCACTATCTGGGTTGCATCACGCCCCACCCGACTGTATTCGTCCATAGCCCTGTACTGTCAGAGGGGGCGTTCCTTACTACCCTGTGATGATGCTGAGCTGTGAGGAATGCGCCCCCCCCCCCAAGTACAAGTCTATGGATGAGTACTGTCAAGGGGTTGCGTTCCTTACAGCTCAGCTAGACTGTCAGGAACGCCCTTGTGACAGTGGGCAGAGATCAGTGCCTAAACTAACAGAACCGATATCTCCAGCCCCAGGGTACATAACGGGAATTCAGCGCGCTGTCGGTTTTCTAGCGGTATATAAAACCGCATATGCATGAGGACATGAAAGGTCCTCTTTAAATATTGCTATTGATTTTCATGCTCAGCCTCCTGCAGATTTCCCTGGCAGTACTTGCTGATCACTAGATTATTTTAGAGAAGGGTATTTTCTAGATGAGACAACATTTTAGGTGTCTCCCCTTGCTTTTCGTAGTTATAACAAATAAAAAACAACCATTATACACTGCTAAAATCTGTTCTTTAATAAAATGTACAAAAATGTCAACCATTTTATTTCCTAACAAGTGAGTACAAATAATATGTCCCATAACATCATGCAAATTAACAGTTTGTCGACCTTTAAAGTAAAATTGACTGTAGCTACCGTATGATGAAGATTCCCTTTTGTACACTGGAAATATAAGCTAAAAATAATGTACAAGCAAGCAGATCACACAGAAGCTAATTGAATATTGGAGAGATTTTCACCTTAAGGACAGAAATCCCATCCGTGCGTTCAAAATTGAATTCCAAACATGCACCTTTGCTTACTTGGCTCAGCGATAAGGATGATAAATGACTCCTTATTGTACTGAGAAGAATAAAAGCTGAAGTGATGTCATTCTTGCAATTGGATATATTCAACGCTTTTTGTGCTTCTTAAACGTTCTTCCCTTGATCTTTATCATCTTCAAAGAATTTAGATTTCTTTCAGCATTTACTGTTCTGTGAAAAGTGTCCTATTGGTAACCTTGTGCTGCCAGAACTACTTCAAACTGCACACGCTCACCTCTAACACATAAATTAGTCATTTCAGCACTTCCCATAAAAGACTGCTGTGTGACCTATAATACTTAAAGGGCCAATTACTAGTATATATGAATGCATGTTTGTGTGTATATTTAGTTATCATCGGCACCATCTACAATTTAATTTATAATTAAAGGGGTATTTTGGTTACAAGTTACTGTGGGTAGGCGGTAACTGGCTAATCTTTGGTGGTCTGAATGCTGGGACCCCCACTGATCACAAGAATGGTAGCACCTTTCCCTATCTGAATGTTGCGGCAAGTCAGGCTGTGGTTTCCACACCATCACTCCCTTTAGGTGCAGAGGTTTTTTTGTGAAACAGCTAAAAACCTATTATATCTTTCCAGTGCTATAAAGGTTTAAGGGATGAGTTGGCGAGGGGTAAATTTGAGGAAACACACTCCAGTTGGTTAAGAGCGTGGATAAGATACTACTCCTGTATGTAAATACAGGTGTGAGCATTGTTCTTATTGTAAATATATGCGTACAGGCAAAAATATTTGATGAGGATGTGTCTACCATACAGTTTCCCAATTTATTCCATGAAAATCTGATTCTATAGTGTTTGCCATCCTTTGCCCTTGCAGGTATTATTACATTTGAAAAAAACATATGTCCATTGTTTAAATGGTTTAGAGAACACAGGTATTCTATTGGTACAAGAGGATGTCCCAGACTGATTCATCATGTGTCGGAAACGCACAACAGAAATGTTACCTGATAAGATTTATAGGCTTGCAATGTGTTTTTGCTCCCTCTAGTGGTAAGGGTAGGCATACTAGGATACTGCAGTGTAAACCTGGAATAGAATGGATCTTTCTTTCTTTTTAGAAATATGTATACAAATTACTTGATACATTTCTTGCTATGTATTATTGGCATATTTATATATATGTAATGCTTTGTTACTGCCAATCTATGTAAGCTATAATATTTTGTAACATATGGGTTGGGATTAAAAGCAAAGGTGTGCAACCTTGCAGAAGACCTTAAGGAAGCGACACATGACATGAAAAGGCCATAGGCCAACTTTGGTTGCTTTTTTTGCTACTGCATTATATGCAATAAAATCACTTAAATTTCATCAGAGAGTGCAGTGTTTCATTGCGAAAAATAATTTTACTCCAGTCCCTAGGTAGAATAGGTAAATGGGGAAACTAATATATTCACTGACTGAATTACTACAAAATTCATGAGCACAAAGTATAAGCCCAGGAGAATCTTCACAAGCCAGAGGTACGGAAGCAGAGCGCCAGGATGGAGGAATACTTCAACGAGAGAATATAAAAGCAGTCCTTCTAAGGAGGACTGTTCTGGTTAGGGAGACCCAGCCTGTCAGCTAAAAATCAAGACAAGTGTCAACATGGCAGTTAAGAAGGAGATGAGACATTTTTGTTGTGCTCAGTATTTAGAAGTAGTGTATGACAGACTGTTAGGTGAATTTTTGAACAGACCTCATAGCTATGACTGGGACCTATGAGCCTCAGGCCAGGCCTAACAACTTTTATAAACCTTCACCCCACAGCTTTGGCAATGAGCCCAATCATGATCAACTACTAAACCCAACATCCCTTCATTCCTTCAATGGGATGCTGCATGTGTCTATGTTCATTCTTCACTTTGGAGGTTTCCAGTAATCTGTGAACCCACTGGATTTATTTTAAATGGTTAAAGAAAGTTCATGTCAAATTTATTATCAACTTTTCATTACTAATGAAAAGGCTTAATTTTAACACTAAGAACACCCCCCCCCCCCTTACTACTGTATTTCTCCAATGCCCAACATACCAGGAGTGGTGAGAGGAGCAGGTACCTTCAGGCCCACATCATCTTAATTGATAATTGATAATCCAGTTCTGGGGGTCTGCAGGCTGGTATTCTTAGGGTGGGATAGACCTACAATCATGGACCTCACCACCTTGACTATACCAGCTCATGGTTGCTGGTTTTTTTTTACCTTGGTCTGTTATTAAAAAAGAGAGGTTCCCTTGCAATTTTTAACTCATTTATTTATAAATACCAATCTATAACTGGACCATCACTTTAGATGGTCCAGGGTTGATGGTACCCAACTCTTGTGTGTGTGGTGTGCCAGGGTAATAGTAACACACTCATAAAATAAAGGAATTTATTTAGTAGGATTTACATTAGTTTTTTATACTCATCCATAAACATATTCCTTCTTCCTCCTGTCCCCACACTGTGTTTTAGAGTCTGTAGCTTTCTAAAAATGTGCCAAACTTAACACACTTTACAAATAGTGAAGAAAATGCTCATTTTTTAACCTAATATGTGCCAAATTCAACAAACCACTTCCTCCACTTTCTGAAATTTGGTGACTAGACAGTATTAAAATACACCAATTTACAATATCACAAGGACTAATGCTTGATGACAAATCTGGTGCAGCTGATATCTAGTCTAAGTCTATAGCACCTATAGTTACTTTACCTAGTTTGTGACAGAAGCATGCCGCAGAAATTTGGTGCAATTCTGGTGCACATTGTCCGTACTTAAAGGTGTATTCCCTTGACCATAACCATTTTTAAATTTGTAAATAATTAAAAGTAATTATAATATAAGTAATTAAATATTTTGCAGAGTTTTAAAGATTTTCTGTAAATATCTTGTGGTCACAAGTTGTTGTCTTGATCGGTTGCCAGTGGATGCAACCATGAATGCAGGACCTTTATAAGGTCAAAAAGTCAGCCATGATTTCCTTATTGTGGCCGGGATATCTTCTGATACATGTAGTGTCCCTGCCTGATAACCCAGCTACAATAAGAAAATGATAGCTGGGTTCCTGACAAGTTCCAGACCATAGAAAGTTTCTGCATACATGGTCGTATCCATTGGTAACCGATTAAGATAACAGACTGTCACCACTAACATAGTTAGAGAAAATCTTTAAAACTCTGCAGAATTTTTAGCTACTTATATTTGCAAAAATCTTTAACTTTGTATTATCTACAAATATAAATATGATTATGTTCATGGGAATACCTCTTTAAGCTCTGCCCTTTTCCAATTAGTCACTTCTTTTCGGGAAGTAGAAAAAAAAATGTCTAAAATACATAATAAATATGGTGGGCTCTCTAGCACTGTTTCTGGGGTCGCTATGAGAATCTATGCTTTAATCAGGATTGTGATTCTTTATGCTGGAGAATTGGAGATTCGGGCAGTTAAAGGGGTTTTCTCATCTCAGGATTTCAGCTGCCCTCCTGTCTCCTCTCCCCTCCACTTTCTGGTTTACAGCTCATTCTTGCACAGAGCTCCTGCTTGCTCTAATCGGCACAGTTATCTCTGTATTTAAATACATAGATAACAGAGACACTGTGTAAGGGTCTTGCCAGATGTAGCAATACCCTACACTACTGCAGCGGTCTGGGAGGAAGAACAGAGACAAGTGAGCCCTAATCTCACCCCAGCCACTGTCCCTTCCTATTGCCTCAGTTACCCTAAACAGTAAAAGGACAACCTGAAGATGAGCCCTATACTGAGTAAGTGACAACACTGAACAAAGACAGAACAAACGACACAAAGGGAGGTCAGGAAGCCAAGGGTTCGGTAACAGACAAGCAATGCAGTACGAAATCACAATCCAAGAGAATAGTCACAAGGCAAGCCAAAGGTCAGGGAAATAGCACAGTAAATATCAAGGGCACAAAGAAAGCAAGCAAAGTCAGAGCAATAACCGGCAACTTGCTGAGAAAGGGACATCCCATATATAGAAAGTCTGGGCCCAGCCCCAGACCTGATAGGTGCAATCACACAGGCAAGGAAAAGATTAACACTATGCAGTCCAAAGAGAAACAATGCTCAGAACATGGGTGTGGCTGGAAATCCATTACACAGCAAGGGAACTAGGACCATATTCAGACTGAGCAACAAGAAACCTACGCAAGGAATCAAACTGAACACGCCTCCTTCGCCGCAACATGCGAGCGGAGGGTGGCGCAGAGACCCGAACAGGCAGAAACGTTACATACTGCTAAAGAAATTTATCTAACCCTTACCAACGCTCTAAACTGGAAGCCATACACAATGGAGTGAGAGAAGAAAATATAGATGGCCAGGAGTCATCATCCTGCCCTGTGAGCAAGACTAACATAGGCAACCAGCTGTAAACAATGAGGAGAGAAATTTAGCTGCATTTGGCAAACAGAGCAAGATAGATAAAGTAGTGTATTGGTTAGCACACAATCGGCTTCAGCTACAAGTCTAAATATGATCCTTGAGATGGGATCCTTTAAATACACAGTTAGGAATGGGAGCTGTATCTGCAGATAGCTATGCTTCTGTAGTACATAGAACCATGAGCCCAACATATTGGCATCTGAATTGATCGCCCCCTCCAGCCTCTCAGTATGATTCATCTGCTCAGGAAACAGGTCAGTTGATGAGTTAATTTGTATACTGACCTCTGAGGTGATTTTTATAGGTAAACAGGTGACTTTTGATACAAAAGAGAGAAAAGCTAAAAGGATATTTTATATTTTACCTGATAGTGCTGTGGGTTTAGTGATGAAAACCATAGGGGCAGGCTCTGTTTAAGTGAATCCAATGAAAAAGATGCAAATCACAAAGGTCAAAGACTGCCAGTGCTTTGGGACAATGTTTTATATTATGCATGCATCATTTTTTGACTATCCATAGAGGTAGAGACATGCATGTAAGTGGTTGGTTTATATATTTTGTAGGACATTTATTGAAAATTTGCAATTTATTTATATTCTGATATTTTTATCCATGCCAATGCCATCATCACTGTTTATAACATATGCTCTAGTGGAGCCTACAGTCTAGAGACATTCACACTCAGTGAAGCCACATCCATAAAAAAAATTGCCATCCATTTGCAAAGAGATGATGTAGAGTTTGGTTAGAGAATTATATATGACCCCAAATGTGCAACAGGCGACTTTGCTATCAACTTTGCCAAGGTAATACATTGCCAATGTCATGTACATTTTTGTTATGACTAATTTACAATAGAGTATATTGTACATGCAGAATATGATTCTGGAATATGATACAAATACAGTATAGTACAAATACATATTTGAGAAGCCAATGATAGAACAGTACAATGTGCGATTACATGTTTCCATAGCCACAATGACAGTCCGGTTAGAGTGATTCATTAGGTTGTCTCTTTCTCCTTATCATAGGAGAGAAATAAAGTTTGACGGATAGAGATGAGAAACCGAATTGGATAATTGGATCAATTTATGGTAAATAATCGCTGAAAGTTAATTAGCAAAAAATACACAGGGATGTTTTTTTCACCTAGTTTGTTACCTCTAGATTTTTCCAGTGGTTGTCCATACATTCTATTATTTATACAATATACAGTATTTTGAATCATACACACACTGAAACCAATTCCCTATGAAAATTGACATCCACTTATAAAATAAGTGGATTATTGCATATGTAGGTCTGTTTGATCCTCTGCATTGCAAACCTTTAAGGAAGATTAGTTTCCACTCTGGCTGAATAGACATGGCCAAGTATTATAGTATATAGTCCCCTATTTGTTTGAAGAGGGCACCATGTAATTTTACATTTCTCCTGCAGTGACTAGATGACTACTCCTCTTCAAAATAGCTGATCACCATGATGGTTCTTTATAGAGAAGAGTTTTTCTTCATGATACACTTCCTTTAACCCTTTAACACTCTGCACCGTGCTATTACTTAGCGCTAAGCGTATAGTTAAGGCTCAGCGCCATAACAGTACAGTGATGTAATGCCGCAGGCACAGGAGCTGTGCCTGTAGCAGTACTTCCAGCTCTCGAATGTGTTACACAGCCGAGGGTCGGGACCAGCCTCTGGAGTCGGAAGAGTCGGGCATTTGATAATCTCATTTCATAAGATTGTGGGTTCCGAGGGGTTGCCATGGCAGCTAGGAGGCCCATTGGGTTTTTACATCTGGATAGTGGTTGTCTCGATTTCGAACAGCTGCTTAAAACTGCAAGGATGTACCGGCATGTCCTTGCAGTTTTAAGCAGCTGCTTGAAATTGTGCAGCTGCCGAAGCGGAGAGCCAGTTGTTACTACAGCTGGCACTCCCCTAGAGTAGGCATGGATGGTTATCATTATTGTTACCGTCCCCGCCTTCCCGATCACTCTGTACACAGTGCTCAATGAGTGCTGTATACATAGCTATGGGAGCCGCCATGATGAGGCTCCCCTCTGACCTGGTGGTCACGTGATCCGCCAGAGATCAGAAACTGTTAGGGCTGCTGGGCCCTAGAGGACCCATATCAGCTCTGCAGTCATGGGCAGGAGGCTGTATTCCTCCTGTAACTGGGTATATATGTATCAGCCCCAGTTACAGGGGAAATCAGCCTCCCTCACAAACACAATAGTGTTAAGATGTCCACATCTTAACACTATTGGGGGCACATTGTAAAAAAAAAATACATAAAGAAATAAATAAATAGAAATGTAAAAAAATAAATAAAAAGAAAGTAAAATAATTAAAAAAATAAATACAAAATACGTCAATAACACGCCCTCATCACAAGTTCTAGTCCCACCCCCATCGACTCAATACAAAATAAAAATTACTACGGAGAGGGAAAATTATTTTAAAAAGTTTTTTAGTAGAACTTTGTGCTATTAAATAAATAAAAAAAAAAGTGAAAAGTGAAAAACAGACATGTTTTCCCTCCTCTTTTGTTTATATTTTTCCGGATATAAAAAATATAAAAACATGCAAAAATAAAATCATAAAAATACGGCCTTATGTGTCACCAAAAAAAGACGCAAAAATTAGTTGAATAACCCAAATGATAAAAATGTTATAGCCCTCAAAACCACACATACGAAAAAACCTGAAAATGTGTCTGGTCCTGGATCAGAGAAATTGGCCTGATACTGAAGTGGTTAAAACACAGAATAATAAATAAATAAACATTAAAAGTTAAAAAAATACATAATGTAAACAAAAATGAATAAACAAACATGTTAGGTATCCCCATATTCGTATAAGTCCCCACTATCTAAAAATAGCATTTTTAGCCCATACAGTGAACGCTGTAAAAAAACATATACTGCAATCCGCAAATTAACGTATTTTGGTCACTTTGTTTTCCCCAAAAAATATCAATAAAAAGTGAACAAAAAGTCATACATACCAAACTTTGGTACCAATAAAAAGTACAACGTGTCTCGCAAATAAAGAGCCCTGACATATCTCTGTCAACAGTACAGTGAAAAAGTTATAGGTGTCAGAATACGGTGACCCCAGGAAAATTGTTCATTTTCAAAAAGTGCCGTTTTATTTGTAAAAGCAGTAAAACGTAATAAAAACCAATATAAATTTGGTATCGCTGTAATCGTAAAGACCCACCGGGCTAAGCTGCCAAGTCATTTTTAATACAGAGTGGACATTCACCATTAAAACAAAATGCAAAACATTATGATAGGATTGTGAGTTATTTGACATGGAACCCAAAAAAAATAAAATAAAAGTTAGTCAAAACATTATATGTACACCAATGGTGACAAATAAAAGTACAACTCGTCATGCAAAGAATAAGCTCTCACATAGCTATGTAGACAGAAAAATAAAAAAGTTATGAATTTTAGAAGGCGGGGGAGGGAACATATGAAAAAGGACACCGAGCATTAACATACAAACTACCCTGCGTCCTTAAAGGGTTAAAGTGTGCCTACAACTATAAAACAACTTTTCGTATATGAAAAGTATACATGAATATAAGAAATTTTGTAATACATCTCTATTAAAGAAATCTATTTCCTTTTTCCAGGCTGCTCTCCTCCTTCTTATCTTCATATCTTCATTCAGATTGTTTGTTTATATAGAGTCTGCCTCCATATACACCTCACCCACAGTAGTGGGGAGGGGGATGAGAAAAGTACTAATAGATTTATTTCCTTATTCTGTTCAGTAATATACTCTTCTTTTGAAACAGAGTAGCAGCTTCAGTTATTTGTGTGTCTTTTCCAGCAGGCTCATCCACAGCTTCCACAGCTACACTGTGTGTGGCTGACCTAAGGAGACATTTTCACTATCAATTAAAATAGGATGTCATTAAGATTGAAGACATATTTATTATTGAGTGCAGTTGGAAATGTATAAATTACAGAACTGCAGAATGTTATTCCTGAAGTTGTTAAAAGGCGGACATTCACTTTAATTTGACAGTATCCCATATAAGTGAATTTATTATAACTAGTTTCATAATTGTTCATGCTTGCATTTTGAAATATATGTTTTTAGCTTAAAAATGAAAAAATATATAATGATTATAAATGAATTGATTGAATTGATAAATTCTATGGTGCAGATTTACTTTCCAGTTTATGCCAGATATCTGACGGAAAAAAATTAGCGACTTTTTAAACTTGCTTTAAAATTGTTCTAACTGGTGTTTTTGCTGGTGTAGATTTCAGCACAGGTGGAGGAGCCATGGCATTTCTAAAGAAGCATGCACCTCGTCATAAATTAGGCATCTCTTCCACCACTGCTGTGGATGTGAAGACTGGTATTCGATATGCCAGTCTTCATAAATATGCCACAATTTCTTTGTTTAGAATTAATGAAAAGGGACATTTTCATCAGCTTACATCAATTCCATAATAATTAATTATTTTACAGGTTCCATAATTGATTTTTAAATTATTATCATTATAATTTACGTCTCAAAAGAGTTTTCCAGTATTAGAAAAAAAGTTGTCTGCTTTCTTCCAGAAACAATGCCACAACTCTCTACAGGTTATGTATGACATTACAGCTTGGCTCCATTAATGTGAATGGGGCTAAAATTGTAATACTACGCAGTGCATAGACAAGTGTGACACTGTTTTGGAAGAAATCAACCATATTTTTCTAATTCTGGGCAACCCAATTAAGACTAAGATAGGTAATGAGAAGAAACAGTTAAGTTTTCTGCCATTGGAAACTCCTTGAAGTTGCTGGCTTTTAGAAAAAAAAAAGTGTGGCTGCCCTGCTTCTGGTACTGTAGGTCATCAACACTCTAGTCTCTTAAGCTCTATGCATTTTAAATGTGTGTAAAAATTGATCGGGGAGTGCAGTGATCTCTGTTTCACCTTGTTCAACAATTGCTTCGACTTTTCCTTCTATCTGTTAAAACAATTAAGGGTATTAATGCATCGGACTTCAAATAAAACATTTCATACTGCCACATTAACACGCTAGTATAAGTCTTTACAGTCCACATAAAGGAGGATGTCTTTGTTATTTGACTTTACAAGACAAAGTTTTCAAAAAGTCATCATGAGTTGGCAATGGTTTAAATGGTGAAAACAAATATTGCTAATCCAGATGACATAAAATCTCTATTCCCTCTGACAAGCTACCAAATTGATGCAATAAACATTAAATTGATTACGGATGGGAGAATTTAAGGGCAATCTCCAAACCACTGCAGAGAATGGGCTTCTTTAGTAAAAGTACAGTAAAAGCTGCTTAAGCAAGCAATTTAATCCTTTGAATGAGTAAAAGTTTATATAACTAACATGTTTACTTCCAAAATATACTTACAGCCTTTAGAAACAGTGAAATTAAGATTTTTAATTCATCTATGAAATATTCATAAGGCAATGACAGAAACAGAAAGCTTCACAGACAACACAATTCCAGGAGTCTTCTCTTCATTCTTAATTTCTTACCAAGGACGAAGAGGATATATTTTCAACAAGTTCACAGGCCAATAACCACTACTGGATTTTTCAAGAGATGGGAAATCAGACTATTTTATAGACTACAGTAGTCACAATTTATAACGACAGACATAAACATAATTTCTTTATAGGAATCTCCTAATACACTTCTATTTGAAGAATGATGTGTTTAGTAAAATTCCTCCGCTCACTTAGTATATCTTAGTGTCAGACAGATGTAAAAATTGTAGCGTCTACAGTAAGTACAAGGGGCCAGGCTACTATGAGAATTCTGAAAATTGTCTGCTTGCTTTGTGTTTGTGCTGCTTATTTCTATAAACATTGTATTTAGGAATCCATTGAAAAATATTTCTTTTGTGAAGTGTCATGATACAGTAGAATTATACTTTACATTCTCAGAATTTTCAAAGTTAAAATCCAGGAGGCACTTAGAAACTGGAGCTACATATACTAAATCAGAAATTGGTTGTTTCATGTACAGTCTGGGGAATTGATTAATTCTGGTGTTTCTTGTGCAAGTCTTAACTCCTTTGCTGGAGCAAGATGCACCAGAATTATTAAAAAGCTCCTCTTAATGATTCTACTTCCTCATTAGAGGTACAGTGCACCATAACCAAAATCTACTCCGGATGGGGGTTTTCAACTATATCTCATGCCAGTTTTCTTGCATGAGTTTGAGCAAATCTGACAAGGTATCTCCACACCAGCCTGCTTTGATCCCCGTTCAGCCTACTGTCTTACAAGTGAAAAGCAGGGTACAAAAATATCAAAATGTCCCATTTTGGAGCATATCAATTTCGCTCAGTGTTCAGAACCTCCACCACAAAATCCAATAAGAATTGAAGACAAAAAAGTCTTGTATGCAGGACTCTTTCATCAGGTAAAATGATGAATGGAGCAGAACAACAGATTGCTGTGTGAACAAGCCCTTTTATATACAGAACAGCCTTACAAAATAAAGATATGAATTTCAGAAAACATAATTACTTACAGTTACAGTATGTAGACTCCTAAGGTAGACAGGTTACGCAATTTAACATAATGTTATAATGTAATATAAAATGTTTTTCTGCGTATTGTAGATGGGGGCAC
The DNA here is from genome assembly GCA_947044405.1 of Leptodactylus fallax. Classification (NCBI taxonomy): domain Eukaryota; kingdom Metazoa; phylum Chordata; class Amphibia; order Anura; family Leptodactylidae; genus Leptodactylus; species Leptodactylus fallax. Next base: position 417,595 of record CAMRHE010000469.1, read on the forward strand.
TGTTGTGGACGGCTTGTCAGAGCCATAATCAATGTAAAGATAAATCCAAGCACTCCAATTTGTGATGCAAAGTGAAGATATAATTTATTGGTGTTTCACCATTGGTAACATCAGTACCCTCATTCATGCAGCAATACAGAATAATAGTCATGCAGTATTCTCCGCCGCTGGAGTGGCAGCCTGTTACAGCAGCTCCTGCTCACCTTGAGCTTTCTCTTCTTTTCCTTTCTTTCTTTTGTCTTTTTACTCTACTTAAGGGGAATTGCACTATGAACAACCATATGAGGACTTGGACCTTTGTAATACTTTTTGTTGTGTTTTCACTGGGAACTATTGTGTCTGGAGATCCTATATGTAGCCAGGATTCTATTGTCTACTCCAGGGACAAACTGCTGCAGCTTAGGGACCCAGCAGGGCTGCATGCTACTAGACCAGACATCTCCCAGGAACTAAGTAAGAAGAAAAGAAGAGGGTGTAGTGCTGGAGTCCTTCAGAGGACTAGGAGGAGATGCTATAGTCCTGTTCTCCCCTCCATCATTATGGGCAATGTGAGATCTCTTGCGAATAAGATGGACGAACTGGCGGCGCTCACCAGGCATCATTAGGAGTTTCGGGAGTGCAGCATGATGCTGTTTACAAAGACTTGGCTTACCGAAGTTACTCCGGACACTCTTGTCTGTTTGGATGGCTTTAAACTTCTTCGGGCAGACAGGACAAGGGAGAGTGGTAAGAAAAAAGGAGGAGGGCTGGTGATATTTGTGAATGATAGATGGTGTAATTCTAGGCACATTGTGATTAAGGAGCAAACTTGCTGTAAGGACATTACATAGTAACATAGTTAAATAGTAGATGAGGTTGGATGAAGACATCAGTCCATCAAGTCCAACCTATAACCCTACAATCCCCTACAGTGTTGATCCAGAGGAAGGCAAAAAAACCCATGAGGCTTATGCCAATTGCCCCATTTCATGGGAAAAAATTCCTTCCCGACTCCAATCTGGCAATCAGTATAAAACCTTGTAGCAATGTGCCCTTAAAATCTAAAACCCATAACCCATAATGTTGTTCTGTTCGAGAAAGGCATCCAGGCCCTCTTTGAACTTGTTCAATGAATCCACCATCACCACTTCCTGGGGCAGAGAGTTCCATAGCCTTGTTGTTCTTACTGTAAAGAATCCTCTTCTATGTTGCTGGTGAAACTTTCTCTCCTCCAGTCGTAGAGGATGTCCCCTTGTCAATGTCACTGGCCTAGGAGTAAAAAGATCGTTAGAAAGTTCTTTGTGCTGTTCCTTCATGTATTTGTACATTGTTATTAAATCTCCCCGTAGACGTCTTTTCTCTAAACTGAATAACCCCAAGTTTGTTAATCTATCGTTGTACTCCAATCCACCCATTCCCCTAATAATTTTGGTTGCCCTTCTTTGCACTCTTTCTAGTTTGATTTTGTCTTTCTTGTATACTGGGGCCCAGAATTGTGCACAATAGTCCAAGTGTGGCCGTACCAGTGATTTGTATAGAGGCATAACTATGTTCTTGTCATGAGAATCTATACCTCTTCTGATGCATCCCATAATTTTATTTGCCTTGGCAGCCGCTGCCTGGCACTGGTCACTAAAGGTAAGCTTATTGTCCACCACAATCCCCAAGTCTTTTTCATTGGCAGTTTTACCCAGTAGTTTATTATTAAGTATATAATCATGCATTTTATTTCGTCGTCCAAAATGCATAACCTTATATTTGTCAATATTAAATTTCATTTGCCAAGTCTCGTCCCATGCTTCCAGCTTCCTTAGATCCCCTTGTATTATTCTATTATACTCCTCATTTTTGATTTAGTATCATCTGCAAATATGGACACCCTGCTTTGCAAACCGTCTACCAGGTCATTAATAAAGATATTAAACAGGAGAGGGCCCAATACTGACCCCTGTGGCACCCCACTGGTGACTGTTACCCAGTCTGAATATTTACCATTAATAAGCACCCTCCATTTCCTATCAGTGAGCCAGTTGCGAACCCAAATGCATATGTTTTCCCCCAGTCCCAACATTCTCATTTTGCATACCAACCTTTTATGTGGTACAGTATCGAAAGCCTTTGAAAAGTCCAGATACACCACATCCACTGCATTACCCATGTCTAGTCTTGAACTTACCTCTTCATAGAAGCTGATCAGATTAGTCTGACATGACCAATTCCTCATAAAACCATGCTGATTGGGTGTGATAAGATTATTTACATTGAGGTACTCCAGGATAGCATCTCTTAGAAAGCTCTCAAATATCTTACCCACCACAGAAGTCAAACTTACTGGCCTATAGTTTCCAGGCTCACTTTTAGACCCCTTTTTGAAAATTGGCACCACATTTGCTATGCGCCAATCAAGTGGAACAGACCCAGTCATTACTGAATCCTTAAATATTAGATATAAGGGTCTGTCTATCACTGTGCATAATTCCCTCAGAACTCAGGGGTGTATGTCATCTGGACCTGGTGATTTATCTATTTTAGTGTTTTGAACTATTAGCTGTGAGCATGAGAGCTTTCTATTTACCGAGGGAACTATCGCATGTCATCGTGATAGATGCATATGTCCTCCCCTCTGCAAAAGCTCGGATTACAACTTTGTGCATCTTCGACCTGTGTACAAGCCCCTTGTACGTAGAGAACCAGCTGTCATCCACAAAGTGAGGATATGGTCCGAGGAGAGTGATGAGGCTCTGAGGGATTGTTTTGACACAACCACATGGGAAGAGCAGCAGGATTCCTATGGGGAGGACATGGAAGGTCTCACACACTGCATAATGGACTACATTAATGTTTGTGTGGACACCACGGTACCCACAAAAGTGGTGAGGTGCTTCTCTAACAACAAACCATGGATTAATCCTGATATAAAAGCTCTTCTCAAGGAGAAGAAGAGGGTATTTAGGTCAGGAGACAAGGAAGGACTGAGGGATGTACAAAAAGAGCTGAGGTGTCCAATCCGGGAGGGAAAAGCCCATTATAAGAGAAAAATGGAAGAGTAAATGAAAAGCAAAAACATTAGTGCAGTCTGGAAATGTCTTAAGTCAATGTCTGGTCACAGACAGCCTGTCTCTGAGCTATCTTATCTCATCTTCTATAAATTCAAACAACTTTTTTGAGTCTTTCCCAGACGTTTTGGTGATTTACCACCTTCTTGAGTGGGAGAGGACAGGTACCAAGATAAATAAATGCTGTAGATAAACAAAATACAATAATGTATCGATACCATATTAAAAACTCCAAATAGATATGTGAGAAAAAGACAATAGGAAGATATACATATTTTCATTTGATGCATACATCAAATGTTATAAAAATATGGTTCCAAATTAGCCGCCAAAAGTCTATATACTATATAATATGTGCAATTGAGGAAACATATATACAAAATATACATATATACATATTTACATACACATATACATGCAATGATAAATACATACAATTTGTAGAGTATACATGTGGACATGTAGTATATGCCGAAAGTAAGGATCCAGGCAGAGAAAAAGCAGTAAAGTGTACTTCAGAGCACGCTGAAAAAATGGTAAGGAGCTGATAAGTATGTTGCAAAATAGAGGGCAATAGGTGGAACAGAGTAAATAGAGCATGTATAGTCTTACCTGGTGTGAGGTGTAGTAAGTGGCGCATGGCATAACGGCAGACAGGGACTGAATCTGTGTAGATTCAGCCCTGTTCGAATTTATATGCCGAATACTGCATGACTATTATTCCATATTGCTGCATGAATAAGGGTACTAACTTTACCAATGGTGAAACACCAATAAATTATATCTTCACTTTGCATCACAAATTGGACTGCTTGGGTTTATCTTTACACAGATACATACTGTAGACTGGAGATTGGACAAATACTGTAAAGCTTTAAAGGGAATCTGTCAGGTCAATCTAGGACACTAAACCACCCAACCCACAGGTCCTTATAGACCTGGGGTTTAGTGTCCCAGATCGCCCTGTTGTAATGCAATCTGCAGGTGCATTAAAAATAAAAAACCTTTATACTTACCTAGATAAGGGTCCGATCAACGCTGTTTGGTGAGATCGGTCCGGCTTATTCATGAGGCACGCCTCCCAGCGCCTGCGCTGTTCTTCAGTGAGGCCAAAGGTGGACACCCCAGCTTCACAACGTAATTGCGGGGCATGCGCACTGATGCCGAGGTGTACTCCTCTGGCTTCATTGAAGAACTGCGCAGGTGCGGGGAGTACAGCGGCAGAGTGAGAATAAAGCTTTTTTATTTTTAATGCAGCCATGGATTGCGTTATAACAGGGTGATTTGGGACACTAAACCCTAGGTCCATATGGGTGGTTTAGTGTCCCAAATGCCGCTGACAGATTCCCTTCAATTGGTGTATTAAGAGCATGGGATAGAAGAGAATCTATGGTCATATTTATTGTTTACCTAAGAGGGGTTATTTAAGAGCCTAATAGGGAAGAGTTTTTGGTCAACAGCTTCAGAGTCCTTCTATTCTACAGAAAAAGTCCATTTTACTGACCTATATCTGGAGGGGGAGGGGAGGTCTTGATATCTTAAGAATAAAGGAATTATTAATATTTTAGAGTAGCCCAAGCATAGCAACATCCAATAGATAGGGGATGATTTATAGATTGATAAGGACTGATCCATTGGTATCCTCACCTATAACGAGAATAGGGGTTCAGAGATCCCCTGCTTGAATGTAAAGGTAGTTTTGCATTCGCTCTGCTGCTCTATTCAATTTGATGGGATTGCTGAAAATAGCTGAGCACTGTTCTCCGCAGCAGTACCATAGAGTTGAATCAAGTGGCAGCGTGGCCACTGTTCCATTTAAACTGGAGGATTTGGTACCCACTTCTAATGATAATTGGGGTTCCCAATAATTTGTCCCCTACTAATCTAGCAGATATTCTATATACAATGGATAGCGAATTTCTTTTTTTGACCCGTACATCTGCTTAAAGAGGGGAATGGAAGAAATAGGTAATCTCATTTTATAGTGCTTTGGTACATCGCTATAACATTATGAGTGTCAGGGTTAGTGGGAGGGAGCTCCTTTATACAGGATAAAGCTAGGGCCAATTAGGAATTGATGGTTTGCCCTGAAGACCACTTATCCTGATGCTAAAACCCTTTTAAAATGAATACTACATATCTCCACCTGTATCTACTATCCTTATATGGAGGAATAAATAGTTTAAATTTGAGCAATAATAATCCTGGAATAATGTAAGAAATCTATTTTTTTTGCTGTTGCTTGACCTGCAGGTTCCAGTAAAAGAATGTGGCCTGTGTTTAGATGACTGGGTCACTGACAAAAGCATTTGCCATGCATATCACAAAAATTCCACAGAGACTACCCAAACCTCCTAACCATGAGAATAAAGAGATACACATGCAATTCTCGGATCAGTATATTCTATCGAAAGTATTTTTTCCCACACATTAGTAAAATATAGCTTCTTTCTAGATATTGAGAAATGTACTCAATTTCAACAGTGCCTTTAGTGCAAATAATTATGTAAAATGCTTATTTACTAAAGTAAAAATGCAGGCATGCTCAGACAGAAACTCATAAAATTTTTGTAATATGCCTTGTAAGAGACAGCCAATGTTGGCTTAAGCTCCATTGGTGCCTAAACGTTAGTGAGTCGGACTGTCCAGCAGCGCCCGGTAGTAAAATTAAGCTTCAGGGCTTGCATGGAAATGTAGAGGAAGATGTGTGAAATCTCCTTAGGATCTGCATGACAGATGTGATGAGTGGAAGGTCGCCCGCGGCCCCGAAGCCCCGGGAGACCCAATGGAGCAGGGCAGAGGGGGTGGGGGTATTGTCCGGGGCCACGCCGAAGGGGAGAGGAAAAAAAAAACCATCCCAAATAACTACTTTAACACAGAAATTGCCAACATTTGTAAAATAGAACTGAATGGATGAAAATAAATAATTCAAGCATATACCACCAGAACAGCAAAAAGATCATCTAGAAATGTTGGAATAAAATAATCTATTTCTTTTTAATGCACCTTATTAATGCATGCTACCTATGAATGTAGAAGTACAATGGCAGGAAAAGTCTGGGACTGGGACTATTCTACTGCTGCATGGATTTGCACAACAGAGACATAGACAGCAATGAATGGAGCTGCATTTGTAATTTAAATGCATTTTCCCCACACAGGGCTGTTTTATCACATTGTTAGGCCCAGAGCAAAAATTTTATAAGTGGACCCCCGTCCCAATCACTACCACTTTGACATATCACCCAACTTTCAGAGGGCACAAAGATGGAGTAGTGCGGCAGTGTGCATAGTGTGCAGCAAATTTTGCCCCTAACACATAACTTGAAGCTTCTGGGCCCCAATGCAAAATCTGTTATAGGCCCTTACTTACCATGTGCTAACTATTATACTGATGTCTTCTTAAATTGTAAAAAGACCTTTGGGCACCCGCAGTCTCTAGAGCCCAGTAGCGATTGATAACTCAGCAGCTCCTATACCTACGCCCCTGAATGTCCCCTCAGTGGTCAATAACACATTAAAATGTCCCCCCAGTGGTTCAACACTGTAATGGGCTGTGTATTGTGGACCTAATGTGCTACCAAACTGGTTTGGTTTGGGACTATTTCTAAGGGTGTGGTCCTAGCAGACTCCCCGGGTTTTTGTCCTTTAACCCCCATACAGGCCTTTACCTTAGCCTCAGAAAGGGATACAAGACAGATAACAAAATACACAGGAATCCAGGGCAGGACATGGATACCAGAGATATGGCAGAATGCCCAGGGGCTACAGGTATCAAAGGTATTGCAGAAAGCCCAGAGGCTACAGATAATAAAGTTATATATTTTACAGAAGGCATACACTGAAGCCAAATGTCACAGGTATCTGGGTCAGAAGCCAAAGGCTATGGGTAACAGGACAGATGTCAATGGCAACAGGTAACATGGATAGTAGCCAAAGGCCACCGATAGCAGGGAAAGAAGCCAAGGGTCACAGTAAGACAGGAACAGAAGAAGACTAGGACTTAACACAATGACAGACAGGGTTTCTGGCATAACAGACAAAACAGAAGCAAATCTGCAAACAGAACAAGACCAGGAACTGAACACAACACATTGCTCAGTCAAAGTGACTAAGGGAGCAGACTTAAATACAAACCGACAGAAAGAGATTGTCAGTAGGAAGTTTGCAGGTGAAAACACTAATTCTTAAAGAAACTGGAACACACACAGAGGCAGGGCCGTTTTAACACATTGCTGGGCCCAGTGCAAAGGTTTAATAAGTTCCCACCCCCATCACCACCACTTAAACATACTTGACCCACCCAAATTAAAATGGCCCACACATAGCATAGTTCCTTCTTACTGGGCCCATACAATATAAGTGGCCACTTATAAATAGTAGTCCCCCCTTATAAATAATATGTCCTGTTCACAGCTAACTGCACCCTTATCAATAATAATTATAAGGCGGTCATTATTTATATGCAGGGACTATTATTTAAAAGGGGGGCTAAGATTCCTTGAATGAAGAAGTATGAAGAAATTAGAGGGGGACATTAAACTGGGGAAGCTGGAGAGGGACATTAAACCATGGGGGTAGTTGGATGGGGACATGCCCCCCTTCAGTTGCCCCCAGTTTAATATCCCCCCTCCATCTGCCCCCCTAGTTTAATGTTCCTTTTCATCTCCCCCCAGTTTAATGTCCCCCTTCATCTGCCTCCAGTTTAATGTCCCCCATTCATCTACCTTCAGTTTAACATAATAAAACACTGATATTCACCTCTCCTTGCTCCCCGGCCGCTCTGTGCAGTTACTTGTCCCGGACTTTTCATGGAGCTGCAGGCGCAATGTGAGTGACGTCACACAGAAATGTGCTGCACACAGAGCAGTGAAGCAAAAGCTGTCTGAGGATAGCTCCTGCTTCACCATTGTGATGTCATCAGCTGTGCCAGGATGTCCTGCACAGACAGTGATGTATGTAAGTATTCTATGGCAGAACAAGGACTTTACAGTTCCTTGCCCTGCAGAGGTGTAGCTAGGAATTTGGCACAGGGTGGCAAACATATCAAGCTCCTACCTGGGTATACTAATATTATCACTATACGGTAACCGTATAGTGATATACTGGCTGTACACAAGGCTCTGCATGCAGTTTAAGTAAATACAGTACAGGAAAATGTTGTGATTTACACGTGATATCTCTGACTGTAATCGTTCACATTTCTCGTCTCATCCATCTCTTCCAGCTGCAGCTTGTCTCTGTAAAGTTTGTAGCACAGACATCTTTGACTCCTCACTTTCCAGACACCTGACCCACATTTTCCTTGCCTATACAAAGTCCTCACCCTGTTGCTACCCCCAATTATAAAATATATTATATAAAAATCCCCTGTAAATTAATTATGCCCCCATATGTATCTTAAATTAACACTGCCCTTTTGTGCCCCTTAATTAATACCTCCTGTGTGCCCCCTTAAAGGGATTGTTCGGGATCAGAAATATTAATGCAGGCAGCAGGCCAGGGTTATAAATAAATATGCACTGACACTTACCTGCATCCTCTCCTCTGTCCCTGCCCTGGGCCAGCCTTCACCTTGACTATTTGTATACAGAGCCGCTGCAGGCAGTCACCGCTCTCTACAGTACAGAAGAATATAGTGTTGGGCCGCTGCGGTTCCACTGTTAAGACATCTCACTATAGCCGTTCTGTATGCAAGCAAAGGTGACAGACAGCCCAGTGCAGGCATGTGGGAATGTACATTATAATGCTCGCCTGCTGCCTGCTTTAAAGATGACCTTTCACGTCCTCATGTATATGCTGTTTTACATACCGCTAGAAAGCCGACAGCGCGCTGGGGCTGGAGATATCGGTGGTCTTAGTTTCACGGTTCACCGACAGTAGGTCGTTCCTGACAGTCTAGCTGCGCTGTGAGGAATGCCCTCCCTGACAGTACTTGTCCATAGCCCTGTACTGAGGGGGGGGGCATTCCTCACAGCTCTGTGTCATCACTGGGCTGTAAGGAACTCCCCCACTCTCTGTACTCAGCAATGTCGCTGAGCTGTGAGGAACGCCCCAACCAGTACAAGTCTATGGACGAGTACTGTCAGGGAGGGCGTTCCTCACAGACCAGTTAGACTGTCAGGAATGCCCTTCTGCCGGTGAACAGTGAAACTACGACCCCCAATATCTCTGGCCTCAGGGCACATAACGGGAAAGCCAACAGTGCGCTGAATTCAGAGCACTGTTGGCTTTCTAGCGGTATGTAAAACAGCATATACATGAGGACGTGAAAAGTCCTCTTTAAAATGTTCAGTTGTGCTAAAAATTTTACATACTCCAGCAGATTATTTGTTTTTTTGACCTTTTTTCAGAGAATATGAATGATAACACAAAAACTTTTTCTCCACTCATGGTTAGTGGTTGTTTGAAGCCATTTATCGTCAAACTTCTGTGTTTTCTCTTTTCAAATCATAATGACAACCAAAAACATCAAAATGACCCTGTTCAAAAGTTCAAATACAGTCCATGGTCATGTGATGAGCACACAGGTGCACAGCTCGTTACGAGGCAGATGTCTGATTACTGTGCTGTGACTATAATGGCAGTGCACCTGTGTGTTCATCACATGACCATGGACTGTGTATCACATGACCATGGACAGAATTTCATCCACTAGAGGTAATCAGAATGAATGACAGCAAGCAGTTATCTAGAAAACTGTGAGGAATTGATACAGTAAGTATATTGGAAAATTGTACAACTTTTTATTATACAAACAATAACATTTGTCTCTCAATATTGATCTGAAAGTGGCCATCCCCTTTAAGGTATTCCCCCAGTGGCCCATCACACACTAAGATGGCCTCTCAGTGGCCCCTCAGTCAATTCAACTCACAAGTTGCACCACTTCTCTGGAATACTCTGCCCCGGGCAATCAGATTAACTCCCAATTTCTACAGTTTCAAGCGCAAACTAAGGACACATTTTTTCAGACAGGCCTATCACAATGTAAACCCTTCCACAATTAGAACCCCGAAAATGAACTCTCCCCTGTTCATGCTCCCACATTACCCCACAGGATATGATGCCGTATCGGACTGTAACTTCATATTTCCAGGCACCATTTGCACATTAAAGGACACTGGTGACGGCTTATACAGCTTTATTTACGTGTAATGAAAATAACCTCTATCACATAAACAGCTTCTCCCCTGTATAAGCAATGCTACCTCCTATACCGCCCTTGCTACCTCTTGTGTCACCCCCTCTACCTCATAGATTGTAAGCTCTGGCGAGCAGGGCCCTCAGTCCCATTGTGTGAATTGACTATTACCGTGGAATATGTTACCGCTATATAAATAAAATGTATTATTATATATATGTTTTACATTAAGCCAAAAAAACATACTCACCTAGTCCTGAGGACACAGATAGAGCTTAAATTGGGACATAGCCTCAAAACAGCAGGACAGCACCTGAAATGTAGGACTGCTCTGTTGTCCTGGGGTAGACCCCACTGCCATAGAGCCCTATGGCTAAAGTGGCACTGGTGGTCCCACAAAGGTCATTTACAATCTACAGAATAAGTTATAAATGTTGGGACTGTAACTGATCACTTGAGCTTGAAACCCCCAATGTATTGATTGTGAGAAACCCAGTAGTGGGGGACTCAAGCGATTTATGTTAATAAGTGATAAATGTTCTTTGTTGAACAATCCTTTTAAAGTGGTTGTCCAGAAATGAGTGATTTATGACCTATCCTTAATATAGGTCATAAATATCTGATTGGTGCTGATCAACTATACGGGCCTGTTTCCGACTGCTGTACCTTACAAAACAGTCAGCTGGAAGCTGTCTCTGGTCCCTGTATAGTAGGATCTTCAATAAGAGTTGAGCTGCACTACCAGCACCTGTCCAGTATACAGGGCAAACAGCCAACTGCTATCGTTCCATGAGTTGAAAGCAGACCCTTACAGTTGATCCTTGCAGAGGGCTGTCAGCCGGCCCCTCACCAATCAGATATTTATAGTCTATCCTAAAGATAGGCTACCTACATATTGCTATTCTGTATTTATGATCTGTAGTCAGTCAGTTAGTGAATACTACAGAGTACAGGCTTCTGTAAGAACTCACAGTGCAACAGTGGTGCATTTAAAAATTCCTGCAATCCTGCATGACTATTATTGCGATTGTCTGGTGTTAAAGGGAAAGCTTCTTGTAATAACAGTATTTTAAGAAATTGCTCTTGCTATTAGTTGAGCTTGCCTGTTCAATTGAGTTCTGAATCTATCCAGGTTGATTAGCACTGACATATTCTGTATATTACATTCATACAAAAAAAACAAATCTTTACTGCTGTGAATATAAAATGACAGAAAGTTCTTTTCAAGGGCAGAAGAGTCAAAAAAATCCATATTCAATGATATTCAATGAAAAAATAAGCATTATCAGCCTATGCAGATGCTGGAGGATCAATGTGCTACCCTTTTCGTGCAATGTTCAATGATAAACTAGTAAAGCAGAATATACACCTGCACTATGTCCATCATCTCTGCTTAACAGCTACACATCTTGCTTTTTACCTTTTTGCTTTATACAGTAGATAAGATGCTAAGTAGATCTATTATAGAGTGCAAGCTGCGTTAAGGTTGGTACACTATGTCCTTGTTTCTTCCTGCCATTTAAAGGATACCTGAATTTGTATCAAAAGCTGAAATATGTGCATGGTCTTGCTGAGCAGTCTGTTCTATGACTGTATAAGCCTTCATATATGGTGTCCTATCAGTTTTTCTAATAGCTCGATTATGGCTGCAGAACATTTTGTATTTCTGTCAAGGCAGGGGGCATGTACAATACAGAGTAGTCTGACCCCCCTCCTCAACCATTATCAATACTACTGGTTTCTTCACACATAATTCTCACAGAAGTAAGATCCTTGACCCAAAAAAGAGACATATGAGCACAATAAGGTAAACTGCTTGCTGTCTATGACTAGTATATTCTATGACTAGTATCCCATCAATAATAATGCAAGTAGCTAGTGAGAAGTAGATAGACTCTGCTTCCACTTACTGAGCTGTGACAATTTGCAGACTCCTCTCTGAGCAGTGTGCAAGGAGGAAGCACCGAGCAGCAAAGTTATGTGTAAAGATGCAGATGTTGTGAAGAGAGACCTGCCACTACTTCCTGTGTTCTGTCTTGAGCTTGTTTGGTTTCTAAAGAGGGATCTTCCCTAGAAACAGAGAGTGAACAGTAAATTAGGAAATTAGGAAGGGGAGAGACACCTTGTGACAGCATTTAGAATGTTTTTCTTTTCAGAAAGAAAACAGCAATATTCAAAAGTTAGTTACCATACAAAAGTGTGGCATGTACAATATACCTATTATTCCTAATAATGTCATTCGTAGAGTTGCTTCCTACTAGTAGGTAAGGTTATGTTGAAAGCTTTATAAACTATGCACTATAGGCAAGACATATGAGAAAATGTAGAAACTACATTTTGGTACCACAATATACAAATGCAGCTTAGTTAAGTAATAGTGTGTTTGCCTAGATAACCTCTTTATCATTAAAATCTGTTTATTGGTATAACTATTATTTGGCCAGTAAAACTAATTAAACTATAATTAAAGGGGTTGTCCAATGGCCCTTCTGGCACCCTCACTAACTATGGTAGATGTTCAGAGCATAGCATATGGAGTCTCAAGCTGACGGCTCTGTACACTGAGTTTTGATGGACTCCCACCAATTTATCCTCTATCGTAGAGAGAGAAAACATAGACGCTTTAATATTATAGATCTTATATTATCATGCTATCTTCAGCCCAGCATTTCTGCTTTAAAGTCTACTTTATTGAGGACAAGTATTTTGCATAAGATCTCAGTTTCATGGCCTTTCTTAGACCTCTGTCTGGTTTTGTCCATCCATTATTCTGCCTTGAAATGTGTGAGTACTGTACATTGACAATTGTGTGTTACTATTCATCATGTGGATGGCACGTGTTACTACACTGTCCAATCAGTGCTAAAAGGTGGAATGTTAATACCCCGTGCATTTCCAGACGCAATAATGCAATGTTATTTCATGGGAAAGACAAGTAATCATTGAAACAGACATATCAAGAGAGCTGACAGGTCCTCTTTAACATAGTCTGACAAACCACAAGTATGCAAGCCTTTGGCAATAACTGCAAAATCCACGTAGCTACAACAGGTCTTAGCAATCCATTGTCTCTTTCCTCAGAGAATAAAATGTAACACTTAGAGAACCCATTATTTGACTTCACATTGATTCTGACAGAGGATGTGACAGCTGATAAAGATAGAGAGAAGGCAATATATAGTTCAGATACCTCAAAGTTTTTTCATCTACATAGTTGTAATCAGTATGGCTGTGATTCCCAAAGGGTCTGGACATTGCAATATTGATATCAGCGCTAATGAATTTCTCTATCAGCTTCTCCATCCATGCGTATTTGGCTGTATATTTGTTCAAAATAGTATTAAGCGTTCTAGCACAGTAAAAAAACAGCTATCTAAGAATGCATAGGACTCAGCAATTTGATCAATACTTCAATATCTACCTCCTTGGAGATAGGAACAGAATTGATGTTAGTAATTGTGTACTGTCTCCCATTGGGGTAAATTCATTAAGGTCTTCAGAGGTTTAACACCTCTAGTATGACATTAGCTATTATTGACGAAGCGATCACCCCTATGTGTTATGGCCGGTACTGTCCATACCATTGAATTTTCCCTGTGGTGTTCTTTTAACATTGTGATGTAATTGCTGTGTCTTATTGACACATATAATTACCACATAAATTTAGGTCCTAGGGAGAGTATAATCAGATTTCACACAGTAAAAAAATGAAAGACTATAAGAAATAGTCACATTCCTAGAAAACCTCAATAAAAACCAACAAGTAGGTACTTAGCAAGCATCACTACATACTCTACATGAGGCCACAACTCAAATGACTTTAATTTGAGCTCAGGCAGAATCTCTGGACAGCAAACAGAGATTACAGATGAAAATACAGCTGTAGATTTTATTTTTGTGTTTAGCCATTTCAATAAGAAATAAAAAAAAGCAAAAAAAAACAAATGGAAAAAAATACTTTTTGAGAAAATACTGGGCAACATTTTTGTAGCATAAGGACATTTTAGACTATGTTTTGCATACATATATCCTTAATAATATTATATACAGATATGTCAATTGTAGGCCCTTCAGAAACATCTCATTTGGTGGGCCCAAGCACCCCAATCTGAAACTAGTGACATCTAGTATTAAAAAAGGGCCCTTTCACATGAACAATTTTTCTGTCCAAGTGCTGTCCATGAAAAAAATGTACAGCTCATGGACAGTACATGGATCAATTATAGTGAACAGAACCATTCACGTGTCTTTTTTTCCATGGACCAAGAAACACTGAGAAAAATGTACTATTTTTTTTTCTCTTTTCTCTAATCACCTCAGCCACGCAAATCCTATGGATCCATTAAAAAAAAAAAAAGACAGATAGCATGCACAAGTAATCCGTGTGCTGTCCATGTTTCATCTGTTTTTCACAGATTCATTTAAGATAATAAAATTAGAAGACAGCATCAATTTTTTTTTTTTTTTTGCAGATTCAAAAAAGGGTCACACACTGCTGGCACCCAGGTCGGACACGGATCAACACACTAAAATGTACAACATCTGTTTTTTTATAGCCTTCAATGGGGATAATTTGTGCCAAAGCAACCAAAATATTCCCAAATTAGCTGCATTTTGATCCAATTTATTGATCACCAAGGAAACCACAGATTTGCATGTACCTAACTGAAAGACATGCCAATAAAATCATAATCCTGTATATTCCAATTTATAAATAGATGGCTTGGGTAGACGGTAAGTGTGTAAGAACCAGTGAATTGGAAAGTTGATAATACGGTATTTTTCTAATGCAGTTTTCTTACGGTTCTTCTGGCTTTTTTAGTATTATCATTATCTTACCAGCCTACTGTATATAACCTTTACTTTTGTGCTTTCTCTTCAAAATTCAATTACTGACCAACAAGTCAGCATTCCTTGAAGTCACTAAGCTGACAAATGCCACATTAAGAATAAATAAGCTGCATTTATAAAAGCTATTTGTCATTTATGGTTCATGAACTGCATACACTATGCTTGGGCCATCATTCTTGTTAAGTTTAATTTTTTTTTTCTTCCTGACCAGAAGTATGAGATAAAGCTAGATAGATCGCTAAATAGATAGATGATAGATAGATAGATAGATAGATAGATAGATACTTTACTGCATTGATAGCTAGGAAATCTGTAACATAATGGGTATTCACATGTCCAAGGCAGGTACTAGCATACAGGTATTTGCCATTTTGAATGCTTACTTCTTTATTTTAATGGGGTTGCCCTACTATAACAACTAATAACACAAGATAGATGATAAGTGTTTGGTCACACCTCTGAGACTCAATCGATCATGAAAACAGGGGTCTTGTGTTCCATTTAAATGGAGTAATGGACACGCCTACATGCAAAGTCTATAAAACTGGCTATCATCGGCAGGGTCCAGGGACATGGAGAATGAATGAAGTAACAGAGTGCATGATACATCCTTCAATAAGTGCTGCTCTGCTGATTCCAGCACAGTTGGAATTTTTTCTCTAGCTCTCACCCGAGCAATCGGTGCTGTTAGTTTTATTACCTAATATGTTAATTAAGTCCTCTAGTGTTAGGTGGATGGTCCTGGACTGGACCGGAAAGACAGGGACAACCCACCTGACAGTAGGGAGAATAATTGTGCTGAAACTAAAAGAAATGATTGCTCAGGAATGGTAGGAGCTACAGAAAAAAATGGAGCAGAATCAATGGAGCCTATTGAAGCATTCAAACAGTTGAAAGCAGTGGATGTGGCAAAAGGTCCTCTTTAAATGGATTATACAGGCCTCCCATTATTGTATTCAGTGGGTTCCCAGCAATGGGACCCCTAGAAATCATACTCATCATCCTTGAGATGGAAACTTTTGCACTAAATGTAAAGCAGTCTGGCACTGTCTTTTTACTTTTTTCCACAAATACTCACTATTCTAATGAAAACTAGTCATTGAATTTGAGGTGCCTTGGTGCCATAATGTCTCACTGACTGAAAACATGGACTGCAGTTGTACCTGAAATAAAGTTATGTGACAAATGTAAAAACTTTCTTACTGCTTCTCTAACCACATATACTGTAATGGCTATTCCTGTAAGAACCAGAAATTTATGATACCAGCCATTTTGGCTCCATAGGGATAATGTGTAATCCGATAATCTACAGCTAAATCTAATGTTTTATTTATCTAACGGAAAAGTAGATATTTTAAGACAAAATGTACTGTTCAGTTATATGGCTCACTAATAATAATGTGCTTTCTGCTTAATCTAGACTTTTTAAGATAGACTAAACATAGTATTTCTCAGAATTCAGAAATATTCTGTAGTCACAACTATCGTAGAGAACAAACTGAAATGTAAGATAAGAAATCTGTTGAAACAACAAAAAACTTGTACAAAATGTAATATCTTAGGGGAGGTTCACACTATGATTACAAATGCCTGTTGCTCTCAACCATCATTGACTCATCCATTCCCATTGACGATAATGTAAAAAACATGGAGAAGTTTTCTTTCACTATGTTTGTTTACATTTGTAAGAGAAGAAAAAAATCCTGTATGCACTTTTTATTCCATCAAAAAAGTCAGTGAGAGACAATGTAAGCATACACCAAATGGAGAGTGATCAATCAGTCACTCTACTATCATAAATGTCCATTGCTCTCATCCATCATAGGACATTAATAATGGTAGTGTGAACATACTCTTACATAGTTACTAACCTCAAATATCTATTACACAAAAATAACAAGATACAAATAATCTGCACATAGAACAGCATTGTAATAGGATGCATTAATGTAAATTCCCTCCAATGACCTCTTACCATGTAATACATAGCACTTTGTTTTTCAACAGTGTACTGGATTGTGATAACTTAAGAATGACGCATTTAGATGACCATTCATTTAACCACTCAAATGTTTGTTTGCATGCAATCCTTAACCCTATTAGGACCAAGAGTGTTTTCTTAAGTCATTAAAGGGGTTGTCTGACTGTGATTCTGTTTATAGAATTTGACACAAATCACAAATGACATGTGACTCACTGACCTCAGCAGTAACTTTATGTTGAGGGGCATGATTGGTTGCAGTCGTCACTGCAGCACTGCTCACTACTGTTGCTTTAAGGTTGCCATACTGACATGTGAAGCTTTCACTGACTCTGCAGCTAATCAGAGTTTTGAACCAATCAGTATTTGAGGAGGGATATTTAAAGTCTAATCAGAACTTCCCATGTGCCTGCTATTAATTAATTGTCACTAGGTAGGTTCCTGTGTGCTGAATTTATCCGTTTGTTTGCTGTACTCCTGACATTGGCTTGTTTACTGGATATCCATATATTTAGTGATTTGGCTTTGACTGTTAACTCTTGGACTTGATCTCGGCTTGAACATGTTTATTCCTTTGCATCAGCTCTCCTGGTTTAATCTGCCCTGTGATTTTTTGCTGTAGTTCCTGGTTTGATTTCAGGTTGTAGTGAATATTTTTTTTACACTCACTAATCAGGTTTTGGATCCAACTGACCTCATGTCAGGGCTCTGGTGAAGACATCTGGATAGCCTTAGATTCTATCTAACAGGTCAATGTGAGATTTAGGTAGCTTGCTCTGCTGCTATCTGTTATCTGCCAGATTCTGCATTTTTGGGAATTGCTGTAGAAGTAATTTCAGAACAATTACTTACAATGGAGACTGTTTCTGAATTTTGTCATAAATTTTGCATTAGGTGGTTTTTCTGTCTAGTTTGACAAAGGGGTGTTTTTTGTTTTTTTTAATTTAAGGGGTGTGGTTTAATTTAAAAGGGCATGGCTTACCATGCAACATGTTATGCCATGTTGCAACATTATGCCAACATTTTGGCATAAATTCTGGCACAAAGTAAGCCAACTACTAGGTGTTATAACTTAGACTAAACAATTTAAAGATACATCAGATTTAGCTTCAGCCACTGTGACTACATCTGACATATATTCAGGCTGCCTATCTAAGTTTATATTGTCTGAATATTAGTACTATATATGTGGGACATTGTCCTTTTTTATAGCATCAATATTGAATCACTGTCTTTTGAAACTGTTAGCAATATATTAGGAAATGGAAAAAATAGAAAACAATTTTCGTTGGCTCTTTCACTTCATATTCTAAATTAGTTTATATAACAATGAAATTTAATACAGAAATTAATCCTTAGGATTTTCTGAATAAAATAATACCTAATGTGCACAACTGTGAAATAGTAAAGTAGGGGTTTGCTTGACACTGGACATTTGCTGGGGTGGGGTAGTGTTTTGTGTGCACTATGTCATGCAATGTTACCTCTCACTTGGCTAAAAGACAGACCCTAATTTGTATAAGCAACAACGGGGCTTACGTCTTTGGAACAGAAGAAGTTAGGATACATAATCAATTTGTGTCTGAAGAGGGAAAAGAAAAGAAAAGAATTTGATTTTGGGAACAGAGTATTTATATCTGACACTTCTTTTGACTTTTAGTAACAAAGACATGTTATTTCACTCCTTTGTCACATTTGTAAGATCTTGTGGTCACAATGACATTTTGATGTGGAGAATTTAAGTGTCCTATTACAGGTAATAAGCCATCAAACTGCTGACTTAAATACGTTTTTGAGATCAAGCTTTTTCTTTTGCAATGACCCCAAATAACCATTTTGTAATGTACAAATGGAAACTCTCCTCATTACAAGATTTTCCCAGCCGTCACATTGCACAGGCAGCAGTGCTTTGCTCTGTTTGTGATGTCTTGTCTATTGGTCACTACAGATGAGCGAACCAATTTGGATTGACCTGGATTCGATCCAAATTTTCCAAATGTTTTGGGCTTGACTCAAACTCCAATTTTTTAGTGTTTGTCACCCACAAATCACTATTATACTTTGGGGTCTCTTCAGGTCCAACTCTGACTCCTTTATAAATAGAAGAATGTTTTTTGCTAAATTCTCAGGTTACCTGTCATTCTATTCTCTTTAAAGTGATGAGAAATTGGAAAGAATTGTGCCAGTGGCTTTAGGCAGATGAGGCAATTATCCAGAAAGTGATTGACAATATCTAGAAAGAGTGTCTGGAGCTTCAAGAGGACGTTAAAAAAAAAGTAGATATGTGTGGGCGTGGCCTGGCTATGGAGGAGTGAGGACGCATCTCCCTCAGCTCCTTCCCTGACTTACTTGGGTCCACGCTCGTTCCTGCTGACCTGACCCTCTTCTTCCCTCCAAACCATGGGAAAGTCGAGAAGGCTCCCTCCGAGGTCCTCTTCTACTACTCTGGTGGTCGCTCCGGGGCCCTCCATCGAACGGTTTCTTTGGGGCCCGTGTGCCTCAGACCCCCGTGCAGCACCTCCCAAGATGGCGCCCAACGCCACTGCTCTGCCACGCGGCTCTCCTCCGGGCAAAGCGGCGGACACTTCCCTCCCTGGCGCTGAATTGGCCCTGTCTCCTCCGGCTGACAGCTCCTACTCACCCAGCCCTCTGGAGCCTTGGACAATGAGGGAGACTGGTTATCGCTCGGCTCCTGCTTCTCCTGTGTCAGCAGCAGTGTCTGAGAATGGATGGCCGTCGCTGCCGCCGTCTCCCCGCCTCCTCTGCACCTCCACGTTCTCTGGAGATCAGCATTGCCCTGAAGTCCTCTCCTCTGGGGCTTTCAGGAGGTAAGACGATCTCCCTCCCTGCCTCCATCAGCTCTACCCTGTCCTGGCCGGTTGCTTCCACCGCCCTCATCACGACCCTATGCTCCACATTGCCTGCTTCTCCGTTAGCTCCTCCTGGCACAAGAGTACAACTGGACTTACTCACCCCTGGCACTCCCTCTACCAGTGGCCTCTGCCTAGCAACTACTGCAGCGCCAATGAACTCTCTATCCTCCACTGCAGCTCCATATACGCCCCAGGTCCTCCACGTCCCTCTGACAACTCCTCCTGTCACAGACTATGGTCCTGCTGGCCATGGCATGGGGGACTCTGCTTCATCTGTGACCTTCCCATCCTGCACTCCAACTTCCTCTGTTACCTCTTCTGACACTCTGGACGAACTGCATCGCCTGAGCGTTCATCTCCGTGCTATTCCTACAAAGTCTGACATGGAGGAGTATGTCGCACGCTTGGAGCAGTCTTACAAATCCGAACTGTCCGCTGTTCGTTCTACTGTACAACTATTGGAGGAGCGGGCGGATACCCTGGAGGCCATCTCCGCTTCACTGTCTACCCAGCTTTCCACCCATGACTCCATCCTGTCGTCTCACACTCACCAGTTGCACTGTCTGATGGATCTCTTAGATGACCTTGAGAATAGGAATAGACGGAATAACATCAGAGTAAGGGGCCTCCATCAATCTATTGAACCCCAACACCTGGACACTACTCTACGCACTGTCTTTAACTCTCTTCTGGGAGTCCCTCCTGGTTCTCCGCTCGAACTAGACCGAGCACATCGCTCCTTGGGCCCATGTCCTCCGGACTCTACCAATCCTAGAGACATCATCTGCCTGGTACATAGATACCAGCTCAAAGAGGCCATCATGCGGAAGGCCAGGGATGCCCGCCAAGTTATGTTTCAGGAAGCTCCTATCAGTTTGCTCCCAGACTTGTCCAGACTCACCCTTGCCAGACAGAGTGCTCTGAAGCCACTCCTGGACCTTCTGATTCATCATCAGATCCCGTATTCTTGGGTATTTCCTTTCCGCCTGCAGATCCGGCGGGATGGCCGCACTACTTCACTATGTCACCCTGATGATGTTCCTGCCTTCACAGCTGCTCTCAGACTCCCTCCTGTGCAGATTCCAGACTGGCCCTCATTGCCCAGTCCTCCTGACCTGACTCAATTCATGCGGTCCCAGGCGCCGCCCCAGGCGTCGCCGACGTCCAACGTGATCGGGCCTCCACATCTGTCGCTCAGCAGTGTGAGCCTCCCTGACTTGATCATCGAACTCTTTCTCTTGCACACCAGCGGGACTGATCTCTTGCAGCCCTTGGGGCTCCGGCCCGGAGTATTGTTTTCTTTCTTCTTCCTTCTATTTCTGTCTGTCCCCCCCACTTTTTTTTTCTTTCTTTCTCTTTCTTTCTCCTTGTTACTCTCGCTTCTTGCTTTCTTCCTTTTTTTCTTTTTTTTTTTTCCCTTTCCCTCCTTCCTCTCTCCTTGCTCAGGTCTTCCTCATCTTCTTCTTCATACCCTGTAGTTTGGTCAGCATACGTTGTCCGGCTATGTCTGCCCTGACTATTTGTACCTTGAATGGGAGAGGACTTAACGTACCACAAAAACTCAACCAGATTCTATACCAACTCCACAAAAAGCGTTCTCAAATCATTATTTTACAGGAGACTCACTTCAAGGAGGGCCATGTCCCGGATATCCGCAACCGCCACTTTTCTGTTTGGTTCCACAGCGTCAACCCGGTCGCTAAATCCACGGGATTATCTATTGCTTTGCATAGATCTCTGCATCATGAGGTACTGGGCATCCTGATTGACCCCGAGGGCAGATTTGTCTTCCTTAAATTGCGCATTGCAGGCACTGTACTTACCATAGTGGGTTGGTACCTCCCTAATCAGAGGCAACTGCTATATTGTAGGGATCTAGTCGGCAAACTAACTGACTTTGGCGAGGGGAGCATGATTCTCGGGGGTGACTTTAACTTTGTACTGGATCCGGTGACTGACTCTACACCCACCCCCCCGCGCTCCCTACTCCCAATCCCATCTGTGTTGGCTTAAGACTGCTCTCCACAGTTCTCAACTGGTTGATGTGTGGCGAATCCTACACCCTATTAAGCGTGATTATACTTACCTTTCCCCCGCACATAACTCCTATAGCCATATTGACTTTTTCCTGATCAGCCATCATGCCCTCTCCTGGGCCCCTACTGGACAGATTGGCTCTGCTCTCTGGTCAGATCACTCACCCGTATTTTTATCTGTGGAGGTCCCAGGCCTTGCATGCCGCCCATTCACCTGGCGCTTAAATGACAGCCTTTTGAAGGACGCTACCTGTAAGGCAGACGTCGGTGCTACGATTAGGTATTTTGGTCTCGACCATGCTCATGATCCTACCCCACTGCCTCTGCAATGGGAGGCACTGAAATGCGTGCTCCGGGGTGTATTGATAAAACATGGTGCTCGCCTCAAAAGAGAGCGGGCGGCATGGGTTTCCTCGCGCCTCGCCAAGATCTATTCCCTTGAACTGAAGCATAAACGAACATGCACCCAAGCTGACCTAACTGAGCTTCTTAATGCCAGAGAGGAGCTTTGAGCTCACCTAGATGAAACATCTGCACTCTACCGCGATCGTGTCAGGAAACATTATTACGAGTTTGCGGAGGTATTGCGAGGCCCCTCGCTCGTCGTCTACACCCTCGCAATACCCTCATATATGTGCCTTGGCTTTGCAACAGTTCCGGGCAGGCGGTCCATAACCCCTTGGACATTGCAGCAATGTTTCACTCCTTCTACCACGATCTGTATAATATTCATGGCCAATACGCGGATCTTGTGCCAGACTCCCTTCGCGAAAAAATTTGGGAATATGTTACCGAGACCTCTCTCCCCACTGTTGCTTCCTCTGACAGAGCACTCCTTGAGGAACCTTTTAGCAAAGAGGAGGTCTCTCTCGCGATTCAATCCTCCCCTTTGGGCAAAGCTCCTGGTCCCGACGGGTTTACTACCCAATTCTACAAATCTTTTCAGGACCTCCTTTCTCCTAATATGGCCCGTGTCTTCAATAGTGTCAACGAGGCCACTCCGTTTGCCTTCCAATCCCTGTCGGCCCTTATCACAGTCCTTCCCAAACCAGGAAAAGACCCGTCCTGTTGTACCAGTTATCGCCCAATCTCCCTACTCAACATTGATATCAAACTGTTCGCCAAATTGTTGGCTAATCGCCTGTCCCCCCTAATGCCGGGCCTGGTCCATACTGATCAGGTTGGCTTCATATTAGGTCGCGAGGCCAGAGATAACGTCTGCAAGACTCTCCTGGTGATCTCATTGCCCCACACTAATGGCTCCCCCATGTGCTTGCTCTCTGTGGATGCTGAGAAAGCGTTCGATCGAGTGCACTGGGGCTTTCTACGGGCTACACTCCAACAAGTTGGGGTTGGTCCGGGGTATTTGGGCAAGGTGTTCTCTCTCTATGGCGGTGCGTCGGCACGGGTACGGGTCAACGGGCTTCTCTCTGATCCTTTTCCAGTTCAGAACGTCACGCGTTTGGGTTGTCCCTGGTCCCCCCTCCTGTATGCACTGGTTGTGGAACACCTAACGGTGGCAATACAGCGCTGCCCTAGCATCCATGGTCTCCAGATGGGCAGCCACCAGGTCAAAATAGCCCTATATGCCGACGACCTTCTCCTATATGTTTCCCAACCGCGTGTCTCTTTCCCATCTATTCTGCGTCAATTCCGTCACTTTGGCAATTTAAGCAATTTCAAGGTGAATCTGTCTAAGAGCGAGGCCCTCAATATCACCCTGCCCCATGCGGAGGCCACTCTCCTTGCGGATTGCTTCCCCTTTAAATGGCATGCTACCTCTATTAAGTATCTTGGGGCCCATATCCCCTCTGAACCCTCCCTCCTTTACTGCCTTAATTACCTACCGTTACTTCAATCACTTTCGGCGGACCTCCGGAAATATGGCGCTCTTAAGCTTACCTGGTTTGTCCGTATTAACGCCCTGAAAATGGACGTTGTGCCCTGCCTACAATAAGTGTTCCAGGCTCTCCCCATTCCACTCCCACGTACTTTCTTCACTCACATTCAAACTCTGTTTGGGAAGTTTGTGTGGGGAGCGGCATGGAGCAGACTGCGGTTTCGGACGGTGACATGCCATACATGCCATGGAGGCGCCGGCCTTCCAGACCCTAGATTGTACTACCGCACGGCTGTGCTGCTGCGCCTTTTCGATTGACGTTATCGTGGAGCGGATAAGCAGTGGGTCTCTATAGAGGCCGAACTGCTTTCAGCCCACCTTCCCTCTCTGCCCTGGATCCCGTCCCACTTCCGCTCCAGTGCTGTTAGGCATTCTGTGCTGTCATCCCATTTCCTAAGGACCTGGGATATGGTGTGTGTGGGTGGTCACATTGCCAGGGTCCCGGGCCCCCTCAGTCCTCTCTTTAACAATCCCATGTTCCCCCGGGATGTTCTGCAGATAAATTCCTTTGTTGGCTAGGTAGGGTTGACGTTCGCTTGCACCAAGTTGCAGGTAGTACACCTCTCCCCTCCCTGACACTATTACGTGCCTCCTACCCCGATCTCCGGTTATCTTGGTTGGAATATGGTCAGATCACTGCCTTCCTCCGTAAGTTCTCCTTATTTCCCATGCTCTCATCCCCCTTGACTGACTTGGAGTCTGTTGTTTCTCGAGCTGACACCACCCCATGTGTCCTCTCTGTTCTCTATGACATTCTACACCTGGGCTCCCTTCCTATACCAGCCCCTGGGAATCTGACCTTGGTACTTGTCTTTCACCTGCCGATTGGGATAGGTCCTTCCTGTATACGCATAAGCTTCCGCTGCCTTGCAGTGCGCAGGAAAAGAACTACAAAATACTGACCCGCTGGTACCAGTGTCTGGACCTCCTGCACAGGATCTATCCTGGGGTATCCGACCGGTGTTCCGAAAGAGGTACGCTGTATCACATCTGGTGGGATTGCGCTGTCCTCAGACCCTTCTGGGATGCTGTTTTCACGTTGTACACTAAAGTGAGTGGCAAATCTGTTACACCCTCACCTCATCTAGCCCTTCTCTCCATTATACCAGGGAACATCTCCGCTGTTAAGAGAGATCTCCTGCAACATTTTCTCACTGCCGCCAAAACAGTCATTCCCAGGCATTGGCGCAGTACTGCTGTGCTGACCCTGGTTGAGTTCCTACAGGAGCTTCTCCTTATTAAGAGAATGGAGGCCCTGGTGGCTGAAGACTCCCCTGACCCTTCTAAATTTGAGTCCCTCTGGTGGCCGTGTGTGATGTTCCAGGAGACTTCAGAGTTCTCTTCTTTCTTTTCCTGAACTGGGAGCGCCTTGCTCTCCTTTCCGTAAGGGGTCTAGCCATCCCCTTCTGTATCATCCCTCTCTCCCCCTTCCCCTTTCTCCTCAGTGTGCCCTGTCCCATCCCGGTCTTGTACGTGGTTTTATGAGTTTCTGTTCACCCGTGTCTTCCCCAAGTTCCCCTTTCCCTCCAGCATTTGTTTTTTTCTTCTAGTGCGCAAGTGGCACTGTGGTGGCCCTCCACAGCCGGGCTTTTCCTTCTGTCCTATAGTCTTCCCTTCCATCACCCCCCAATGACGCATTTCCCCATATTGTTATTGTGCCACCCGTTACTGGTTTCTCTGTTGCGGGCGTCAGCAGCCCTCTACCCTAACTGTTCCCCAGTGACTTCTCCATGATTGGGTGGCCTGCGTGCCTCCTACTGCCTTATTTGATGCCTTTGTACTGGTTTTGTTTCCTTTTGTTCTTATTTGCAAAAACCTCAATAAAAACTGATTAAACATAAAAAAGTAGATATCAATTATTGGTGGCAGCTCTCATGAAACAGTACTTTGCTGATGATAATGAAGCAGAATAATGGCTGAGAGAAGAACATATGTCACTTCTTACAAGTGAGGATTAGGGCAAGATTAAGTCTAGTGCTGAAAACATAATACAGAGACACCTCACCACCTATTGCATGGAAGTCAGTAAGCTTGGAGGCCTATTTCATACAGCAGTAAAGCTTCTCTAATTCAAGATAAAAGCCATCGACGATAATGCAAGAGAGGAACAACTATTTGGCTTTAAAGGATTTTCCCATCAGAGCAAGTTACCGCTATCCATAGGATAGGGGTTAACTTGCACATTAGGCAGAATCTGACTACTCAGACCCCACTGATCAAGAGGCTTTTGTCCCCCGTTCTCAATAGACTGGTGATCGGGCAGCGTTGAGCTATTTATGGCACTCACATTGAAATGAATGAAATGGTTTGCACTCTATCTGATTACCACTCCATTCAGAATGGGGGATGAAAGTGAAAAGGGTATAACTAGCTTTAATAGAAAAACCCCTTTAATGCCAGGCAGAAAAGTCAAAACAAAACCCTCAGTTGGCACCAGACAAAAATCATCTGTGAGATAACAAAAAACTTCTTATGAGAACTTTCACCAACTGACCAAAAGAAGGAATAAAGCTTTCAAAGAAATGGTTATTCTATCAGTTATAGAACATAAAATATTTTTATAAACTTTCCTGAATTATTTTAAAAAAGATACAGTACAACAAGTTATGCATTTGATCAATTAGTTGTACAATATTAATAATTAGGGGTGAGTGAACCAATTCACTTCGAACTGGATTTGACCCGAAATTTCCAAAAGTTTTGGGTTCTCTCGAACCCAAAACCTTCGGGATTTACCACCGATTAAAATCACTTTGCAATTTATGCACAGGCATTGCCCTTGGTGTTTTCACTCAGAGAAAGAGGAACACAGCTTAAAAGAACAGAGTACAGTCCTTGGTTTAGAATTTATTCCTATTTTTTCCAGCAGCAGGGTCATCAAGTGATGTCACAGAGGCAGTGTCATGCTACTCCAACCTCAAAGTGAGTTGTTGAACATAATTTGGCCATGGCTCTATACACACCCTGATCTCTGTGCAGTACTCTCTCAAGCCTCCACATAGTGACTGTTGACACCTTACTCACTTCTATTTTTTGGACATCAGGGAATTATTCTCTCTCTCAAATCAGTCATGGTAGTCACATTTAATTGGATGTGGTCTCTAGTTGTCTTCCTAGTCTCTGGGATGAACTTGGGAACTGTTGCCTTGCCAGTACCAGTTCTAGCAATCTCAGAGTCAGTGCATCTGGGGAGCATATTCAATCACTCTCTTGGGTCTCCAAGGTTAACCATTACCAAAACCCCACCCCTTCATCCCCTTTCACTGCTCTAGGCTGGTGTGCCTATCCCTGAATTGCTCTTCTCCTTACCCATTTCAAAAGGTTCTTCCCTTTACTACTGCCATGAGGCATGCATTGGCATCCCAATACATAGAGCAAGTCCACGTTAGGATGTTGTTGGGAGCCGCTAGCATAATACTCCCATGTGAACCAGACTAACTTTGGTTAACCAGGTACTGCAGCCTACATGTTAAAATATAGTGTACATTGATATAACGTGTGTTTCCACACAATATAAGTGACTTCCTACCATATCTACTACCAGCAATAGGGTACATAAGACATTTCATTATTGAGATTTCACTAGAATAATACACATCAAATTTGACGGTGTTCATATATACAGCATTAACTTAACATGGAATGAGTAATAAAGTTGCAGGCCCAACTGTAATGTTAGCAACAGCCATAAAGGGTATAAGATATGGATGAGAACACAAACATTTTACATTGTGTTTCAGCTCTATTATAAGTATAATATAAGTCAGTAAATCTACTGATATGAATAGTCAACAACACTTTTGTAATGACCCTAGTGTAGGAGCTTTCCATTGGGTGTAAATGCCAGATATATTCAAATGAATAGGCATATGGTTTCATGTGTTTGAGGCATATGTTTAGCAGTATTGTCAATCATACTGTATGCACAAAACATAAACCCTGAAGGCAGAGTTTATAGAGTTTTAGAGACACTATTCTAAACATGTTTATGACAAACATATCGAAATCTTCTTTTTGTGTCATCACAAAAATGACATATGATGGCATCAACCTACTGTAGAAAAAGTCATACACATATATCAGAAAGGATTTTATATTACTTATGCAAGATGGTTTGAAACATTTTCTTGAGACTCTTACACTTTACAAGATTGTAATAATAGTTAGATCATTGCTTTTGTGGGAACAGGTGTCCCAGATTTATTTTCTCTTCTTTAAAAAAAAAAAAAAAAAAATACTGCCAAATTAAGCACTGCGGTATCTGTCTCTGAATGGAGTGACATACTGACAGGTGTTGTCAGCAAGGAGCCTAATGACTGAAAGATGTGTTTGTCTTATAATGGAATTCAATAAAGCATAAAAGAGAGACAAAGCAGCAGCATTGTGCATTGTGTAGCTCTTGGCAGTCAGCGGCAATTCATTTTTTGGAGATGGAGAACAAGAGCATATTAGAAAAACAAAATAAAATGCATACAACATATCACAACCAAGAAAATGGAAAACAACGTATAGCATTTATATATATAGCATTATATAGATGTTATATTTATGTTGGTTCAGTAAAGCAGGAAGATATACAGGAAGCACTGTGCCTATAATAACATCTACATAACTTGATATCCCACTTCTAGACTATGTTGTGAAGAATTTATCTCAAAACTCAGTTAAATTTAGTCTGTGGAATGTGTTTCATACTATTATGATATCTAGATTCCATAGAATCTGATTGAGAAAGGTCTTGGCCCAATATCAGAATTGTAGTATACTGTTTTAGGCACAGCTACAAAGTGTATTATTGGAATTAAAGTACACTGAACATAAATGGATCAATTTAGTTCCAGAACATCAATCATGTCCTTTCCAGATGTCTGGCGTTTACCTACTGGCTGCCACCCTTCTGCTGCATCATGCCAGTCTGCTCTAGGGTCATGTGCATGCCTCAGCACCCAGCCTCTTAAAGGACTAATGTCTGCTAATCACTCTTTACTCCAACCAATTCCCAAGTGCCACAGGCTTCATGAGAGTTCTTCTCACCTTACTCTGAGCAATGAGTTCCTTTTGGCTCTTGTGTTTGTTCCTGTTTCATATAGTTGCACTTGCATTTGAACTTTGCCTGCCTCAACCTATGCTCCATCTTAGCACTTGCTAATGGATACTACTCCAGGAGTGGCATCCTGTTTTTTTGTGGTATAGTCCACACACAATTGCAGGGTTTAAATGTATAAAAGACACAATCCATTAGACTCTGCTACCTGGATTAGCTTTAAACCAAATCTGTTAGTAATCCTGCCTATGTTATTACAACTCCATTCTGATCTTATATAATAACATTTTTCTTAACATTTCCTGTTATCTAACAGAATTAGATGTGTCTTTTCTTACCATGGCCCAACATATCCTGAGATGCATGGCACATGACTTCAAACTGTTTAGATGCCTATGCTATTTTATATGTGTCTATGTTTGGCCACAAAGAGGCTGTGCTATGAATTATAGCCAGTCAGGTGTTATGCTATGGTTGTAAGAGAAAGTGGAGTCCTTAACCACATTTGAGCTATGGTAAGAGTGGACACATCTGTATTTACACATGTGTAAAGGAAAAAAAAAACATGTAAAGGTCTAAGCTTTACCTTGCCCTGTAATTTTAAATGCGTTTTTCCATTAGGAGAGCCCCTATCAGTGTATGGCTAAGAAGGAAGGTTAGTGGGGAATCCAGACTGAATACAGATGCATCTCAATAAATTAGAATATCTTTGAAACGTTTCTTTCTTTCAGTAATTAAATTAAAAAAGTGACCTCCTATATTTTCTAGATTCTTTACACACAGAGTGTTCTATTTCAAGGTGTTTTATTTCTGTAAATGTTGATTATGGATTACAGGTAATGAAAACCAAAATGTAAGAAAATTAGAATATTGTAAAAAAGTTCAGTATTGTAAATTCAGTGTGTCCCCTGCCAAGGTTTCCTAAGCCTTTAAATGGTCCCTTAGTCTGGTTCAGTAGGACACACAATCATGGAAGACTGCTGATTATGAATTGTATTACTGAATTACTGAAATGAATGAACGTTTCAAAAATAGTCTAATTTATTGAGATGCACATGTATTTGTTCTGGGTGTATAAAAGTCGTGCTACCACTTCAAATCCTATCTATATTCAGGGAAGGGTAACCAGATGGAACAAGGCACACTTTGTCCTATGTGGAAATACATACTGTATTTACTATGGGCCATTGCAATCTTTTGATACACTGACAAGCAAAAGGATAACACTGTTTTAAAGTTTTGACTTTCAGGCTCCACATCTCACCATCCATTACAGTTTGAACATGAGACTATTATCATTTTATAGACAATCATCTTAGCTATCTCATTTTTGACTTGGAACTACTTAGCATATGATTAGTTATGCAGATTCTTGTCATGTAACTGCGGACCCAAACGATGTAGAGCCCAGCACAAATGTGAACCTAGTCTAGGTTTAAAGAAGCAAATGAAGTGAGAAATCATTACAATAACTTATATTTGCACACATGCAAAGCCCTGGAAATACTACACATAAATTTCCAAATCCAAACAATAACTAAATGTATCCAGTCCAACAGTAATTCCAACTGTTTGGAATTACCCATTTACCCCAGTATTTCATAAGGAAATACAATATAACCAACATGTTTAACATTTCCAACTCCCCTACCATAAATAAGGGCCAAAAGTGACCCCATTATTCCACAGAATGAAAGACTCCATCAGTTTAACTCCTCAGTGCTATTATTTTGATCAAGCGCCTTCAATGAATGATTCAGTTTCTCAGAATGAGTGGCATGCATGTGATAACTGTTGGCTCTGGTTTTCTTCAACTACTCTACTATACTTACAAGCAAATCATTTACTATGTAGAAATATCACTTGTACCAAAAAAATTGATTCATCAGGTTAATGATGTTGGACGACTATTTTTGTTAACAGACCTGAGGCCTTTGTTGGGCCTCTCAAAGAAATGATCTTAATTTTATTCCTCTTGAATTCTGGCACTTTTGGTGTCTTGTAAATCACAAGTCACTCGATAAAATCAAAGACTGGGTTATTAGATTTAACAGACTTGTTTCCAGACAGCATTTCCTCAGTTATAAAACACAATGTAATAGGTTACATTAGCTGGATGTTTGTACACATACAAGGTGCTAGTTTCAAACCTGCGGTAGGTGTGACTGATGACCTAATTCCTGTTTGTGTCATCTATTCTGTTACAAAGTTCATCTCAGTTCCTACTTGAGTTGGTTCTTTAAATCAATAATTAACCCTCTAGGAAGAGCTGAAAGTGAATAGTAATTTCTCTTCCTGCAACTTCTCTTGTCAGCTCAAGCTGAAGTAAAATGAAATTATAATGCCCACAATTTTTTAAATTCTCTTGTCCTTGAGAAAGTCACAAGCTGTAGATTGTAGTAAAGGTAATCTTTTTAATGATAGCTGTATTTGTGAGTCATCCACTATTTTCTGACCCTCAGCTGTGTCATGTGACCAGTAATCAGACTTTCCAACTACACAGCTTCTCATGTGTGGACATGAAGTCAGTTTCTCCATTTATTCCTAAAACAGCCTCGATGTGAGTCTCACAGGAATGAATGAAGAGGCTGTGTCAGTTCGAGAGTCTGATTGTTGGTCACATGACACAGATTTGGACAAGAAAAGAATGGATAACTACAGCCACCATTAAGAAGATTACCTTCACTGCCATTTACATCATGCGCCTTTCTATCATGCTAGAGTATAACATTTTTTACTTTAAGTACAATAAAGCTTGTGCAAAGGATTTCTGAGGAATATTTTGCCACTTAATTTTCCATATCACCTTTTGTCTGTAAACTCTTCAATAATGAAAAATATTCTGCTCCACCCGTCCTCCCCTCTTCATCCCATTTCTCTCTTTCATTTAAAAAGTGTACTCCAGTCTCCAAATTGTGGTCTAACTATAACACTGAAGCAACATGCCTTTTGTCTCGGGGTTGTATTTGACTTGGACCTCTCCTTTACCCCATACATTCAGTCACTTGCACGATCATGTCACCTGCACCACTAAAACATCTCTAGAATCCGCACTTTTATCACTGTGGAAACCAGGGGTGTAACTAGCAAAGACTGGGCCCCAAAGCAAACTTTTGACTTGGGCCTCCCCACAGCATAGCTCCCCCTTTCCTGGCCCCCATGCAGTATAAAGCCCCATTTACACACACAATATAATGTCTCAAAGTGCCCTCCAGACTGTATAATATCTTATAGTGGCCCCTGCACACAGTATAATGTTCCATAGTGGCCCCTCCACACAGTATAATGTTCCATAGTGGCCTCCATACAGTGTAATGTCCCATAGTTGCCCCTTCACACAGTATAATGGCCTCATGGCCTCAATGGTGTTCGTTGCAAATATTGCAAAAATTTCGGGTTCAGCAGAACCCCAAATTTTTGGGGTGCACCACACATGAACTATTATTATACTCTGGAGTCTTTTCAGATATAATGATCAGAGGCCCAGGGGAGGAGAAAAACATAAAACCAGGGTTACACACCTTTCCTGCGCTACGGCGGGACTCCCTGCTGTTTTCAGCCATTTTGGCCTATTAAAAAAAAAAAGCAGCAGGGTCACAGGTCCTGTGGCATCTGCTACGGCTTCTATGGCGGTACTGGTGGAAACATCAAAAACCCTCATTGTTGCTCTGATTCATTCTCGTCTTGGCTATTGCAGTTCTCTACTAATTGGTCTTCCACTTAGTAAATTCTCCCCTCTACAATCTGTCCTGAATTCAGCTGCAAGAGTGATCTTTCTGTTAAACTGGTACACAGATACATCTACCTCATGCCCATCCACCTCAGAATACAATATAAACTTATTACACTCACCCAAAAACCCATGAATAGTGCTGCACCTCTTCCTTTCCCTTTAACCACATTTAAATGACCACAGCATGTAAGAGGTTTTACAGTCAAAGGTCACATAAAGTTTAAAAAAATATGGGGAAAAAAATAAAAAAAAAATACAAACCTACTACTCTCACACTGTTTAATTATTGAAAAAATAACAGATTAGAAAAGCTACATATAATTGGTATCATAATATCTGAAAGACATTACTTATCCTGCACAGTAGACACTATTAACCCCTTACTGCACAGCACTGTCCTATGAAAAGGCTCTCAGATGCTACATAGTGGTACCTCTTGGTGAGAGATCGCTGACTACTAGACATGCCTCTACCATGCATTCAAAGACATTTTGTTCAGTTGACAGACTTTGAGACGTGGCACATTATTGGATTGAAAGAAGCAGGATGCCATCTAGTCCGTTCTGACCAAGCTGTTATGAAGTGTTGGGAACAGTGTTTACATGAGGGCATGCACACACAGCAAAAAGACTCCAGATGGCACAGGCAGATCACCAGTAGAAGATTGTTTGATCCATGATAAATATGAGCAACTCCAATAATTTCCTTGACCACCATCCACACAATGGTGGCACCTTCATTACACATCCCTGTCTCTGCCTGGGCCATTTCCAGGTGCTTAGCAGAAGGAAATTTGTATCATGGCACCCATTATGTGTCCTGCCATTGAAAGCATGCCAGCGTCACCTTCGTTTGCAAAGGCATTGTAAATGAGAAACCTGGTCTTCTACAAACTGGATCTGTATAATCTTTAGCAACAAATCTAGGTTATGTTTGGAATCTGACAATGTTCAAGTTTGAGTTTGGAGGTCTCATGGTGAGCGTTTCAAGCACTGCCCTAACTTCTGGTGGGAGGATCTGGGGTGCCATTGTATTCGACAGTCGGTCACCACTAATCGTGAAACAAGGGACACTAACAGCTCAGCAATATATGCAGTATATGACATATGGCAGGGCTTACGATTGTTTTTCAGCAGGATAATGCTTGCAAAGCAAAGGGTTTCCCAGGAATGTCTCTCGAGATTGCAACACTTTCTTGGGCTGACTGGTCACCAGATTTATAGCCAATTGAGCATTTATGGGATCAGCTGGGATGTCAGCTTGGTCATCCTACAAGTGTGTAGGATCTATAGGTCCAGTTAGAACATCTTTAGGTAAATGTGCTGTAGGATAACATACAGAGCCTGTATGCCTTCATGACCAACTATGTCTCATCCTGTATTCAGGCTAGAGAAGGCCCAAGAGGGTACTAGAACCTTCTTTCAATTGTACAGTTTCTCCAATAAATTTATCCTTGTGTTCTAATAATTGTAATAACTTACATACATGCGATATACAGAAGGAAGGTAATACATTTCGCATAAATAAATAATAATGCATAAATAGTTAAAAACATAAATATGAAGGTTTAATTAGTTTGGGAATAATGAACCAATAAACAACTGTCAATTCTTGTCACCATTTCATTTTGTTTGCTTGGATTCAGCTGATTGATGATAAGTACAAAAATCAATACTAGGTGAATCAATAAAAAAACAAACGGATGCAGTGGAAGAAATTTATCATGAGTCTGCTTTGGCATAGTTTCTGCCAAATTTATCAAATGTCACATGATGTTTGATAAATTTGGTGCATTTATAAGTCTATCATTTCTGTTACTCCACTGTCTATGCCACCCACTGAAGCGAATTTGTGACAATTGGCAGTTGATAAATTTGGAATGCAGACAGATAGAAAGGTTAACCACGCCCACTTCCTCATATACTTTTCAAAAGTTGGAATGAGTGGCGTAAAAATGCATAAAGTCACAAAACTTTTACCCAAATAATCTGAAAAAGTCACAACTTCTTATTTTAAGACTTTTTTTCCCCAACAATTTTGGGGTGCAAAGCTTGATCCCTTCGTGTCTATCTTTGCATATATTTAATTTTTCTTCCAGGAGATGTCACCTACGTTATTTTCCTTGAAGATTAATATGCAGAGGATGGCTGATTCATACTGTTGTCTGATTCATTGGCTAAATCACTGATAAATTCAGAAATTCCTTGTTGGTTTTTATTAAAATAAGTTATTTAGAAGAGATGGATCACTTACATATTAGTTATCCCTATGATTGTTGATCTTGGGGTAATAGCCGATTATTCCTACTGCTGGCGATCTACCTAAGGAGTCCCAGACTTTGTGGAGACCATTTGGATTCAAGATATGTGACTTATAGATCCAAAAAACTAATATCCCCATTAAAAGGGTTTAAGCCATAAATTTATACAGAATCACATATATAATTTAACCTGGAACAGACTAAGCCATCAAGGGATAATTAATATGCTCACTTACTCTAGGACAGTATAGGAAATTGTGGTAGAGCATGAATAAAATGGCTAAGGTGCCACACAGCGAGCTGCAGCCAAAAAACGCTGCAGAAATGCATCGCAATATTTTCTGTAGCGTTTTTCACAGAATGGCTGCAGAGTTTTCCTCTGCAGAATTTCTGTCCCTATTATACCCATACAGAAAATGCCAGTGTTTCTGTCAGTGTAATTGAAATGCTGAGAGTTACAAAAATTAAACGATTTTTGAAATTGCAGCATTTCCACTGTGGGGTTTTTTCTGCAATGTGTGGATGGGATTAGCCAGAATTTATTCCACTTTGCAGGTACTGTAATATGCAGTGCTTGCCAAAATGCTGCATATTTGCAACGTAGGGACCCGGCTTAAATCACATACAGGGTCCCATTCACACTATGCAGATTGCTAACTCTCTATTACAGCAAATAGCACAAATAAATACTTTAACACTCTTCACAACCACCTATCGCTGGCCAGTAAAGGATTTTAGGAGCCTGAAGGGAATCCTGGAGAATAAAGTTCTCTTAGGAATGGGTTCCCTGTCAGAAAAGGGTTAACTATTTGTAATGTAATCTTTGGAATAATATGGTGAATAGATGGCAGTGATGACAATGCTGAGCCCTGAGCCTAACCAAAATTTCAGAATAATATAGATATCCAACACTAAGTTAGTGAGCGCAGCCAGGCTGAATGTGGTCAGGACTGGTGGTGATCGGTCCTCTCATTCACTTTAATGGGAGCAGGAGAAAATTGAGTGCTGTACTTTGGCTTTCTCCAGAGCTCCCATTGCCATGAACCGACCACCACCAGTCTCTCTCACATTCAGCTTGGCTGTGCTCAGATTGAATGTGGAGTGGGACAAAGGTTCTGCAGACTTCACTTTGTGAGACAACCCCTTTGACATCATTTAGTTGAACCTAAATGAACACAACATGATGTGGTGACAAAGAGGTGTTTATTGGTACATTATTCCCAAAATAATTAAAATGTGTTATTTGTGTATTAATCTATTTATTAATTTTTTAATGCAAAATGTATTACCTTTCTATGTCTATATTATTCATCTTAAGATATAGGGTTGTATATATACAATACAGACCAAAAGTTTGGACACACCTTCTCATTCCAAGAGTTTTCTGTATTTTCATGACTATAAAAATTGTAGATTCACACTGAAGGCATCAAAACTATGAATTAACACATGTGGAATTATATACTTAACAAAAAAGTGTGAAACAACTGAAAATATGATTTATATTCTAGGTTCTTCAAAGTTAGCCACCTTTTGCTTTGATTACTGCTTTGCACACTCTTGGCATTCTCTTGATGAGCTTCAAGAGGTAGTCACCTGAAATGGTTTTCACTTCACAGGTGTGCCCTGTCAGGTTTAATAAGTGGGATTTCTTGCCTTATAAATGGGTTTGGAACCATCAGTTGTGTTGTTCAGAAGTCAGGGGGATACACAGCTGATAGTCCTACTGAATGGAGTGTTAGAATTTGTATTATGGCAAGAAAAAAGCAGCTAAGTAAAGAAAAACGAGTAGCCATCATTACTTTAAGAAATGAAGGTCAGTCAGTCCGAAAAATTGGGAAAACTTTGAAAGTGTCCCCAAGTGCAGTGGCCAAAACCATCAAGCGCTACAAAAAATTGGCTCACATGAGGACCGTCCCAGGAAAGGAAGACCAAGAGTCACATCTGCTGCGGAGGATAAGTTCATCCGAGTCACCAGCGTCAGAAATCGCAGGTTAACAGCAGCTCAGATTAGAGACCAGGTCAATGCCACACAGAGTTCTAGCAACAGACACATCTCTACAACAACTGTTAAGAGGAGACTGTGTGCAGCAGGCCTTCATGGTAAAATAGCTGCTAGGAAACCACTGCTAAGGACAGGCAACAAGCAGAAGAAACTTGTTTGCGCTAAAGAACACAAGGAATGGACATTAGACCTGTGGAAATCTGTGCTTTGGTCTGATGAGTCCAAATTTGAGATCTTTGGTTCCAACCACCGTGTCTTTGTGCGACGCAGAAAAGATGAACAAATGGACTCTACATGCCTGGTTCCCACCGTGAAGCATGGAGGAGGAGGTGTGATAGTGTGGGGGTGCTTTGCTGGTGACACTGTTGGGGATTTATTCAAAATTGAAGGAATACTGAACCAGCATGGTTACCACAGCATCTTGCAGTGGCATGCTATTCCATCCGGTTTGCGTTTAGTTGGACCATCATTTATTTTTCAACAGGACAATGACCCCAAACACACCTCCAGACTGTGTAAGGGCTATTTGACCAAGAAGGAGAGTGATGGGGTGCTACGCCAGATGACCTGGCCTCCACAGTCACCAGACCTGAACCCAATCGAGATGGTTTGTGTGAGCTGGACCGCAGAGCGAAGGCAAAAGGGCCAACAAGTGCTAAGCATCTCTGGGAACTCCTTCAAGACTGTTGGAAGACCATTTCAGGTGACTACCTCTTGAAGCTCATCAAGAGAATGCCAAGAGTGTGCAAAGCAGTAATCAAAGCAAAAGGTGGCTACTTTGAAGAACCTAGAATATAAGACATATTTTCAGTTGTTTCACACTTTTTTGTTAAGTATATAATTCCACATGTGTTAATTCATAGTTTTGATGCCTTCAGTGTGAATCTACAATTTTTAGAGTCATGAAAATACAGAAAACTCTTGGAATGAAAAGGTGTGTCCAAACTTTTGACCTGTACTGTATATCATTCCTGGGTTCTACGGATTTACAGTCGATCTACTATAAATATAAGTTCCTTGTGAAATACATTTGTAAGTCTGCAGAAAGCAGATAAAGGATAAACCAGAGAGAATAGTTTGAGTTATTTAAAGTGACAGCTTGACTAATTGAAGTACAGAATTGGTCAGTATCTATTCAGCTAAACATATGATCATTGCCTGAGCAAATGCACATTTAACTCTCTATTTTCTTAGGAGATCAGCATAAAGATGAGAGATTGAGAGAGGAAGTCATGCTGCTGGTGAAACGACTCACAGCATGCCCAGGATATAGACTGCTGAGAGGATGCTTATAGCAGTGCATCTAAACAGCAGGAGAAAATGAGAGATAACAGCCTTTTTAGAACTGCTTTGTATGCAATACTTTTTTATATGCTATTTAACCTCAGATAATGCTGGGAATTGTTCTATAACACAAATGAAAGAGTTAAAGGACGGAAAAGCATTATAGGAATTACATTTCATAAATGTTCTTGAAAATCACATCATATAAATTAAAGAGAAGCTCCACCTTTCCTCAATGACATTGTTTTTAGGCATGATATTTTAGAGCTTTCTGATACAGAGCTGTAAAGGATCTCTATAGATGCTGATTTAAAAATAGCATTCTGGCTGCCTATGGTCACCATTAGAGGGTGCTTGCTGTTTTACTATTTAGTTGAATGTATAAAAGCTATATAGTAACCTTGTAGTGGCTGCAGCATGTTATGTTTTACATCTGGAGCTCTATATCAGGTCAAAGCTATAAATTTATGAGTAAAGAGTTTTGAAACTGTTTAGATTAAAACTATACCATACTATTATGTCATGCTGAGTATATAGTTAATGCTCAGTGCCGTGATAAAGAGCTGTGCCTGCTACATCTTTTCTGGGTTCCCTCTGTATAAAGAGGAACAGACTCCAGAGGTGGAGAATTTTCCAACTGTAACAAATTAATCACACATATCAATAGCGATCACAGCAGTTGAATGGGAAGGAGATGGGGGCACTCTTTCTGCCCCTTGAACCCCCCAACCCGCAGTAAGAGCACAGGGTAAAGAGGGGTTGGCAGGGCATCCAGGTTGCCAATCAACAGCCTTCTAGCTTCCATTAATAGATGTGTATTAGACTTTGGCCTAATACACATAGATAATCATATACTGCAATACAAAAGTTCTGCAGTAGGCTAAGGCTCCCGTTGCAGAAAATCAGCTTTTTTAATTAAAGATTTTTCTGCGTTTTTTGAGCCACAGACAGGAGTGGATAGAGCAGAGGGGAGAAATATAAGCGCTTCCTTTATATTTCCCACTCTTTTTAAAGCCACTACTGACGCAGTAAAATCTGCATTAAAAAATGCTACTTTTCCGCAACATGGGGCCTAAGTCTACATTAATACGACAGTGAATACAGGCCGTGTGATATCTGTTTTTTTAACAGATGTCACACGGCAACATTAATTTCACTGTCAGTGAATGGGGTCTATTCACATGACCATTATTTTGGTGGCCCATTGTCACGGACTGTCAAAATATAGGTCATGTCCTATTTTTGTTATCACAGATTCCTCCATACACAGAAATATCACAGAGATCCGTGAATATGTCTGCCCTTTGAGTGCAAGAGGGTTGTGAAAAATAGATATGAATCTACCCTCAGCCATATATGGTACAGGGAATCAAGCAATTTCAGATACTAGACCCCTTGTGGGACAGTAGAAAAAATAAATAAATAGAAGTTTGAAAAAAGTTTAAAAAATAAACAAAAAGTTTTTAACAACTCTTTCCCATATCAAAAATAATGTAAATAAAAAAACAAACATATTAGTTATCACTAATTATTATTAGTTATCACTGTGAATATATCCAAAAATAATCCTGTACCATGAACGCTGTAGGAAAAACAATATCACAATGCACATGCACAAATTAATGTGTTTTGGTCACCTCATCTTCTACAAAAAAAAGGTAATAAAAAGTGATCAAAAACTTGTACATGCCAGAGAATGGTACCGATATAAACTGTGACTGCAAATAAAGAGCCCTCCAAAAAAAGTAAAAATGTTATGGATGTCGGCCAAATCTTTTATTTTCATAAATTGTCATTTTATTTGTTGCTTTAATGGTAATGACCGCCAGGCAAAGTTGCCATGTCATTTTTAATGCATAGTGTACGCTGTAAAAACAAAGCAAAAAAAAAAAGAAAAAGTAGTGACAATATTGGATGTTTTTACACACCCTCAAAAAAAAGTTAATTAAAACTAGTCAAAACATATGTACACCAAAATGGTGCCAACTAAGAGTACAACTCATTAAGCAATAAATAAGCGTTCATATGGCTATGTTGGCAGAAAAATAAGAAAATTATGAATTGTGGAAGGTCGAGATAGAGAATAAGAAAAAGGTCATTGAGCCTTAAAGACCAAGCTACACAGTGTCCTTACAGGGTTAAAGAATGGACTTAAAGTACAACTCCAGCAATGACATATTATTGTGCTCAGACTATAGCAGATTACTGATGCTTTTTATGTTTAGACTACTATTAGTGCTACTGATTGATTTTTAACTAAGGCCACATGAAGCGAAATGTATTGCGTTTTTCGCAGCATTTTTCATTGAGTTTTTGCTGTGGTTTTTTTTCAGCTTTTTTCCTTCCTCTATTAAATCTATAGGGAAAACACATGATTCCGCAGCTATATTTTTGTCTCTATATTTTATTGATCATAGCATCTGCGGGGTTAAATGCCTACGATCATAGATGTCTTTGAAGACACTGCTGCTTGGTCTCTGCTGTGTGAAACAGCAGAAACCCTGCAGTTATGGTACCCACTCAGATCCTGAGAGGGCGCCATGTTTAAATACCCAATATCTGCTGCAATATTACAGCAGATGTCAGGAAGGAGAGAGTTGTTACGATACACACACTGATGGCATACCACTAAACTAGAACATCAATACCTGAAAGATTTTTTTGGATTCTTATGATTTGTATGTGTGCGTATGTGTGATTGTAAGGGACACAGGGAAATTGGAACCCTAATGGGGACAGGAGCTGATGAGAATAATGACAGTCTCTATACAGCACTGTAGCATATGTTGACACTATATAAGCATATATAAAATCTTAAAGTAAGAACCACCTTGATTAAGACCTGTATCGGGATTTCACAGCATAAAAGAGAGATATGATAAGTACATCGAGGAGCTAAAAAGAATAATCAAGCATTTATCAAGCAGATGGCCACTATATCATGCATGACAACTAAGTTGACTTCTCACCTTCTGCTGCTCTTTGCTGGCAGATTTACATATGTTGTTTGGTAGCTTTAATGGCTGTGATGGCCCCTACGACAAAAAGAAAAAGGTGACAATTAAAGTTCATTTTAACTTCTCTACATATCACATTTCTATTTTACACTTTGACAGTCAGTGACATGCCCTCTTTACAATGTAGCAGAAGCATGTCAAGAGCACAAGAGCTTTTATGAGCTGAACTACATTATAGCCTGTAGTTGCATCCAAGAGATCAGAAGATCCCTGTAATAGCGATAGCTACGTTCTACATGTTGAAGTTTCTATTTTCATCCATAGACTATCTACCTATTGGAATCTGCCTATTAGGCCATGTTTAGTTTCCCAGTATAGATTTTTTTTTTCTGACTATGTCCATGATATGGGTAATACAATTTTTAGTTGCTAATGGATGAAAAGACATTTAGACTTAATTCCCCATGTCCTATCTGGGAAACATCGTCTGTGTGTGGACCATATTTCCCAGATTGAACTTGGCTGTGAATTGAACTCATTGCAACATCGTGAGATAAAGGGGTTGTCCAGGAATTGAACAAATCCCACAGGAGGCCATGGAATATGTAACATAAAAAACAAAATCATACTAATCTGTCCCTAGTGCTCCACTGTCCATTCAGGTGTGCATCATGTCTTCACAGATGGAACAGCATCCGCAGGAAAAGACGCCGTGATGTATGTCAGTGATGTCACCAGGTCCTTTCCATCCACTGACGAGACCACTGATTTGCCTCAGTTGTCACGTGCAGCCAGAACATCCTGTGGCGAAGGCAGGACACATGCCTGAAAGGACAGTGGCAGTGGACACTGAAGTGCTGGGGACAGGTAAATATGAGTTCTTTTTATATATTACATCTTCCCCCGCCTCCTATAGAATTTGTCCTATTTCTGGACAACCTGTTTAAAATGCAGTGAGCAACTAAATGGTCGGATCATTAGTGTAATGGACCGACAACTGCTGAATTCACACCGATTTCAGTCTGCTAAATACAGCCCACACAAGACTATGCTTCTCACATGGGACTTGGCCATCTGAATACGACCTTATGTGCAAAAATGTTATTTTATCATACAAAAAAAAAGAAGTTGAAGTTATCATTTTATAGGTAGACTAAAAGAATAAGACCTGATTAACTTATCATCCAGACAGCATCTATAGAGCATAGTGGTAAGTAATCACACCCCTTTGTGTCAGAAACTTTCACTGTATAGACATGAGAAGACTTCAGATAAAACTGTCATGCAGTTTCAGTAACAGCTCTAGAAAGGATAAATCATTCTCTTTTTTCTTATTTTCACTTATGAAAAAACACGTTTTGCTTTTCATTACATTTAAATAATTAGAAGCAGGAACATCTTTATATTGAATACTTTCTTCAATGAACATAAAGACTTAATATTTAGCTAAAAAGAAAGAATATATTTACATAATGTGATTTGAAAGCTGTTTTCAAGAACATCGGAGGTAATGAAAAACTGCAGTCAAAGTATACTGGGATTACTAACTGCGTAAAACTTTAAACAACATACAAGGTCTAGCCAAGGAGATAATGTACAAGTTTGAAAACAAAAAAAAAAAATAGTGTGTTCAGATTATGTAATATAATGGGGAATATAAAGGAAGTACTTATACTTTTCACTTCTGCTAAATCTGCTGCTGGCTCAAAAAACTCAGGAAAACGTACAACAAAATTGCAGCTTTCTGCAAGTGTGACCTCAGCCTTAAGCCTCATGCACTCGACCTTAGATTTTACTGTACACAAATACTGATCCAGATTTCGCAAAAAACATGTACATACAGCAATGAAAAGTTTGGGCACCCCTATTAATCTTAATCATTTTTAGTTCTAAATATTTGGGTGTTTGCAACAGCCATTTCAATTTGATATATCTAATAACTGATGGACACAGTAATATTTCAGGATTGAAATGAGGTTTATTGTACTAACAGAAAATGTGCAATATGCATTAAACCAAAATTTGACCGGTGCAAAAATTTGGGTACCCTTATCATTTTATTGATTTGAATACTCCTAACTACTTTTACTGACTTACTGAAGCACAAAATTGGTTTTGTAACCTCACTGAGCTTTGAACTTCATAGCCAGGTGTATCCAATCATGAGAAAAGGTATTTAAGGTGGCCAATTGCAAGTTGTTCTCCTATTTGAATCTCCTCTGAAGAGTGGTATCATGGGCTCCTCAAAACAACTCTCAAATGATCTGAAAACAAAGATTGTTCAACATAGTTGTTCAGGGGAAGGGTACAAAAAGTTGTCTCAGAGATTTAACCTGTCAGTTTCCACTGTGAGGAACATAGTAAGGAAATGGAAGACCACAGGGACAGTTCTTGTTAAGCCCAGAAGTGGCAGGCCAAGAAAAATATCAGAAAGGCAGAGAAGAAGAATGCTGAGAACAGTCAAGGACAATCCACAGACCACCTCCAAAGAGCTGCAGCATCATCTTGCTGCAGATGGTGTCACTGTGCATCGGTCAACAATACAGCACACTTTGCACAAGGAGAAGCTGTATGGGAGAGTGATGCGAAAGAAGCCGTTTCTGAAAGCACGCCACAAACAGAGTCGCCTGAGATATGCAAAAGCACATTTGGACAAGCCAGCTTCATTTTGGAAGAAGGTCCTGTGGACTGATGAAACAAAGATTGAGTTGTTTGGTCATACAAAAAGGCGTTATGCATGGGGACAAAAAACACAGCATTCCAAGAAAAACACTTGCTACCCACTGTAAAATTTGGTGGAGGTTCCACATGCTTTGGGGCTGTGTGGCCAATGCCGGCACCGGGAATCTTGTTAAAGTTGAGGGTCGCATGGATTCAATTCAGTATCAGCAGATTCTTGAGAATAATGTACAAGAATCAGTGACGAATTTGAAGTTACGCCGGGGATGGATATTTCAGCAAGACAATGATCCAAAACACAGCTCCAAATCTACTCAGGCATTCATGCAGAGGAACAATTACAATGTTCTGGAATGGCCATCCCAGCCCCAGACCTGAATATCATTGAACATCTGTGGGATAATTTGAAGCGGGCTGTCCATGCTCGGCGACCATCAAACTAACTGAACTGGAATTGTTTTGTAAAGAGGAATGGTCAAAAATACCTCATCCAGGATCCAGGAACTGATTAAAAGCTACAGGAAGCGACTAGAGGCTGTTATTTTTGCAAAAGGAGGATCTACTAAATATTAATGTCACTTTCTGTTGAGGTGCCCATACTTTGCACTGGTCAAATTTTGGTTTAATGCATATTGCACATTTTCTGTTAGTA
Source organism: Leptodactylus fallax (assembly GCA_947044405.1). NCBI lineage: Eukaryota > Metazoa > Chordata > Amphibia > Anura > Leptodactylidae > Leptodactylus > Leptodactylus fallax. Next base: position 462,029 of record CAMRHE010000469.1, read on the forward strand.
CAATAAACCTCATTTCAATCCTGAAATATTACTGTGTCTATCAGTTATTAGATATATCAAATTGAAATGGCTGTTGCAAACACCCAAATATTTAGAACTAAAAATGATTAAGATTAATAGGGGTGCCCAAACTTTTTCATATGACTGTATGTCATCAGCTATCACGGATACGCAAAAAGACTTGTATGAATGATCCCGTACACTTGTCTGTGCTGCAGCTGTTGGCAAAAATAGGACATGCTGCATAATTTGTGGTCCTTGTATACGGCATGGACACACAGCTACAAAAACTACAGCCATGTGTATGGGCCCATAGAAATAATTAGGTTCATACTACAGTTGTGTGCATGAGGCCTTAAGCTATCTTCACATGACAGTGAATAATGGTTGTGTGACATCTGTTTTTTATAACAAACATTTAATTCAAGTCAAGTGAATGGGAGCTATTCATATGACCGCTATTTTCCATTGTAAGAGACCATGAAAATATATATAATGTCCTATATTTATCTGTTTTTACGGATGTCTCCATACACTCAAATGTATGCCGGATCCATCAAAACAGGTGATCCTTGAGTGCAAGATGTCTGTGAAAAATAGAAGTTTTTCACAGCCATTTTGCACCTCGGTTGAGTGAATGTAGCCTTATGCTAAGGCCCAAGTAGAGAACGTGGAGAAGGTATTCATTAAGTTTTTGCTTTTTTTTTTTTTTTTTGCGTTTTTAATTCCTCTATTAAATATATAGGGAAAACGCTCACGATACCACAGCTAAAACTAACATGTTGTGTTTTTCTAAAACACATGCATTCTTGAAAACACAGCTTTTCCACAGTTCTTTTTCCCACAGTGTGTTTTTGTTCCTACAATTCACTTTGCTGGTGCTATAAAACCAGCTAAAAAAGCATGGGGCCTTCAGAAAATTGGTGGGAGGGCTTTCACTGTTTGATGAACAGGACACTATGATGTACCTTAGTGGATATAGACTTTGCCATGAGAGATTATTTATTCTGATTACTAGAAATCTAATATAAATGCAGATCAAATAATATGTATAGTAAATGTATTTTACATTGCACAGGTTTGCATAGAGCTCTAACCATGCTTCTAGGGAGAATCAACAGAATGTTCTCTTTGTGTTTACATAGAGAGATAACCCACAATGTCCAAGCCTTTATCAACAAACCGCAATCAGCTGAACTGATTGTCCTGCAGGACATTCCAGAGAGCAGTGACTCATCACTCTGTCTTATCAGATACAAGTCATGCACGAAGGAAACACTGTGTAAATAAAGGGAGGAATAATCTAACATAGCAGGCAAACAAAGCAACATTGCTAAAGCAATATATTTAGTAAAACTCTTGAATTTACATAAGCTAGCAGTATAGATAGGATCCTTGAGATGGGAATACCCCTTTAAGGCTGAGGCACCATGTTACAGGAAAGTTACTATGTTTGTTGCAGAATTTGTTGCAGTCAGGAGGGGATTGAGCAGACTAGAGAAATATAAGTGCTTCCTTCCTAAGTGCTTATATTTCCATTCCTTTGAAGCCACTCCTGACTTTGGCTCAAAAATGTACAGTGGGGAAAAAAAGTATTTAGTCAGCCACCAATTGTGCCAGTTCTCCCACTTAAAAAGATGAGAGTGGCCTGTAATTGACATCATAGGTAGACCTCAACTATGAGAGACAAAATGAGAAAACAAATCCAGAAAATCACATTGCCTGATTTTTTAAAGAATTTATTTGCAAATTATGGTGGAAAATAAGTATTTGGTCAGCTACAAACAAGCAAGATTTCTGGCTCTCACAGACCTGTAAATTCTTCTTTAAGAGACTCCTCTGTCCTCCACTCATTACCTGTAATAATGGCACCTGTTTGACATTGTTATCAGTATAAAAGACACCTGTCCACAACCTCAAACAGTCACACTCCAAACTCCACTATGGTGAAGACCAAAGAGCTGTGGAAGGACACCAGAAACAAATTTGTAGACCTGCATCAGGCTAGGAAGACTGAATATGCAATAGGCAAGCAGCTTGGTGTGAAGAAATCAACTGTGGGAGCAATAATTAGAAAATGGAAGACATACAAGACCACTGATAATCTCCCTCGATCAGAGGCTCCACACAAGATCTCACCCCGTGGGGTCAAAATGATCACAAGAACGGTGAGAAAAAAATCCCAGAACCACACGGGGGAACCTAGTGAATGACCTGCAGAAAGCTGGGACTAACATAACAAAGGCTACCGTCAGTAACACACTACGCCGCCAGGGACTCAGATCCTGCAGTGCCACACATGTCCCCTGCTTAAGTCAGTATATGTCCAGGCCCGTCTGAAGTTTGCTAGAGAGCATTTGGATGTTCCAGAAGAGTACTGGGAGAATGTCATATGGTCAGATGAAACCAAAGTAGAACTATTTGGTAGAAACACAACTCGTCGTGTTTGGAGGAGAGTGAATGCTGAGTTGCATCCAAAGAACACCATACCTACTGTGAAGCATGGGGGTGGCAACATCATGCTTTGGGGCTGTTTCTCTGCAAAGGGACCAGGACGACTGATCCGTGTACATGAAAGAATGAATAGTGCCATGTATCGTGAGATTTTGAGTGCAAACCTTCTTCCATCAGCAAGGGCATTGAAGATGAAACGTGGCTGGGTCTTTCAGCATGACAGTGATCCCAAGCACACCACCAGGGCAACGAAGGAGTGGCTTTGTAAGAAGCATTTCAAGGTCCTGGAGTGGCCTAGCCAGTCTCCAGAGCTCAACCCCATAGAAAACCTTTGGAGGGAGTTGAAAGTCCATGTTGCCCAGCAACAGCCGCTAAACATCACTACTCTAGAAGAGATCTGCATGGAGGAATGGGCCAACATACCAGCAACAGTGTGTGCCAAACTTGTGAAGACTTACAGAAAACGTTTGATCTCTGTCATTGCCAATAAAGGATATATAACAAAGTATTGAGATGAACTTTTGTTATTGCCCACATACTTATTTTCCACCATAATTTGCAAATAAATTCTTAAAAAATCAGACAATGTGATTTTCTGGATTTTTTTTTCTAATTTTGTCTCTCATAGTTGAGGTCTACCTATGATGACAATTACAGGCCGGCCTCATCTTTTTAAGTGAGAGAACTTGCACATTTGGTGGCTGACTAAATACTTTTTTTCCCCACTGTACATCAAAAAAAGCAAAAGCAACTTTTCTGCAATGTGGGGCTTAACTCTGTTTTTTTTTTTACTTTAATTTTGACCTTTCTTTTGGATATGTCTCTACTGCCTAATTTGTGTTGTGCATCCTAGCATGCCTGCTTATTTGATTATCTTCTATTCTGAGACTTCAACTTTGGAATTTTGTTTTATTTTGGATTTCGAATTTGCTGTGTTTCTGACCCTGATTATGGTTTCTTATTGGTTGTGTCTAGAGATTAGCAAACCTCTCAAAATTTGTTTTGTTTCAGGTTCAGCGACTTGAGTCTCAGATTTGTTTCAGGTCGAACAAGTTTGGTACGAACTACAGCTTAAATTGTCTTAAAACATAGTGTATAACACTGTCAAGACTCCTAGGAACCTGACTATCCAATTTCTAGCTCTCTAAGTCAAACACAGTGGAAGTTATATGAAAGTGACATGTATGTCTATGGAGCAGTGGATACAAACTATGAGTTTAACCATAAACTGTATTGCCACTTGCTTTTACGCATTTTAACATTTCCGATTTGGGTGGGGGGGGAGGTGCTTGCACATGGTTTTTTATATCACGGTTAGGCTTATTGCTATTAGAAATTTGTGACTGTGATCCTAGTTGAACAATTATGAAGAATTGGCTTTTCAAGAAAAAAAAAAATCCACCAAAAATTATCTCTTTATGGGAGCAGGTGTGAAATTAAAACAGTTTTTTTTTTTTTTTTTTTTTTTATACTAACACTGCTGCCGGACCTGCTGCTTTTTTTTTTAACCTTCGTCCGGCTGAGTAGGTACAATTGTAACTATTCCTTTTTTAAAATTACAATAACTTTTTTTTCGAAAAGCCGTAGAGGGCTGAAATTTCGTTATATCTCTGCAGTTTTGGTCCAGAATATATTGGCCAAATTTCAATAAAATATCTCCATCCCCTTCCGAGATAAGGGGTCGAGATATTTTTGCATCCATAACAAGCTGCATAGGTACAAATGTACCCTCATATATTTTGAATGAAGATAATGCAAGGAAAAAAGAATAATATTTTTTTTAATGATAATGCTATTTTATTATTATAAACAAGTAAAAAAACTGTTCATTTACATTATAAAAGAAAATGTAAGAAACTTTTTTTATTGATTTTCTTCGCAAGTAATGCATGTTGTCTTTGCTACCGAGTGTTCATCGCAAATGGGTTTCACACAAACCACACAAGACTTTCTAGTCTTACGTTGTTTTCGCCTCAGGTCTCGGCAGACATAGCAACTACCAACAACAGGGGAGGGTCCACGACTACCATGAGGTATTTGAGGGCCAGCTGCTGCTTGCGATGCTACCAGAATGCATCGTCCAAGCACCATTTCTACTGCACCTCGAAGAAAATGGTTTCTCATCATCATTCGGTTTGTACTACGATCTTCAATTGCAGGCATACACAGCTGATTTGCGAGATCTTTCAGGAACTTTCTTCGTTGATAAGTCCTGAAGCTTGGATTGTGTTCTCTGTAGATGATGTAGGATGCTAACCCAGTGACGTCAATCATATTGTAGAAAAATGCCAGAGGCCAACGTAATGTTCGTCATTTCACAGTGTACTCTCCCAACATTTTATCCATAACATCAACTCCGCCTTTTGTTTTGTTGTAGTATTTTATTATCTCTGGCTTGGCTGCTAGTGTCTCTTCAACTTCTCCCGTAATGTGCATAGATGATAGAAGCACGACTGATTTGTTCTTCTTTGGTACATATGAACAGACTGTTGCATCATGATTGTAGGCAAAATTTGTCGAGTTTACAGGCCTTTCTTTGGCAGGCTGCATGTTGCTAGGTAGGAACCTTTTGTTTTTTCTCACTGTACCAACTAGTGTCATGTTCCAGGAGGTCAATACCTTAGCTAGTTCCATGGTTGTAAAGAAGTTATCGGTGGTGACATTTCTTCCAGAGCCTTTATATGAGCTCACTAGGTCCAATACTGTTCGTTCACCAATGTTTACTTGTCGAGGACCATCAGTTGGTTTCCCAGTGTAGAGCTGACCTCGTAATGGGTAGGCGTTTGACGAGTCACAAGCCCAGAAAATGTTTATGCCATATTTAGCTGGTTTTGAAGGTATATACTGGGTAAATTTAGTATGGCCTCTAAATGGAAATAATTGCTCGTCGACGGTGATACATTTTCTTTTATAATGTAAATGAACAGTTTTTTTACTTGTTTATAATAATAAAATAGCATTATCATTAAAAAAAATATTATTCTTTTTTCCTTGCATTATCTTCATTCAAAATATATGAAGGTACAATTGTACCTCTGCAGCCTGTTAACGTGGTAAAATTATGCAGCCTGATGAAGGTTAAAATAGGCTAATACCTAATGAGCCCTATTTACTTACTGATTTTCGCTCCTGCTCACAACAACCTCCACTTCCCCTTCTGCTCTCAAGGGGGCCCCGTGAGTCTCATATCACGTAGCTGGGGCCCCCTGGAGGAAAGAAGGAAAAGCAAAGGTGGCCGTGAGCAGGAGCAGGGATTGGTAAGTAAGATCGTGGGCCCTCAACAAGAGTACTTGTTGGGCGAACCGCAACAAATACTGCTATCATTATACATTGGGGTCTCTTCAGACCCCAGAGTATAATGATCAGAGGCCCAGAGGAGGTGAGTGAATATAAAATCCAGTGTTACTCACCTCTCCTGCACTCTGGTGTGACTCCATGCAGTCTTCGGCCTCTGTAGTGACGTCACAGACATCGCATGGGCCAGGCCGGCGTCATGACGCACAATGACGCCAGCGTAACCCACGTCTGTGATGTCATTGAGGAGGACTGCAGTGGAGCTCAGGAGAGGTAAGTACCACTGCTTTTTATGTTTGCCATCTCCCCTGGGCCTCGATTATTATACTCTGGTGTCTGAAAAGGCCCAGAGTATAATAACAGTTTGTGGGTGGTGTACCCCCAAAAATTTGGATTCTACTGAACCCAAAATTTTTGCAATATTTGCAAAAAACACCATTGGGGCCACTATGGGACATAATACTGTGTGGAGGGACCACTATGGGACATAATACTGTGTGGAGGGGCCACTATGGGGCATAATACTGTGTGGAAGGGTCACTATGGGACATAATACTGTGTGGAAGGGTCATTATGGGACATAACACTGTGTGGAAGAGCCACTATGAGACATAATATTGTGTGGAGGGGCCATTGTGAGACATTATATTGTATGGAGGCTGCTATGGAACATTATACTGTGTGCAGGGGCCACTATGGAACATTATACTGTGTGCAGGGGCCACTATGGGACATAATACTGTGTGCATGAGCCACTATGGGACATAATACTGTGTGAAGGGGCCACTATGTGACAGTATATTGTGTGCAGGAGCCACTATGGGACATTATACTGTGTACAGGGGACGCAATGGGACATTATACTGTATGGAGGGGCTGATGTAGGACATTATACTTTGTGCAGGAGCCGCTATGGGACATTATACTGTATGCAGGGGCCACTATGTGACATTATAGTGTGTGTAAATGGACTCACAAGACAGATGTATCTTCTGTATTTTTCCTGCACAGTACATGAGGCTGTGACAATTTTAGTTTGTCCGCGACTATTCTCTTTTTGTTTGGTTTTGTTAAAAACTGAACAATTTGGATTACTTGGGTCAAACCCGGCTCATGACAAATCGGTTCATAAATTTCAAGTTGTGACTTTGTTACATTTGGTTATCCTGTATACTTTTTGCCCTGTTGGTAGGTGACTGCTATACAGACACAACCTGGGGATTTGCAGCGTGAAGTCCAGATCCCTGTGCATGTGCAGCATTTAGTAAAATGGTGATTTCTAGTATGCAAATCAGCCTTAACCAGAGTCGGGATCTGATTTACCAGATTTGCCTCTACATGGCTCTGGTATTGGTTTGTAAGGCACGCTGTATCCAACAGACTCCTTTTAACTTCATACATTGATAATTCAGTGAAGAAGTAACTATTAAAACCTACTGATGCATGTTTCACTAAAGGCAAGTTGTAAATTATTTTAGTTATTTCTCTTTTGAATATTAATACTAAAGTAAATGAACAAAAAGTGATATAACACTGTACTCAGAAAGCCTAGTGACTTTCATCATTTTATTCAGTCATTGGTTGTCAAGCTACATTTTTATTTTTATATTTTTTATGTCAGAATTTTCTGTATACCCAAAAGTAACAATATCATAAAAAAGCAATATTTTCAGAATGTTTAGTGTTCAATGTTTATGTCTGTAATATAATGTACTGTACTTCCTGTGAAACATTGACGAATCTAACACTATGCACTGTCACTGAAATTTGTAATGAATATTTAATGGTTACAAACACTCATTTAGTTAGGTCATGGAATGCATAACAACACTGACAGCAACAGAGGTAGAAGAATTGATTTCTTCTATGCTTTAGGGTGCTTTCATATGTGCTATTTTGATGTTTTTAAATAATTTTTTAAGTCAAAACTAGGAGTGGATTTTCCAATAAGCTTCCTCTCCCTTTATGATCCTCTTCTGCACCCTCACATCTGTTTTGTATTCTCAAGTTCACATGTAACAGTATTACTGTGTGGCGTAACTACATATTTGCAGACAACCGTGGGTGAGAACCGTGTGCTATCCTTGTTTTTCACGGATTGCACACTGACTCATTCATTTCTATGGGTACGTGCAAATGACCATATTTTTCACTGATCATTGTTCATAGATGATAGAAGCACGACTGATTTGTTCTTCTTTGGTACATATGAACAGACTATTGCATCATGATTGTAGGCAAAATTTGTCGAGTTTACAGGTCTTTCTTTGGCAGGCTGCATGTTGCTAGGTAGGAACCTTTTGTTTTTTCTCACTGTACCAACTAGTGTCATGTTCCAGGAGGTCAATACCTTAGCTAGTTCCATGGTTGTAAAGAAGTTATTGGTGGTGACATTTCTTCCAGAGCCTTTATATGAGCTCACTAGGTCCAATACTGTTCGTTCACCAATGCTTACTTGTCGAGGACCATCAGTTGGTTTCCCAGTGTAGAGCTGACCTTGTAATGGGTAGGCGTTTGACGAGTCACAAGCCCAGAAATGCACTGTCACTGAAATTTGTAATGAATATTTAATGGTTACAAACACTTATTTAGTTAGGTCATGGAATGCATAACAATACTGACAGCAACAGAGGTAGAAGAATTGATTTCTTCTATGCTTTAGGGTGCTTTCATATGTGCTATTTTGATGTTTTTAAATAATTTTTTAAGTCAAAACTAGGAGTGGATTTTCCAATAAGCTTCCTCTCCCTTTATGATCCTCTTCTGCACCCTCACATCTGTTTTGTATTCTCAAGTTCACATGTAACAGTATTACTGTGTGGCGTAACTACATATTTGCAGACGACCGTGGGTGAGAACCGTGTGCTATCCTTGTTTTTCACGGATTGCACACTGACTCATTCATTTCTATGGGTACGTGCAAATGACCATATTTTTCACTGATCATTGTGCGAGCCATGATTCCTTACCCCGTCAGAGAGAACATGTACTATTCTGTACAGTTTTTGCAGAACGGAATCGCCCATAGAAGTCTATGGGAGACTAAAAATCTAGGACGGCACACTGATGTACTCAGTGTGTCATAAGCGTGCCGTCTATTTCCCCCAAACAAGCTAGGGATATAATTAGATGTCACCTGTGTTTTTTATGGTAGATCCACAAACTAGGATCACACACTGATGGCACACTGAAGACACTCTATCAGTTTTTGTGGACCTACTTCACTGATGCTGAAGAAACACTGAACACACACTGAAGACACTCTGTCCGCAAAAACTGAACACTAATTACTAGTATGCGGACCGCAAAATACCCACGGTTGTCTGCAACTAGCCTAAGTCATACAGTTTGGGTTGACTGTGGGATGTCGGCAGCAGAACTTTACCCATCCAGGTTAGGTCAACTGTGCCCAACCTGCAGCAGAAACCGCTGTGAAACCCACAGTGCAGGGCCATTTACACACCAGGTTTTTTTCAGCTTGGGTGCACCACAGGAGGTCCCCATGCACCAGGAATGAAATCTACCCCAGTTTTCTTGCAAAAGGTATACGTAGTAGATTTGGAGGGGCTGAGGCTTTCACACCCCACACATGTAGATTCCTGCTCTTCTTTGCCCACTTTTTTGAAAAGTGGCGATCGGGGACCACGTTGAAAAAAGACACAATTTTTGCACAAAAAAAAACAGGTGCAACAAAAATGTGCCACTACTACTACATTTAATAATGAATATAATAGATTACATTTATTATGTTTTTACAATACAAAGAAGTTTTTCTAAGACAACAGAAAGATTGTTGTAGATATATAAAATATTCATTGTAAGAAATTAAGCAGAATTATGGCCCAGGTGCAGAAACATATTATGTAATTCTTGTGCTCGGAAAGCTCCCCGTGCATATGTCAAGCACATCCAATCCATTCTTTTGTATCAAATATTGCAGCCTGCTGTGCATTTTTATATAGAAGTATACAGTAAAAAAACACATAGTGCATAGTACACATTTATATATCATACCAAGATGTATCTTTGATATACTACTGAGCAACGTGTGCAAGCACCGTTTAGTTTATGTAGGGCAAAGAAATTCTATTAATATTATTCAATTAGCATTCTGGAACCAAAGAGTGGATGTAAATTCAGACATGTACACAGCTATTTGCAACTAGCACACTCAAGATCATGCCATAGATTTTCTTCTCAGCGCATAGTAGCCTATGTAGCTGCAGGACATTCATGATGCTTATTAAATCAAACTTGGCCCCCAGACTGGATATAGGTTGAATAGAAGTTCATAAAACATGATTAATCACCCCATGGTGCATAAAATGCTTATTAGACTATTTGTTTGCGCTACCAGGTGTTGTGTTAGGTGTTCAGCTTGGTTTCTATTTCTGCATACACTTAAATGTTTGCAGAATAAATTGCAATCATATTTTACTTTGGTTTCTACCTAGGCTTTATTTATAACAAGTATCTGGGTCACTCAAGTATAAAGTTGTATAATAAATTAGAGGTAAAACTAAATTACAAAAGAGATAGTCACAAGGAAATCATAAATCACAATAATTACATTGACGTTTATCCTTGAGTTCGCTCAACATTTTAATGCCGCTAGGCTGAAAAATTATTACAATTATATGAAAGAATAACATTGAGAGCAAAGAAGAAGGGAAACACAGAAGTGTGGAATTCATGTTTAATTTGAGACGGGAGTATCTAATTGCAATGAAAGTTTAAGCAGGTGCTGCAGAAAAGAACTCAATTCCCTTGGGAGCTTCGGTATGTTTTAAAATTGCATGAAGGTACATTTTACAGCTTAGAAAAGAAAATACACTGGGACAAGAGAACAATAGAATGATTTCAAGTGCTTTGTGACGGAGTGGACACTAAAGACGGATCTTATTAGGATGGTCAGGTATGGCTCTAGAACCCTGTAATGCCTGATAGAGGGTGCCAAGTTATTCAGAATAGATGTAGACTATTTCACAGTATGCTGTTTTGGTGCACTTTTTGCATGTGTTCATTTTAGCCATATTCAGGAATACACCCTGAATTGTGGAGTTGTGTAAAGGAAACATTCAGGGTATGCTTCTTTAGCCTTTTTTTGTATTATGCATTTTGATCATTGCAACCTTATGGCTGAATCATTGTGGTAGTATTTTGTCCCATGAATAGAATCCATAAACAGATCTTTCATGATTTGCTGTTTTCACAAAAACATAGTTGTGCAAATAATAGATAGAAGACATTTTGCCTGACTGCTGGGACCAAAGGTTCATACTAATGAGCTTAATGTAATATCTTACATGCTCTACTGGGTACGATATGTATAGAGATATTATTTCTAATACTTCTAGAGTATGAAGTCCAATGGGATTTGTATTGTTGGACTGTTTATACACAGTGCATGCTTATATTGATTACAATACTGCGTAGCACATTATTACTATGCCAGTAAACCAGAGGCTTTCAACTTTTCAAGCTTTCCATCCATAAATGCATTTTTTTTAAATACTGATGACTAATCCACAGGAGAGATCATCAGTTTCTGAGCTGTGGGGGTCCAACACCAGAACCCTGCATAGATGTCACTGATACGGCTGCCTCCAAACACCAGAAGTGGCTGCAGTGGATATTCTGCTCCTATTTAAGTAATAGGAGTGGAGTTGCAGCCCCATCCACTGTATAGTGGTGTTTCCGCTGCGGCCAAACCGTGGTGTTTACGCCATGTGGGGCCCCTCAGCCTTAATGTGTGTTAGCATACAGGAAAAATGCATAATAACATATGCTATTCATTACTGCAATTGAAACCTGAATGCAGTTCTTAAAGGGATTCTATCATTAAGAAAAAAACCTATTTAAACTAAAAGCATGTAGGAATAGCCTTTATAAAGGCTATTCATCTCTTACCTTTATTTTGCAGGTCCGCGCCGCCATTTTTGAATTTTTCTTCTTTTCTTCATTATGCTAATTGTGCTCAGAAAGCACAGGGGACGTTTCCCTTGTGTTCAGATACAGAAGACAGAGGCGGCGCTGGAATCGATGACAACGCTGTGCTCTGAGCACAATTAGCATAATGAAGAAAAGAAGAAAAATTCAAAAATGGCGGTGCGGACCTGCAAAATAAAGGTAAGAGATGAATAGCCTTTGTAAAAGCTATTCCTACGTGCTTTTAGTTTAAAAACATTTTTTTTTAATGATAGAATCCCTTTAAGTACAAAAGTATCATGTAAACCCAGCCTAGGGAAACCCAACAGAAAAAAAATCCTGTGCATGTTATTGAAGACATGAGGAAGTATACTTAGAGGCCTCACTCATCTCTACAGCAACACTCTTGTGGTTCTATACAAAAATGAAGCCATAAAATAAGTATTAAGGAAGACAAGAGCTTACAGAAAGTGCAAGGAGGCAATAGGTCCACCTGCTTTTAGCTGGGATAGGTCAGTTAATTTATCTAGATCGCATTGGCATCTTTTAGGTTCCTAAGGAAGCAGAACAGCGGGGGGAAAGTTTGCATGTATTGGACATAATATACCGTATTTTTCGGACTATAAGACGCACTTTTTTTCCCCCAAATTTGGGAGGAAAATGGGGGTGCGTCTTATGGTCTGAATGTGAGTGTTGGGGGGCGGAGGAGCGGGGTTGCAGCATCATCCCACTGCTGCTGCTGCCGGCAGCTTACTGTAGTGGGGCTTCCTCCAGCGGCAGGAGTGGGGAGATATGCAGGCACTGGGATCGGAGGAGTGGGTGTCTTAGTAAACCCATCCCGGCATCTGCTGTGCTATTACAGCGGATGCCGGGGCTGTAAAGAAGATGGTGGCCACTCTGCTGCAGAGCAGTCACCATAGCAACCGGGTCTCCCGCTGTAATGGACAGCACAGACCCAGAGCTAATGCCCGCGGTCAGAGTCCCCACTGGCCCCGTACCTTTAAAGTTGCAGGCCGGCTGTCGTAGGAATATTACTATCGCGGCTGGGCTGGTCTGTGACCAGCTGACAATAGCATTGTACACTTGTATTGCAGTCTATGAGACTTGCAATCAAATGATTGCAGGTTCAAGCCCCCGAAATAATAAAATCTTAAAAAATAAATAAATTAATTAAATAAAAGTTCTAAATCACCCCCTTTCCCTAGAATACATATAAAAGTAGAAAATGACTGTGAAACACATACACATTAGGTATCGCTGTGTCCGAAAACACCCGGTCTACAAACTTATAAAAATATTTTTCCTGTACGGTGAACGTCACAGAGGGAAAAAAAAATCAAAAGTGCCAAACTGCTGTTTTTTTCACTGTTTCACCTTTGATTTGAATAAAAAGTGATCTAAGTAATAGACATTCCCCAAAATGGTACAACTAAAAAGAATATCTGGCTTCGCAAAAAAAGATGCCCTATGCCTCCCCGTACAGCTGCAGGGCCACCTGTCAATGTTACCTTGCAGCTGTTGCAAAAATACAACTCCCATATATTAAATATTTTACCAATTATTGCTTCAAAATTTTTTTTCCCCTATTTTCCTCCTCTAAAACCTAGGTGCGTCTTATAGTCCGGTGCGTCTTATAGTCCGAAAAATACAGTAGTTGCTAAATTGCAGCTGTATTAGGGTGAAGATACATGATAGGGTGCCTGCGTGCAGTCATCCGTGTGGCATTAATAATTAAACACTGTTAAATATGTTGTGCTTATTGCTTGTTACATGTTGCATGGTGTTGTGGGTAAACCTGCAGAACTGCACAGCAGTAAACAGGAGAACAGACCGTAATCAATAATTGTTTATCAGTGTAATGGAACACACACTGGCAGCAGGGACAGCCACCCGGCAGGCGCCGCATCATGTGTCTTCATCCTTACCCTTGAAAATGACCTAATTATAAGCAGTCAATTAAAATGTATTATCACAGATTGGGATGATGATTATAATTTATGATTAGAATAAGATAAAATCAAGCAGGAAATGACAGAGTGCTGTACTGTATCTGAATTGCTTTTCAGTGCTGATTCCAACACATATAGTACAGGAGTCTTTGTGGGTAATAGAAGGGCAAGATTAGCAGTCAGTAATTTGCAGGCGCTGCTGAGTAGCAGCAGGTAGTGGTTAATTGAACACCAGTTCATCTCTAATTACCACTTTGCATCATTCAGAACATGCATCTTGAAATGATAATTTCATTATAGTGGTTTGCATGAAATCTTAACATAGTTCTCAGAAGCAACAGGCTTTTTACTTCCTCATTATCCAGAAATTAGCAAATCCATGGAGGTAAAGTGTGTTGTTATGACCAGGAAAGAGGAATTAATGCTCAAAGAAAATCAGTCCTATATTTGGGACATTATATATGATCACTGGTAAAACTTTACATTCATTTTGTTTTCAGAATAAAATTCTTATATCTTGTTAATTTTGTTATAAGGACTTGAAACTTTAGAAAATGAAGAGAAACTGGAGGCAGATATCTGCCTCAGATTCCTCTTCATTTTCTGTCCCCTGGCTCCCCACAGGCATCATGGACCTTATCAGTGGGAACTCATGTGCAGACTCTGCAACTGAATCAGCTGCGGAATCTGTGGTAAGGTGGAGTAGGACATTTATTTTTTCGGCATCCTGCTCCAATTTTGCATTGTGATCGGGTCCTAATAGTAACAATATGATTAAAACAATGACACCGGAGCTGTAAAATATCACCATTCTATCTGTTACAGAGGAGGAAGTATCTCAGCTACTTTCCTCTTCTCGCCCTACGACCTGCAGTAGTGACCCTTTCCCCTCACACCTTCTCCAGTCTCTGTCGCCTGCCGTCACGACTTACCTTACTAAAATATTTAACCTCTCTCTCTCTTTTGGAATTTTCCCATCCTCTTTCAAACATGCTGTCATAACTCCACTACTGAAGAAATCCTCCCTTGACCCGTCCTGTGCTGCTATCGACCTGTCTCTAACCTTCCTTTTATCTCCAAGATCTTGGAACGCTTAGTCTATTCTCGTTTAATCCACTATCTTTCTGCTAACTCTCTTCTTGACCCCTTACAATCTGGCTTCCGCACTCTGCACTCTACTGAAACGGCCCTCACAAAAGTCTCCAATGATCTCCTGACAGCTAAATCCAAAGGTGACTTCTCTCTTCTCATTCTTCTAGATCTCTCAGCAGCATTTGACACTGTTGACCATCAACTCCTTCTCACTATGCTCCGCTCTGTTGGCATCACAGACATCGCTCTCTCCTGGTTCTCCTCTTATCTCTCTGACCGCACTTTCTGTGTATCATTTGCGGGCTCTGTTTATTCCCCTTGCTGTTGGGGTTCCTCAGGGTTCGGTCCTAGGTCCCCTGCTCTTCTCCCTCTACACAGCCCCCATTGGACAAACCATCACTAGATTTGGCTTCCGGTACCATCTTTATGCTGATGACACCCAATTATATATGTCATCCCATGACATCACCCCTGCACTAATACAAAACACCAGTGACTGTCTCTCTGCAGTCTCAAATATCATGTCTTTGCTCTATCTGAAACTGAATCTCTCAAAGACTGAATTACTGCTGTTTCCACCATCTAATAGATCTGTCCCTGATATCTCCATTGCAGTCTCTGGCCTTACCATAACTCCCAGACAGTATGCCCGCTGCCTCTGGGTTTTGTTTGACTCAGACCTTTCCTTCACCCCCCATATCCAATCACTCGCACGCTCATGTGATCTCCACCTCAAAAACATCTCCAGAATCCACCCTTTCCTTACCACAGATACACTAAAGACACTTATTGTTGCCCTGATTCACTCTCGTCTTGACTATTGTAACTCCTTACTAATCGGTCTTCCCCCTTACTAAACGCTCCCCTCTACAATCTATTCTGAATGCGGCGGCCAGGCTCATCTGTCTAGACACTACAGCGATGCCTCCGGTCTGTGCCGGTCACTACGTTGGCTGCCTATTCAATACAGAGTACATTATAATCTTATCACCCTCATTCACAAGGCTCTCCATAATGCTGCACCTCCCTACATTTCCTCCCTCATCTCTGTCTATCGCCCAACATGTACTCTCCGTTCACTCAATGACCTAAGACTAACATCCTCTATTTTCAGAACCTCCCACGCTCGTATACAAGACTTCTCCCGAGTTGCACCACTTCTCTGGAATGCTCTATCCCAGACTATCAGATTAACTCCCAATTTCCACAGCTTCAAGCGTAAACTAAAGACATATCTTTTCAGACAGGCCTATCACAACTCCTAATGTAAACCCTTCCGTAGTTAGAATCCCTAAAACGTACCCTCTGTTTATGCTTCAACATTACCTCACAGGATATGATGCCGTATCAGACTAGCTTTATATGTCCAGGCACCATCTGCATATTAAAGGACACGACTGGTGACGGCTCATACAGCTTTATATATGTGTAATGACAGTAACCTCTATTACAAAATTGTCTGACCATTGTATAAGCAATGCTACGTCTGTTGTCGCCCCTGCTACCTCTTGTGTCACCCCCTCTACCTCATAGATTGTAAGCTCTTGCGAGCAGGGCCCTCAGTCCCAGTGTGTGAATTGACTACTTCTTTGTAATGTATCTTTTTTGTCAGTACTTGAACCCTACAAATTGTACAGTGCTGCGGAATATGTTGGTGCTATATAAATAAAATGTATTATTATTATTATTATAAATGATATCTACGTAGCACATTCTGTGGGAGTCCTTATGACTTTGGGGTGCATTTATTAAGCTACTTGCACCTTTTTGGCATGAATTGTGCCTATTTTCCTTGCTTTTTTGAACTATGATTTATTTAAGATGAATTTGCACCTTTTTCCAGATGCTAGCTGCCATTACCACTTTGTTTTTGCCCAGAAAAGGGGGCAAAGTCAAAGTGGAGTTTCTTTCCTCATCATATATATTTTTGAAAAGGCGCAAAAAAAAAGGCTCGCGTTCACTCCAGGGCAGTGTGAAAAGCCCATCATGTCAGACAACGTTAAAAAGGCAGCCTTTTTAAACAAAAGGCGCAATGGAGCCTCTAACAGCCGTTTTAATGATGCCCTCTTAGTTCCCACACAGCATAAGGCCCCCTCACACGTTATAATGGCCCCACATGCTTCTGGCACTGATGATGTAGATGCATGGACCAAAGTAGTGCAGTGAAGTTCTTTATTGGTTACTACACAATATAGCGGAGATGTGTGAGAACCAATCTCTCTAAGATCTTCATCAGGTGGGATGTCAGTGCTACCGGTCTGTAGTCGTTGAGGTCCTTAGGGTGAGGTTTGTTTGGAACTGGTACCACACAAGATTTCCATAATTCAGTTTTCTATTTTTTCAATAGATTTATATGGGGTGGGGAAGGCAAAAATGAAAAACGAGGAAAAGCAGTGAAAAACTGAAGCATTTTTTGCTGATTTTTTTCTGAAGGGTTTTTTAGCTGCATTTCACTGCATGTGGCCTTAGCTTTGCAGCATCTGCTGTTGTACGAATACTTTTACATTATTTGGAAATTAAACTGTAACATTAGACTTTGTTCTCACCAGAAATAGAGGCTCCTTTTGCAAAATACATTAAAAATTGTGGAGAAAAAAGCACTGCGTGGTACACTCATTGCTAGAAATATCAGATTACGGCAAAACTCGACTTGCAGTTATGTCTCAGGCAGATATGTTAATGATTACTCCCAACATTTTGAGTTTGAGAGGGGGATCATCATTGGACTGAAGGAGCAGGATGGTTATTTTGATGAATTGCCTGCCATCTACGCAGTTCTGACCTACCTGTTAGGAAATGTTGGGAGCAGTGGTTACATGAGGACATGCACATATAATGAACAGGCTCTAGATTGCCCACCACCAGTGCAGAGGATTGCTTAATCCATTGCATGAGCAACTTCACCATCCACGCACAGGTGACATCTTCATTACACACCCCTGTCTCTGCCTGGACTATTTCCAGGCACTTAGCAGAAGGAAATTTGGTATCATGGCGCCATTTGAGTGTCCTATTATTGACAGCCAGGGAGGATGTCAGCAGATATTACCAGCTGAGTGCAGATCAACAGAAGGGAGTTTCAGTCCCGTTGTACCCTTTCTCTTCTACTGTTTCTTTTTTCTAAATTGGGGAAAGGGAAGTAATGACCCCTGTTTGATGGGGTCTGGAATCTAGCACACAAGAAACAAAGTAAATATATATGCTTTGTGTGCATACTGTATATGTGCTGAATGTGTACATGATGTAAAATGTGTAAGATGCCTGTCTGTATAATGTATATATGTATAATGTGTATATATTTGATTTTGTGTGCACATGCATTTATAATGCCTTTATATGTAATGCGTATATGCATTTGTAGTGTGTTTGTACATATTTTATAGATGCTTTTGTACACAAACATAATATGGATTACCTGTGTATATAAAAGTTTAATGTGTATAAGTATTGGGTACTATATATGTGGGTGTAATATACAAGCAAAATGTGTAAATGCATTTGTTATGTGTGTATCTTAAGTATGCCTGTATGTGTGTACTGTGCATATGCATGTATAATTTGTATATGGATACACAATGAATATGCGTACTTTATGTGTATATTTGTGCACAGTGTTGGATGCAAATGGAAGACTTTCTTTTTTCATCCATCCAGATTGACATCAATGTTAAAATAGAAATGGATAAACCCTTGCATTCGCTTTTTGGTGTTTTTTTTGCGATGGAAAAATTAAGGTAGCATGCTATTAGAGAACAGTACTGGATCTATAACATACCTCACTCACTAAGTTATAATGGGGTCTTTTGGGTTTCCTTCATAACATCCATCACTTTATTGGAGAAACAGAGTAAGGCTGGGTTCACATCTGCGTTTGGTTCTCCGTGCGAAATCAGTTTTTGAAACCGTCTCAGAATCCTCAAAAACTGATTTCAAATGGTTCGATTTAAAACCCACTTGTGATGATTCTGCTTAAGTGTGGCTATAACTCAGATGTATTTTGATCTCTGGGTATAGGATCTCCCTTCTTGCTTGCACTCATTCATACTGTGCGCAGCTATAAGCCTAGGTGCATATTGGCAGTAGTGGCCAGGCTGGAACAATAGGGCTCCATTGTATTCTTATACAGCCCTGAGTGATCAAACAATAGTGCATTGTTCAAGCCTGGGCTGTTGATCAGATATGACTGATAACAGTGTATCAATTCACTTTGTCTCAGCTCTATACAAAAGATCTGGATTTGATTGAATTAACTCATCAGACGTACTGTCGCCGGTGACCTCATTCTGGGAGGTGGCATAAAGCGTATAAAAGATGAGGTAAGAGGTCTGTGGGAGGAGATTACCCTATAGATATTTATGCTATAGAGTTGATGCTATGGAGATCATGCTATGGAGACTTTGACTGAGATGCTACTATGAGCAGGCAGGTTGGAATGCTGCTGCTGCTGATGATGAGCCTACAAGAGACTGAGAGAGACTATTGGACTAATGCTGAGAGACTGTTATGAGAGCATGCAGGCGGGATTATTGTATTAATGCCACATGCTGAAAAGCCTCCACTGGTGATCTCCACATGCAATGTGTGAGTGTTGGACTATAGAACCAGAGCAAGGACATGTGTGGTAAAGTAATCATTTCACCTTTATCCCTTTTATTTTATTTGTACTGTATCTTGTAACTAGTAACTGTTAATGCTTGCATATGTCTGCATATCTGTTCTGATCTGTATATGTTAGATTTTAATACCGACCCATTTAGGGGTTAATAAATATATAAAATTTAGAAGGCTTGTCTTGTATTTATCTGGTGAACCCGGCACTCACTGGCGGTGAGTGTGGTTTTTATATGAAAGAGGACTCAGGGTGTGGCCACAGCGGTGTTGGCGCACTGAGGATCTTTCACACCACTGATTTCAATGGGTTGTGAAAACCATCCGCAGGTGTGCGTTTGGAGAATTTCCATCTGTAATCTGCTCTTTTGGGTGAAGAAAAATGTCGGACTTGCAGGGCTTTTTCTCCGTTCAAAAAATAAGGATACCAGACAGACAGTAACCAATCCATGTTTTTTTTAGCATTGAGGTCTATGGAAAGTGGATTACAAACGGATAGTAATCAGTTTGTGTCCATTTTGCAATCCGTTTTTCCCCCTGCGCATGCTCAGAATGAAGAAGGGGGAATTAAAATGGATTGGTCAAAAATGGACACAAACGGATCAGAAATGGACACAAACTGACACAAACGGTCAGTTTTTTTGAACGGACACCCATTGACTAATCCGTCGAAAAAGACGGATTCGGGTATCCACTGTGTAGCCATTTGGAATAACTTTTGTACCAAACAGTTTTTTTTTTTTTTTTAAATGATTTGCAAGCGGACAGATATCAGGGGCAAGAGTAAACCTAGAATATTCTGCACACTTTTTTTTCCTAGAATTTATTATGGAACCTGCAGATGAGGCTCCTTACAGAAACTTCCACGGGTGTGAATGGAGCCTATGTGTATACACATCATGTATGCCTAATATGTATATGCATGTGTGTTTTATATACAGTATATAAGTGTGTATATATGGTAGAGGCATGAAAGAAGGGGCGTCCAGATATACATCCTACACAGGGGCCCTTTGCTTTCAGTGTCCACCCCAGATATGAGTAGGTATTTCACAAATATCATTCATTTCATTTAATTTTTTTAAAGGTAAACTGTCAAAAGTGTAAAAAAAGCTTTGAAAACCTTAAGGATGGTTTGTATTTTCTGTACGTATTAAAGCATTGCTGCAAACTAGCAATACTTTGTTTTATCCACTGTATTGTATCTTGATAATACAATGAATACCATATCAGATCAAGAAATGTTTACGTGTTATATGTGTTCTACTGTTAGCTATAGTACTGTACTCTAATAGTAGGCCAAACATTAAGCTATCATTTGGTGTACTCATTATAGAACATGGACTGAATGCTGCTGCAAAGTAATCTTATCCATCCACTTTAACTAAACCTTTTTCATACTGAAGCTACTAGATTTCCCGATACATTAGAAGTTTCTGATATAGTAGAAACCATTAGTCATGCAAGAGATAGTTCACAGTGGGACAACATTCACAGACATGTATCATTAGCAAAGAAAACAAATCCATTATATATAGTAGGTTTTAATAAGGGAAATGCATGTACAGAATGCTGTGAGAACATAGGAAGCAAGTGACCTTTGAAACCTGAACAGACTGATGACATGGGGAGTTAGATAGAGGATGCAAAAAGCTGCAGTTACTAAAAGAATGGCACAAAAGGATGAAATGGGATTAAGAACAATGTATTCATTTAATAAGCATAAAAATTAGCTTACACTTTAGATAACTGCATGGTAATCAGAAGAAATTAAAGGTGACACAAGAGAGATCATTAAGCCCTTGTCACTTATCACTGTACTATTACTGAGAGCATAGGTAGAGTTCAGCAGTGTAATAGTATGACAATATGATTTAGCAGCCACAGAAGTGGTGCCTACTACATGGCTGCAGGGCTTCGGCTGTATTGTATATGTCCACTTCTTACTAGGGAATTCTCAATTTTAATGCCTTATTCACATGTCAGTGTTTATGATAAGTGATTTGCATCAGTGATTGTAAGCCAAAACCAGGAGTGGAGGCTACAGAGAGAAGAAGCATAATGGAAACATTTGTACCTGTTCTGTGTTTTCAACCCACATATTGCTTTGGCACACAATCCCTGATCTGATGCAAATCACTGACCAAACACTGATCATGTGAATAAGACCTAATAACTTTGATGCTTTGATCAATAATTGTAGCATTGAAATGGTTAGAGGGAGAAGCCCCCTTCTGAACTCCTCATTCCGCAATGGGATCATAGGGTTCGCCATAACAGGCACAACATCATATATGGATGCTTGATAGGCCCTGAGATAAACATGATCTAATAGGCATCTATTAAAATACACAATTTACTGCAATACAGAAAAAAAAAGTGTTCTAAAATTTCTAAAAAACAATAAATAAAAGTAAAAAAACAAAAATATCAATAATTTGCCTTGTTGTGCATGTAAAAGTCCAGACTATTAAAATAATGTAAAATGTGTAATGTAAAATAAACAGTCATTTGAAAAAAATGACACATGTATATGCAAAGTGGAGGTTGTCAAAGTATTGGAGGTCAAATTATCTCCCTCAAGAAAAAAAAAATAAAAATTAAACAAAACTTCCTTGAACTTTTTCACATTTTGTCACCTTACAACCACAAAGTTAAATGTATTTTATTGAGATGTTAAGTGATAGACCAACACAAAGTAGCAGATAAATGTGAAGTGGAATGAAAATGATACATGGTTTTCAAAATTTTAATCAAATAAAAGTGCGACGTGCAAAAGTATTTAGCCCCCCTACAGTGCTGGCCAAAAGTATTGGCACCCCTGCAATTCTGTCAGATAATACTCAATTTCTTCCAGAAAATGATTGCAATCACAAATGCTTTGGTAATAATATCTTCATTTATTTTGCTTGCAATGAAAAAACACAAAAGAGAATGAAAAAAAAGTAAAATCATTGATCATTTTACACAAAACTCCAAAAATGGGCCGGACAAAAGTATTGGCACCCTCAGCCTAATACTTGGTAGCACAACCTTTAGACAAAATAACTGCGAACAACCGCTTCCGGTAACCATCAATGAGTTTCTTACAATGCTCTGCTGGAATTTTAGACCATTCTTCTTTGGCAAATTTCTCCAGGTCCCTGAGATTTGAAGGGTGCCTTCTCCAAACTGCCATTTTGAGATCTCTCCACAGGTGTTCTATGGGATTCAGGTTTGGACTCATTGCTGGCCACTTTAGAAGTCTCCAGTGCTTTCTCTCAAACCATTTTCTAGTGCTTTTTGAAGTGTGTTTTGGGTCATTGTCCTGCTGGAAGACCCATGACCTCTGAGGGAGACCCAGCATTCTCACACTGGGCCCTACATTATGCTGCAAAATTTGTTGGTAGTCTTCAGACTTCATAATGCCATGCACACGGTCAAGCAGTCCAGTGCCAGAGGCAGCAAAGCAACCCCAAAACATCAGGGAACCTCCGCCCCTGCATGTTTGACTGTAGGGACCGTGTTCTTTTCTTTGAAGGCCTCTTTTTTTTTCCTGTAAACTCTATGTTGATGCCTTTTCCCAAAAAGCTCTACTTTTGTCTCATCTGACCAGAGAACATTCTTCCAAAAAGTTTTTGGCTTTCTCAGGTAAGTTTTGGCAAACTCCAGCCTGGCTTTTTTATGTCTCTGGGTCAGAAGTGGGGTCTTCCTGGGTATCCTACCATAGAGTCCCTTTTCATTCAGATGCCGACGGATAGTACGGGTTGACACTGTTGTACCCTCGGACTGCAGGGCAGCTAGAACTTGTTTGGATGTTAGTCGAGGTTCTTTAGCCACCATCCGCACAATCTTTCGTTGAAATCTCTCAATTTTTCTTTTCTGTCCACATCTAGGGAGGTTAGCCACAGTGCCATGGGCTTTAAATTTCTTGATGACACTGCGCACGGTAGACACAGGAACATTCAGGTCTTTGGAGATGGACTTGTAGCCTTGAGATTGCTCATGCTTCCTCACAATTTTGCTTCTCAAGTCCTCAGACAGTTCTTTGGTCTTCTTTCTTTTCTCCATGCTCAATGTGGTACACACAAGGACACAGGACAGAGGTTGAGTCAACTTTAATCCATTTCAACTGGCTGCAAGTGTGATTTAGTTATTGCCACCACATGTTATGTGCCACAGGTAAGTAACAGGTGCTGTTAATTACACAAATTAGAGAAGCATCACATGATTTTTCAAACGGTGCCAATACTTTTGTCCACCCCCTTTTTTATGTTTGGTGTGGAATTATATCCAATTTGGCTTTTTGACAATTCTAATTGTGGTTTTCCATTGACGACAAATTAAATGAAGATATTATTACCAAAGCATTTGTGATTGCAATCATTTTCTGGAAGAAATTGAGTATTATCTGACAGAATTGCAGGGGTGCCAATACTTTTGGCCAGCACTGTATATCAATACTTTGTAGAGCCACCTTTCGCTGCAATTACAGCTGCAAGCCTTTTGAGGTATGTCTCTACCAGCTTTGCATATCTAGAAACTGAAATTTTTGCCCGTTTTTCTTTGCAAAATAGCTCAAACCAGATTGGATGGAGAGCGTCTGTGATCAGCAATTTTCATGTCTTGCCACAGATGCTCAATGGGATTTAGGTCTGGACTTTGTCTGGGAAATTCTAACACATGAATATTCTTTGATCTAAACCATTCCACTGTAGCTCTGGCTGTATGTTTATGGTCATTGTCTTGCTGGAAGGTGAATCTCCTTCCCAGTCTCAAGTCTTTTGCAGCCTCCAACAGGTTTTCTTCCAGAATTGCTCTATATTTAGCTCCATCCATCTTCCCATCAACTCTGACCAGCTTCCCTGTCCCTGCTGAAGAAAAGCCTCCTCACATCATGATGCTGCCACTACCATGTTTCACAGTGGGCATGTTGTGTTCAGGGTGATGAGCAGTGTTACTTTTCCGACACACATAGCGCTTTGCATTTAGGCCAAAAAGTTCAACTTTGGTCTCATCTGACCATAGCACTTTCTTCCACATGTTTGCTGTGTCCCTTATATGGCTTGTAACAAACTGCAAATGGCACTTCTTATGTCTTTCTTTCAACGAAGGTTTTCTTCTTGCCACTCTTCCATAAAGGCCAGATTTGTGGAGTGCAAGACTTATAGTTGTCCTGTGGACAAATTCTCCCACCTGAGCTGTGGATTTCTGCAGGTCCTCCAGAGTGACCATGGGCCTCTTGGCTGCTTCTCTGACCAGTGCTCTCCTTGCTCGATCTGTTAGCTTAGGTGGACGGCCATGTCTTGGTAGGTTTGCAGTTGTAAAATACTTGTCAGGATTCTCTATCCTGCTGCTGCACCTTTAACGTTACCTGGACAACCTGGGAAACATTTGCAGTTCCAGAGGCTTCCTGGCTTGGTCCATTTAGCAGCAGAGGAGACCTATAAAAGGCCACCCCCTCCTGGCTACCTTAGTTTGCTCCTGACCAGTGGCGTAACTAAAGTCTAGTGGGCCCCAGTGAAAACTTTTGTCCAGGGCCCCCTACCCCCTCCCTACAGCAAATTCGTGATAGTGATGGTTACAGTATAATATGCTCGACAGTGGCCCCCAAATAGTATTATATGCTCAACAGAGGCCCCCACACAGCATTATATGATCCACAGTAACCCCCAAACAGCATTATATGCGCTACAGTGCCCCCTCCACACAGTATAATATGCTCCATAGTGGCAGCACACACAGTATAATATGCTCCCCACAGTGGCCCTATACAGTATAATATGCTCCACACAGTGGCCCCGCCCAGCATTATATGCTCCCCACAGTGGGCCCCACCCAGTATTATATGCTCCCCACAGTGGCCCCCAACCAGTATCATATGCTCCACAGTGGTCCCCACAAAGTATTATATGCTCCACAGTGGCCCCCACATATTATTATATGCTCCCAACAGGCCCCCTCTGTTGGGGAGCTGAATACTTTTGCACGTCACACTTTTAAGATTTTTATTTGATTAAAATTTTGAAAACCATGTATCATTTTCGTTCCACTTCACAATTACAGTATGTGCTACTTTGTGTTGTTCTATCACTTCAAATCTCAATAAAATACCTTTAAGTTTGTGGTTGTAAAGTGACAAAATGTGAAAAAGTTCAAGGGGTATGAATACTTTTTCAAGCCACAAAAAGTTACCTTGTCATTTTTAACACAAAAGGGAATGTCATTAAATTGAAACATAAAAAATAATGATGGAATTGCAGGGTTTTTTTCAGTGTTTTTTTTAAAGGTGCAATTGCTACCCTTATATATTTCTCTAGATGTACAGATATTCAGAAGCATAAATGTCATGCAGAAATAATTCTCAATAGATATACTTTGCGATCCTATAATGTGCATAAACATTGCAAACCTTGAGTAGCTATAGTAAAAGACTCCGTGCAAGATGCTGTATCAGGGCAGAAAATGATTTGCCCATAATTGGCTTAAAGAGGACCTTTCACGTCCTCATGTATATGCGGCTTTACATACCGCTAGAAAGCCGACAGCGCGCTGAATTCAGAGCGCTGTCGGCTTTCCCGTTATATGCCCCGGGGCTGGAGATATCGGGGGTCTAAATTTCACCGTTCACTGTCAGAAGAGCGTTCCTGACAGTCTAGCTTGGCAGTTCTTGACAGTACTCGTCCATAGCCCTGTACTGAGGGGACGTTCCTCACAGCTCAACATCATCACTGGATGGTAAGGAACGCCCCCTCTCTCTGTACTCGCCCATAATTTAGTTAATATGGTCTTGTTTTCTACTCTCTATTTTGACTTTCTTCAGCAGGAATCATGTGGGTAGAGTAGTTGGAGAGTAAGAGGTATATTGCTAAGGTTGAGTGAGTTTTAGGATATATTTGTTAAGTTATGTTCACATTAACATTTTTCCCTGGGTTCTGGCAGCTGTAGCACAAGAACAATGTATTCTGCAACACTGTTCTTTCCATTAAAATACCTGAACCTCTGGTGGAAATCTGAACGATCCAATTATACAGTCTAAAGAATTGTTATAATTCTTTGGAATCCATTCACGTACAATCTTTTAGAGTTATTTTTCTGTTATTTTTTCCTTATTTATTCAAATGAAAAAAATGTTTAAATGAATAATAATTTCACAGCTAAGATGAAGTTCAGTACAGAACCACTTTCAAAAATAGGAAAAGCTGTGGGAGGGGCTTTGTTCTCAAGATATCCCTGCAAAATATTGTATTTTAGATGTATGAAAAAATGTCATTTTTTGAACATTTCCAGTAGTGTATAGCAGCTGTACTGCAATCTCAGGGCTAGATCATTTTATCAATGTGCAGGCAATATTAATCTTTAAAAATATTTATTTGAATTAAAAATAACAAAGTCATATTGCTTCCTTTATTTTCAAGCAAGTTTCTCAATAACCCCTGGGAACCACATTGTCTTGTTGCCATGACATCAGACTATCTCTGCTTTAGGTGTTCTGTATTTATATAATCTAAACATATCCTACCTGTAGCATCCCTCTATTTGAAATCTACATTCTGGTTTATACTGTGAACCGGTAATAATTGTTCAACCACAAATGAAATGGTTCTATAGGACATTGTCTATTTCTAGCTACATAAATCTAAGCAAACTATGTAAAAATAGCTTTCGGACACATTCTGTGGCTAAATGATCACAAAACAATAGGGAAAAATTCCAGTGAGAACATACAATAAATATGATGACAGCATGGTGGACATTTTAGTCCATCTTAGTATTTATCTTGTTATGTACAAATGGAATTTGTGAAATAAGTATGTTTTTAACCCCTTATGCTGAGCCTGACAAAAGAGTACGCTAGTTCATAGTGTCAGCTGTCATAGCCCATAATAAATTATATAAATCTTGAGGGCTAGTAAAGGGCAGTCAGAATGTCAAATATTTTCCTCTACACCCTGTATAATCTACTCCATGTAAAAAAAAAAAGATGATATTGTAAAGTAGATGAAACAAGAAGTTGGAGACATGAAAGTGTTGGAAGGATTTAATTTTAGCTATAGAGGTGTCCTCCCTAATCTGTCCTCTTGGCTGGACATGTTCAGCAAGGGAGAAACTACCACCATAGCAACCATAGGTATGGTGCCCGCAACATTAGGAGCCCCAGCCCCCACTGATAAAATGTACACTTACTATATGGGGCCGATAAAGGAGGCAACATACTGGTTGAGGGGCAACAAAGGAGAAATATACTGTGTAGGGTCCAATAAAAGGTGTATTATATTGTATTGTATTGGAGGTGTTATACCCTGTGGGGGCCAAAAAAGTGGACATTATGCTATGCATAACCTTTTAAAGACTTCTGTTAGTATGTTGTAACAGTGGGCTGAATTGGCTTCAATAAAAATTGTAAAGTATTTAAGCTCTATGCTATTGCCCCTTTGGTTGGACCTGAGCCCACAACAATGTCTAAGTTATTGCATGGCAATAGCATTTTGCCAATAAATGAGGTAGCCAATAGCTGACTATAGCAGTGGCATGAGGTTTACAGTCATATTCATGGTCATGTGCCAGGTAGCAAATCATCATTGACCTGATATGAGTTGGGATTCCAGAACTAGTGGTGCAGGACATGCTACAATTCAATAATAAATATCTTTAGTAAAAAAAAAAAGAAGATGTATAGTACATTAATGAGTAGCCAACTCTCTAAAATTGTATAGGTCCCCCTCATGCCACCAAACTAGCTCTTGCATATTGTGGCATTGGCTCTCTAAGACCTCTGAAATGCTAGGATCCATGGTTTTCCTCCAGACTTTTACCAAGAGCATCATACTGCCTCTGTTGGACTGCCTTCTCAAAGTACATCTTTGCACCATGTATTTCCGCGGATGAGAAAAGCTGGTATGAGTCCTGTGGACATTCCTAGTCAGAGATTGACTGTTTTCCGTGTATCGGTGTGCATACAATCTGAATAGGACCACCCACTGGACTTGTGAGCCCATAATGAGCAGTGGTTACAATGAATAAAGTATTGGTTCTCCTGGTTCTTTTCTATATTAATGTGTTTATCTAATTTTGCTCTAAAATATGTTGCCTGCAGATCTGACTTCATTTTCGATGTAAAGAGTTCCCTCTAAATGACATTTTTGATGTGTATTTACAATTTAATACTGTAATACCTGGTAGCACCTCAGTAATACACAGGAGCAGGAAACTGCCAGTAGAATGTAATTGATTTTATGAATTACATATATAATAACATCTCTGCTTTCAAATGCTGCGTGATGATTATGATGACTCCACAATACAAATGTGCTCTATAATTTGCAATTATCTTGGGTTAATTTGCAAGAAAACTAATTTACATATTTAATGAATTAAAAAAATCAAACTTTCTGGGTTTCTTACAAAGTTAGTTGCTTGTTGGAAATTGAGTTTTACATTATTAAAATCGCGATTATTCTCATAAATATGTTTTGTATGAAAATGCCAAACACTCCCCTGAGAGACAGAATCACGGAGAAACAGACTAAATCTTTGACTTTTTATGCAAGTGAAATATCATTTGTATTTGACCTTCAGGAGTACATAAGTAATACTCCCATGCAGGCTTCTAGCTTTTTCTTCTCTACAGTACTTCTACTGATTCTTAATGCATTTCAACTAAGGGTATAAATAACTTCTAGGGCCCTAGATATTTCCACACAGATGTCAAGGAAATGCTAAAAAATAAAAATTGGAGAAATCAAATAATGGTGCAGTAAAACAACATGGTTCACAGAACCTGACACTCACAATAAAGTTTATGGTATTTAAGCTTCTGTGACTGCACATAAATGTCATTTGCTACAACATATTACAACGTAAATGTCAGGAAAGAAAAATTAGTATTTATTTTAAGTTAAACAATTAATATATGATGGATAAAAGTGTAAAGAAGAAATATAGTAAAAACAGAGCAACAAACATAGAGAAAGTTTGAATAAAGTAAAAAAAAAATCCTTGTTGAGTTTTAAAGTGCATTTGCAGTTGGTTGCTGAAATTCCTTGAGGATATGGATTTGATTTCTACTATTTTCTCTTAAATATGATATATATATATATATATATATATATATATATATATATATATATGTGTGTGTACAGTATAGGGTCCTTACAAAGCCAGAATACTCAGCACAGAAAGGGATTTGCCACCTCCAGCAGCTATTTTTGACTCTTATATGTAAGGACTTGCTTTATCTATATTAGTTTTATAATTGTGTGTAATCGTATTTTTCTATCGAGTGAACATTTTGAAGATTAAGAACCCGGTTGTTTTGAAAAGAGTTATGCTTTAAAGTTAGGCGGAGTTGACAAAGTTAGGCTGGATTTAAGCTATCTGCTGAGCATTCTGTCTAGGGATATACTAAACGTTTGAATACCTGAAAGCTGTA
Organism: Leptodactylus fallax; assembly: GCA_947044405.1. NCBI lineage: Eukaryota > Metazoa > Chordata > Amphibia > Anura > Leptodactylidae > Leptodactylus > Leptodactylus fallax. Next base: position 491,765 of record CAMRHE010000469.1, read on the forward strand.
TTAAAATGTAGAGTCCCACAAGGACACTCCTTGTCCTAATATGTTGTAATTAACTGTTATATACAAAATGTTTATTGCACTTCAGTTAAGACGTAGTTTAGCGTCCTCTATTAGTCACTTTAGGCCTGTTAGAGTGAGTGTGTAGGTAGCTGCAATGTAGTACATTGAGAACGCCTTCAGTTAGGCCAAGACAGGCTACTGCATGATATTGGCTCCAAGCGAGAGGACATCACCACTCTCTCACAGAGATGAAACTGGTATCTATGTCGAAAACGAGGCCTGTATTTCCATTTCTACATAATCTATTTATACTTATTTATACATAGTCTGCCTGTGAATTGGTGGAGTCCAAGTTCTTTAGAAGTGGTTTAGCAACCTCTTCCAGTCTAATAAGCATCAACAATTCTTCTGAGATCCTGGTTTGTCCGTGCCATGATATAAAACACATGTAAAGACCAGACTTTGATAGAACTCTAATAATAATAATAATAATAATAACTTTATTTATATAGCGCCAACATATTCCGCATCACTTTACAAATCAGAGAACACATGAACAGACAATATGAGACATTACAATGTGAAAAAGAAATAAACATATCATAGGAGTGAGGGCCCTGCACGCAAGAGCTCACATTCTATTCTGTTCTTTAAGAAAACAGGTCACCCGCTCACACTTGATTATGATCCCATTGATTGAAAATTATCTTTAAATTATCTGCAAATCCTAAAGGTTCACATGCTTTTACCATACACAGATATGTGATACTGGATCATTTTCTTCTTCAAATAAATGCCCAAGCCTACTATTTTTGATTTTGATTTTTGATTTGGTTCTCTTTATCTATTCCAAAGACTTGTGTTAAAATCTGATGTTGTTTGAGGTCAATTTTATACAGAAATATAGACAAATCTGAATGGTTCACAAACTTTCCAGCACCACTGTTAATAAGCTCTGTCTATTACTTCTGCATTACTAATACATGGCTACTTTTATTGTTCTGAGAAAAATAAACTTTTTTACAATGGCTTATCTTAACACATTAAAGAGGTTTAACATACTTACTGTTCCCTGTTCCTTCACTGCCCCTCTCTGCCAGACAGCACTCCTCTAGTCTCCTGGTGATGTTGGTGTAGATGCTGGCTGGCCTGGGTATAGGACTATGTATTGTATTGAGGTGGGTAAGTGGCTTACTAATAAATAAAAGTTCCTCAGTGACAATGGGAAGGCACAGAAAGTCATCATTAATTATAAAACAGTTACAATGTGTAACTACAAATAGATGAAGTGATCAATAGAGGATATTGAAGCTGTTGAACATGTTCCCTTCCAAACAATTCCAGTGGCAGAATCTGATTGAGTGTTATTGATTACATCCCCTTTCCTACAGTTACCGAACACCAGTTATATTAAATGTCCTGAAATAAATGGCACTCAAAGTATTTTATATAAACCTTAAATAAAACTGTGTACACTGAGTACTTCCACCATTATAAATAAGCTTGTTTTTTGTTCCTTTGCCATTGATCGGTTTTGATAAATAGCCCTGCAAGGTGTTTCAACTTGTCTTTGTCTCAAGGCTTACATTTATCCAGTTGGTTTGTGATTGTCTGCAGTTGTAGATTGGACTTTGTGTGTTTTGAAGTTCATTTAAGTAGAAGTAGCAATACTAAAAGTGTTCTATCTAAAGTAGGTGTGTGTTTCTGTTCATGTATTTGCTAACGTGTATCAAACCTGAAGAAACTTTTATTTGCCCACTACTTATATACACATTACTTCTTGTACATGCACACATCTCCTATCATTTCCAAAATACTGAATGATCAACTTGCCTAATGCAAACACAATCCAGTACCCATATTGTGTTATTAGCAGGAAAAACTGAATGAGTCAATGTGCCAGTTTGAATACCTTGAAAAGGCTGTATTCAACCTATGTATAAGACTAGATTGACACCACTCTCTGAAGTTCCATTCAGGTAGTCTGTCTCACATATGCAACTGTGTTCCTGTAGAGAAGTCTTATTTCTGCTATTAACTCCCAATATATATAAACAATGTATATCATGCAGTATTTTTTAAAAATGTAGTTGAAGTGTAGTTGAACACACCTTTCAATACTGTTGTGTAAGGGCAGGGCAGATATACCACCTATGCAGCATGTGCAGCTGTAGAGGGGTAAAGGATACTTGTGTTACTTGGATGCTTCCCTACTTTTCTGACACTGCAGTAACATATCTATCTGTCTAGCATATCTGTATGTCTATCTATCTACTCTGTCTGGCTATTTCTACCATGTCTGTCTGCCTATCAGTCTATTTCCTATTTATTAATCAATCAATCACTTTTAATGACAATTTCTTTATATTTTGTACATGTAAATGTTTTTCATTGATGTATAAGTGTATTTATATTTAATGTATATTGTATATTTATATGATGATGTGTCCTTCTTTACCTGTTTTAAGATCACAAGATAAAAGTAGTGCAGCTATGAAAAAATTGCATGACTGTTGTAGAGCAAGTGGTTTTATTTTCTTTTATTTCATCTTTGTACACCAATTATCCTGGGGTATACCTTGAGACAGGTGAAAAGGTAAAGAAGGAGACATTAACCGGCATGAATAATGAATTGTAAACTGGATGTTTTATGTCATGCTATGGGTCAGATTGTATTTTACTGTATTTTATAATGGCTGTTGAGTATAGCATTTGCAATATATAGAGAGTAAGTGGTTCACTTGTATAAACTAAATTCTAAAGGGAGTCTTTGAGCTTTGGTTAATACTTTGCAATTTTTAACTCTTTTTTTCTCCATGGGATCTGGTTGGACCAGTACGCTCGACCCCTTGTATAAGTTGGTTGAGAGACTCTAAGATATGCATGTATTTAATGTACATACAGTATATAGTTTGTATACATATTCAGCATATAATGTTGTTTCTAGATGTCTAAATATGTATACCGTAAATCTTGGTTTTATTACTTTATATTATTATTAAATCCTGGCAAAGGGTAAGGGGCCACCATTGTAGCACAGGAGCCTCTACCGTCTGCATCTGAGCAAAGGTATACCAATGGCCAAACGTATGACAAAACGTTCTTCTAATATTAATGTTGATGCCAGCCTTACTTTTCCTTATTGTAACCTAGTTTTATTCCTCCTGAATGTGAATAACCATAAATAATAGTAAAGACGTGATGATTCATTTAACCCCTACATAGTAAAACATGGAAGTTTACTTACAGTGTGGTTCACCTTTGATGTGATATGAAGTATTATTCTAGTGGAGAAACTCTGAGCAATTCATGGTAAAGCTCTTCTGTTGAAATGAGTAAAATGGACATATAAATCAGGAAGCAGTAAGTAGTGCTCAATGAGCTAAGGTAAATAACACATGTGATGGATTCATTGTTCTTCTGTAAAATAAGAGGTTTGGGACACATTCCTCATTAAGTAAATGCTGATCTGATTTAAATTAAAAATACTTTTATGAAAATATAGATTGAAACATGGCAAACTGCACACAGTAGCCCAATTTCCATGCATATCTTCAGACATTTCTGTCGAGTATGCTTCAAGCCCCATTAAGTTCATGTAATAAAATCAGTTTTGCATTACTTTTATCTGGAACATTACTAATTATAGTGGAAGAAATCCATTTGCCATAGACACCGCAGTAATGAATGTTTGGGGGGAAAGAATGGAAATTTTACTGAAATATAAAGTTTCTGTTTGAATTACTACGCACAGTATTTCTGACCCAATTTAAAAGACAGATTTTTAATAGTATTTGGCACCGAAAATTTTCATCAACAAAAAATAAAGAAATCACATAAAAATAATTATATCCACCAGACTGATAAAAGTTTGGATGTAAGAGATGGCTTTACAACAGTGAGACAAGCTAGCCATGGGGAATGGCATGATATTCTGTGTATAGAAGAGACCCTGTATAATGACCACTGGGTTGTGAACTCACTGTGTTATTGAAATGGTAAGGGCAGTGTCTAAGTAGCCTCCCTGGTATTCACCTATTTATCCCAGTACAGGGATCTTGACTCTGCTACAGGAAGTCTACCACATCACTACCTCTTAGAGTGGTCCCAGTGTTGGTAGCAGCTGGCCGAACAGACAGTTGTGCAAAGCAACAGGGGTCAAGTAGAGAGCAGCAGACTGAGGTTGAGGCAGGTAGCGTACATACATGGCCAGTGGACAAACCTAGAGTTGGGGCAGATAGCAGAGGTACTGAAATCAGGAGCAGACTAGGGTCAGAGTGGTATATAGACAAGAAAGAGGTCAGGTACACAAGTCAGTGTCAAACACGCAGTAAAATTGATCTTAAGCAGAAATGCTACACAGCAGATTTCTAGCAAGTTAGAACTTTTGCTCACACAAGGCATGGCTAGTGAAGCAGACCTTTATACATGCACACTGGCAGAGATTGTCTGGGGATAGATTTGTGTGAATGCTGGTCCTTTAAGAGGCAGTAAGAAGTCTTGTGCCTGACCTATGGGCAGACTCAGAAGCAGCAGCAGTGGAAGAAAGTGCATGTGCATGGCAGCATGGAGGAATAGGAAACGTACAGTGTGCAGCAAAGGTAACCTGTAGGCTGGGCCTGCTGGGAGAGGTAGTATTCCAATGAGTACAGATTGCTGGCATTAAACCCTGACCAAATCATTACTTCATTTACGCCTCAAGAGCCTGTAGGCTTAGCTGTTATGGTGCCTTAGATTCTTCCCATCAAGTAAGCCACACCTTAAGTAATACACAAATGCTTCCTACAGCAGGTAACTGTAAGGGGGTCACTTCTTCGCAAGATCCATGGCTGTTTAACTGGTATGTCTAAGTTGGAAACCACACAAGTATGGTACATTAACACAGGCAGAAAAATTGACTGTAAACAATCAGTTGATACCCACAGACCCAGTTCCTTTGTGTAACATAGCAAACAAACATAAGACCTGTTAGTCTCCCATGTACAGTAGGTGTAAGGGAATTGCTAGAGGAGTGATTCCCCAGTAGCTGCTGGTGAACCCTGGGGGAGGGTCACAACAAGACAGTGAACCCTAAGCTGAACGCCCCCCCACCCCACTGTCCCTGGCTACTTGCCTGATCTGTCCTAGGCGACAGCCAGCAACTGGTCAATGGTCCCTTCTTAATATAAGTAACAACACAGAACACAGACAACAACAAAACAACAACAAAACAACAAACAACAAAAAACAAAAAAAACAAAAAACAACAACAAAAGGGAGGTCAGCTAGCCAAGAGGTCAGTAACAGTCGAGCAATGCAGTACAGAATCAAAATCCAAGAGAATAGTTAAAGTCAAAGCCAGAGGTCGGGAATAAGAACAGGTAATAAAACAGCAAGGAGTAATAGCCAGTACGCACGAGGCAATTGCAAGCTCCAATGTGAATGTGAGCAAACAATAAATAGGAAGGAAGAACCCACCCCAGACTTGATAGGACGATAGGCTGTCAATCACACAGGTAAGGCTAAGATTAATATTTGAGGAGTAGAAAGAAACAAGGTGCAGGAGACGGGTGTGACTGAAATTCAATTACATAGTAGTAGTAGTACTAGGACAGTGTTCAGACTGAGCAACAAGAACCTTAAGCAAAGAATCAAACTGAACACACCTCCTGTGCTGCAGCATGCGAGTGGAGGGTGGTGCAGAGACCCGAACAGACAAGAGACGTTACAGTAGGCTTCCAATTGTTCATGTTTACATTTACTGTACACCAACAGAGTCCATCCAAACAGCACAGGCCACATTTTAGTCAATGGCTAAAATGTGGATAAAAAGAGGGTCAAAGTGGGGAGGAGGAGGAGTGGAAGAAGGGAGAAGTCCCACCAAATTAGAAGCCCCTCACCACCAGAATTCCCCAGTAGCTGCTGGTGAACCCGGGAAGGAGGGGAACGACAAGACAGTGAGTCCTAAACTGAACCCCTCCCCTGTCCCTGCCTACTTACCTCAATGCCCTAGGTGGCAGAGGGCAACTGGGCGGCAGTCCCTTCGTACGATATAGCTGATAACAAAGAACGCAGAGAAGACAAATTGGACGTCAGCTAGCCAAGGGGTCAGAACCAGCTGAGCAATGCAGTACAGAATTAGAATCCAAGAGAGTAGTCACAAGAAAAGCCAAAGGTCAGAAATGTAGATACATCATTTTGTGGTTGCTCAGTTTGGAGCCACTCGGGTCTCTGTCCCCATGGCCTTCGAACGACTATGTTGTGCGGGTACTTCTACTAGGGGACTGATTTCTGGTATTTACAGGCTCTTGTCCTCTTCGGGAGGACGGACACCCGTGGTTCAAAGATATATGTCTAAGTGGTCTGAGGCTATGGGCAGGCAGATCTCACACGAGCAATGGTTGATTATTTGGTCCCGTGCAGCTAAGTCTTCTTCCTGTGTGACGTTTAGGGAAACACAATACAAGATACTTATGCATTGGTATCATACCCCTGCCTTACTCCATTCTCTTAACCCTACTATTTTCCCCGTCTGCTGGCGATGCCAAGCAGGGGATGGAACACTGTACCATATTTTTTGGGAATGTCCCCTAATCCTCCCTTTCTGGTCTGAGGTCAGGAAGATCACGGATACTCTTTTCCTTCAGGGCATACCTCTGGACCCTCTTGTCTATTTGCTAAATCTCCCCTCAAGACATCTGAGTGAGAAAACGTTATTTCTATACTTGTGCACAGCGGCTAAAACACTCGTAGCCCTTCATTGAAGAGGATGTGAGTCAGCTCATGCAATGCATCATGGAAGTTGTAGACTAAGACAGCAGGAAGCTACCCATGTAAACAAATGCAGAAGATGCCAGGAGCTCACAGAGAACCCCAGAAATCACTCAAAACACTGCTAAAGGTATTTGGGTCCATAGTGTCCCTTGAACAGTATAATATGGATTGTGCTTTCGCAGTCCATATTATACGGCACTACATGACTCTATGGAGGTGCCAGCTGGCACAAACTCTTTGTGACATGTACCAGCTGGCACCTCCTCTTTGAGCCTTTCCCCCAGCCCCATTACACTTACCTTCCTTTCCAGGTCCAGACCCGTGACGCCATCAGCGGCCAACACACCCTCTTTGTGACGTGGCCAGCCACCCACTGTATTACACAAGCATGGACGGCCGGCACATGCAATGAAGAGGCGGGCCTTCCAGTGATGACGTCCCGGGATCTAGATATCGACAGGTTGAACAAGTGAGTATAATGGGGCTTGGGAGGGGGGGAGGTTTTCTGGGCTGGGGGGAAAGCTTCTTTCCAGTGACGTTTCGGGGGTGCAGATATTGCTTAGACCGACACCCCGGGATGTCAGCGGAAAGGCAAAAATGTAATATATGTAGGTCACATGACCTACATATATTACAGTAAAACTAAAAATAATGTATAATAAATGTTATTTAGATAGTTGGAGGGGGGCATGGGGGGCTCTTTGTTAAATTATTAATTTATCCCAGACAACCCCTTTAACCAAACTAGAGTATCAGTAAAGTGTGTACGCATTAATAACTCATACCAGCATTCAAAGGAAAACTTGAAATGGAGGAGAACACTGACAGTCTGCACTGACAGTCTTCGTTGGATTTCAACCCCTTTACACACACTTCCTCTAGGGCTGTCTAAAGGCATAGAGCTACTGAGCCCAAATGTCAATTCAGCATTATATCTGTTGATAAATAGGACACCTATAACATAGTTTTGGGGGTTGGGGTTTGTTATTTTGCAAAGTTTTCATAGATTTACTTTTAAAGACAGCAGAGTATCATGCTTATGTGCTGCAGCCACCAGTTCTTTACCACTTCTGCTGCCATTTGTTTGGCTTTTAATGATTTTTATGTGCTTGGAGACCATAATGTTCACTGGGGAGAGATGCAAATTTAAGGAAGGCTCTAAGGGACAATCCACACTGATTGTTCACAAAACGTACTGATAAGTGTGGTCTGAGCCCCTGTAGAGTAGGAATTACCTTAAATTCAGTATAAGTGCTCACCTCCTAGAGATTACTACTTTGACTGCCTTTTTGCTCTACTTACTGTTTTGCTATTTTGTCATTTAGCAATTAAACTCCTGTACCGTTAATTACCAAAAGTCTTCAGGTTGGGAGGAAAGCAAGTCTTTATTTGACAATATAATACAAATAGCCTTAATAATTAAACCCAATTGATGACATGGTTAGCATGAATTAGAAATGCATTTCATATTAAAAGGATAACTCCACTCAGGTTCTTTGAAAGCCTAAACATATATACAGTACTGTATGAATTACTAAAGGCTATAGGAGACATTTTTCAAGCCTCTTACACCTATTTTATTCTGTCATTTTTTTTTTTTTAGGTTTTATGCGGTGTGAGCAAAATGTATCATATATTTGCACCTATTTCGAAGGCTTTTTTGTTGGGGAAAGTAGGCATAGTTTAAATGTAATGACATTTTAGAATGCATGACATGTCCCTTTAAAAAAAGGCACAACTAGTAGGCGCAACTGCACTCCAGGATAAGGGCAGCGTAAAAAAATGGACTTACATTTTTCATGAGGTGAAATTTACACAAAATTTATGATGCAATTGAGGCTTTTTAGTAAGTCTGCGCCATGGAATGACTACATTAAAAAGTCGCATGCAAAAAAAAAAAAAAGGGCAAAACAAATTGCACAAATGACAAATGTCCTCCTTTGTCTTATGTTACGCAAATTGAGCTCAATCAAACCAAAATATACATGTTGTTATCGTAGGGGTAGGCGTAGCTAGGGGTTCAGCATGGGGGAGGGGGGCAAACATGTCCAAGTGGGCCCCCAACTTAGGTGAAAGTTTATGTCTTCCATTTAAAGGTCCCAGGCTGATGCTAGAAGTGACATACCCTTTGTGCCAGATGACCACTGCAGCCAATCACATGCCTCAGTAGCAACCTTATCAAAAATGGCACATGCCTGCTGTGACATGTTGCTTGTGAGTAGGTCATTACTGATGTCTGTGATTGGCTAAACTGGTCACCTGGCACAAACAGGCAGGACCTCAGGCAGGATCTGTAAACTGAAGAACTGCCTCTGGATTTCATTTAGCGCCCATTCTTTAAACAATATGAGCTGAAAGCAGAAAGCTCAATCCATTGTCTAGCGGCTGGGCTCCTTCACTGCAGCTCAGGTCTGATTGAAGTGAGTGAGAGCTTAGCTGCAGTGAAGGTACCCATCACTTTACAGCAGACAGAGCTTTCTGCTTCCGGCGCCATATTATGTACAGGACAGGTGCTGGAACTGGCTCCATACAACTGATCGTTCCTGGGTTGAGCGTCGGCCCCGTATCAATCAGGTATTTATGGCTTATCCTGTTGGATAGGTCATAAAAAAATTAAATTAAATTGAAAAAGCTCAGACAACCCCTTTAATACTTAAAAAGTTACTACCTTTAAGTGAGGGTTTTCACTTACAAATTTAAAATCATTGAGGCAGATTTCATAGCAATATGTGCCATGATTTTTGGTCCATTTATTACTGATGTAATGACAATCAGAGCCTTAAACAAGTATTGAAGTACTTTGATATAAATGTTTGAAAATTTCACAATATGCAAGATTAGTGTAACGTCTCTGCCTGTTCGGGTCTCTGCGCCATCCTCCGCTCACATGCTGTGGTGCAGGAGGCATATTCAGTTTGATGCCTTAAGATTCTTGATGCTCAGTCTGAACACTGTCCTATGTAATTGAATTTCAGCCACACCTTTTTCCTGCACCTTGCTTCTCTCTGCAAATCTAACAGTTAATCTTAGCCTTTTGGCTAAGATCAAGTGTAGTATCTGTTCTTATCAGCAACGGTTAGTAAGTTGGTTCCGCAGGTGGAGGTGATGGTCCCACCGTAGGGAGCCAGGATGCTTTTGAAGGTCTCAAAGTGTAAGTGCCTCGGGTGTTTGGTAGCCCCCAAGGTGCCAATCACTTTTGAAGCACTCCACCTTGATGCTTGGTTTATCCAGCGTGGGTAATTTTTATAGATCCGGCGAATAGACAGGGCCTGTACACGGACACTCTATTCACTTTTTTACGATTTTTTTATGTCACCGTTTGTCACTTTTGCTGTGGATGTAGGGGTGCGGAAACCCTTTTGGGTTCTGCCCGAAGTCTACGGGCTGGAGTTGTGTGGCCAATTCGATTCCCTCTTTCCTTGTTTGCCCGGTCTACCTCTGCTTCTGTGGAGGTGGACAACAGTTATCGGCTCTGGTAGTACTCTTGGGGTGGCAGCCCTTGAGGAAACTGAGGAAGTAGCTGGCTCTGGTAGTACTCTAGGTGGTGGCAGCCCTGGAGGAAACCGAGCAAGTCAGTCCTTCTGTTCCGGCAGTTGGGCAAGTATAGCCTCTGGGTTCTTGGTGCCTTTTGGTCCGGAGTCTGGGGACAGTTTCGGGAGACCTATTCTCTTTGGAGATGGGTTTTGCGATAGACCGCATCCTGAGCACATTTTTTTTTTAGTGGCACTCTCACTTTTTTCGTGCACTGGGTGATTTGTTGGCAAAGTTTTGCGACCTTCGATAAAAAAAACCCAAAAAATACAGTTACTCTTAGCCTTGCCTGTGTGAATGATGGCCTGTCTGCCAATCAAGTCTGGGACAGGTCTTGAACTTGCCTTAAACAGGTCATCAGTTCACACATGGTCGCTGGCTATTGAGAGTCTGTCTTGTGACTTTGTCCCTGCTAGCTCCTTTTCTGTTATTACCTGTATTCTTATTCCTGACCTCTGGCTTTGACTTTGACTATTCTCTTGGATTGTGATTCTGTACTGCATTGCTCGACTGTTACTCTACCCCTTGGCTTTCTGACCTCCCTTTTGTTGTTGTTTGTCCTGTCTGCATTCTGTGTTGTCACTTATTCATAGTAGGGACCAGCTCCAAGTTGTTCCTGTCATTAGGACAGTGAGACAAGTAGGCAGGGACAGGGTCTAGGTCTACTTTAGGGTTCACTGTCTCTGTATTCTCTCCCTCTCAGGTTTCTGCAGCAGCACTGGGGATTTGCTCAACTGGCAATTTCCTTACAATTAGACAAAAAGTCACAGCAAGTGCATAATTGCCAGGGTTGCAGACATAGCAGCTGGTGGCCAATGTGAAATCATTATTACTTTCTTCACATGCTGTGATGTCACAGCATACACAGTGAGCTTTGTGTTTACATTATCCCTATATTGTGACATCATTGAGTTTATTATCCATGTACTGTGACATCACTGTGTATATTATCCCTGTACTCTGACATCATTGTGTTTATGATGTATGTACATGTTTATGTACTGTGATGTCACTACGTGCATTATTCTGGTACTGTGACAATGTTTTGTGCATTATCCGAGTACTATATGATCTCTGAGTGTATTATCTGTACTGTAAAATCAGTATGTGTAGTATTTCAGTGTGTAATGGAGACCAAAATACTTGCACATTTTAGAAGTTCTGAACTTTCTGGTTAATGTGGTCATGGTGGGGGGGGGGGAGGCATAACTAATTTTGCTATGCAGCCCCATGATTAATTGTTACACTCCAAAGTCACAGCAGATAATATTGACAGAAATCAAGGAATATCAATGTAGATCTGTACAATTTGCTGTAGCATTATAAAAGATTTCACAGCTCTACAATAAATCTACTATTTTCATGGTAATATGTACAAAACATTACAGGGCACCAAAGAGGTCAGAAGAAAATTATACAAATTGTATTATTAGGACTTTAGTGACCCCTTAGGCCAAAGTGTGGGGATTCAAGAGACTGTTCCTAAGTTGTTTTTAACGTACTCATTGTACCAGAAGTACTTTCCGAACACTCAGAGCTTTAAACTTATGAAGCAATGAGACTAGGGAGCTGAAGGTCACAAAACTCTGAGGCAAAAGGACACTGAGATTAAAAGCATTCATTAGAGTCCTAGCTGAAGAGCAGCAAAGCAAAAGGAAATCATAACAGAGATGTATCTCTGACATCGGGAGATTGATGAATGCACAAAATGTGTTGTATTTCCTCCTCTGAATGGCTGTCTTTTCTGCCCATTGTATATGACTTTTCACTGGACCATTCTAAAATCTTACCATGGCCCAGATTTTATTTTTTAATTTTTTTCTTAGCTAAATGTGAGGTTTATTTCATGCTGTGTACGCTAGCCTATAGAAGATTATAATGAGAAATAATTGAGCCCATAGGCACACATTATCTCATGCTGAAGCTGAGTATTCTTAAAATAACATTGGAAGCATTTATTTCCAACTCATGGTATCAGGCTCTTCTCAAGGAATAACGGGGGTCTAAAAGACATAACGCTAGGTGTCTGAATTTACATTTGTTTATATAAGATGAGGAAACATTAATCCATGTGATTTTGTGAAGTTATAATTTCCACTGTGAGAATAAACATTTTATATTAGTAAATTGGCACATGAAAAAATCCTAAATGGTAATATAGAAAATGTAAAGATCTTGGAAGAAGTTATGAGGAAACCGAGGCTGAACCAGGAGCAATAGAGATGTGGCAGCCAGGGCCGGCGTTAGGGGGGGGCAAACTGGGCAATTGCCCAGGGCCCCGTCCCCAATGGGGCCCCCGGGATCCGGAACCTGATGATTCCGGATCCCGGAGTCAGGTCCGGCCAAAGCAATAACAGAAAGGGACCGCAGGGCCCCTTTTTCGAGGTGAGTAAAAATAACAAACATTTTTACTCACCTGTCCTTGGCGTCCGACGTCATCTTCTGGCGTTCCGGACATCACCGCTATGGCCTGGCCACAGCGGTCACGTGGGGCGTGCTGACAGCGTGCTTCACGTAATCGCTGAGGCCCAATCACAGGCCTCAGAGGTGATGTCCACAATGCGTGACGTCAGCCGCAGAGAAGAAGAAGCCATCGCCGACGGGGATAGCGGAGCAGCGCGAGGAGGCCCAGCAGAGGTAAGAACAAGGTGAGTATAAATGTTTGTTATTTTACCTTACTTTTCCCGGGCCTTCGATTATTATACTCTGAAGAGACCCCAGAATATTATATAATAATAGCACTGTAGGGCCCCTGTGGAGCATTATACTGGGGGCCCCCTCTGGATAGCATATTATACTGGGGGGCCCCCTCTGGATAGCATATTATACTGTGTGGGGCCACTGTGGAGCATTATACTGGGGAAGGGGCCCTCTGGATAGCATGTTATATTCTGTGGGGCCTCTGTGGAAAATTATAATGTGGGGGGGGGGGCTCTGGAGATAATGTTATATTCTGTGGGGCCACTTTGGAGCATTATGCTCTCCAGAGGGGCCCCCCAGTATAATGCTCCAAAGTGGCCCCACAGAATATAACATGCTCTCCAGAGCCCCCCACTTTATAATACTCCATAGAGGCCCCGCAGAATATAACATGCTCTCCAGAGCCCCCCCACTTTATAATACTCCATAGAGGCCCCACAGAATATAACATGTTCTCCAGAGGGCCCCCTCCCCAGTATAATGCTGCACAGGGGCCCCACACAGTATAATATTCTCTCCAGAGCCCCCCCCAGTATAATGCTCCACGGTGGCCCCACACAGTATAATATGCTCTCCAGAGGGGCCCCCAGTATATTATACTGTGCGGGGCCACCATGGAGCATTATACTGGGGGGGGCTCTGGAGAGCATGTTATACTGTTTTGGGCCACTGTGGAGCATTATACTGGGGAAACCTCTCTGGGCAGTATATTATACTGTGTGGAGGCCATTCTGGAGCATGTTATACTGAGTGCGGTCACTGTGGAGCATTATTCTGGGAGGGGGGCATCAGCAGAGCATATTATATTGTGTGGCGCCACTGTGGGGCATTATTCGGGGGGGACTAATGAGCATTATACTAGGGGCCCTCTGGGGAGCATATTATACTGCGTGGGGCCTACTGTGGAACATTATACTGGGGGACGCTCTGGGGAGCATAATATATTGCATGGGGCCACTGTGGAGCAAAATACTGGAGGGGGCACTGTGGAGCATTATACTAGTGAGGGCCCTCTGGGGAGCATATTATACTATGGGCCACTGTGGAGCTTTATAATGGGGGAATGGACAGTGTGGGGAGCCTGTTATACTGTGTGGGGCCACTGTGGAGTGTATTATATTGTGTGGGGCTTTTCGGGAGCATATTATACTCTGTGGGGCCATTGTAGAGCATTATACTGGGGGGGACTGTGGGGAACATATTATACTGTGGGGGACCACTGTGGAGCATTATGCTGGGGGAATACCTCTCGGGAGTATATTATACTGTGTGGAGGTCATTATGGAGCATGTTATACTGTGTTAGGCCATTGTGGAGCATTATACTGGGGGGGCATTGTGGGGTGTATATTATACTGTATGGAGCATATTATATTGTGTGGGGCTGCTGGGGAGCATATTGTACTGTCTGGGTCCACTAAGGGGTAATATACTGTGTGGGCCACTGTGGAGTATTATACTTTGTGGAGCCTTACATACCATGTGGGACCACAATGGGGGGCTGAGGGGAGCATTTTATACTGTGTGGGGTCACTGTGGAGCATTATATACCATGTGGGGAAACTGGAGGGCTCAGGAGAGCATTTTATACTGTGGAGCATTATATACCATGAGGAGCATTATACTGTGGGGGGGGGGGGTGCTCACAATTCCTGCTGGCAGCCCTGTGTGCTATGTCTGCATCACAGCTCCCTCACTATAATCTTGCACATATGTGTAGTGCCCCATGGCCATGTCATTCCCCATACAGTACTGTGCATGAGCTGGCCATGGAGTTATTGGGGCCTGCACAGTACTATAGGGGCTGACTATACGGGGAACATACTCAGTAACACAGGATAGTCAGCACATATGTAAGACTTCAGTGAAGGAGCCATGGTGTAGGCTATTAGCAGGAAGCTGTTGTGGGGCCCCAGAACAAGTTCCTTTGGTGGGCCAAAGGCCCTTCAGTCCAACACTGTCTAACGGAGAACTATTATATATAAGGGTGGGTTACTATATATAATTGGGAAACTTAAGTATGAGGGGGCTATTATAAGGGGGAACTATTATTTATAAGACGGGCTATTATTTATAAGGGGGGAACTATTATATATAAGGCATCCAATATAAGGGGGAGCTATTATTTATAAGAGGGGAACTATTTATAAGGGGGGTATAATTGTTAAGTGGGCTTATTTATAAAGGGGGCTATTAGTGATAATGGGGACTATTATTTATAAGGGTAACTATTATTTATGAGGGGGCTATTATTTTTAAGGGAGCAGTATTATTTTTACGGGGCGACTGTTACTGATAAGGGGGAATATTACTGATACAGGGCACTATTTATCATTTATAAGGGAGCTATTACTGATAAAGGTGTAAGATTATTTATAAGCAGGGACTATTGTTTATAAGGAGGCGCTGTCTACTATCAATGTAATGCCTCTTACCTTGGAACATTCCTGTATATGTTGTATTTGTATTTGTATCTGCTTATCGTTGCTGCTGTAACACACTGAATTTCCCCATTGTGGGACTATTAAAGGACTATATTATTATTATTATTATTATAATAACTGATGACTGGGTGCAAAAATCTAATAGGTGGTACAAAGGTGCTCATTTGAATTGTGTGTGGTAAAATGGGGCTTGTTGTTACTTTTTTGTTGGCAGAAAGGAGGCGTTATTATAGGGGTTGTCACTGGAAGACGATGATGTTTTTTGCATATCAGCATTTGGGGCCCCTTTTAATTTTTGACCAGGGCCCCACTTTGTCTAAAACCGGCCCTGGTGGCAGCGTGATCTCTTTTAACAGAAACAACAAACGCCATTGAAGTAAACTTAAAGTTCTGTGCCACACTATATTTAGAGATGAGTGAACCTCGTGAGTTGATGTCATGTGACCAGGGGATTGCTGAGGCCTGTGATTAGGCCTCAGTGGTCACGCAGGATATCCCAATGTTTAATGCAAGCGTCATGACATCATTGCACCCCACATGATCACTAAGGCCCAATCACAGGCCTCAGTGGTGACCCTTGATGTCACTCAGGAGGCCTTCATTTATTATACTCTGCAATGTCTTCAGACCTTCAAGTATAATAGCCATTAGTGGGTGACAAACCCCAAAAGTTTTGGAAAATTCAGTTCAAACCCGGTTTGATCAGAAATGGTTCGCTCATCTCTAAGTGTATGTAATGTGTTAAATTTTTCCACATTTCTAAATGAATATATACAATGATGATATATACTATAATGAACTATAATGAGCATTAACAATATTAATTTAACTGTAAGAAGGGGATAAATATTATTAGGTAACACATGAACAGTCAGTTCTTCAAATTGCAGTGATGGAAAAAAAGTGGTCAAGAAAATAAAATCATCAAATCAGTGGTCATGGACAACTACATGGGAAGCTAAGGCTAGAACATGGTCTGAGAAATCATGTTTTCTGTTACATCATGTTGATGGCTATTTGTGTGTGAGTTGCTTACCTGTAAAGAGAATGCACCAGAATGCTCTTTGGTGCTTAATTGGGACTAGATCTTACCTGGACCTTGTCTGGCACTATGCAATTATTTAGTCTTACTTCTCACCCCTACATTCTTTTGCCACGTGAGACGAACATGGGACTCAAGTGGCAAGCTTTCAGCTAAATGATGTGCTTCTGTTTGATCATGAACTTTTATTTTGGACTTTTTTTAAGCCTTATCTCCAATTTATGGACCAGTTGCCATATTTTTTTTATTTAAAATTTTTGCAAGTCAGCCTGTCCACATTGAGACTAACTATTGCGGCTCTCTATTTCACTCCCACTGGATCAAATTTCATGTTCTTACACTTTTGCTTAAACTATGATTTCTGATGATGACTAAGGATTCTGCTCATGGTTTGTCTAAATATTCCTGAAGCAAGGACAAAACCAAATATATAAGTCTTACGTTACCTCTCCAGTCAGAAGTTTGTTTCCCTCTGCACATAACTATCTGCTGGTCCTGTAGAGATTACTTGTTCTGGTACTTAGCATACAGATTGACAAGTCTGGATGTTCACCAAATACAAACAAAAATTGGTGCTCTGACAGATGCAGCCACTCCACAGGTGCATCAAAAAGCTAATTTGCATACACATTGAAAGTGGATTTTCCCATTACCAAGATTGCACTTTGACACAAAATGGTATGTTGACTACCACTAACTTTCCTACAAAAGCATATAAATGGATTAGGAATGATTTTGGTGGTGGCAGACTCCCTTTAATTTGTAGTCAAGAGCTTGATATGAGCTTTAATTTTGTTTGACCTGATTTTGCTAAATTTTTTTGAGCCAAAGCCAAATAGGCTTCAAAAGGAATGGAAATATATAGGAAGTACTTATTCTTCTACCTTCTGCTCAGCTCAAAAAAACGCAGCAAAATCTTCAACAAAAAAGCTGCGGCCTCAGCCACGTTGCGGGCCGCAGGAAAAAAAAGTATTGCACGAAAAACTGTGGCAGCAACACATCACGGTTTTACCTACAGCACTTTACACAGAAAGTCCACAGAGGTTTCCTCTGCAGACTTTCTGCTTCAATTATACCTATAGGGAAACTGCCAGCGCTTCTGTAGGTATAATGGACATGCTGCGATTTCCAAAACCGCAACATTTTCCCACAATGTGTGGATGGGATTTGCAGTTTCTGCCGTGGACAAACTGCGACCTATATGCCAAGTGGGACCTTAATCTAGTTTTCAAAAACATTCAAGAAATTTGGATGTATTCTCACAACTTAGTGTAGAATTGTATCATTAAGTAACCACGTTTTCTTCTTAAAAATCAATGAAATTTGTTGAAAAGTAACAGTAAACTTGAAAGTTTAAAAATATTTTAAGCTTCAATGTTTATTTTATTCCTTTTTTATTCTTGAATTTTCCATGATACTTGCATATGCTGTTAAACTCCCATAAGGGTACTTACAGCTGCAGAGAGTCGACTGTAAAAATCCCACAGGACAAAAACTAACTGCTTATATGTTGAGTTTCATCACAACAATAGGAAACTGAATATGTTCAGAAAGTCAGCTGTGATATTTGTGAGCTAAAATAAACTCTTTGAAAAGAAGAACTATGAAATTCCTAAAGTGGCTGTATAGTAATATAGGCCATTTTTCATGAAAATGTATTTTTTGTCATTTCTGCTTTTAACTAGTAAAATAACACTAACTCATTATTGAAAGTTTTTTTTACTATTTTGCAACATATGTAATGTGACTTATTCTTTTTATATGCATTTTTTTTATATTTTGATATTTTGTCTGCTTTCTCCTGGTATTTTTGAAGTTCTATAGAGAATTTTATGGAGAAATGCCTGAAATGCCAGAAGAAAGTGCTACAAATAGAGCATGCTGTACTTTAAATAAAACAGACTGAAGCACTAAACACAAAATTTTACACAACACCAAAAATCAAAATGTTGTTTATGTCGGCTTTTCAATTTTAAGGTTATGAACCTTTTAAAAATTGACAGCCTTGAGCATGTGTCAAAATCCTGCTCAATAGCTCACAAAATAGGGGCCGCCAGGCAGAGTCTGGAACAACAAGAGCCAATCCTTTTGTTAGGGCCGGTTCACATCTGCGTTTGGTTTCCGTTCAGGGAGTCCACTTGGGGACCCCCCCTGAACGGAAACCTATACACATAGAAAAGCGGTTTACCTAAGGAAACATGAGTTTCAAGGGGGCAACTTTATCAAGAGCAGTTTTGAGAGTCTCTTTGTAGGGCTTGGAGGCCAGTTCAGGACAAGAGAAAGAAGAGACGGGGACAGTAATGACTGTAAGGTGTCTGAGAGGTGCTGCGTGTTTACAGTGAGTTGATTCTTATATGTGCGATAGATCGGTGTGTTATGCGAAGGACAAGAGCCTTTGATAGTAAAGGAGAGAAGGTTGTGGTTGGAAATTGGTAGGCGAACATTAGTAAAGTCAGAATCAGAAGAGAGCTGTAAGAAGACCAATTCAAGGATTTAACCATCTTTGGGTGTGGGAGAAGAAGTAAGATGTGAGAGACCAAGATAGGTGGTTAGTGATAGAAGCTGAAAGGGGAGACGGGCGTTAATGGGAATGTTAAAATAACCCATGATGAGGGTAGGAATTTCACAGGATAGGAAATCGGGAAGTCATGAAGTAAAGTGTTAGTGTGGACCCAAAAAAAGAGGGGAAGGAGTACTGGGGAAATACCCTGAAAAGTGCATTGTGGTGATAGAAGGATGCCTACCCCTCCACCCTGCATATTATCAGGTCTAGGGGTGTGTGAAAATTGTAGGCCATCATAACACAGAGCAGCAGGAGAGGCTGTATTAGACTGCTTAATCCATATTTCTGTTACAGCCAGCAGGTTAAAAGGCTTGAATGAAGAGATCTTGAATAATATCAAGTTTGCTGCAGACTGAATAGGCATTCCAGAGTGCACAAGAGAAAGAGACTGGTGGAGGAGGATAAGTTGGCAGACAGTGAATATTAATAAGGTTAGCAGAGTTCGGTGAGACAGGTATGCAGCTGAGGTTAGCAGAAGAAAGAGGACCAGGTTTTAGAGAGAGCTGATTTGTGAGAGCATCTAACTTGTTGCACAGAGGCACAAGGTGGGTTAAGGTGGTTGAGGAAGGTGAACAGAGAATGGGAGCTGCACATACAGTACAGACCAAAAGTTTGGACACACCTTCTCATTCCAAGAGTTTTCTGTATTTTCATGACTATAAAAATTGTAGATTCACACTGAAGGCATCAAAACTATGAATTAACACATGTGGAATTATATACTTAACAAAAAAGTGTGAAACAACTGAAAATATGTCTTATATTCTAGGTTCTTCAAAGTAGCCACCTTTTGCTTTGATTACTGCTTTGCACACTCTTGGCATTCTCTTGATGAGCTTCAAGAGGTAGTCACCTGAAATGATTTTCACTTCACAGGTGTGCCCTGTCAGGTTTAATAAGTGGGATTTCTTGCCTTATAAATGGGGTTGGGACCATCAGTTGTGTTGTTCAGAAGTCAGGTGGATACACAGCTGATAGTCCTACTGAATGGAGTGTTAGAATTTGTATTATGGCAAGAAAAAAGCAGCTAAGTAAAGAAAAATGAGTGGCCATCATTACTTTAAGAAACGAAGGTCAGTCAGTCCGAAAAATTGGGAAAACTTTGAAAGTGTCCCCAAGTGCAGTGGCCAAAACCATCAAGCGCTACAAAGAAACTGGCTCACATGAGGACCGCCCCAGGAAAGGAAGACCAAGAGTCACCTCTGCTGCGGAGGATAAGTTCATCCGAGTCACCAGCCTCAGAAATCGCAGGTTAACAGCAGCTCAGATTAGAGACCAGGTCAATGCCACACAGAGTTCTAGCAGCAGACACATCTCTACAACAACTGTTAAGAGGAGACTGTGTGCAGCAGGCCTTCATGGTAAAATAGCTGCTAGGAAACCACTGCTAAGGACAGGCAACAAGCAGAAAAGACTTGTTTGGGCCAAAGAACACAAGGAATGGATATTAGACCTGTGGAAATCTGTGCTTTGGTCTGATGAGTCCAAATTTGTGATCTTTGGTTCCAACCACCGTGTCTTTGTGCGTTGCAGAAAAGGTGAACGAATGGACTCTACATGCCTGGTTCCCACCGTGAAGCATGGAAGAGGAGGTGTGATGGTGTGGGGGTGCTTTGCTGGTGACACTGTTGGGGATTTATTCAAAATTGAAGGAATACTGAACCAGCATGGTTACTACAGCATCTTGCAGAGGCATGCCATTCCATCCGGTTTGCATTTAGTTGGACCATCATTTATTTTTCAACAGGACAATGACCCCAAACACACCTCCAGACTGTGTAAGAGCTATTTGACCAAAAAGGAGAGTGCTACGCCAGATGACCTGACCTCCACAGTCACCAGACCTGAACCCAATTGAGATGGTTTGGGGTGAGCTGGACTGCAGAGTGAAGGCAAAAGGGCCAACAAGTGCTAAGCATCTCTGGGAACTCCTTCAAGACTGTTGGAAGACCATTTCAGGTGACTACCTCTTGAAGCTCATCAAGAGAATGCCAAGAGTGTGCAAAGCAGTAATCAAAGCAAAAGGTAGCTACGTTGAAGAACCTAAAATATAAGACATATTTTCAGTTGTTTCACACTTTTTTGTTAAGTATATAATTCCACATGTGTTAATTCATAGTTTTGATGCTTTCAGTGTGAATCTACAATTTTTATAGTCATGAAAATACAGATAACTCTTGGAATGAGAAGGTGTGTCCAAACTTTTGGTCTGTACTGTAGGTGAGGGAAGAAGAGAGGGACTGATGTGGATAGATGTAAAAGGAGGTGGGAATTGGTGGTTAGTTTGTAAAAAAATCAACAAATAGATATACAAGAAATGCAAGTTTTTTGGTGTGATTATGCTGCTGAACTGTCTTCTGCCCTGTCTAACTGCTAATTCAAATTGTAGTTTATGTATGATGCTGTGAGGTTAGGTCAGTAGACTGGTTATAGCAGCAGTCCCCAACCTTTACTTCTGCACAGCCCGGCATGGGGGGCGTGGCGCAGGGGCAGGGCGGGCGGTTTAGGGGCAGGGCTTTGGTCATATGGGGGCAGGGTTATACACGAAACAGCACTGTAGATCGGGGGCATGCTGGTGGGACCTCAGTGTACAGTGCTGTAGACCAGGTCCCCACCATTAGCTATACTAGGAGCCACAGCACTGTGACCAGATCGCGGACCTGCCCCACATAATGTGCCAGAAGCCGCGTTCACCAAGGCCAGCCCGCTGCCCCGCAGACCGGCAAAAGACCCCCAACGGCCCAATCCGCGGACCGGTGCTTGGGGACCCCTGGGTTATAGAGTGGGACCAAGGTCTGTATTACGGAAGCAATGTTCTCTTTTGTGAAAAGCCTTAAGCTCTGAAAAGACATGTCTGGCGGCTATTTACTTATGTCATAGTGAAATAACATCTATGTTGTACTGAATTATACATGGACAGTATTTATGCAATATCTATGGGCCACCTGTTGTGGTAAAGTGTATGGTAAAGTGCTGGATGGGGTGTATATCTCGCCTGGTTTCCTCAGCCAGACGAGGTAACGGAAATCCAGGAAGATGTATGTTGCCTTAGCAGAACATCGTCTGCTAGGGATTTTCTTTAAGTTACATGGGCTGGATTTTCTGGACTGGAGGACAGGTTGGCAGTGGGAGTCTTCCAGTCCACACCTCTATTCCACTACTGGGTTTTCCCCTACTCCCAGGTGCTCTCAGCTGAGGCTTCCTGTGAGTGATTACTGAGGAAGGAAGCCTGGCAAAGGGAGGGCTGACATGTTGCAGACTGGGAGAGAAAGCATCCCTGGAATGGAGGTTTGCACACTTTGATACTGTGTTTGCCTGCACTAGGCTAGTGAGGGGCATTTATACTGTTTGGTAAGAGCCGGACAGGCTTAGGCTTTTTGTTTTGCTTATACAATGTCGTTTTGTGCTGAAGCACCTAAATAAAGGACCCTTGGAGTTTTAAAACCCGCTGCCTGTGTGAACTTGGTCATTGCCAACCCCCACCAATGAGCTGTTCCCTACACAGTTTAAATTAAGAATATGGCTTGACAAGGTCATCTTATACATACATATTTTAGTTAATGTTAAGGGGTTGAAAAAAATATTGTTTTACTATTTTATACTAGAAACCGCGCAGCTCTTGTCTACAGAGTGAGCAAAACGCTGGGGAAAATAAAGGAGAATAAAAATGAAAGAAAACTTTAATATAAAAGCAGAGAAAAGAGAATTTGTTGCAAGAAAAATATCCACAGGCTGTTGTTAAGGACATCACATGACCCATGACATCACAACCTCACTTCATAATGCACATGACACCACAACAGGTACCATGAATGGAAAGTTCCAGCACAGAAGCATGTTGAGTCAGTTGAGGAAGACATCTTGAAGAGGACAGGTCCAGGTATGTACTGTTTATTTACTCAATGTTATTCAGCCTTGTTCACATGTAGCTGAGGGGGCGGTGGGGTTGCATGAAGTTTAGAGCTGCTTCACCAACATCAAACATCTCAGGAAGGATTTGGCTTGAGTGTTGGGAGACAGATCCCAACCAATCTGATACTGACAGCCTATCCTAAGGACATGTCAGCAGTATCACAGTTCCAGAAAACCCCTCTAACATCTCATTTTGCCATATAAGTTGTCTACTTTATGCATCATCTGATAGATCAGGGCTGTGTATCACATCCATTTTTAGTTAAAGGTTCTTTAAGGCCCAGTAGTTGATTGGGGAGGAGGGGAGAATTTTTTGTACATCGCCACCCCTGTCTATATGCTCAGGACTTGCACATCACACCCATTTAACTGGACTTGACAACCAAACCTTAAAGTATACCTAAAATTTAAAAAAAAAAACTTTTCATGAATGAACAATGCAGGTGAATATAAGAAACTCTAAGGGTGGGTTCACACTTGCGCCGGAGTCCGTCGACGCAAATCCGACTGAAAATCTCAGGAAACTGTATAGGGACTGGATAGCAAAAGGTTAGTGACACATTGCTTAAAAACCCATTCATTTGAATGGGTTTTTAAAGAGATGCAAGGGTGTGCGCTTACACCCTCTGCACCGCGAATCCAGATTTTTTTGCTGGAAACAAAGTCCTGCTGGAAACAATCTCACCCACTTGTGGGATGTGCTGCCGTAACCCTATACACCCAGCTGTATGATTCTGGCTTCGTACATTGCTAGTTTTGGTGGCTGCAGATATCAGCTGATCAGTTGGCGTGCTGGTTGTGAGACCCTCAACTGATCCTAGGTCATCAATATCTAAATCCCAGATAATCCCATTTTAGCATTCTACCAGGGAATCCTGGTTGGCAAACATTGCTCTAGAGAGTAACTAAAGTTGCTTTCCCCAACTATACAATATGGTTTGGATGAGTAAGAAGACATTGCAGGGAAGATGAAGAAAAGGCGATCAGTCAGTGTTATTAGAGCCTTTCCTAAATGTGCTTAATATGGAACAATATGGGAGACTGGATCATCACTGTGCAATTAACCAGAGTCTGTGATTGACATGACTTATTGGTTGCCCTCCAGCATTCCCAGGAAGAGATAATATTTACAGTGAAACCTCTTTGAGATGGCCACCCAAATTTGCATTGAAAATTGGTCTTTTAGAGAGGAGGTCTTCTCAAAGAATATGGCTAGTATGTATACTATATGGTGGAACTGAAAGTCTGTCACAGAATTCCAGATAAGGGGGTGTCTTCTGCTCTAGATTAGCGGGTGGTGTTCTGGTCGCCACATTATATTTATCTGCTGTCATGTACTAAGCTCAGTGTAATAACTCACCTATGGAATACACATGGTATATTTTATTACATGGTGAATTTATGGTATAATATATATGTCAGTTGATGCTTGGTACCATCACAGTATTCACACAGTCATTGTACTGCTGCCACTTACTGATTCACACTCTCGTAGTTTCATCTGTGCACCATCAATGTCCAAATGAACAAATAAACACCCCACAAATTCGGTGGTAGGCTCCTTGTAGATGTAAGATTCCAGTAGAGGTAAAACATGGTAAATATAAGCAGCACTATCATGCACCCCCTTCATTCTTTGGATCCCTGGGGGGTTTCTAGTGATTGCTGACAACATATTCAATTCTAATTTTTTGTTGCTAGCCATGACAACCAATCAGAGTTCAGCTTTTATTCCTTGTACCTTCTTTAATCTTAACAATATTCACATTTTAATACTGCAGTAATTGGTGTAATCATGCAATGCTAGTGTTAAAGCATAAAGTGATTTTCTAAGATTTTTCAGAATTGGGGCAAAAGCAGAGGATGATGTAAAATAACAAAATAATTGAATCCCCTGCTGCTCCAGTGGCGCCTCTGCTGCTTCCTGTCAGTGTTTGTCTACAGGGCAACAACAGCACTGCTACTGGCTAATGACATTTCTGCCATTTATTAAATGTTGCACTTAGTCCAAGTTATAGGTAATTGACAAAAAAAAGTGACAATAACGTCTAAAAACTCAGAACCCTCACTAAATTATGAAAAAAGTCTACAATTCCTACTTGTGAATTAAATACAAGTCAATCATCCATTATGGTTACATAAAGAAAAGCTGAAATGTATCTGTAGAGCGAAATTGATCTAGTTAACCATTCGTGCATTTGTTTTAAAACCTCTTCACTCCAATTCTCAAGCACCCTAAGGTTTAAAGATATTTACAAGTGAGCACAGTCAGAATTGTCATTAGCACAGTGGGATCTGTCACAGATAAACATAGTAGTATAATGTTGTACCGTGTTAGCCATTGAAAGTAGTGGAAGAGTGAAGAAATCAGGCGATACCTTTTAGAGGCTAACTGAGTATATTTATAAGTAAGCTTTCAGGAGTACTCGCTCCCTTCATCAGACATGGTGTGATACAAGAACTGAAAATTAACAGATTTTTATACACATGGTTTTCAAAGCATTTTAGAGTCCTTAAAAAAAATGCAATCTAAGTAGAGAAGTTATTTACAACAGGTAACAAAAAAACAGTCTGGAAACTTGTGGTGCGTGACGGAGGGATCAGTAATTCTTGCTGTTATCTGTTTGCTATCAGGAGGTGATTTGTGACCCTCACAGGTCACACATAGTGTGATTTGAAGCTGGCATGAATATTGAGTTCAGTTCATGGTTCAAACATAGTGTGACATGAAGCTGGCATGAATATTAAGTCCAAATTGCAGAGTTTGAAATTTTTGCATAAATTTGTACTCCATTTCTTTTCTTTTCTCCTGTGTCTTAAAATGTCCCATTAAAACCACAACCCGCAAATCTTCAATAGAGTGGTTTTCTCCGGAGAAATGTGCGGCCACTGGGAGATCGGTTCTGCTGTTATTAATGGTGGATCTGTGTGAGTTCATTCGTTGACTGAGTCTCTGCCCTGTTTCCCCCACATAGAGGCCTGTGGTGGGACATTGCACACACATTATGAGGTACACCACATTGGAAGACCTGCAGGAAAATGTCCCCCTAATTCTGTGCACCTGTTGTGACTGTGGGATAGGTACACTGTCAGCGGTGTGGATGTGCTTGCAGGTCATGCACCTTTTATGTAGGCAAGGTGAGGTGCCATTTTCAGTTGGGGCCTTCAGGGCACTCCGGACGATAATGCGCCTCAGGTTTGGTGGTTGTCAAAAGGAGAGGAGAGGGGGGACTGGAAATATGTCCTTGAGTCTGTTGTGCCTATGTAGTACAGGTTGGAGCTCCTTGGCAATCCTTCGTAGGATCTCCAGCTGTGGGTTGTAGGTGACAACTAGGGGCACTCGGGCTTCTTTCTGGGTCTCTCTATATGTGAGCAGACTGTCTCTGTTAATGGCTGCTGCTTTGTTTAATTGGTTGTCTGTCACTTTTGGTTTGTATCCCAATCTGAGAAATTTCATCCTCAGATCCAGGAGGTGCTTGTCCAGGTCTGTTTTGTCGGAGCAAATACGATTGTATCGTATAGCCTGGCTGTAGATTATAGATTGTCTTGTGTGCTTGGGGTGGAAGCTGTCGTTTCTCAGGTAGGCCGTTCTGTCTGTGGGTTTGTGGTATATTGATGTGAGTAGCCGGTGGTCTTTAATGTATATTGTGGTATCCAGAAAGTGAATTTCACTCCCTGAATAGCTAAGTTTAAGGTTGATGGTCGGGTGAAAGTCATTGAAGTCATTATGGAATTGAAGTAGGGCCTCCTCACCTGCAGTCCAGATGACAAGAATATCATCGATATAACGAAGGTAAATCATAGGTTTGGTGGTGCATGTTGATAAATATGTTCCTTCCATTTCTGCCATAAAGAGATTTGCATATTGGGGTGCACATCTGGTCCCCATTGAAGTTCCCATTCGCTGTAGATATAGATCCTCTCCAAAGGTAAAATGGTTGTGGCTAAGGATGAATTGTATGAGTTGTGTTACTGGTTCTGTCTATACACAAACTTACTGATTGATCTGCTTGGGCTCAATTGAATATTGATGTTTCGTTCCAACTAAAATGAAATCTTTGTCATTCCAAATAACTGAAATATTTCAACTTGCTATTTATATAAAACAAACAGTATCTATTTTTGACAGTATTTTTGTTGAGATAGTATTTTTGGAGCAAATATCAGAAATTGCAGGACTGACAACAGAGAGCAGTAGAACAAGCTGTTTAAATCTCACATAGCACTGAGAGATAAAACCCGGGCATCCAAACATCTTCTCCAGCACCAGACGCAAAGCCAGATGAACCTGTGCTAAATTTGGGGCCCAAGTTGTCACCATAGAAACTGGTATAAGAAATAAATGCTCCACAAATTGAAGTCTAACCAGAACTCTTGATAAACTCGAAAGGCCAATCAAAACCAGGGAGATGAAACAGATGCATGAACATGTCCAAGCCAAAATTCAGTCCAACAGGTAACATCAGAGCAAAATCAGAAGACAAGCAGACTTCCAATAAAAAGCCAAATATTAGAACAGACCAGCACAAATGATCAGGGTATGGAACGCTCACTAAAGTACAACTATGAATATATGTAAGTATAAATAACAGGCACCTGGATGAAAAGGAGCAGGGTTTAAATATCCCTCCTCAACAGTTAATTGGATCAGAATAGCTTCACAGGTTGGCACGATAATCTTAAAGCAACAACAGCTAAACTGAGATTCCTGACAGTATCAGAAAAAGGCTAAGGGAAATAAGTATAAGTGGTGCTGATATGGGAGGAGGTACCAGGTCAATGCGCGCATACTCTAGATGTGCGTGATATAAAAGAATAGTGGCTACTGCTGGCCACCATTGGGTACTACAGTAATAGAGGAGTTGATTTCCCTGATGCTCCCTCATGTCCACTATATATATAAAAAACTGCATAGGAATTAGAGAAGCACCATGTACAAAATCAACAGGGGCGCAAATCCATGGGCACCAGCAACTGATCTCTCAAAGTATAGAGAAAAACAAGCAGCACTCCAGGGTTGTGAATAACATCTTTGATGTGAGTTTATTCCAATAGCTACTATTACTGAGGTAATAAGGCTCTTGGAATAAACTCACATCTAAGATTTTTTTCATAAACCCTGGAAGGCTGCCTGTTTTTGTCTATAGATAGATAGATAATATAGTTAGATTATATTGCATATCCCTGTGCTCTGATTGGCTGAGCTGATGGTGCATGGGGTGGCAGCAGAACAGTATGGGAACTAAGGGTACTGGTCTAGGCTCCCATAGGTCCCATAGATGATGTCACACACAGAAAGTCTCCACCCACTACATGAAGAAGCAGGAGAAGATTTTACATTTATTGCTAATACATGTATAATAACTGTATCTCGGGCTAGGAAGTAGCTATAAACATGATATAGGTATTGTTGGAATTCTAATGAAAGGCTATATTCAGCTGTTCAAAAATGATTTTTTTTTTTTTTTTGGAAAATTGGAAGTATGCTTTAAGTTTCAGCTAAACTTTGCTACTTCTGTATCTCAACAGGATCCTGTGTCTTTCTGTCTTGGGTTACCTTCATATCTGTGTTGGACTCTCCTGTACACACAGTTTTTCCATCTGCGCTTTCAGTTTAGAAACAACGGACAGATGACAGACCCCATTATAGTCAATGGGTCCATCAGGATTCGCATGTGCCTACTACTTTAGTGGTCCACCTGTACTATGTTCTTGCTCTCTGACAGTAGGAATCTAACGTTAACCTTACTCAGTTGCACTGCTACACCAATTGCTGTAACCTTCCTAGTTCTGTGCTTTGTTGCTAGGCAATAAGATGATTTTTCCTGTGATGTTTTGATGACTGCATTAAAGGGCTTTCCCAAACTACAATTATTTTTTTTTAGATGTGAGCAACCATGTAGCTAAACCATCTGCACAGTGACTATATCTAGTATGTGATCTTTCTTCCAACATCTGTACCCCTATAGCTCTTTTATAATTTCACCCTACAATTGTCAGAGTGGGAGGTCCTTACTATACAGCATTTGACTATCTGCTTCACTATGAAAAAAACATTTCCCAGATTTACCTTTCCCTTGGCTGCTACACTGACCATTCTTCCTAACAGAAATGATTCATGCACTGCACCTGCTTCATCTGTTAGGATGGCACATGAATGGTTATGTAGCCCTGATCTAATAAACAACTATGGAGGAGAAAAAGAGAAAACGAGCATGCTCGACCTAGATGAAGATGCATTATAGGACACATCCATTGTCAACAGTGCTCAAACAGTGGTAGTGAAAGGGTGACTTTATTGTGTTTTTTCTATTGACATACACAATTTAGGTAATAACTTTTAATGGTTGGCAATGATATTTTATAAAAATATGTGAAAAATATACTATAAAAATATACTATAACAATATGTGAAATATGACTGCTGTTGTGGGTATACACCTTTAAAGCCTGCTTTTTAAAAACAAGGATAAGGCCCCATATTGCACAGCATTTTTTGTTGGAGATTTTGCTGTGTTTTAATGAGCCAAAGTTATGAATGGCTATGAAAGAAATGAAAAATATAAAGGAAGCACTTAGATTTTTCCTTTCAGGTAAATCCACTCCTGACTTTGGGACAAAAAAATGCAGCAAAATCTGCATATCCTCATAATTTCCACCTGGAGATTTCCCCCTAGTTCACCTAGCAAAATGACTGCCAGTAGCAGTATCACTCCCCCTTCCACTACTACCTCCACCACCAACAGTCATTTCTTCCTCCTCTGCTTGCAGACAATGCTGAATGTTCTCAATGCTCTGACTAGGAGAAATAGATTTCTCAGTAGATGCCACATGACTACCAGGGATCTGTGTCAGTGGAGAAGATTAAGGAGACACCGTTGACTAGCCAGAAATGCCCTGCAATAAATTATGTGTTATGGAGGAAGAGAATGAATACACAAAAGCCTGACTCAAGATCATATTACTTTCAGATGCAATATCCTCCTGTGACTGAGGTGCGTGAGCTAGGTAATCAAAAACTTCATCTTCATTCTCAGGAAGTGCAACAATCCTGTGGCTACTGATGGTGCCACCAATACCAGAATTGGTGTTGCTGTTGTCACTCACATTCTTACTGTACACTCTGCTGTACTTGCATGAGTGTTTCTTCCTTCCCCTCCTTTTGCCTGTTTCCTGCCCTGTTATTTTTCTAGTCATATTTTTTTTTTTTACTGCACACTGCTTAATTATAATAGTGATTGGCAACAATTCTGAAAGCAAGCACTAAAAGGGTGACCTGGTAAGTGATTATTATACTAGAACTGCATCAGAAACAAACAAACAAATATTTAAGCTCTATTGCTTCCAATTTGTGAGTTTTCAGAACTCAGTGAGATGAATCACAGATCCATCTGTATATCCACCATCACTGCAGTGCCTCGTGATCATGCTTACAGCACATTAAATAGCATATAAGATATCAGCACTGTAAGGTGTCCAACTACCACTGACTATTAGCCGAGAGGATGTCAGCTGATGTCAGGTAGCGAAAGAACATCATAGTGACTCACAGGACACATGTCTCTTATGTATATTTACTGTGCAATACATTTGGCAGTGGTCATTTTAGTTCATCCAAAATGAATCGTCATTTAGTTAAAAACTGAACGATTTGGAATATTCGGGTCAAATATGACTGCATCTGTCTGATCCAACCAGTAAGTACGAACCTCTTTCAATAGTCTCTAGTGAGAACTGAAGGACCCCTTAGATTCTACACCTTGCTTTATTCAGTGCCAGAATGGTTGCAGCCACAAAGTCACATCAAATTTACATTTTTTACAAAGAAATCTGACCTACATATGTGAATGGTTGTTTAAAAAATATATGCACATACTGCAAAAACAGCCCTATTCAGATACAAATATTTCAGTGGGAGAAATTTCTACAGAAAATCTACCACAAGTTAACATACAGTACAATTACACTGCATTTAGTAGTTAAAGATGGAAAAAAAATGTGAATTGTAAAATTTAATATCTGTGATTTTATTGGATAAGGCAAACTTAATTCAATAGGATTTACTTTTATTTATATGGCACATAAAACTTCTATACTTATGAATATACTTTCAGGCAATAATACAATTAAACTAAAGTCACAAAGCCCATCACAAGACACTGCTATTAAATAACTATCTGACAATTTGAGATAAGTGCCTGCTATATCATTTTCCATGCCATTAAAATAGCATTATAATTGCTAGTTATGAATAATAACATTCTCATCACATTCATCCTGAATTAACATAGCTTGTATAAGGTAAGACGCACACACACTTCAGGGTACAGTTAAAGTCTGTCCCCTAATGTGTTCTCATAAGTAAGGATGGCATCTTTATAAATTGTTCTATAGCCGAACAAGCCATATTAAACTTTTAGAAGTCATATGGGGTTATGAATATTTAGAAGTTAATTTCAATATCTTAGCAACAAGCCCAGAGGCAGGAGAATCAGTCTAATCATCTAAGTATTACCACATTCAATAACATTTTATACAAAGTTTAAAAAATATCATATGAGATAGAGTTGTTTGTGATTATCCGGTAAAATTAGGCAAATCGTTATTATTCATGCTTTGGATGAAGCGTTAATTATCGGTTAGGATCATGACAGTAGAATTAAATTGTCTGAGTGATTTACAGTTTTGCAGAAAATTGTCTTGTGGTCCTTGGCATTTAATAGAATTATTAAAATTTGAATATTGTATGGTTTATTTAGTCAAGGAGTCATTTTATAGAACAGTCAAACACCGATCAAACGAAATTCCAAAAATCTCATGGACTGAATGACCAACCACATTTATTTTGATTCAGATTAAACATGGCAACATCTATTTGTATGGTTTTTGTTTTTTTTTGTTTTTTTTTGGCATTCACTTATGTAGCCCCTTTCTTTTTTTTTCTTACACGTTATATTTTGTTAGAGATATGGATATGTCAACCCTTATTTAAGCTCAGATTCGGAAAAACAATCCAGATATCACAAAAAGCTAGCTTGGCAGGCTGTACTTCAATAGAGAACCATTGGGTTGCCACACATATAAGATAGACATTGCATAATACTGTTTGGTGACATCTTGTTATTTATATCAATAGGAAGATCACAGCACACACTATTATAGCTTGCAAATTAGGAGTCAATTTTATTATACAAAACTTGATTTTCATGAGCAGTTAAAATGCTTGGTAAGGTATTTACAATGGTACATCACTCAGACAATATCAATATGCAACTTGCAAATATTACATTGTATTCCATCATATTGTGCCATATATATATTGACTTGTAGATATAAAGCATAAGTAGTAATGCTAATCCTTTTGGTCTAGGAAAGTCCTTTCTCAGGCCTAATCTGCACTGGAGGCTAAAGAGGCTTGTATAGCTTGTAGGAGCGGTAATAGTTTGTTCTTTTTAAACTGGACATGTATACCACAACCCTGAGTACAAGGTGAACCAATAGGAGTGAGAAAGAAGAACATATCTGTAAGTTAACCCACAGCTACAGTATTTAAAGAAAAATTCCCATCTTAAGAAGCTAGGGGATATCTTGCAGATCAGGGGGGTCCAACCACTGAAACTCCCACTGAGCAAGACAATAGGGGAGTTTTGTCCCCCATTGTGAATCCAGTGGTAGTCTGGACAGATGTTCACCATTCCATTAACTTCAATAGGGAGCACTGGAGATAGACAAAGCACAGTCCTTGGTTATCTCTGGTGCTCACATTGAAATAAATGGAGTAGTGTGATTCTGTACCAACCACTGTAGGTAGATGCGGAGGGCCTATATACCTACTTGCTATATTGGCCTTAACTTTTCTCATAAGATACCATCAATACTGAACTTATCCCAGATTTGGTTGATGATTCTAATCTCGTCTATACATCACTCCAGGTTATCACCTGTACCAGGATGTCACTTTCTCTCTGATTCTGATATACTGACTATCATGCAACCTGTATATATGTATGTATGTATATATCACTGCAAGATATGATTGGTTGTTGTGTATACTATTATTTTTGCACGTTAGCTTATGTGATATTATTGTCATAGAGTCTGATGAAGGTCGACTTGACTGAAACGTCACCACTGTTATCTACTCTATCAAGTGTGAATAAGAGTGAATAAAGCACATTTTTCATTGCATCAATTTCAATTGTATGATGTCTGTTATCTGTACCAACCACTGTTCCATTCAGAACAGGAGACAAAACTCCCCTTTCTCCTGATTGTTGACAGTCTCGGTGGCTAGATCCCCACCAATCTGCAAATTATATTTAGATGGGAGTACCCCTTTAATCGTTATGCTGCCATGTAGTGCTGATATACAGTGGGTACGGAAAGTATTCAGACCCCTTTAAATTTTTCACTCTTTGCAGGCATTTGCTAAAAGCAAAAAAGTTAATTTTATTTCTCGTTAATGTACACTCAGCACCCCATCTTGACAGAAAAAAACAAATGTAGATATTTTAGCAAATTTATTAAATTAGAAAAACTGAAATATAACATGGTCATAAGTATTCAGACCCTTTGCTCAGTATTGAGTAGAAACACCCTTTTCAGCTAGTACAGCCATGAGTCTTCTTGGGAATGATGCAACAAGTTTTTCACATCTGGATTTGGGGATCCTCTGCCATTCTTCCTTGCAGATCCTCTCCAGTTCCATCAGGTTGGATGCTGAATGTTGGCGGACAGCCATTTTCAGGTCTCCCCAGAGATGCTCAATTGGGTTGAGGTCAGGCTGGGCCAGTCAAGAATGGTCACAGAGTTGTTCCGAAGCCACTCCTTTGTTATTTTAAGCACTCCTGCGTGCTTAGGGTCATTGTCTTGTTAGCAGGTGAACCTGAGGCCCTGTCTGAGGTCCAGAGCACTCTGGAAGAGGTTTTCTTCCAGTATATCTCTTTACTTGGCCGCATTCATCTTTCCTTCAATTGCAACCAGTTGTCCTGTCCCTGCAGCTGAAAAACACCTCCATAGCATGATGCTGCCACCACCATGTTTCACTATTGGGCAGGTGATGAGCAGTGCCTGTTTTTCTCCACACATACCGCTTAGAATTAGCGCCAAAAAGTTCAATCTTTGTCTCATCAAACCAGAGAATCTTATTTCTCATAGTCTGGGAGTCCTTCATGTGTTTTTTGGCAAACTCTATGCAGACTTTCATATGACTTGCACTGAAGAGAGTCTTCCTTCGGGTCACTCTGCCATAAAGCCCCGACTGGTGGAGGGCTGCAGTGATAATTGACTTTGTGGAACTTTCTCCCATCTCCATACTGCATCTCTGGAGCTCAGCCACAGTGATCTTTGGGTTCTTCTTTACCTCTCTTATCAAGGCTCTTCTCCCAGCTCAGTTTGGCTGGACGGTCAGGTCTAGGAAGAGTTCTGGTCATCCCAAACTTCTTCCATTTAAGGATTATGGAGGCCACTGTGCTCTTAGGAACCTTGAATGCTGCAGAAATTCTTTTGTAACCTTGGACAGATCTGTGCCTTGCCACAATTCTGTCTCTGAGCTCCTTGGGCAGTTCCTTTGTCCTCATGATTCCCATTTGCTCTGACATGCACTGTGAGTTGTGAGGTCTTATATAGATAGGTGTGTGCCTTTCCTAATCAAGTCCAATCAGTTTAATTAAACACAGCTGGACTCCATTGAAGGAGTAGAACCATCTCAAGGAGGATCAGAAGGAAATGGACAGCATGTGAGTTAAATATGAGTGTCACAGCAAAGGGTCTGAATACTTATGACCATGTGATATTTCAGTTTCTCTTTTTTAATAAATTTGCAAAAATATCTACATTTATGTTTTTTTCTGTCAAGATGGGGTGCTGAGTGTACATTGATGAGAAATAAAATGAACTTTTTTGCTTTTAGCAAATGGCTGCAATGAAACAAAGAGTGATAAATTTAAAGGGGTCTGAATACTTTCCGTACCCACTGTAATAACATTTGTCAGCACAATGGTCTGAATAGTTATTTGACAATAACTCGATTGAGCCCATATACCTTAACCTCTTGATTCTCCTAGGCTGCCAATACGCCACAAGAGGTTCTTTGTTGATTTTTCTTTTTGTAGTCACGCTCATTTTCTATAAAGTCACTTTGCTGTTCTTCCTTCTCTACTGGGTAACCAGGAGATTAAATAATTGCTATAGGTGACCACCAAGTATATGAATTGCATGTCCCCATCAACTCGTAGCTTATACTATGCTCCAACCATACAGCTTAACTTGCTTATCTTTTTCTTTTTTCCCCCAAAAGCACTTATGCCATTTTTTCCCTTCTCTGCAGCAGAACTAACTGTGTTGTACTCTGTCTCTCTTGGTCTTGCATGACACCTAATTTTCTGAAACCAGGGTTTCTCACTTTCACTCTCAGTCACTCCTGAAGCATCTGATTTTGCTACTAAAAGTCTGTAATAATGACTTGACATTCATAACTGTCAGCTATATCATCCTTGATTTCCCTTTGAATAATGGCTTTACTCCTGTCCATCCCCTTAGAAATGTAACTTTGCTTACTACAATCCTAAATTTTACAGCTATATATTGACTACTTCCAAAAATGTGTTTCTAGCTTCACTCTTGCTTTTACAGATAGTTTGATATCTGTATGGCCAAACTCCCCATGTAATAGTAATATTTCAAGGCTGTTCTTTTATCCATTTCATACTGTTAAGATGATAATATACATCTAGTACTTCAGATTTTTTATGATTACTGTCTTTAGGATTACATAGCTTTCTGCTTAGTTTCATCAGGTCATTTATCTTGTAGATGCAGAAAGAAAAATTTCTAGATCATGCAGTTTATGATGTACTTGCTTCTTAAGCTTCAGTGAATTCTATGGTCCTCCATACCTGAGGCTTAAAATAACTAGGAGTACGAAAAATGTTCCCAGAATGTAATTTAAGCTGTGTTTACATACATGAAAGTCTTAAGACATGCTTTGTAATGAGCCTTGTTTAGACTGCAATATATTGTAAGTACCAAATCTAGCCTTTATACAAAGAAACTGTTTCAGGGAGAATGCGTAACTAAACAGCTATTTTCTGAACCCAGCAGTCTTCATCTTCTGCTCTCAAGGATTGTGTCCTAACACTGTATACATTACTAAATGATTATTTCAGGCCAAGGCATAGAGAATATATAGAGCAAATCCCTTATAACTCTGATTATTCTTACACACAGATATTTGTGTCGCCTGTTAAGGTCTTCGCTGTTGCAGTGATAGAATACAGTAAAGAAATCACAGATGCTACAAGTGCATCTCCTTTTTATGTGATAACATAGTCTACATGTGCTGTCAGAAATCATAAAAGTATTAATAATAATTCATATAAAATATGTGCATTTATATCAGACAATTCAATCCTTAACTTTCACAGGATATGTTAAGAAAACGTAGAAAAACAATCTATGAATAAAAGCAGAAAAATAAATATGCAGTTCAAAGGTTAAGTAAAAGAAGACTGCTAGTTTCAATTGTGAGGATTAGTTTTCATTATGACTAGAATACCTGTATCTATAGAGTGATTTATAGTAAAAATTATAAAAATTGTATAATTTTATGAAAGGAAACCAGTGAAATGTTCTAATAAAGAAATAACACACTTATGATCTGAGACTTTATAATCATTACACAAGATGATGTTGTAGGAGACCTATACATACACTTTGTTCCCATAGACATAAAACATCTACAAAGTTCATGAGTGCAAAGGATAACTTTTTATCTAGAGATAAACCATGACAAATGATGTTCTCAAACAAACAGATGGCAAAGTCTTCCCTGAACAATATACTTTATCACA
Organism: Leptodactylus fallax; assembly: GCA_947044405.1. Taxonomy (NCBI): domain Eukaryota; kingdom Metazoa; phylum Chordata; class Amphibia; order Anura; family Leptodactylidae; genus Leptodactylus; species Leptodactylus fallax. Next base: position 528,559 of record CAMRHE010000469.1, read on the forward strand.
AACAGCTTGCAAAATCCTTACAGATGTGATAAACTAAGAGAAGACAGGACATTCTTCAACATTATTTACCTTCTGTACTTATTTTTGTCAAACTTTAGATTTACTAATGTATACTCGATATGTGAGTTTCTGGTATTAGTAGGGTTTCTGAGTAAAGCAACAAAGCAAGTTAGGCAGATTTTTCTGTTTAGGTGGACCTGTTGATTTGGAAGGTTGGCCAACTATGTAATGTGTCTGAAATATTCCTCCAACATTTAATCTTCTTTAGTCAGGGCAAAAAAAGATCTGGCATGTTAAATTTGTCTGGCCTCCAGAAGATAAGCCAGTGGCAGAAGTCTCCCTAAAGAAAATACATACCAATGAGTTCATTTAGGCTAGTTTAATACCATGCCAGTGGTCATGTCAGTGGTACATGTTTGAAAAATCTCCCATATAATGTACAGTTGTTTCAGCAACCAAATATAGTTTCAAAACAACCAAATATAAAAAAAAATTGTTATGACACTCAATGTATACACAATTGATGGACTGGATTAAATGGTCTCACTGAACCCAATTGCCAACCGTAGCATGAATCTAGCCTTAAAGTGACATATGGCTATTATTCTGGTTACATAAAGACTTGAATGGAATTAATTGAGCAAAAGAAAATACAGCTTCATTCTCAGGTTTTATAGTTGTTAGCAAAATGTGAAGAATGATGATTTTCAAGACAAGAACACTTTGATCTGATGAAAACAATAATCCATGTTGTCTTATTTATGCAGTCCCGCTCTTCAAGAAAAGGTGTACAGAGTTATTCAAAAGACGAGCCCATAAACATACAGTAGACCCTTAAAGAATGGCTTGCTGCAGCATTAAACAGCCATATATCTTATCCCCAGCACTACTTGCATCACTGCCTTAACAACTTCACAGCTGCTAGCAATTTATAGGAGAGGAAACTCCCACAATACAATTCAGTTTCTCTATAAATCAAAGGAATATCTGCTGTTTTGCTGCTAGTAGGTCAAATTGTCAGTGTGTATGGATATAGATGGCAACCTGAGTATCTATCAAAACACATAAAATTTTTGGCATACATTTGCATTAACAAATTAATGGGGGTAATTAATTCTTAAAAAAATCAGACAATGTGATTTTCTGGATATGTTTTCTCATTTTGTCTCTCATAGTTGAGGTCTACCTATGATGACAATTATAGGCCGGCCTCATCTTTTTAAGTGGGAGAACTTGCACAATTGGTGGCTGACTAAATACTTTTTTCCCCATTGTGTTATATATATATATATATATATATATATATATATATATATATTGACATCCTTAAGAGGTTAGCCTCCTGCACAAAATCATGCATCTTTAGGAACAGGATTTCAGCTGCCACTACAGCAGACATCCCATAGGGGAGGCCAGGGTGGTTTATTACTGCCCCTGCTTTTTTGATCTCCATGTGCATAGCAATGGGAGCCATCATGATGTGTCTCCCCTCTGACCCTGCGGTCACATGACCGCTAGGGGGCCAGGAACTCCATGAGCTGCTGGGTGTTAGGGGATCCAGATCAGCTCTGGAATACAGTAGAGGAGGCTCTATTTCTTGTGTAACTGGAGCTGTTTGCATCAAATGAAAGTTAGAAAAAAATGAAAGAAAAATTTAAAGTTAAAATACCCCCCTCCCCCCAAAAAAAAAGGTCTATTATGAACTTATAGGGGGGAACACAACGTGAAAATAAATAAATAAATCCAAAGAAAAGTGAAAGAAAAATAAAAAATGTAAAGTTAAAATGCTCCCCCCCCCCCCAAAAAAAAGGTCTATTATGACTTTATGGGGGGGGGGGGCACAATATGTAAAAATAAATAAATAAAGTGAACCCCCACCCCACCAGTACCACACAGGTAGCCAGGTTCTAGCCTTTCCCCCATAGACACAACAATAAGTGTCACCAAAGTGAAAGTGACTTTAACAGAGGGAATACTATTTAATTTTGTTTTTTTAGTAGCACTTCATGCTATTAAAAAAAAACAAAAAAACAAATGTTCAAAACAAGACTTCTTTTTTTTTTTACATTTTTTTGGATATTAAAATAAAGAAAACATATGAAAAATTAAAACAACATAAAAATAAAGCCCTATTTATCACCAAAAAATGCAAAAACTATTAGAATAACCCAAAGAAAAAAAAATGTTACAGCCCTCAAAACTGCATGTAAAACTCAAAAATGTGTCAGGTCCTGAACCAGGGAAAATAGCCTGGCACTGAAGTGGTTAAGCAACAAGGTCACAACTTGAAAACTGTATGATTAATTTGATCATCTTTACACAAAGTAGTAATGCACATAGTGATGTCACAGTATAATGCACACAGCAACGTCACAGTACAGATAATGCACACAGTGATATCACAGTACAGGGATAATGCACACAGTGATGTCACAATACCAGGATAATGCACACAGTAACGTTACAGTAGAGATAATGCACACAGTGATGGAAGAGTATGGGGATAATGCACACAGTGATACCACAATACAAAGAAAATATACACAGTGATATCATAGCACAGGGGAAATGCCCACTAAGACACCATAGCACAGGGATATTGCACACACAGCATATACAAAACAAAGTTGTGCATTAAGCTTCCCACATCCCCTTGTATCATCCCTAGTTCATCCTACACTAATTGCACCAAAGGTCTCAATGAAATTACCCCCTTTGTTAAAGGGCCTCAGGCCAGCTGCTGTGTCTGCTATCCTAACAGTTACACCCATGTTCAGGTCCACCATATTGATGTGATTGTTGTCCTTCTATGTTCTATTGTAGAAATAGCATGTAATGCAGTAATATGAACCATAACAAACATGATAATGATACTGAGGTTGTGATAGAATATTCCTTGTATCTACTACCTATTAATAGTATATTCACAGGTTGTATGTATAGAAAACATAACATGATTACTGTAAATGAGTCCTGTGTCTCCCTTGTAGAAGAAATAGATTTCTATCTGTCTGCACAAAATGTGCTTTAGTACAACATGTGTTGCGTAGAGGTGTGAATGGTACATTTGGCTTCCAAGTGAAAAACAATTATTGTACACCACAGTAAGCAGCAGTTACTCAGCTTATGAATAAGGTTCATAACCCCTGCTGGTGGGATTCCAGTCCTGAAGTAGAAAACAGATGCTGCCTCGAAAGCAGGAACAGATTAAGAAATGTGGAGATGGATTTAACCGCACGTTACCTGATTGTTAAATGTATTTATCTTAATGTAGAAATGAAAACAAATATTTCTATGGCAAAATGAGGAGTGAGTTTTAGCTCCAGCAATAGCAGTGATCGTAGTAGGAGTAATCATATAATCACAGTCATTTTTGTATTAATGTAGTAAATTAAAGTCTGAGGTGTTAAGTACCATTAGAAGAATATTATAATATAAGAGAGATCCATGATTATAGTTTCATATGACAACTCTTATGTCTTTTATGTAAACAGGAGGGAGACCAGTCACATATAATCACACTACAATTAAAGGGATTGTCTCACCAGGACAACTCCAGTCAGTGATCAGCTGATCATGGAGGGTCCAGCTTTTAAAACCCCAGGACATGGCTGTTCTTGCTTGCGTGAGTTGAGGCTAGCCTATATTTCCATTGCAGAGGCCAATGCATTTAAATGAATGGCTGTACATATAATAGGTCAATGCCATTTATACAAAGTTAGTCTGCTTTGGTTTATCGAAGGGAAGCTTGAGGTTCCCTTCAGTGTTCAAAGGTTTTACTGACATGGGGAACCCAGTTGCACAAACCAGTTGACAGCTCCACGATAACACAGGCTTGGTTCAGATGTGTAATTCATTGCTCAGAAAGCAATGTTAAATTGGAGTTCAGATCACACTTATAAGCATACAATAGGGTTTGAGGTATTTCAGCATTTACAGAGTATTACAAGCAATCCATTATCTTGTAACATCTTTAAAAATCTGACATGCATATACTGAAAATGATTCACTCTTAGGCATTTCAAACCCTTTGATGGTTCTTAAAGGGAACGTGTCAGCTCCGTAATACTGTGCATAAGAGAAAAATCTTTCAATCAACAGCAAATGCAGGGCAGGCATGCATGCATATGAGTACATGTAACTCTTTGCTGGCAGCAATGGCAGCACACTGCAAGATTAAGATGTAAATTCACAAATGATGTTTGTCACTACCTTCTGCTGCAATCGGAGAATTCAGCATAATAGATATGTGTGAAGGAAAAGGGCATCCTGCTTTCAGAAAGTTTAGGAACCAACAGTCTTAGGGAAATCATATACATTGTATGATATCAAAGCACAATGAGTCAAATTACAAACTCAGCACTGCTACAACCATAAACTGACATCTGAATATCACTGGTTATTGGAATGGCACAATATAAATTATAATAATGACCAGAGCAATCCAGTATATAGAGAAGCACAGGTAATAAGTGGATGTCTGTGTATGTATATGAACTCTGAAATCTTAGTGTGCAATTTCATTTTCTCATACTAAACCCTGTTATTCAGCACCATGGATAGCTGCAGCAGTCACACTCCAGAGCACCTTTTCATTGGATATTATGACCTGTAGCTATGGCCCTCAGTCCAATATTTGTGAAATTTACCAGCGAATGTGAGTCACTGAGGAATAAATGCCTGTGTGGATGGACCTTTCAGCTCAATATATATTGAGAGAATGAGAAAAGTCTGCCTTTAAAGCTGAGTTATTGGAATGGGAATAACTTAGAAGGGAAGGGGCAAAGTATTTTATGTAAGCATTTGATGGGCAGTCTTGAGAGATTTGCTTAGAGGATTGTGACATTAACTGAGATATGAAATGGCACAAGTGGACAGGTGCAAGCGAAATGATGTTTTTAGGTGATTGGATCATACTGTGAGATATGACAGGTATTTAGTAAAAGCATACAAAACAGAAAGATAGTAACATATATATGTGTTATATATATATATATATATATATATATATATATATATATATAGATATACTCTCTCCATTTGTGTATATATATATATATATATATATATATATATATTTATATCGCTCTGGTCTGGTCACATCTTTTTCCTTTCCCATCCTAAATCATTATACATTTTCATATGGTGGTGCATGTTGCAGTGGGAAATTTAATTCATTTATTATAACAATTTTCTTTTTGATATATTTACTATGTGGAGAGACCCTTAAATTATCCAGTAGATAGACGTATCACTTAACTGAGTAAGCTGTAGTATACTTGGGCAGTAATATTGTAAAATGAAGTCAGAATAACATATGTGAGTCTGTTGTGTGACTGTGGCAAAAACATAGTATAGAAGAGTCTGGATTGTGGCTTATGCAGAGACATAGCAGAGTGGAGACTATGCAGTGGATGGTGTTGACATGTAGCAGAGTGGAAACTGTAGTGGCTGGTGCTGAGATATTACAAAGTGGAGTCTGGTCTGTGACTGATTCAGAGACACAGGAGAGTGAAGACTGTATTGTGGCTATAGCAGAGTAGAGACTTTACAGTGGCTGATGCTGAGATATAACAGTGGAGTCTGGTCTGTGGTTGGTGTAGAGACATTGCAGAGTGAAGTCAGGAATGTGCAGCAGGGATGCACTAATCATTACTAATGTACCAAAGTCAGTACTGAAGAGTCAATACTGTGCAGCAGGAAACTACCACTAATATCATCCTAACACTCAAGCCAGGATCAGAGGTGTGACTTGAAGCTCCTGGACCCCAATTCAATATCTTTCCATGTGTTATATATAATACTGGGTTCTTCAATTAGCAGTTGCTACCTCTGCACCTCCTATAGCTACGCCTCTGGTCAGGATTAATACTCCTGGTGGATGACATCATCCATGAGCTCCAGATTACTGAAGTAACATGACACTCCAAGGAGTAGGAAGTGCCCTGGAGGAGGGGACAAGTGAGTAATGACATATACAAGGTATATGTATTGCTCCAAACTGGCTTATTAACCTACTATCACTTGTGTTCAGTAATACAGTAGGAAATATAATCTGCACATTTATAGCAGGTTACATCTTAAATGGCTGATCATTTCAGTACATACTGTGTGTCTGCTCTCTGTATCATGCTTGCTCAGCTATCCTTAGAATTTTGCTAATTTCCAAACCAATGTTTAGTCGGAATTTTTTACACACATCATCTGTTCTCATATTCAGCATTTGCTTGATATATTTGATGTACAATGTGGGTTAAAACTGGGTTACGTGTTCTGCTTGCAATATGTTGAATCAGCATATAGAATGCAGCAGCTGTTTCAGTCTGAAGTGAAACTCAGATTCTGAATATTTTAAAACTGAAGTAAGAATTAGATTTATAAGAAATTGGTGCATGTACTAAATTTGTTTATGTCTGTATGAAGGCACCATGCACACGATCCACCGAACACACAAGATGCTTTGTGCACAGTATATTACAATATGTGATACTATGGGATTAGGATATAATTTTAGCATCACAAGCGGCTGACAGTCTTACTAATTAAAGGAATTAGGCTGAGTTCACACAGTACTTTTTTGTATCAGTATAAAACGCTGGAAAAATGTATGAGCTAAAAAACTTGTAACACATTGCATTCCTTTATATTTTGCTTTATTAATGGAAGCCTGTCAGGTCAGAACTGTCTTCCAAACCAATAAATATTACTGTGTAGGGGCTTTTATTAAGAGTAGAAACATACCTTTGTGACCACAAACCAATAAAGCAATGCAGATGCAATGCACATGCAAATCACAACACTAGTGCAACCGGGATGGGGCCTGTTTTTTAAGATTTGGCTACAGACAGATGTGCTAAAGCTGACAATGTCATACCGATCTGTCGCCCCCCACATGACCACTGAGGCCAATCAACGGCCTCAGAGGTTGCTGGAGAGGGGCTGGTGATATCACTTACATATGTCACTGATCCTTCTCCAGCAACCTCTGAGTATGTTGATTGACTTCAGTGATCACGAGGGGCACAAATCTTCCAGGGACCCAGGCACAGCGCTGAACCAAATAGTCTGCAGTTGCGGACACTGGAGCGCCAGGACAGGTATGATTTTATGATGTTACACCTGCCTTGGGCCCCTTTGGAGTTTGTCAAATTCCTGGGCAACACCTTAAGCTGAGTACTGAAGCTAGGCGTACCTTCCCAGCTTCATTTAATTACTTCGCTGGTTCTACACAGCAATTTTAGCCATGAATGCATGACCAAAGATTTCTGCACCACCCTGTGATTGTTGCACTAATGCAAGTGAATGGAGGTACATTGTGACCCACCAGAGGTTGCTACAACTGAGCCTTTGACCGTCACTCTGAATTTGCTCTACGTGAATATTATCACATGTGATGAATAAAAAGCACGCAAATTCTATAAGCTACTTTCTGGAGTGTGAAATCCTTCCTATACAGTATGGGCTGGGACCCTATTTCAACACTAATAGTGAAGTGCAGCCTACACTCTTCTACATTTACAATGCACAGACTGACAGCTATTAGAGGAAATTAAAAAGTAGATCAAAGAAGTTTAATCCTTAGTGTGGTAGGGATGACTTGTGGGCCCACCTGGCTTATTGACCTGGTCACAACTACAGCCTCTGCAACCCACTATTTGTACACCAGTGCTTATAGTTCCTGGGCAACTACACCCCTTGCACCCCTCAAGTTATGCCCAAGTTTTGGCCCCTTGATTTCTTACAAGGCTCAACTGCAGAAGTCCCCATTCAATTGTGTAATCATTTTGGGAACTGATCCACACCAAGCAAACATTTATGGTTATTCCTAAGGGTATCATTCTTTTACAGCTGGAAACATTATATGAGGTAGAGCTGCCAGTACATAAACATGGCAGAGCAAGTAGGGGTTAATTAGCTGACTTAGACATAAATGAGGATTTCTTCCAAAATCATAATGCAATGCTCATTTTAATGAAGCTTACTAGTCTGTTCTATAAATAGGATGACAACTCTGTCTGGTTCCCACCTTGCTCATCACTACGAATTAGTCATTCATGTTTGCCATCCAACCTTTGGTTAAATTAAAAACAAGGTTGTTTTAGATATCACAGATGTGCAGCGAACAACCTGAATTTACATTGTGAAATGTCAGCAACTGCAATGCAGATTTTAGAAATTGCTTTTTTCAGCCAACCACTGTGTTAAAATCTCTAAACACATATTAGTACAACAGGTATAAAGGTTGTGCTTACAGATGAAAAAAAGAGTGAAAGGAAGAGAGAATAATACATGGATAATAATAACAAAACTAATTATTATTAGCTGCAAATATACAAATAGCAGAATAAAATAATGAAGTTACTAAACAAATAGAACAAATATATGTATTATTTCACTTAAACCATATATTCTATTGGTGTTGCAACATTATGTCATGGAATTCTGACAACTATTTTCAAGGCTAAAGCCCCGCATTTTGGAAACGCAGCTTTTTTTGTTGCAGATTTTGCTGTGGTTTTTTAAGTGAAAGACAGGAGTGGATTGAGCGGACGGGAAGTATACTGTAAGTGCTTCCTAGATATTGGCCATTTCAAAATCTGCAACAAAAAAAGCTGCATTTCCGGAACCTGCGGCCTCAGCGTAAGGCTAAGGCCCCACATAGCAAGCCACAGCCAAATAGCACTGTGGGAAAAAACACATCAGAAATGAATCGCTGTTTTTCCTGCAGCGCTTTTTACAGAAAGTCTGCAGAGTTTTCCTCTGTGGACTTTCTGCTTCAGTTATATCTATATGGAAAACGCAAGCATTTCCTTAGGTATAATTGACCTGCTGTGATTTACAAAAACGCAACGGTTTTTGAAGTTGCACCATATCCGCTGCGGATATTTTTCTGCGATGTGTGAATGGGATAAGATTTTGCTGCAGTTTTTTGAGTCAAAGTCACTAGTGGATTGAGCAGAAGGTAGAAGTATAAGTACTTCCTATATATTTCCCATTCGTTTTATAGGCCATTCTTGGCTTTGGCTCAAAAAAACACTGCAAAATCTGCAACAAAATAAGCTGAGTTTCCGCAATGTGGGGCCTTTGCCTTAAAGGTTTGTCTTGTTGAAAACAATAAAAAAAGCAACTATCAGAGCAATAACAAAATCACTTACTGTATGAACAGTCTAGACCACATAGTGCTCATTGTGACCCACTGACATTAAAGGGAGTCTGTTATCAAGAAAATCAATATCAAACCAGCCACAGTGCATTATAGGAGACATTACATTGAGCACTATCTTAACTTTAGATAGCCCAATAGCTGCACCACTTCCTTGAAAAGAAAGCAAAACATTTTTATAGATATGCATATGAGGCTCAAGTGCAATGGTCATGCCAGAGTCTCCAAGTGCTTTGTATTCTGGTTTGAAAGCCTAAGACTCTGGTACACCTCCATAGCACTTGAGCCTCATTTTCATTGCTTTTTAAAGGAAACATTGTACCTATAAGACTTTCTAAAGATATGATAGTGCTCAGCATATTGTCCCCTACAATGCACTGTGATTTAATATAGAATTTCCTGGTGAAGATTTCCTTTAAAGATTAGTCTTTTTTACACTATACAAATTGGCACAGTAACTTTAAAGCAACAGCAGCTAAACTGAGATTCCTGACAGCCTGATCCTATGTGCTCAAGGAAGTCACGTAGTAGCTGGAGGAGCCTGCTAGCAAATTAATCTCTTCACTCTGTTGAGAACGCATGTATATAGGACCAGACTAAGGGTAGCAGCACACGACCATGTTTCACCTGTGAAACATGGTCCATGTGTTAGCCACAGTTACTGGCTTGAACTTCGTGCTGGGAGCGGGACTCCTTGCAGCATAGTTATCTATGCGAAATACTGTCCCATATCAATTACAGTATGGGATAGTATGTCGCTGGGAGGCAGGGACTCCTACCATCATAGATAACTATATTGCTAGGAGTCTCGCTCCCAGCATGAAGTCAAGCCAGCATCAAGCCAGTAAATCTGGCTAACACATGGACCGTGTTTCACGGGTGAAACACTGTCATGTGCTGCTACCGTAAGAGTGCAGGTGTAGGAAAGGGACTATAGGAATATCTGTCAGTTGACAGCTTATGAAAGTATATGTAGCCATCTTAGGGTGTGTAAGGAATTTGCCACGGATTTGGGGGCGGATTCCGCCACTGAAGCCGGGGCAGATTCCTCCCGAATCCGCCTCCCATTGTTTTCAATGGGAGGCAGAGATCGCAGCAGGATGCGGAAAAAAGAAGCGTCCTGCTCGATCTTGTCGCGCATTCCGCCCGCGGTGTCCATGGCTCGAGACTCCCTCCTGATTAGGCCCATTCATCCGCGCCTAATCAGGAGCGGGATGCCGTGACGGAATGCTGATGCGCTGCATCGGCATCCCGTCGCGGCTAGACCGCGGCGAAAATTCCCGTGGCGGAAAATGAATTCATTTTGAATTCATTTTCCACCGTGTGAACACAGCCTTATGGGAGCATTTTAATAATAATATTGTAATAAGAAATTGTAACTTTGTAACAGTTTCTCACAGTATTTATTTAAATGACTTATTTTAATAATACTATTTATATGGGTTTGTCATTTTGAGAGAGTGAAAACTGAGTGAGATACTTAAGACAACAAAAGTCGCAATGGTTGCTTATATCTTGCTTGTGAAGCTGGCAGTGTGTATTCTCTAAATAGAGGTCTGAATTACATAGCTGTGCTTTTAGCTGAATGAGAGAAGCAGCTGTTGAGATGTATCAAAACATTTCATTAATTGGAGTATAGCTGATGAAATTAAATCAGAAGAAATAAAGAAGTCAAACAGACAGTCACCTAGGAAAGGTCTACTTCAACTATGTTTGCAATGAGTTGTCCTTATGCTACTGCTGTGTCTATAGTTTTCATTATTGAGTAAGTAAAAGCAAGTTGTTACTGCCCTTCTCTTTGGATATGTAAATAACTTGTGAAAGCTTTTTCGATATAAAATACTTCACTGTGTTATGACAGAGTTCATTTTCTCTCTGTTGCATCTGCAAAGTCCACAGTCATTACAGGACAGCGCAAAGCAAGCATCTCATTAATGATCCATGCACTGATCAGAGAGGTGTACACAGGAACTGTACGGCAGTGCATGGAGGCTGTATGACTCCTAATATGGAGCAATAAGTCATCTGTGTGCTCTGGTGCAGATTCTGTTAAGAATAATATTTATCGTACAAGAAGCAATGCTTTCAAGGAGAGAATACCTCCATACATAAAGCATTGACATGAACATGACACAGTTCTATTAATTTTTATGTCAGATAGGTGTATCTATGTCAGATATGTGCATGTCAGATGTGGGAGATTCTGTGTGGCATCTGCATTTGCCACATGGCTATTGCTTTAAGTTTGCTATGCCTACCAGTCAAACTGTGGCTGATTCATTTAGTCAGTAGTTTAACCCTTTCTGGACCAAGGGCGATTGATGCTCAGGCCGCATCTAGCACTTTTGGTAGGCATTGCTTTAAACAGCAATACATTTTTAATGGCTTTGCATATCTTAACTATTTTTACCATGTTTTTTTCAGGACACATAAGGCTTGAAACAAGTACTCTTATTTGTTAAATAACCTGAATATTTTTTGCTAGAAGTAGAGAAATGGTATAATGTGAAAAAATGTAAATTTTGCTTCTTTTGTCTAAAACAGAATTGTTTTTATATATACTATTGCACATAAACATATTAAAATATGCTTTTCTATTTCTTCTGATTCTGAAGATATCATGTGGTTTTATATTCAGAATTATTATTGGCTTATTTTATGGACCTCTAATCCCTTTGTAAATTAGCCAGTAGTTTAATATAGTACAGGACTGTAAACTGTTTTTATTACCACTACAAAGGCTCCCTGAAGCCATTGCAGACCTCCAGGAAGAAGGGGAAGGGAGGGTCTGGCAGGGGGAACAAGTTCTGTTAGCACAATGTGTTTCACAAGTTATTTTTATTTCACTGTGATCACAATAAAGAGTTAAATTTTGCTGATCACAGTGATGATAAAAGAACTAAAAGCTTCCCTTATCAAAGAGGAACTTCCCAAACAATAATCTGAGCATGGAGAAGCCAGCTCTTATCACTCCTACAGGGGCAGTTGTAAATCACAGCTGTTAGACATTAATTAACATGACTGTGACATGGGGTATCAGCTGGAACTACATAAATAGCCAGATTAGTGACGTCTAGGGGTTAAGATGCCAAGACACTCAGAGCTGTACTTCAGTATCGAATCAAGGTCTAAGGTGAGAAATTTAAACTTGGCTCTGACACGTCATCTTCCTGTGATTGCATTAGTTTTCTAGCCTCTGTGTTCTCTGAATTTATTTCCAGTACCGTCTCCGTTTTCTGCTGATTCCCTGAATTACTGATTTTGGTTGCTCTCTTGGTTATCCTCTCTCTTGCTGATTTGGCTGTATCTGTGACCTACTTGACTTGTGACCTAGATTTCTGATATTCCTCTTCTTTCATTTTGGCCTTTCCTGTACTCTCATGGTTTTTGACCCTGGCTTGTGTACTACTGTCTACATGCAATACGGTTCCTGGTCTAATACCTGTCTGCATGTGCACCTGTTTTATAACACCTTGTTCTGGGGTTGCAACCTGGGTATTTAGCAGCCACCCTGTCCATTCTACCATGCGGCAGGCTATGGTGTATAACTTGTGGTGACCTGAGACTCTGTGAACTAGAGCGGTGTAGGATTATAGACAGCTTATTTCCATTCTGTCTCCCGTAGAAAATTGCTTAAATACCAATTACATTACCTTTGGGAATTTCTCAAGCAACGATTCCAAAATTAAGACAGAAACAAATCTCTGTATATCTTGTTTAAAGACATAGACAAACAGAGGAAAGTTAGCACCATGTGTATATGACAGCCCTTTGGGCTTATTCAAATAACAGTGAAAAATGTCTATCACACTTTCATTTTAAAAACAATGAAAGTCTACAAGTGTATTTACCCACCCATTTTTTAAAGGATCATAAAAATAGGTTCATCAAAAAATAGGACATGTGCTATTTTTGGTAATTTTTCATTAATCACTTATAGACCATGAAAAAGGTGCTGCATGGATGTAAATCTTCATGAAAAACAAACTGTTTGACATGTTTTTTATGGCCAATTTGCATCATAGTTATATAAGCCATTGTATGGCTTTATACAAAGTGGTGCTCTTTATACAAAGTGGAGAGCCTTATCAAAGTCAGTATTAACATTATCAAGCACAAAGTTCAAATGTAAATGTTTCCTATCTACAATGTAATATGAAACTTAGCAAATTTGTGAATAACACTGCTTAAAATGCCTGGTTTAAGGGAAAACATTTATTCCATTTCAGATGCTGTGTGTATTGTTTCATAGTTTACAAAACCCCATTAACTTGCACCTGAAAACATCAGTGTGAATTTCAGGGCATACTATGGACCATTAAATATGTAGCATGATCTATTTGGCTTTGGAAAAGTGAAATTCACAATCAAACTCATAGTTAGACATGCAGATTTTGTAATGGATCTGTCAACAGCTGTGTATGAACATGAAATAGCTATAAGTAGAAAACTGCAAGTTGTGAAAATGCAGCGATTTACAATACCTCCGAAGTGAATTAGGTTCTGGCTAATCCCATCCAAACATTGCAAAAAAAAAAATTGCAGCAGAAAAGCTCCGTTTTTAAAAACACCAGCAATTTTGAAAATCACAACATGTCAATTATGCATGCGGAAATGCTGGCGTTGTCCCTATAGGTTTAATATAGGAAGACAATCTGCAGATAAAAACGCAATGGAAAACACTGTGGAAAAAAACATGATGCGTTTCTGCTGCATTTTTTTACCGAAGCGTTTTATTGCTGTGTTTCACTAAGTGGGGCCTTAATCTCAAACAGCAAAAACTGCAACTTGATTCACCCAAGAATTGTTGTTTAGCATAGGTTTCTCCTGCACAGTTGAACCGTTTGTTATTGTGAGCTTCGCCTTTTAATATTATAACAATATGAATGACTACATAGAGGTATTCATATACTGTACATATTTAACTGCAAGCATAATTGATTATGAAATTCATAATTATTAATAAGAATTTAATTATTATATAATTTAAATTGGGGGCCTTGCATAACTTTAGTTATAGGGATTTTCCAGGCAAAAAGTTTTGATGGCCTGTCCTTAGGACAGGTCATCAATATCTGATTGGTGGTAACACCCAGCAACCCTAACAATCAGCTAACATCAAAAGTCATGGTGCTCTTTGAATTCTATGATTTTACATATCAGGATATAATGACTCTAAGGCTAGGGCCCCACGTGGCGTCTGTCAGCAAAAAAGCGATGTGGGGAAAACCTCGGCGGCAATACATCACGGTTCTTCCCGCAGGACTTTTGACAGAAAGTTTGCAGAGATTTCCTCTGTGGACTTTCTGCTTCAATTATACCTATAGGGAAACCGCCCGCGTTTGCGTAAGTCTAATTGACATGCTGCGATTTCCAAAACTGCAACAGTTTTGGAAATCGCCGCGTGTCCACAGCGCGTATTTTAACCCAAAGTGGGGATGGGATTTGCTGAAATACAATCCAGTTTACTGTGACTGTAAAACTCTGTGTTTTTTTCTGTGGCATTTACGCCATGGGCAAACTGTGGCGGTTACTCCACGTGAGGCCCTGGCCCTAAAGAGAAGCAATCATTTCTGTTAATTTCAGCAGACAATATGCTAATCAGACTCTCTACTGTCACGGGGGCAGACCCTGACTGGAACAGACAGACTGTGACCTCCAATCTGACAGTATAGAGCAGTGATGGCGAACCTTTTAGAGACCGAGTGCCCAAACTGCAACCCAAAACCCACTAAATTATCGCAAAGTGCCAACACGGCAATTTAACCTTAAATTAACCAGGATCTATTTTATAGTGACCGTGCAATGTTATTATAGCCTGTAATAATATCACATGTCTGCTATAAAACAGATACTGTGTGATATAAATAGTGAAGGGCCCCCACACAGTACAATGCGCTCCGAAATGGCCCCCAGACATTACAATATGCTCCACAGTAGCACCCAAACAGTATTATATGCTCCAGAATTGCCCCCACACAGTAGTATATGCTCCACAGTGGCCCCAATCAGTATTATATGCTTCACAGAGGCCCTCGCACAGTATTATATGCTCCACTTTCGGCCCCCCCACATTATATGCTTCACAGCGGACACCCATACAGTAATATATGCTTCACAGTTTCCCCCATACAGTATTAAATGCTTCAGTGTCCTCCATACAGTATTAGATGCTTCAGTGTCCCCCAGACAGTACAATGCGCTCCGAAGTGGCCCCCAGACAGTACATTTCGCCTCTGAAGTGGCCTCCAGACAATATTATATGCTCCAGAGTGGCCCCCACTCAATATTATATGCTCCACAGAGGCCCCCGCACAGTATTATATACTCCATTTTGGGCCCCCACCCACATTATATGTTTCAAAATAAGCCCCCCACACATAGTAGTATATGCTTCACAGTGGGGCCACACACAGTAGTTTATGCTTTACGGTGTCCCCCACACAGTATTACATGCTTCAGTGTCCCCCATACAGTATTAGATGCTTCAGTGTCCCCCACACAGTATTAGATGCTTCACAGTGTCCCCCACACAGTATTAGATGCTTCAGTGTCCCCCCATACATTATTAGATGCTTCAGTGTCCCCCATACAGTATTAGATGCTTCAATGTCCCCCATACAATTTTAGATGCTTCACAGTGTCCCCCATACAGTATTAGATGCTTCAGTGTCCCCCACACAGTATTAGATGCTTCAGTGTCCCCCATACAGTATTAGATGCTTCAGTGTCCCCCATACAATTTTAGATGCTTCACAGTGTCCCCCATACAGTATTAGATGCTTCAGTGTCCCCCACACAGTATTAGATGCTTCAGTGTCCCCCATATAATTTTAGATGCTTCAGTGTCCCCCATACAGTATTAGATGCTTCACAGTGTCCCCCACACAGTATTAGATGCTTCAGTGTCCCCCATATAATATTAGATGCTTCACAGTGTCCCCCACACAGTATTAGATGCTTCAGTGTCCCCCATACAGTATTAGATGCTTCAGTGTGTCCCCCCACACAGTTTTAGATGCTTCAGTGTCCCCCATACAGTATTAGATGCTTCAGTGTCCCCCATACAGTATTATATGCTTCAGTGTGTCCCCCCCATACAGTTTTAGATGCTTCACAGTGTCCCCCATACAGTTTTAGATGCTTCAGTGTCTCCCATACAGTATTAGATGCTTCAGTGTCCCCCACACAGTATTAGATGCTTCATTGTCCCCCATACAGTATTAGATGCTTCAGTGTCCCCCATACAATACTAGATGCTTCAGTGTCCCCCATACAATTTTAGATGCTTCAGTGTCCCCCACACAGTTTTAGATGCTTCAGTGTCCCCCATACAGTATTAGATGCTTCAGTGTCCCCCATACAGTATTAGATGCTTCAGTGTGTGTCCCCCATACAGTATTAGATGCTTCAGTGTGTCCCCCCGCTTCAGTGTGTCCCCCCCCATAGAGTTTTAGATGCTTCACAGTGTCCCCCATACAGTTTTAGATGCTTCAGTGTCTCCCATATAGTATTAGATGCTTCAGTGTCCCCCACACAGTATTAGATGCTTCAGTGTCCCCCATACAGTATTAGATGCTTCAGTGTCCCCCACACAGTCCCAGGAAGAGCTGCAGTCCCACGAAGAGCGTCCTCCTTCTCCTTCTGATCGCAGGCGCTGATGAATGACATCATCGCGCCTGCGTTGGGGCAGAGGTCACACTCTGCAGTCAGTGTAGGCCGCGGTTCCACGGACCACGGCCTACACTGACAACTTTCAGCTGTGGTGCATTTGCACACACAGCTGAAAGAAGCGATTCCGGATTTCCCGTTAGTGAGCGATCATGGCGACGGCGCGCGTGCCAACTGAGAGGGCTCTGTGTGCCCTCTCTTGCACGCGTGCCATAGGTTCACCATCACGGGTATAGAGCATAACTGTGCTCAACGTAACTGAAATGATTGCGCAGGAACGGTGGGAGGTAGAGAAAAAAATCCAACTGCACTTGAATCAATGGAGCTGCAACTACTGAATGATGCAAATAACTGGAGTTGGTGGAGGTGGTGAAAGGTCCTCTTTAATTCCAAGCTTGCATTTGCCTTTATTATTACTAGTTACTTTTCTGGCAGTTTTCTACTCCAAGTATTGCTGTTTTTGATCTGATCTACTAGAAAATGAGGAGTAGATGTATTGACATTTTACTACCCTAAACATGTGGCAAAACTGTCAACATTTTTCCGATGACACTAGTTTTCAAAAATCCGAGACAATTTTTGAAATACCTAGAGGTGCATACTGTCTACATTTGGCAGTGTTATACTTCATATACACAAGACATGCCTGCTCTATTGTTTGAGTAGTTTACAAGGTTGAAGTCAGATAAACATTCTCAAGAAGTAAGAATATATATGACATTGGAAATGTTGATTTTATTGAATTGCAATAATATAGGATCACAATAAAATGAATAGAGAGAAATATACTTTATGGAACAATGACCATGGCACAATGATCTGATTTCTCAGCACAATATATAAAGTAGAAATAGTAGCCCTGACTAAAATAAATTTTATAATGGTCATAACTGGAAACAATTTCTATATTCATGATGTGTCAAAAATCTTTTTCATATGCAAGAGTTTTAATTGTGCTCTGACTCATATATCAGCTTCAATTTGAACTTGGACGACATTTTGATGCAAGTTGATGCAAATAATGAGATGCACACACATTTTTTTCCAGTTAATGTGTGTGTTCTGCATGTAGCAATTATTTCAGCCAATACAAAGACGCATTATATAGATGAGACTTACATCTATCAATGTCAAAATGGGATTTAAATAATATTCACTTTTTAGCTTTATATGTCCAAAAACTCCAATCGTAAAGCAGTCTTCTCTTCAGCTTCTTAAAGAATTTTTTTTATATATGCAGAGAAAAGGCAAGGGTAGATATAGCAATACTCATTTCTATGTTAATCACCATTTTCTCCAGCCAAGAAACCAGTCCCACTCACCCAATTAAACATCAACCTAAACTTGGCTATCCTAGAAAATGAGCTATTCTGTCATGTTACTAGCCAGCAAGCTCTGCCTTGTCACACACTTGACTGGATGTCTAGGTGGAGGGAGAAAAAGTAAGAGCAAAGCTTTATATAAGTAATACTACAGATTTAGTGATGATTATAATAGTAAGATTATTCATAATAATACAGATAATACCAGTAATAATAACACCTAATGTAATATCTGCTCAATGGGCTGATGCATACAAGCAAATAGCACAGAGATGTGTGCCAAATTTAAGCAAGGAAATGGGGCTTAATTTAATGGGCTTCCCACAAAACCCGTTTACCACCTATTCACATGATAGTATCTAGGCAGGACTTTAGATTGCATCTCCAAGGGATGTTTAAGCATGTACTGCACACCCTTACAAAATGTTCTGCTGGCATGTTATGCTGTGTGTGCTAATGCCATGTTTACTGTTAGTGTATTGTCAAATTGTAATTTTAGATGGAACCATTTTTAGGGTCTATACAATGTTTTGTTTAGCTTTATTTAAAGGTGTTGTCCAGTTTCAGACCAATATTCAAAGACTAAAGTTATTGGTTGTACAATAAAAAGTTATACAATTTTCCAATCTACTGTACTTTCTGTAGCAATTCCTCACGGTTTTGTAGATCTCTGCTTGCTGTTATTCATTCTGTTTACTTCCACTGGATAAAAATCAGTCTATGGTCATGTGATATCCGGTCCATGGTCATGTGATGGACACACAGGTGCACAGTTTGTTATAGTCACAGCACAGTATATTTGAAATGGGAAAGGGGGTTGTTGAACATTTATTTTTATTTTCTTATTTTCATACTGTCCCACAAAGAGACTTGAACATGTGATCACTTGGTTCGCTGTACAGTATCTTGCAATATTTTTGTATTGCAATATATGAGTGCTAGGTCCTGTTTGTAGCAGGTTGTAATACACTTTTGTATATGATAGCCAGAAGGTCATTGATAGGCAACCCTCTTAGCATTCTGCAATCTGTTTTTGGGGGGGAGGCTGGAACCCAGTACTGTTTCTGTGCCTGCTACATTATAGTGCCATACTTTTACAGCACTGATCATTACCTATATGATCAGTGCTATGCTTAGAAGGAAGGGGTTAAAGTGTAACTGTCATTTCATTTGACTTTTTGGATAAGCTGCCATGTGTGTACATGAGGAGTAACATTATTTATGCCCATGATATGGCTTGTACTCCACTTTTTTAACATTTTTGTTCTCTGTGGGCTCTATCTGTAATTTTTCTCTGAGCTGAGGGGTAGAAACTAGATTCCACTTACTGCAAACAGTAGGGAGAAGAGAATCTGCTTAGTAGATTTTTCTTTTTTACTCAGAAACAGCTCCAGGACCATGCAGGACATATACCGAGAAGGACTGAAATTTAATGATGTGAATAAAGCACGTTGATTGTCATGGAAATAACCTGTTTAATTTAAGCATCAGACTATGTTTGTCTTTCGGCTTCTAATACCCTTATTTCCTGCTTACTCCGTACCCCTTTAAGGTGGCGCAGAGACACATCTCAGGTAGATAGCTGTTCTCCCCTTAATCCACACAATAGTCACATAGATGAGGGGAGAAGGCCACTATTTAACACTGTATGCACTGAGGTGCGTCCATCGATGCAGTGTTACATGGTTTGGCTTACTTTAGCAATTGTTGTTCAGGTTGTATTGCATATTGTATTGTGCTAATATATTACTTGCGCTATATAATATATTGATTGCTATGTGGCACTTGGAATAGTGCAGTTTATCATGCGGTCATTGCTTTGGGAAGTTTCTGAAGGCTAGGCTGTGTGATGGCTCTTGTTAGGCAGAACGGAGTTGTGTCTCAGAGTTACACCACTGGAGAAGTTGTGCATTGCTTTTCCATAGTGCCACCCATTAGAATCCGGAATAGCCCAGAATACCCATGGTGGGAATGTGTATGTAATTTTAGTCCCCATTCCCACCTTGGAAAGAAGGAAGACAAGCTTGGGCAGCAGCCAGGCGTGGAGGCGTAGGTCAGCATGCACAGCTCAGCTTGAGGAGGAAAGCACCTTGGCAACCACTGATCCAGAAGTAGGTTCACGAAACTGGAAGACCAGCCACACCCAACTAACGGTGATCTGGTTTTAGGAGGTGATCAATACAGGACAGCAGCATTGGGTGTGGCCAAATGAGCGCCATATTGTACATTGTCCCACCAATATGTGTGCCCAGATTGTGTAATCTGAGTCATGTGATCTTGAGTCTGTGTCTGTATCTTCACAATGGATATAAAATAGATTTTCAGAGTAAAAGTCAGTTTATCAAAGAGAGGGGAGCAAGGCAGCAGCCTCATAAGAGGGAAAAAAAAGCATTGTTTTATCATGAGATATAATACAAAGATTGTAAGATTGATTTATGCAAAGTTTGTTGAAACACTGGAGCCTATTTAGTTGTGAGTATTATCTTTCAACTGTTTATACTGTATGTGGTGAGCACATGGCAAAGAGGAAGCTCTTCACATTGTGTATGGACACAAAAGTATAGCATAGCATGAGCTCTATACTACTGGTGGAACTGCAATATATATTAAGGTGAGTGGTTAGTGTTGTAAGCATGAATTTTAGCTAATCCCAGGGGGAGGTCTTTGGCCTAGCCTGAAGCTCTGTCTGGGGTCCTGTCAGTAAGCTAAGAGAGGAAAAGGCTCACTTGATTCTGTAAGCAGATGTGGATAATGACTGCTTACAAAATCCACTGGGTCACTCCCAGGTCACTTGGTGACTTGGGGTGAATAAGATGGAAGATGGCCTGAGAAAAGGACCAGAAGGCCAAAGAATGCCTCAGCAGGACCGAGGAATGAGAAGGAGAATTCTCAATGACCTTGGGCCATAAGACATTCTGGTGCTCCCGCTTGGAGGCCAAAGAGTCAAATTATGCCAAACTGGAGTGGCTCAGTGTTTCCCTGTTACGATGAGTTGCTCAGTGACTATGTTAAAGACCATGAATCTGCCAGCTCACAGAAGAACCATAATTTCTAAGCTGTGTTCAGGGGTGTAACTAAGAAAGACAGGGCCCCATAACAAGCTTTTGACTGGGCCCCCCCTTCCCAGATGGTATAATGCCTGCTTTACTGGCCCCCACACAGTATAAAACCCCCTTTACTAATCCTTTTACATAGTAAATTGCCCCTTTATTGGCCCCCATACAATATATTAACTCTTTTATTGGACCTGTACTGTATACTGTCCTTATTACAGGCCCCCATACACTAAGGGCCCTTGTTACAGGCCCTAAGTAAGGGCCTTACTGTATGGAGGCCTGTAACAGGGGCCCCTACTGTCCTTAATAAAACAATGTACCCTTTATGATCTAAAGTTATGACTTCTAACCTAGCCAATCAGTACCTTGCTTCACACTGATGAGAGGCAATAACCTCAAAACAGCTGCTTGCTGGTTCCTTTTCCTTTTGGATGAGTTTTTCTGGCTTGGCTTTATCCAAAATTATGCTATTAGGTTTCATGCCAAATAGACATCCAAAAAGTGAAGCTAGAACAAGTTTTTCTTTTCTACCAAGGAGGACTTATTTGTCTATTCCCTACATCAGAAACATATAGTTGCTAAGCTATGTTCTTAGCCCTAAAACCATCAAATTGTGTATCATTGTAGTATAACTGTCAAGCTCTGTACCAATTTGTAACTATAACCACCAAGCTCAATACCATTGTATTGTAATGATCAAGTTTTGTGCCCCTGTGGACTACATTTTCATTCAGTTGAATTGTGCTTCATCTGCATCATTGTAACACAATTCTCTTACATGCCTTTCCCCTACTCTCAGTCCCTCAGCTCAGTATGATATATGGCCAGTAATTCAAGTGACAGTTATGTGCCTAATTTATTCAGTAACATGCATGGTTAACTGTAGTGAATATGCATTATGTGTGCAATAATTGTACATGTATGTGTAATTATGTCAGATAGCCTAATTGTTCCCACCTCATCTTAATGGCACCCTACTGTAGGTGGTTGCTTACTCCTACGCATAGTCCTTATCATCCCTGTATAAGCTACATACAGTACATCGCATAAATCACAAGTTTATGTGAATTATATTGTATTGAATTATATTAAGTCAATTATATTGACTTATTATTTTCCAAATTTGACACTGAAAAGACATCTCTATGCATGACCACTGCCATGTCTGTAATCTAGTGTTCTCTTGCCATCAGATAGTGTTAAAACTGCAGCAGGTAAAGCTGTGAATTGTAGATCATTATTAAGCTGCGTGTCAGCAGGTCCCTTTTATACAATAAGAGATCCTCTACACAGACAATACTAGGACAAAGGCTTGCCTAATTTTGCCTATGTTTTCGAGAACTATATTAAACATCCCACTTTGATATATTGTCAACTACATCATGCATGCCAAGTTTCTCAAGCCACCCATTGATCAGAGCACATTTTTTAAATGCAGAAGTCCTTTTTATCTATTTCACCTTGCATACAGTAGAAGAAGTTATTTGCTGGTCATAACTAGAATTTTCTTATTGTGTCGTATACAGTTTGCAATAGATTACTGAAGCATAGCTGACAGAATGAGCTGGCACAGAAGCTTTTTGGTTTAGCTCTGGATCAGTAAATCGTTTTCAGGGCAGATTCCAAAGGTGCAGTATGAGCAATTGTCGATAAATGTGTCCAAAATCTAACCAGCTGTCACTTTACCTGAGCTAACCATACACTAGAGGACACAGTTCATAGTGTAGTTGTCTCTTTTATCTCCACTTCTGATTAACATACAATCATCCCCAAAATAAGCAAGATGTGATACTGTACATTGGCATGAGGTCATATCAAGAATCATATAGTCACCGCTTGTATAGACCTAAGGCTCCTGACAAATGAGGTCTTAGCATGTAAATCAGCTGTAAACTCATAACAACCTGTAGATAGCAAATAGCTTGCAACACAGTACAACACAAGCCTTTGTGTGATAAAACATGAACTGACAGCCCAGCTTTTAACTGGTGTTCCGCCAGCTATTTAGTCAGTGAAGACAGGTGAGAGGTAGGCTGTCAGACATCAGCACTGACTCCGTGTAAAACACAGGGAGAAACGTTAGTTCAGTAATACATAAGGGACACTTGCATTTACATTTACCTGTATGTCCACACTGCCCCTCAACAAGGTGGTCGCACATAGACATAAATAAAATACAGTGAAACCTCTTTTGAGTTGACCAGCCAAAACTGCAAAAAAAAAGTAGTCTAATGGGGTAGCTTTCTCAAAGAAGATGGCCTCCATGAAAAACTGAAAATCTGTGGCAGAAAATGTGGTCTGGATAAAGGGGTGGGTCTCAAAAAGGTAGTCCTTTGGAGAGGTTTCACTGTACTGTAGTTAGCATATCTCTTTTTTATTATGGCAAGAGATTTTGTTGCTTTTAGAAAAGTTGATTAACTAGTGATACACCTAGCTGGGCATCTCCTCCCAAGAGAAAAGGTACGGGAAGAGTGCATGGAACAGTCAGACATAGTCTGTGTGTAGAGTACATGCAGAGTATGGATTCTCCTTAGCAATGCTAATTTATAGGTTTTTCATTCAATCTGCTCACAGTAGCGCAAGCAACATGCTGCCTGGTGTTGTCCTGTTGAAAACCAACTCCTGGCACATTTTGGGGAAATGGCATACCACTGCTTCCACAACCAAATAACTGTATCAATGAGCTTTTAGTGTATCTGAAATGAAAACTAGAAGGGTCCGGCTACCATACATCCATAATCGTAGGAGTAGGACTAGTGTGACATTACCATGTGAAAGCCTCATCATGGCATTGCCATCTTGGTTTCCAATCCAATCTCAAGCTATCATTTCATCTGAGACAAAAGTGGGACTTATCGCTGAAGAGGACAGACCTCCATTCCCACCTTCACTGCTGTCTTGCTGTGAACCATGATAGCCTTTGAGGGTAGTGATGCAAGGTCAATAGAACACCAACAGTGGGAGATCTGGCTCATAGGCCAATGTCAAACAAATGCCTTCGGATTCTTTCGACACTGTTTGCTGCCTATGACTTGGGATGTAGCATTTAATTTCACTTGCAGTAAAGAATGGTTCACTACATGCCACCTGTGCAGAGGTTCACCTCCATGCACCATTTACTGTCATTCCAGTTTGTCATTTTTCTCCCAAAGAACAGGACACACAACACTGGACACTGCTGACATCTCAGACTAGGAACGTAGCAGTCTACCAAAATGATAAACCAAGGTCTCTCAGATAAAGAATTATGGACCCCTCAGTATATTACAAATTTTATATTTACCCAAACTATGGATTTATGAGCAAAATATTAAAGTTTAGTTATGTTTAACGTAGCAGTCAGCTGCTCTACAATTTATGATTGACCTCTTCCAACAATGACCCACTCTGGGGAAGGCAGGCTGCACCACAAGTCTGGGAAGCCACAAATAAGAGTTCTGTGTTTTGTTTTTGGGCTGCTAAGCAGTAAGCCTATACCCACATAGCAAAGGGCCCTGCATGTTATGTGTAGTTAGTTGTCAGACATTACTTGGATTGTTGTGGATGAAGAAATAAAGATGGGTAAGGTCAGAGTGAAATTCTAAGTGGAAATACCAGTTCCTGACTAACCCCTTAGATTTCACATATGGTGGAGTTATGTTATAATACAAAAATAAAACGTGGATTTTTTTTTTTTTGCTTCAATATTTAAAGGGCCAGAAGCTCATATATGAAGACTGTGTCCTGAATATTTGCAGTGGTGGAACTTTAAGAGCCAGAAGCCCCAGTAAAGAGACTGTGAACTTTGTGGAGAGAGACATATACAGATTGTGTTAATAATATGATATAATAATCTTGAAATATAGGAAATCTTTTAGAACAGCATTACCTGTACACCTTTCTTGTGCATAATGTACCTAACTCTATAGCATAATATGTGGTAAGATACTAGAGATCTTGATTACAATAGAAATCTTGATCTTGAGTCTCTTGATAACAAGTAGAAAAACAATCAATACAACTCTGTAAAAGCATAAGGTAATAAGGCAATGAATGGGTGCCATGATTATATTCTGTCCTATTGAATTAATAAAGTCATGGGTAGGAAACCATGGATTCCACCCTGAATCCTGACAGAACCTGCCTTCATTTTGCAGCTATTACAAGTGAACGGGATATTTTATGTTCCATTTCCACGCAGTGGAAGAAAATCCAGACACAATAATGTACAAACTCTACATTTTAAAAATCCATTGCATGTGCATAATTTGCACGGATCCTGCACAGAAAAGTTACAGATTAGTACCATTGAAGAACACAAAATCTACAAGCCTTTTACTATGTGTCAGAAACTTGAGTTTCATCCTCAGTTTTCTGCCATGGATTTTATGCTACATGCCCCTATTCATCCACATGATTGAGACTTTAAGTTTGAGACCCAGGACAGACCTAGTGAAAAAAAAATCCCAGCATCTTTTTTTTTTTTTTTAAAACTGTAATTTTTATTGAAAAGTTTTTTCATAACAGAATATATAAAACCAAACAAAATAAGGCAACAAGGAGGGGGAAGGCTATCTGCCAAACCCCATATAAGCGGAAGTCAAGTACACAAGTACATCAATCCAATAACAAGGTACAATAAAATAAGGAGGGGAGAGACAACCACAAAAGACAGGGAAGAAACAGAAGGGATGGAGCGAGGAAAAAGAAGGAAGGAAACTAGGGATCAGAGACCTCGGAAAGTACAATACGTGTCCCAGGGCGTCCAGATGGATCCAAAGACATCCATAGTGTTATTTAAGCTAGCTGTCAGGCATTCGAGACTCTTCACATCCTTCATTCTAGCCAAAAGCTCAGGACCAGAAGGAGGATTCGCACTCTTCCAGTTTCTAGCAATGAGGGTCTTTGCGGCAGTACAGAGATACAAGAAGAGCCTAGATGTCTTACTGTCCAGGTGTCTAGGAGGGAGGTTTAGGAGATTGACAAGAGGGTCAAGGGGGACCCCCTGTAGGAAAAGGGCCTCCGCCAAAGTCCTGACCTCTCTCCAGAAGCCTAGGATAAGGGGACATGCCCAGAAAATATGATACAGAGTGCCCACCGCAGTCCCGCAGCGCCAGCACCACGAGGCTACTGTTGGATTCAAAGTATGAAGAAGGGCTGGGGTGTGATACCAATGCATCAACAATTTGTACTGAGTATCCTGAAAGGTCACACACTGAGAGGATTTCTGAGCACGAGACCATACAATCTGCCACTGTCCCAGGAAAATGAGTCTGCCCGCCTCCTCCTCCCATTTGAGTATATAGCGAGGACTAACAGGAGAGTCAACAGCCTGGGAGGCAAGAAGCTGGTAGATTGAGGAGATAAGGCCCCTCATGGATGTGCCTGCATGGCAAATCTTTTCAAAAGCAGTGGAGAGTGATACCTTAAGGGACCCATGGAGAGAGTGAACAAAATGGACCACATGAGAGTAGCGGAGCCACTCAGTAGCCGGCAGATTCAGATTAGCCGTAAGGTAAGCAAAGGGCCTGAGCTCCAATGTCGCAGGATCAACCATGTCAGCGATCCAAAAGAGACCTGCCTCGGACCACACCTTAACCATAGTAGAAGTCAGGCTATCTGGGAGGAGGGGGTTATACAATATGGATACCATGGAGGAGCGCGGGGACATCAGGAAAAATTTAGTACAGCAGGCGGACCAAATAGACCTAGTGAAATGAATAGGGCCAAGTAGGTAGGGGGAAGGGGGGGAGCCAACCCAGAATGCACCTATGCATTAGGATGCGTAGGTGCCAACCAGAGCATCTCAATCTCTACCCATTTAGTATATGCCAGCATAGCTGCCCAGAATGGGATGCAGTGTAGATGAGCTGTCCTATAATAGTGCAAAAGATGTGGGACAGCCAGACCCCCACACCCCCTCCCCGCCAACATGACAGAATGGGGAATACGATGTCGTTTGGCCTGCCAAATAAACTGAAAGACAGCCTTCTGAAAGTTACGTAAGTCTACCCAGGGGACTGCAACTGGGAGCATCTCAAAATAGTATAATAGCTTCGGAAGGAGAGTCATCTTGACCGCAGCAATTCTCCCCAAAAGGTAAATAGGTAAAGGCTGCCACTTATCTAGGAGGGCTCTCAATTCACAAAATAACCGTGGGTAATTAGCCAAGTAAAGAGTAGCATAGGAGGGAGAGATCTGGATTCCCAGGTAGTGAATGGAGGATGTCCGCCACTGGAAGTCGTAATTCCCGCGAAGAAGAAGGAGAAGATCTTGTGGGATATTAAGAGGAAGCACCTCAGTTTTCGAGGGGTTCACCCTACATCCCAAGAATTCGCTATAAATCTCAAGTAAGCGTAATAAGTTAGGGAGTGTAATATGGGGGGAGGTAAGGGTGAGGAGTACGTAGTCAGCAAAAAGGGAGACTTTAAATTCCCTGTCCTGGACATTGATTCCCCTAACATTAGGGTCCCGCTGGATCTTGGCCGCCAAAGGTTCAATACAAAGGGCGAATATGATAGGAGAGAGGGGGCAACCCTGTCTAGTACCATTACGAATAGAGAAGGAGAGCGAGGAGGCATGAGGAATCCTAACCGCCACTGAGGGATGGGAATCGAGAGCCTGAATTGCCGCAAGAAAGGGTCCTGAGAACCCAAATGCCCTCAAAGTAGCGAGCATGAATGACCAGTCTAGGCGATCAAAAGCCTTTTCAGCATTCAGGCTCAGAAGGAGGGCCAGGGTAGCGTAGTGGTTGGCCACCTCCACCAAGTCCACAGTCCTTCTGGTGTTGTCACAGCCTTGATGACAGCGGATGAAACCCACCTGGTCCTTATGGACGAGTAGGGGGAGCCAAGCATTCAGCCTATTAGCTAGGAGTTTGGTGAAGAGTTTTAGGTCCGTGTTTAACAAGGCAATCGGGTGATAATTTGCACAGATCCTGGAGATCCTTACCTGGTTTGGGAACCAGCGTAAGGAGGGAAGAAAGCATGGTTGGGAGGATCAGAGAACCTGAGAGGAAGGAATTGAAGAGAGTCAGGAGGTGACCAGATAATTCGTTTTGGAAAACCTTATAGTAGTGATAAGTAAAGCTATCCAGTCTTGGAGATTTACCATTAGGAAGGTCCATTAAAGGTCCTTGGGCAAGAACGAGAGAGGAGGATAGCTACTCCTGCCCTGCATCGGTCATGAAAGGCATAGAAAGCGGTGGGAAAATAATGTTTAGCAAAAGCAAATGTGCCTGTGCGGTCAAAATGAGTCTCCTGCAGAAATGCTACGTCAGCATGCAGGGAGCGAAGCTCTCTAAGGACATGGCACCGCTTAGTATTGGAGCCTAGACCCTTAACATTGATTGTCACGCATCTAACCATTGAGACCTAAAAGAGGAGGACAGCAACAGATTGTAGCAAGCTCACCTACTTCGCATGACGCTGGCAGAACTCCCCAGGAGAGGCAGAGCCGCAGGCTGCGGGCAGGTAAACGACGGTGGGGCAGAGTCTCTGAACCAAGGAAGGGAGGGAAGGAAAGAAGGGGAGGAAAGGAGACAAAAGACAAAAATAGAAGTACATAACAATATTAACAATTAAATAGTACATCATGGGTGAAGCTAATTCACTCGCCAGGGGACTAGAAAGGTCAATAAGAAACAAGGTAAGATCAGCAGCTATGCAATCCAACAGTCCCCTCAAGGGAAACGTGACCTAAAGGGTTGAAGTGGAGGGCAGTAGGCTCCGGAACCACCGGAAAGAGGGAGGTGGAAGGAGAACCACTGGGACCCCACTGCATCCCGCACTATGAAAATCAAAAAATAAACACAGCAAGCGGGACCTGTAGACCTAGAGAAGAAACAAGGCAAACAGTAAAACTAAGACGAGCACAATATAAAGCAAAACCTAAGAGAAGAGTAGTATCACCGGAGAGCGTTCGCCTCAAGGGCTGGTCACCAAGTGGGGCCTTTGGGAGGCCGTCGCCACAGGGGGTGATCGGCGTTGCTTGGGCTCCAATCGGTGCCACACTGGTGGCGGAGGAGGAGGCGGAGAAATCAGTTCCCAGTCCGTTAACTCCGGCTAAGAGACATCCAGTAGATCACAGAAGAGGGGTAAATCCAAGAAAGAACAGAGCGTAGCAGAGTGACCATCTTTGCGGGC
Source organism: Leptodactylus fallax (assembly GCA_947044405.1). Taxonomy (NCBI): domain Eukaryota; kingdom Metazoa; phylum Chordata; class Amphibia; order Anura; family Leptodactylidae; genus Leptodactylus; species Leptodactylus fallax. The sequence continues at coordinate 557,894 of CAMRHE010000469.1, forward strand.
AATAAGGGCAAACGGGAAGCCCCAGCAGTAAGGAATTTGATGTTCCTGAAGAATCTGAAGGAGGGGCCGAAGATGGTGACGTTTCTGGACAGTGATAAGTGAGAGATCTTGGTATAATTGCAGTTTAGCTCCATCAAAGTCAAAATCCTTGAGTTTCCGCGCCTTGCTCATTATAGCCTCCTTAAGCGTGAAGTCCTGAAGACAACAGATGACATCACGGGGCGTAGAGGAAGAACCCTTGGGACGGAGGGCGCGGTGGGCCCTATCAAACTTAATCCTGTGGGACGGGGGTTCCTGGAGAATAGAATTGAAGACAGCTTCCAGCGTAACAGGTAGATCCTCAGATTGGGTGGCCTCTGGGAGTCCCTTAATGCGAATATTATTACACCGACCCCTGTTGTCAAGGTCCTCCAGGTGGTGTTGCACGTCCCGGATAGCTAAGGTCTGGTTAGTAGGGATGAGACTTATGCCCTGGTGGTATCGTGGTCAGTCTCTAGCGTATCCACACGGTTAGCAATAGAGTGTAGGTCAGTGCAGAGAGTAGAAATTTAAGCCCAAAAGGATGCAGTGATTTCTGTGACCAGGAATTTAAAGTCCTGTTTAGTAGTTAGCTGAGGAAGAAGTTCCAACCAGGGCAGCGGAGTCTGAGAAGCGCCTGAGGCACAGACCTGGGAATACAGAGCTGACGGCGTGGAAGGAAAGGAGCCAAGGCCAGTTAAAGCCATAGGAATGTGAGCCAGAGGGACCTCCACATCAGAGTCCTCAGATAAGTCACCTCCCTCTGGGCCAGGAGGGGGGGGGGCACAACTAATAACACTTTTATTTTTGAAAGCATTCTTACATGTTAAATTTTTTCCACACCTGCCTAAATCTTTTACAGTGCTGTGTATATATAGAATTTAGTAAAGATGCGTCAACTTGGGAGAGCCCTTTACCTCATGACCTCGCAAATGACATTTGGCAGCAAAAGTGGGAGTGGCCTTTATAAAAGGGCATTGGCTAAATATACTCAGCCCCAATGTAATAATATTAAACCCCAGATTGTTCCTGTTTAAATAAAATAAACAATTGCACCATTTTTATTTATGCCATTTAGTGATCATATTAAAAATAAAAATAAAAAAAAAAATTACTAAATCTTAAAGGGTATTACAGAGGGAATCTCCTCTCTTTTTAAAGTTTTATTCCATGTATTTTTTCTTTATGTGTGATTCGGGTTTGGAACACAGGATGACACCTAATAATGATGTATGGGAGGCAGTCACCCTACAGATTGAGACTCTGCCTCCATTATTCTCAATGGAAATTTTTTTTTTCTTATCAAATTTTAATAGCGTTTTCTTTCTCTCCATAATGGATTGATATATAGAGATTACAGCTCTATAAGCCAGTAAATTTTATGCTCACAAATACTTACAATTTACTAACTTATAGAGCTATATCTCTATATATCAAAATATTATACTCCAAATTTGGCAAATAGATAAATCAGATGCTAACATTCTCAACATGTTCACAAAAGGAAATGCTGTATATGTCATCTGGCTTCTACATCAAGTACCTTCCTTTACATCAAGTACCTATTCTTTATATCATATAACCCATATTAGTCAACAGAAGATCGCAGGTTCTTCATACTAAATAAATACACAAAGATGGGCAGCGCTGCAAAACAATTTGAACTTAATGTGCAGGTGCACATTGCTGTGACTGCAATACAAATGCGATCACAAAACGTTGCAACAGCACCAAAAGCATTTCTGCAAATACCTACTGTATGTAAAATACATGAAAATGAGGTTCTCTTGGTATACATTTTGATCTTGCAAAGACAACGCAGCCTCTTTAGATGGGAACCCACACTATAATGATTATCGTATCTCTGGGCTTTGGCCTCCAATTAACTCAGGGCAAGTGTGTTTCAGCCCTATTATGCTTCATATACTCTGCAAATAGTCTCTCTCTGAAGCTTGTCCCTTAATTCATTGGAGACCAAGGACCATAGGAAGGTTAGTCATTATAGTGTAGGGGGTCCCATCTAAAGAGGTCACTTTGTCACTAGTAGATGGGCTTATACAGTTTGATCAAAATGTGGTCCAAGAACCTCATTTTCATGTATTTTTATATAAAGTAGGCATTTGTAGTAATGTTCTTGATGATAAGTGCTGTTGCAACTTTTTTGTGTTTTGTGTTTTTTGTGGAACTATTTGTACTTCATAGTGGTACCATTTAATTTTCCATACGCTGTACTAGGAACCTGGAAAAAAATATCAGTACAGAGCGATTGCACAATTTTCTTACAGACTTCCTTTTTACAGTGAGGTAAAAATGACATTACCTATTATTTGTGAGTCGGTACAATCACAACAATACCACAACAATACGAAAATGGTACTTGAACCCTAGGGGTCTGATCACCAATACAATATACTACAATATTGTGAAATTCATTTATACTACTTTTATGGCAGTGTATAATAAAATTTTAGAAATAACAAGCCTAGGAGCCTTCCATAGGCTATCTGCTGTCATGACAACCAATTCCCGCCCACTGTACATTTAGCTCCCATATCCCCATCTTCTCTTCACTATTTCCAGAGATTGACACGGTATTGTACTAATGGGATCTGGTGATCATTTGTTATCTGAAGTGGAACCTGGCAACAAGTGTTCAGTTCTCCTGCATTGTCACCACAGGGAAAATAAGACATTATGTGGTGTTCAGTGAAATCAATGTATTGTGTCTTTCTGTAAGGGAATTGCCAGTTGAGCAATTCCCCAGTCCTGCTCCAGAAACCTGGGAGGAAGGGAAATGACAGAGACAGTGTGCCCTAAACTCGACCAAGCCTCTGTCCCTACCTACTTGTCACACTGTCCTAATCACAGGAGTAACTGGGTGGCAAAACCCTTCCTAGAAATAACTGTAACACAGAACAAGACAAGACTAACAACACAGAAGAGGAGTCAGCAAGCCAAGGATCAAAACCAGAGAGACAAAGCAGTACCAAATCGAAATCCAAGGAGTAGTCACAAAGGAAGCCAAAGGTCAGAGGAGAGTATTACAATACAATAGCAAAGGAACAGCTTAGCAAGGACAAGGTCACAGGACAGTGTCACAATAGCCAGCGACCATGTGTGAGCTGATGACCTGTTTATAGGAAGTCCAGGACCTGCCCCAGACTTGATTGCTAGACAGGCTGTCAATCACACAGGCAAGGCTAAGATTAACTATTTGAGGAGCAGAAAGAAACAAGGTGCAGGAGATGGGTGTGGCTGAAATTCAATTACATAGTAGTAGTACTAGGACAGTGTTCAGACTGAGCAACAAGAACCTTAAGAAAGGAATCAAACTGAACATGCCTCCTGCACCGCAGCGTGTGAGCAGAGGGTGACACAGACACCCGAACAGGCAGAGACGTTACTTTCATTGTTAAATATGGATGGTTCTCTAAAATCAATGATACTCTTTGTAGCTAAAATAAGTAAAACGAAGACTAGCATTTACATAGTTGACTTAAAGTGAGTCTGCCAAGTCCAAAATGCCTCCCAAATCAATAATAGCGGCATATAGGGGCCTTTAATAGGAGCAGAAGCATACCTTTGTGATCAAAAGTCAATTAACCATCAGGTCTAATTTTACTGTGTAGAGGGGCCGCTATGTGACATTATGCTGTGTGCAGGGGCCGCTATGTGACATTATGCTGTGTGCAGGGGCCGCTATGGGACATTATACTGTGTAGAGGGGCCGCTATGTGACATTATGCTGTGTGCAGGGGCCGCTATGGGACATAATACTGTGTGGAGGGGCCACTGTGGAACATAATACTGTGTACAGGGACCGCTATGGGACATTATACTGTGTGGAGGGGCCGCTATGTGACATTATGCCGTGTGCAGGGGCCACTATGGGGCATTATACTGTGTGGAGGGGCTGCTATGGGACATTATACTGTGTGGAGGGGCCACTATGTGACATTATACTGTTGGCAGGGGCCACTATGGTACATTATACTGTGTGGAGGGGCCACTATGGGACATTATACTGTGTGGAGGGGACGCTGTGGGACATTGTACTGTCTGGAGGTCACTTTGTGACATTATAGTGTGTGTAAATGGGGAGTTATACTGTGTGGGGGCCAGGAAAGGGGGCGTTATGTGATGGGGGGGGACAAGTCAAAAGATTGCTATGGAGCCCAGTCTTTTCTAGTTACTCCCGAGTGCTGCTGTTAATGTAAATGAGTTGAACGAAGTGCAAGGCTGCTGCAAGTGGTGAAAAAGTAGGAAAAGGGACAATACTGCCAGGGCTGTTTTAACACACTGGTGGGCCCAGTGCAAAGGTTACATAAGTGGCCCCCCCCCCCCCATCACCACCCGCTGTTATACCCATCTGAAAGCTGCCAAAAACTTGGATTTTATATGGTGACATTCAATGGGTGAAAATGTGTTATCTGACTGATGGAACTTTTCCGCCTGTCAGAAATGTTTTATACGTTCATCTCTAGTAATAATCGTTATTGCTATTATTTTAGCGTGTAACGGATATCGCTAGAGAGGCGGTCAGAGTATTTTTTTTATAAAGATCTGGTATGGACAGAACAGGGACAGTGAAAAAATGTAAACTTTATTGATGACTTTGTGTATGTGTTGTGTAAGTGTTTGGTGCGACTCTTTTTGCACTGCGATCTGGACGATGGTAAACATCTGGGTCACAGCGCCAATAATGTCCTGGTTATATTCAGAGGGGAATTACATTATCCCTCTATTTGACAATCAGAGAGCAAAAGTATAGTATGCTATCTGATTGATAGGAGAGGAGATAACATGGTCAAAAGTCCTTGCTATCCCCCCTGGGGTCACATACAGGTTATGCACAGATGATGATGATTTATCATCATCTGTGCAGTCTGCAGCTCTCCTCATCCCCCCTCCTTCCTCCAGCTCTAAGATGCAGCCTGAGGCTGAATCTCATCTTTAAAATGATACTAAGATCATCATGATAACCCTTACAGATTCGGAGCGATTCACTGTTAAAAACGCTGTAGGGAATTGAGATCTCTATTGGGATCTCAATACCAAACCAGCGAATCATTACAGATTTGGGGGCTATTATGATGACCTTAGTATCATTTTAAAGATGATATTCTTATCTTTAAAATGAATCCAAGGTCATCTTCATAGCCCTGTAGTTGTCCCCACAGTGTAATCTCCCCCTCCTACCACACAAAAAGAAAAAAAAAAACACTAACACTCACCTCTCCGCTCTCCTCTGCTGTCTCGGCTGGAGTCTTAAGGGAGCTGCAGGTGCGATGTAAGTGATGACTCCCTGCTTCATCATTGTATGCAACTGGGGCAGGCCCGTTCCATCATATGCAGGCTGTTCCAACGGGCCCCGTTAACATAGGGCCTGGTGCAAATGCACCGTTGGCCTTGGCCCTATGGCTAAAGCGGCCCTGAATACTGCTGCCAGTGCAGAACGGATGTAAAGGAAGACAATGCTGCTGTCAGTGGTGATGCACTGTTCATTTATTTGCAGCTTCTCAGGAGATATTTTGTGCTGCATTGTGGTATGTGGTGCTATTCAGGAGTTTTGTATTGTATTGTAGACTATTTTTGGGGGATGTATTTTGTGCTGCACAGTGGTATTTGGTGCTGCTAGGAGGTAAAATGTGTGCTGAATGGTGGTATTTGGATGACACTGTTGGGGATAATATGGACATTGTATAGTGGCATGATGAGACCCCTATTAGTGTGGATTGGCTGGTGAGGTCAGACTGGGAACATTCTGTGAAGCCCTGGTTTAGATTATGCTAGAAGAAGACAATTAAAATATATTCCCTAAAGTCTGGACAATCCACTTTCCTTGCAAGATGAATCAGGCTCACTTGAGGAGCACAGGCAAGCTTTTGCATTTCTCAGGAGGTGTTTTTCAAATGCAAGGGTACCAAACCTCACTCTATATAAAAGGCTTCAAACTAGAAAGATACTTTTGCAGTTCAAGTCATGCAAAATCTACATACTTGTACCAATATGTAGCACCCAAATGACCCTAGAAAGATAGTCCATTGCACTGTATTTATAATGAACATATTCTGCAGCTTTCTCTGAGGCATTTACTAGTACTGGTATACAATTGAGCTGCCTACCATTATTTCTTCTTTTTTTTTTTTTTTAGAACACGAGGTTGGTGTCATTGCATGTAATGGCTAGAAATACTACTAGTTTTCATGTAGACACATAGCAAATCATTCTGAAAAGTCATCTGAAATGATAATTGCACTTTAACATAAAATTCTCTAATAGCTCAAAACCTGACAAATTCCTTTAACAAACCAAAGATGTATGCATACTATTTGGACATATACTGTGCTAGAATTTTAAAATACTCTTAAATCCCAGTTTTCTGTTAACTTTAATGCCATACATGTGCGTTGCTGACATGGTGCTGGTTCAGGATTAAGCTGGCACCATGGCCAGTGGGTCTGAGCTGTAACATATACAGTCATGGACAAAAGTTTTGAGAATGATACAAATATTAATTTTTACAAAGTCTACTGCTTCAGTTTTTCTAATGGCAATTTGCATATACTCCAGAATGTTATAAAGAGTGATCAGCTTAACAGCAATTACTTGCAAAGTCAATATTTGCCTAGAAAATGAACTTTATCCCCCAAAACACATTTCAACATCATTGCAGCCCTGCCTTAAAAGGACCACCTAACATCGTTTCAGTGATTGCTCCATTAACACAGGTGTGGGTGTTGATTAGGACAGGGCTGGAGATCAATCTGTCATGATTAAGTAAGAATGACACCACTGGACACTTTAAAAGGAGGCTGGTGCTTGCCATCATTGTTTCTCTTCTGTTAACCATGGTTATCTCTAAAGAAACACGTGCAGTCATCATTGCACTGCACAAAAATGGCCTAACTGGGAAGAATATTGCAGCTAGAAAGATTGCACCTCAGTCAACAATCTATCGCATCATCAAGAACTTCAAGGAGAGAGGTTCCATTGGTGCCAAAAAGGCTCCAGGGCGCCCAAGAAAGACCAGCAAGCGGCAGGACCGTCTCTTAAAAGTGTTTCAGCTGCGGGATCGGGCTACCAGCAGTGCAGAGCTTGCTGAGGAATGACAGCAGGCAGGTGTGAGTGCATCTGCACGCACTGTGAGGCGGAGACTCTTGGAGCAAGGCCTGGTCTCAAGGAGGGCAGCAAAGAAGCCACTTCTCTCCAGAAAAAACATCGGGGACAGACTGATATTCTGCAAAAGGTACAGGGAGTGGACTGCTGAGGACTGGGGTAAAGTCATTTTCTCTGATGAATCCCCTTTTCGGTTGTTTGGAGCATCTGGAAAACAGCTTATTCGGAGAAGAAGAGGTGAGCGCTACCACCAGTCTTGTCTCATGCCAACTGTAAAGCATCCTGAAACCATTCATGTGTGGTGTTGCTTCTCAGCCAAGGGAATCGGCTCTCTCACAGTCTTGCCTAAAAACACAGCCATGAATAAAGAATGGTACCAGAATGTCCTCCAAGAGCAACTTCTCCCAACCGTCCAAGAGCAGTTTGGCGCTCAACAATGCCTTTTCCAGCATGATGGAGCACCTTGCCATAAAGCAAAGGTGATAACTAAATGGCTCAGGGAACAAAACATAGAGATTTTGGGTCCATGGCCTGGAAACTCCCCAGATCTTAATCCCATTGAGAACTTGTGGTCAATCATCAAGAGACGGGTGGACAAACAAAAACCAACAAATTCAGACAAAATTAAAGCATTGATTCTGCAAGAATGGACTGCTATCAGTCAGGATTTGGTCCAGAAGTTGATTGAGAGCATGCCAGGGAGAATTGCAGAGGTCCTGAAGAAGAAGGGTCAACACTGCAAATATTGACTTGCTGCATTAACTCATTCTAACTGTAAATATAAGCTTCTGTTACTCATAATATGAATGCAATTATATTTCTGTATGTGATAAAAACATCTGACAAACATACATAAAAACCAGAGGGCAGCAGGTCATGTGAAAATATAATATTTGTGTCATTCTCAAAACTTTTGGCCATGACTGTACAGCTGAGACCTGGCTGCAGCATCCGCTATCAGCGATAACTCCGATCATGGATGTTTAACCCTTATATACTGTATGCTGTTGTCAAAAGCAGCCGTGGCATCTAAAGGCTTGTGGACCCTCCATTGTTCCTCTCGTGCTGCAATCAGAGTAGCTAATATACTGCTATGGAAACCCAGGGCCTAAGGCAGAACCTGATTGGCTGGCTGTATATCACTGCTTCAGTGTATCTTATGGGGGGTCACAAGATCCCATAGTCTATTCCCCTATTGGGACTATAAAAATAAGTAAAATAAAATGTTTAAAAAATAAAAGGATTTTATATATACACAAAATATAGTTAAACATGTTCACAATCTCAGTTATGGAAATAAATTGCATTGGAGCATTTGCAAAGACCTGTACTATGAAAATAATGCATCAGTTATCCAACACAGTGAAGGTCATAAACAAAGGTAAGAAAACAACTCCAGAAATGCTGTTTCTTGTCATCTCGCTGCTTAAAAAATAGTATTAAAGTTATCAAAAGGTTGAATGTAATCCAGAAAGATATTAATAAAATGTACAGCTTGTTTTGGAAAGGACAAGCCTTCAACCAGCTCTGTTTATGAAAAAATGTAAAACATCATGGCCTTCAGAACATGGCTACACACAGCAAATTAATTTTTTTCGCAAAAGTCTTCATATTTTGTATAATTAGTAAAATTATTGCTTTTGCTTTAATCGCTCTGACCCAAAGAATAAGAATGTTATTTCTGCTGTAAAGTAAATAGCGCAAAATTTATAAAATGAATAAATAGTGTCAAAACTGATGCAATTTTTCCATCCCTTTGAGAAAGAGTTAACAAAATGTAGTCAAATAGTTATAGTCATACCAAAAAGGTGCCATTGAAAAATATAACCTATCCTGTAAAATACAAACTCTACAAACAGCTATATTAATGTTAAAAAAAATATGACTTTTTGGTGCAGTCTGGCATAGTGGAGCTAAAACTACAAGAAATACAGAGTTACAGATATGCAGAGTTATAACCTGGCCTCCCGAATGTAAACACGCAATGGTCAGTCTAGTAGTGGTTAAAGAAAAAATGAACCTACTATAGCCGTGATGGCGAACCTATGGCACGCGTGCCACAGAGGGCACGCAGAGCCCTCTCATTTGGTACGCACGCCGTCGCCATGATCGCTCACTAACGGGGAATCCGGTACAGGATTCCCGGTTAGAGAGCGATCGTCTTCTTTCAGCTGTATGTGCAAATGTACATACAGATGAAATATATCAGTGTAGGCCGCGGTCCGCGGAACCGCGGCCTACACTGACTGCAGAGCGTGACCTCTGCCTCGACGCAGGCGTGATGACGTTATTCATCAGTGCCTGTGAACAGAAGAAGAAGGAGGACACTCTTCATGGGACTAGGTAAGTAACATAAACTACTGTGGGGGTCTACTGTGAAGCATATACTACTGTATGGGGGACACTGAAGCATATACTACTGTATGGGGGACACTGAAACATATACTACTGTATGGGGGACACTGAAGCATCTAATACTGTGTGGGGGGACACTGAAGCATATACTACTGTATGGGGAACACTGAAGCATCTAATACTGTGTGGGGGACACTGAAGCATCTAATACTGTGTGGGGGACACTGAAGTGTATACTACTATATGGGGGACACTGAAGCATATACTACTGTATGGGGGACACTGAAGCATCTAATACTGTATGGGGGACACTGAAGCATATACTACTGTATGGGGGACACTGAAGCATCTAATACTGTATGGGGGACACTGAAGCATCTAATACTTTGTGGGGGACACTGAAGCATCTAATACTGTGTGGGGGACACTGAAGCATCTAATACTGTGTGGGGGACACTGAAGCATCTAATACTGTATGGGGGACACTGAAGCATATAATACTATTTGGGGGAAACTGAAACATCTAATACTGTATGGGGGATACTGAAGCATCTAATACTGTGTGGGGGACACTGAAGTATCTAATACTGTGTGGGGGACACTGAGGCATCTAATACTGTGTAGGGGACACTGAAGCATATACTACTGTATGGGGGACACTGAAGCATCTAATACTATGTGGGAGACACTGAAGCATATACTACTGTATAGGGGACACTGAAGCATATACTACTGTATGGGGGACACAAGCATCTAATACTGTGTGGGGGACACTGAAGCATATACTACTGTAAACTCTCTCCTCTATCAATCTGTCCTGAATGCAGCCTCCAGACTCATATTTCTGTCAAACCGATACACAAATGCACCTACCTTGTGCCAGTCACTGCACTGGTTGGCTATCCACCACAGAATACAATATAAAATGAACACTCTGACCCACAAATCCTTCCATAGGGCTGCGTCTCCCTACATCTCCTCCCTCATCACTGTCTACCACCCTAACCATCCTTTCTGTTCTGCTAATGACCCTAGACTTGTATCCTCTGCTATCTGAACATCCCACTCTCATCTTCAAGCCTTTTCTTGAGGTGAATCAGTGCTCTGGATTGCTCCACCCTGGACAATAATATTAATAACCAACTATGGCAGCTTCAAACATGTCCTAAAATCACATCTTTTTAGGCAGGCTTAACACACGTCCTGATCACACTGTTCTGCATTCCCTCACATTAAGCTAACATTCTTTATCCTAAGCTATATTTTCTACACTAATCCTCAGAACCTGACCCCTCCATTTAGAAGTTACCCTGCACTCCATGCACTTAGTATCTGTATATTCACAGATACCAGCTGGTGCTCCTACAGCTTGATTTATATGACCTTATTTATTAATAGATGGCTGGACCATTGTACCACACATATCCTCTAACCTCTTCTGCCCCCTTATTTTCACTCCTATTGTTTAATATGTTAATTATTTTGTTACATCGCAATGTCTAATTTTGTCTGTTCCTCTGATTTGTAAAGTGCTGCAGAATATGTTGCCCTATGTAAACAAAACTATTATTATTATTATTATTATTATTATTATTATTATTATTATTATTATTATTATTATCACCGTTCTTGTGACCATTTTGACCCCACGGGGTGAGATCTTACATGGAGCCCCTGATCGAGGGAGATTATCATTGGTCTTGTATGTCTTCCATTTTCTAATTATTGCTCCCACAGTTGATTTGTTTACACCAAGCTGCTTGCCTATTGCAGATTCAGTCTTCCCAGCCTGGTGCAGGTCTACAATTTTGTTTCTGGTGTCCTTCCACAGCTCTTTGGTCTTCACCATAGTGGAGTTTGGAGTGTGACTGTTTGAGGTTGTGGACAGGTGTCTTTTATACTGATAACAATGTCAAACAGCTGCCATTACTACAGGTAATGAGTGGAGGACAGAGGTGCCTCTTAAATAAGAAGTTACAGGTCTGTGAGAGCCAGAAATCTTGCTTGTTTGTAGGTGACCAAATACTTATTTTCCACCATAATTTGCAAATAAATTCTTAAAAAATAAGACAATGTGATTTTCTAGATATGTTTTCTCATTTTGTCTCTCATAGTTGAGGTCTACCTATGATGTCAATTACAGGCCTCTCTCATCTTTTTAAGTGGGAGAACTTGCACAATTGGTGGCTGACTAAATACTTTTTTTCCCCACTGTACACACGTGGACAAAATTGTTGGTATCCCTCGTTTAATGAAAGAAAAACCCACAATGGTCACAGAAATAACTTGAATCTGACAAAAGTAATAATATATAAAAATTCTATGAAAATGAACAAATGAAAGTCAAACATTGCTTTTCAACCATGCTTCAACAGAATTTTTTGAAAAAGAAAACTCATGAAACAGGCCTGGACAGAAATGATGGTACCCTTAACTTAATATTTTGTTACACAACCTTTTGAGGCAATCACTTCAATGAAACGATTCCTGTAACTGTCAATGAGACTTCTGCACCTCTCAACAGGTATTTTGGCCCACTCCTCATGAGCAAACTTCTCCAGTTGTCTCAGGTTTGAAGGGTGTCTTTTCCAGACGGCATGTTTCAGCTCCTTCCAAAGATGCTCAATAGGATTTAGGTCAGGGCTCATAGAAGGCCACTTCAGAATAGTCCAATGTTTTCCTCTTAGCCATTCTTGGGTGTTTTTAGCTGTGTGTTTTGGGTCATTATCCTGTTGCAAGACCAATGACCTGCGACTGAGACCAAGCGTTCTGACACTGGGCAGCACATTTCTCTCTAGAATCCCTTGATAGTCTTGAGATTTCATTGTACTTTGCACAGATTCAAGACACCCTGTGCCAGATGCAGCAAAGCAGCCCCAGAACATAACAGAGCCTCCTCCATATTTCAAAGTAGGGACAGTGTTCTTTTTAAGATATTCTTCATTTTTCCATCTGTGAACATAGAGCTGATGTGCCTTGCCAAAAATTTCAATTTTTGTCTTATCTGTCCATAGGGCATTCTCCCAGAAGCTTTGTGGCTTGTCAACATGTAGTTTTGCAAATTCCAGTCTGGCTTTTTTATGATTTGTTTTCAACAATGGTGTCCTCCTTGGTCATCTCCCATGAAGTCCACTTTGGCTCAAACAATGACGGATGGTGCAATCTGACACTGATGTTCCTTGAGCTTGAAGTTCACCTTTAATCTCTTTAGAAGTTTTTCTGGGCTCTTTTGTTACCATTCATATTATCCTTCTCTTTGATTTGTCATCAATTTTCCTCCTGCGGCCACGTCCAGGGAGGTTGGCTACAGTCCTATGGATCTTAAATTTCTGAATAATATGTGCAACTGTAGTCACAGGAACATCAAGCTGCTTGGAGAGGTAAAGGTCTTATAACCTTTACCTTTAACATGCTTGTCTATAATTTTCTTTCTAAGCCCCTGAGAGAACTCTTTCCTTCGCTTCCTCTGGTCCATGTTGAGTGAGGTACTCACAGTGAGTATCGGTAGCCCTATATACAGGCCCACTGACTGATTACAAGATTGTAGACACCTAGATGCTAATTAGTGGACACACCTTGATTTAACATGTCCCTTTGGTCACATTATTTTCAGGGGTACCATCATTTCTGTCCAGGCCTGTTTCATGAGTTTTATTTATTTTTTTTTTAATTCAGTTGAAGCATGGTTGAAAAGCAATGTCTGACTTTCATTTGTTCATTTTCATAGAATATTTATATATTAATACTTTTGTCAGATTCAAGTTATTTCTGTGACCATTGTAGGTTTTTCTTTCATTAAACGAGGGGTACCAACAATTTTGCCCGTGTGTATGCATGTATGTATATACATATATATATATATATATATATATATATATATATATATATATATAATTATTTTTGCTTTGCATAGGTCAGCAAAAATTGTAGTCAGATTAAGGCTATTTCAATGGTGTCTCTCTTTATGCCTGTCTAACTCATCCTGGTTCATTAAAGGAAGAAGAATGTCTGAGACCTGTCATTAGACTGAACTGAATCTCAGTTTATGAGCAGAATTATTATGCAACAAAATATAATAGCAAATATGATGCTGATATATGAATCAAAAGCTTTGTATTTGCTGTGCACAAAACTGTATCTTGTAACATTATGTCAGCATTAGAGAGCATTCTCTGTGCAGCCCCTACAAATATCATCTACAATTCTTTCATTATTATTTTTTTCACAATGATATATTTAACCACAGTACATGAGAATTAAACAATATATATTTGTAGACTTCTCCAGTAAAAGAGGTTTAGCTTCCAGATCAGTACGTTTAATGTAACCTAAATTAGTTTAGCTGTAGCTCAGGAAACACTCTATTGTTTCAGGTTGTTAACCACAAATGTCTTATAAAATGAAGCATGTTTACTGTCATTTTGCAGAAGTCATATCTTCCCTTATGAACTTGGGAATGCAGAATTTTAAAGATACCAGTGTGGGATTGTTATCATGAACAAGCCAAAGCTGTCAGGCCTCATTACTTCCAAGACAAAAATTACAGAATAATGTATTAAGTGTCTCAGTAGAAACACGCACTGCACCAGTTCTATACCATGGTTACATGATGACACCATCAGACTACACAGTGAACTGCATTTCTACAACCTCAGCAGCAACTCAAGGTTACTAAAAGTGGCCAGTGGGTCTACAGAGGGTTTAATGTTCATGGGAACTGGTAAACCTAGAAGAACCTACCGGATTATTTTTTCCTGTTTTATAATTTTGCTTCAAATTGAGGTTAGTGGCTACTTTTGTGCTTTCGCCCCTTTTTACTATAAAATTAACACACCTTTTTCGTCAAATTAAATGCATAATGTTAAACTGTGCATGTAGTTTTCTAAAATAATGATACACTTTTTTCTGCATCAAAATAGGCTACAATATGGTTGTATTTGCAATAGCCAATTTGTCCAATAAAAATGTCTCAAAGTTACAATATACTGAAAATAGTGCACCACTGAATTGTAAGAATGAAATTCATTAACTTGTGATGGCTGTGTTATCAAAATATCTCATTTTCAATGTATATATATATATATATATGTGGTCTTAAAAACCTTGCCAACCTATATCTAGATATATCTAGATATGTACTGTATGTCACAAAATTGCATTACAAAGTTGTATGATGTATGTTACCTCCACACTTTCAGAGAATAAAAAGAGTTGGCGTGTGATAAGCTATGCTTCTATTCACGCCCAGTCCCACCCATGCTTCTTTTGCCCCCACCTAGTCCTACCCACATAACCAGTGCAGCAATAGTGTCCTTTTTTGTGTAACACAGTGATGAAGCCTCCTAAGTGCACCACACACAGGATAATGCTCCATTCAGTACCCTCATACAGCATGATATCCCCTAAGTGCCCCCACACTATATTGTTCCCTAAGTGCCCCCATAAATTATAATGCTCCCTTAGATCTCCCACATAGTATAATGCCCCCCAGTAGCCTGCACACAGTATAATACCTCTTTATGGCCCACACACAGCATAATTTCCACTTAAGGCCTCACATAGTATAATACCCCCTTTTGGCCCCCACATGCTATAATGACTCTTCCTAGCTGCCTGTTTCCAAGTTGCCATTAGCAACAAGGTGTGAATGATAGATCTCCCTGTATCTGCATCTGGTCAAAAGACACAAGTGCAAAACACTGAAGAGACAGGCTGAAAAGAATTAGGTACAGGCTGAGCTCAAGGCTAGCAGAGTTGCACAGACCAACATCACGTGGATGGGTACTAACCTGTGTAAGAAGGGGTACTGTAAGAGGCAAACTGAATCAAATGATGTCCAATATAGATGGTTGCAGCAAAGTGTAGCTCCACCAGGTGCGTTTTCTGCAGGAGCAGGTAGTAGAATACTGTAAAGATTGGAAGAATCCCAAGCAGATGTGCTGGAGGCACAAAACATCGGAGTGAAACACAAAAACTGATGAATGATGATTGTGGAAAATATTCTTGATGTATTTAATAAATCTAGAATGGAACCCGTTTCAGGGTACTCAGAACCCTTTTTCAAACCAAAAGAGAATATACTTAAAAAATGACACAAAAGAGTGACACTCACAAGAGTGGGCGTGTCAAGGACTCCGCTCACTTAATACCGATTGGAGGAGGAATTAAGTGGGCAGAGTTCTTGACACGCCCTCTCTTGCAAGCGAGGTCGCAGATGCTGCAGGATAAAGGTAAGCTATTTAAGACTGCACGCCAAGCGATTTCTGTAGTAAGTTTAATTCCCCTGTGAGAAATAATTTGATCCACCACACATCCTAATTGTCAGTCTGGTGATCGATGTTCCCTTTGGAGGTGCCTTGGCCACCAGACTGACAATGGGGGATGTGTGGTGGATCAAATTATTCATCACATGGGAATTAGACTCACTACATCACCACCAAGATCCAATGTACGGGCAGCAACCCTGTATTTTTCACTCCGCCAATGCATACTACACCGTCCATTTCTACTGGCCCCAATAAGGTCTGTCCCCTCAATTTACCATCCACCGCAAAGACTTTCAGAATTCTACCTCCACAATATTCAAATCTCCTAATATGCCCACCATTGCTTTTACCTCCATCTCTCCTCCTCCTGGTACCTCATCCACATCGCTGCATTTGGATAACTCCCTGCTCACACTTCATGAGACTAGTCCAGTACCACCCTCTGCCCGAAATATAGTAATGCTACCTAGTAGCAAATTATGTATTCAAGGACCAGGGGGGATTCCAAACCCATAGCTCAACTATTCTAGCCATTGAGCCAGAAGAATCAAAGAAGAAAAAATACAGAAGAGAATGCAGGGGAGGCAAGTCAAGGATCAAACACCCTACTTCAACGAAACAACCTGTAGGACCCCAAACGGAACAGAAGTAAAGATCTTTAACCTTTCATCCCATACACTGACCTATTGGGAGAAATCTCTTTTAGATAAAGGATTATTCTATTGTCCCACCAGGAAGTTCAGTGAGATTGACTTCTTTGTCAATCTCACATCAGTATACACTTTGCCATTCAGAAACATACCGGAATGGGGAATACCGAACACATATCATCCCCCAATTCTATTTTAAAACCTCCTTCAATTGCGACAGGTCTAAAACCTAGATCAACATTCAATCCTATACATCATAGAGGTAACTACATTGAAACCTTCTTTGCATTGTCTGCAAAAGAATTCCACAACATCAATCAGGGCCTACACTTTAAGGATAACCTCAAACCACAGGAAAGGGAGGCTATAAAACACCTCACAAACAACCATAATTTGGTGATCTGGGAAGCAGACAAAGGGGGCAGTATTGTGATTCAGAACCGACAAGTTTGTATCAAGAAAGCAGAACACATACTGGCATATTTTTGGCAGATGAATCTCTGCCCACAAACCCTTTGGTTACCTATATTTATGAACTAGAAGATCCAGTGGCCTTTTTCTGCTATCTCCCCAAAATATACAAAGACATCCATAATTCTCCTGGCTGTCCAATAATATCTGGGATTTCCACTCTCACTTGCAATTCGCCCCATTATGTGGACATCTTATTACAGAAACATGAGATAAACCTTCCCTCTTATCTGAGAGATTCAGAAGCATTGATATCTATAGTCCAGGACATCAAATGAAGTCCTGATTTCCTATGGCTTACCTTGGACGTTTCTGCTTTATATGCAAATATCCCACATAATAAGGGAATTTGGGCAACCAAGAACTTCCTAGACATGGATCAAGCCTTGCCAAATTCCAAAATAATTTGGACTCTATATACATATATATATATATATACACACTCATGCATAATATTTCCTCATTTGGGAATAAGATTTATAGACAAATAGGGGGACCACGATGGGGCCATATTCCCCTTCCTTCAGGACCCAATTTATTCCAATTTTTAAATCTCAGATTTGTTAGTCCTGAATCAGAGTGACCATTAATCTTTTTTGAAGCATGCATTGCTCAATTTTGTGTCATTTTTTATGTATACTCTCTGTTGGATTGAGAAATGGGTCTTCCTACCACAAAACACATTACAATGTAGACAAATAAATCAAGAAAATTTTCCACAATCATCGTAACAGCCTTCGTGTTTCACTCTGACGGTTTTGCGCATCCAGCAAATCTGCTTGGGATTCTTCCAATCTTTCCAGAGTTGTAGAATCAGTAGATAGACAGAAGGTCAGAGTAGGTAGAACAGGTTCAGAGGTCAGGAACAAGATCAGACACTGATAATCAGCAGAGCAAAGTTCAGGTGGTAGGAACAAAGTTAAGTAACAATACACATGCTAAAACCACATCTTTAAAAAAACTAGCACACTAGGACACTAGGAATCTATATTGCTCAGACACATTCTTGTATGTGGGGAGTCTTACTTGGACGGGGTGGTTAGGGACTGGTTGGGGAGGAAATTGGTAAGCAGGCTAGTCCTCTAAAAAGCAGCATGTGAGTTCATGTGCACCCTATGGGTGATTACAGCAGGAGAGGCAGAGGGTTCAGAGGCACACACACAGCAGCAGGGAAAAGCAGGGATAGCATGGTAAGGTTTGAAGTTAATCCAGCGGCCACAACTGCCAGGAGCAGTATGCCACTGGCCACGGGCCACTGGTGGTACAATCAGAGAAGATAGAAAAGGGTTGTCTTCATAACAGGATATGAGCATTTTTGCTGCTGTTATTTTATTATACTGTATGTCTCTAGGTAAGCAAGAGCAGTGGGCATTAGAATTAAAGCAACATATGACTGCAGGATTAGACTACATAATGCTTTTTTGCAATATGTAAACATTGAAATACATAGATCTGTATAGGAGCTACATAGACAAAATGGTATAATATTATATGTTTAATCAAAAATGCTTTCAAAGTTGCTCCATTTTATTAAATGCATTGGGTCAATATAGCTTTTAAAAATAGACTGCCATCTACAAATTCACCAAATACTTTATATCTTATCAGTTGCAGTGTGAAGATGTTTCAGAAAAGAATTACAGAACAAATGAGTAACATGGGACAGGATTATTAGGGAAGTTAAATCTTGCTACCTTCAGTGGCAGTGTTGACTGCCAGTCTGCTAAACTTCTGTCTACTCCCATCTGACAGAGCCATCAATCTTGTATCTATTACTGTTAAAACTTTATAGGGGATCTCATCAGGATATGTTACACTGATTATGTGAAATCAGTTACGTGGCGTACCTATTAAGCTATGGTATGTGGTTGTCAGTAACAATTGAACACAATTTAACCCATTATGTGAAAGGCATCTCAATGCATTCTATATTTGGAGGCCAAAGAAAGTACATTTATCTTGCACAAAGACTCCAAGGTAAATAGAATCACCTAAATAATAGTGTTTATGCTAGAAAAAGCAATGAAAACCATTACCTTCCATTCAGCTTTATACAGATGAACATAAATAAAGAAAGACATTGCAAGACAAAAAATGCATGAGCTTACAGGCAAATATCTCTGAATATGGAATTATAAATTTTGTCTATTCAAGTGCATTTTTATTCTAGGTTACCTGTAAAAATTCATACAGACCACAATGCCTGCTTATATTGATAAAATATAGCATAGCAATAACAGGGAAATATAATTTTTCCATCTCAAGCTAATTACCATTATTATATTATAATTAATTAAATATTTGGAAAAACAGTAAGCACTCAGTGTGTTCTTCATCCTTGACATTGCATGTGCTGATGTAAAAGAATATTATCAGTGAAGTGACTTCCTTAGAAGAACTTACAATCCAATTTTATTGTGCCGAGAGCACAAGAAGATAAAGTACTTGCACAAAATCACAATCAGCTTACTATGTGTCTCAGACAAGGTTCTCACAAGTCAGAGTCTTTTATTATTAAGAGAGATATTGTTCTGTATAGCTAGATTTCTGATTCAGACATGAAATGTTCACCGTAGCTTAAACCAAGGTGATTTTGACCGTAGGATATATTATAACATTTTTGTAATAAAACTTTATATATATATACAGTACAGACCAAAAGTTTGGACACACCTTCTCATTCCAAGAGTTTTCTGTATTTTCATGACTATAAAAATTGTAGATTCACACTGAAGGCATCAAAACTAGGAATTAACACATGTGGAATTATATACTTAACAAAAAAGTGTGAAACTACTGAAAATATGTCTTATATTCTAGGTTCTTCAAAGTAGCCACCTTTTGCTTTGATTACTGCTTTGCACACTCTTGGCATTCTCTTGATGAGCTTCAAGAGGCAGTCACCTGAAATGGTTTTCACTTCACAGGTGTGCCCTGTCAGGTTTAATAAGTGGGATTTCTTGCCTTATAAATGGGGTTGGGACCATCAGTTGTGTTGTTCAGAAGTCAGGTGGATACACAGCTGATAGTCCTACTGAATGGAGTGTTAGAAATTGTATTATGGCAAGAAAAAAGCAGCTAAGTAAAGAAAAATGAGTGGTCATCATTACTTTAAGAAATGAAGGTCAGTCAGTCCGAAAAATTGGGAAAACTTTGAGTGTTCCCAAGTGCAGTGGCCAAAACCATCAAGCGCTACAAAGAAACTGGCTCACATGAGGACCGCCCCAGGAAAGGAAGACCAAGAGTCACCTCTGCTGTGGAGAATAAGTTCATCCGAGTCACCAGCCTCAGAAATCGCAGGTTAACAGCAGCTCAGATTAGAGACCAGGTCAATACCACACAGAGTTCTAGCAGCAGACACATCTCTACAACAACTGTTAAGAGGAGACTGTGTGCAGCAGGCCTTCATGGTAAAATAGCTGCTAGGAAACCACTGCTAAGGACAGGCAACAAGCAGAAGAGACTTGTTTGGGCTAAAGAACACAAGGAATGGACATTAGACCTGTGGAAATCTGTGCTTTGGTCTGATGAGTCCAATTTTGAGATCTTTGGTTCCAACCACCGTGTATTTGTGCAACGTAGAAAAGGTGAACGAATGGACTCTACATGCCTGGTTCCCACTGTGAAGCATGGAGGAGGAGGTGTGATGGTGTGGGGGTGCTTTGCTGGTGACACTGTTGGGGATTTATTCAAAATTGAAGGAATACTGAACCAGCATGGTTACCACAGCATCTTGCAGCGGCATGCTATTCCATCCGGTTTGCGTTTAGTTGGACCATCATTTATTTTTCAACAGGACAATGACCCCAAACACACCTCCAGACCGTGTAAGGGCTATTTGACCAAGAAGGAGAGTGATGGAGTGCTACGCCAGATGACCTGGCCTCCACAGTCACCAGACCTGAACCCAATCGAGATGGTTTGGGGTGAGCTGGACTGCAGAGTGAAGGCAAAAGGGCCGACAAGTGCTAAGCATCTCTGGGAACTCCTTCAAGACTGTTGGAAGACCATTTCAGGTGACTACCTCTTGAAGCTCATCAAGAGAATGCCAAGAGTGTGCAAAGCAGTAATCAAAGCAAAAGGAGGCTACTTTGAAGAACCTAGAATATAAGACATATTTTCAGTTGTTTCATTCCACATGTGTTAATTCATAGTTTTGATGCCTTCAGTGTGAATCTACAATTTTTATAGTCATGAAAATACAGAAAACTCTTGGAATGAGAAGGTGTGTCCAAACTTTTGGTCTTACTTTTATATATATATATATATATATATATATATATATATATATAATTCTATGATAAAATGTATTACATCAATGGGATAAATAATGCACGTGGGTTTCTCAAAAAGTTCTTTAAAGAACTTGTCAGATATTATGAAAAAGGACCTGATTGTCCATCAAGAAATAGTACTTTTCCATGGGCTGTGTCTTGTAGTGATACTGTTATGTGTATAGCCCAAGCATTGTCTGCATTAACCATCAAAATAATATAATTAGATCAGCTTAATATACCCGTCTACACTATAGACAAGTGATTTTGGTGCCTCTTGATCACTCTCTGTGGAGACTGTAGAATGCAAGCCCTTAAAAGTTCTGGGCTTCACATCTGTCAGTCCTCTGATTGTCGATGTACTTGAGATGCCCCCTTCAGTGCTTGGTGAGGGTGAAACTTGAAACGGTACAAATTGTTCCCCCACTTAGGGATATAAGGACATGACTTAGTGATGTAAGAGATGTAATCCTTGATGCTTCTCTAATGGGAATTGATGCTGAGGCAGCATCCTAACGGATTTAAAATGAAGATGCCCTGTTCTGAGGGATTGGAAGGGACCCTTGAAGAATATTTGCCGCCTTTTGGTACCAATTGGATAATTACTGACCCATCTAACTTCACCTACAAAATCTTGGTATGCTTAGTCTATTCTCATCTAATCTGCTACCTCTCTGTTAACTCTCTTCTTGACCCCTCTTGCGCACCCTGCACTCTACAGAAATGGCCCTTACAAAAGTCTCCAGTGATCTCCTGACAGTGAAATCTAAAGGCAAGTATTCTCAGTCCTAGGCTCAGTCCTAGGTTCCCTACTTTTCTCACTCTATACAGTACAGCCCCTATTGGACAAATCATCAGTAGACTTAGCTTTCAGTACCATCTTTATGCTGATGACACTTAAGTATATACCTCCTCCCATGACATGGTCCCTGCATTACTACAGAACACCAATGACTGTATCTCTGACAATTAATCTTTCAAAGACTGAACTACTGATGTTTCGACCATATACTAACCAATCTTACCCTGATATTTCCATTTTAGTTCGTGGTCTTTCCATAGCAACGATTCAGCATGTCTGCTGCCTTGGGGTCATGTAAGACTCAGACCTTTCCTTTATCCCTTATATCCAGTCACATGCTCATGCCACCTGTACCTCAAAATATCTTCAGAATTGTCCCTTTCCTTACCATGAAACCATCAAAAACCCTAACTCTCCCATTCTCTCTCAATTTGACAATTGTATCTTCCTACTAATCAGTCTTCTCTTCACTAAACTTTTCCCTATACAATCTATTCTTAATGCGGAAGCCAGGCTCATCTATCAGTATACACATTACACCTATGCCTCCAGTTTGTGCCAGTTGCTGCATTTGTTGCCTATTCACTATAGAATTCAATTTAAACTTATCACCTGCATCCACAAAGCTCTTCATGATGCTGCACCTCCCTACACTTCCTTCTTTATCTCTGTCTACCATTCAACCAATTGACCTAAGACTAACATCTTCTATTATCAGAACCTTCTACTCTCATCTCCAAGACTTCTCCTGAGTTACACTATTTCTCTGGAATGTTCCATTCCTCGCAATCAGATAAACTCCTAACTTCTACAGCTTGAAGCGCATCCTAAAAACACATCTCTTCAGGTAGACCTATCACATTTCCTAATCTAACATACTCCCCAAACTAACCCTACTCTGTTTATTCCCCCCCATTATCCCACAGGACATAATGCTTTTATTTAAGTGTAACTCTGTAATACCACACACTTGGATCTGCACATAAAAGTACACAGGCTATTGCCCGGCTTATACAGTTTTATTTATTTGTATTATTAAATCAACTTTAAAAAAAAAAAAGGCTGATCCACTGTATAAGCTTCTATCTCTTGTGTCATCCCTTCTGCCTCATAGATTGTAAATTCTTGCGAGTAGTGTACTCCCCCCTATTGTCTGAATTGATTTATTACTCTGTAATGTCTCATTTTGTCTGTGAAATACCCCTTGAGGTTGGGGCCCCACGTGACGTAAACCCTGCGGTTTGGCTGTGACGGAAAAAAACGTGGAGTATTACAGTCCCTGCAAGGTGGTGAATCCCCTCCACACCTTCCCATCCCATCCCATCTGCGCACAGCATGTATTCTCCTTAAGGCTAATACCCCACGTGGCGGGCCACAGCAAAAAAGCGGGAGTTTTTCCTGCAGCGCTTTTCACAGAAAGTCCATAGAGGTTTCCTCTGTGGACTTTCTGTTTCAATTACACCTACAGGGAAACCACCAGCGTTTCCATAGGTATAATTGACATGCTGCGATTTTGAAAACCACAATGGTTTTGGAAATCGTAGTGTTCGCTGCGCAAATTTTTCCACAAAGTGTGGATGGGATTTGCTAGAATCTCTTCCACTTTTCTGTGACTGTAAAACGCTGCATTTATGCCACATGGGGCCCCGGCCTAAAGAGGTATTTCCATCTCAAGGCTCTTATTCAGAGTTGAAGCTAACTGAAGTGCTTTACACAATACATTGCTTTATCTATCTTGCTCTGTTTGCCAAATATAACTAAAAATGTAAACTCATTGTTTACAGCTGGTTGCCAAGGTTACAGAGCTGCAGACAGCTTAGCATGATGACTCCTGGTATGATGACTCCTGCATATGGCTTTCTGTTTTTTTAAGCACTGAGAAGGGCTAGATAAACTTCTTTAGTAGTCTCAGTTATCTGTGTATGTAAATCTAGACATAGCAGTGCAATTTAGATCAAGCAGATGCACCTTGCAAGAATGAGCTGAAGACCAGGAAGTGGAGGAGAGAGGAGACAGGAGGGCAACTGAAAGACTGAGATGAGAAAACCCCTTTATGAACCCTCCATTGGTTAGAATCAGACTTTGGTCAAACACTTTACTAGTTGAATAAATGGGAATAAGCCTGTATCAATAATACAGGTATTAGATCTTGCTGTATAATATAATTGCAAGGACTGCTCCATACGCGCTAACAGGGTTGTGACATAACTAATGGCTTTACTACTTATTTAGGAAACTATTAGGTAAAGATATTCACAATGTACTTCAAGTGGCAGAACAGATACTGGCTCTAACTGGATATGTAATGCTGTGTTTAGATATGGAATTGATAGCACAGAGGAAGATAAAATAGAATGAAATTAAAAACCCAAGATAATGTCTGCTCAGGTATAGACAGGCGGCTGAATTGTAGACAAGTACGGTAAGTATAAAAGAAGTGTAGAACTGAGTTCTCATTTAACCCTGCTGGTTCTACTATACACATATAATGTTCCGGTCATTTTTGACCGGGCCTATTAAAGTCTGGATTTTTAACTAATTTAAGTGTTTTATTTGAATTTCTTTTGCATTATTATACTGTATGTGAACATGGTTGTTCATAAACAAATGAAAAATGAAATCAAAAACTTAATTTTTATTTTTTTTGTGTCAAAAAATGTTACATGGCCTTATTGCATTATTCATATATATTTTACATTTGCACAAAAAAAAATCTTTATAAAACTGTAAACTATAACTAATAACATCAAACTGTATGTAAATATATTTTTTTCAAAAAAAATAAATAAATAAAAAGTCTAGTTTTTTCTATATAAAATTTGAAATAAGGTTCAAAGTGCTAAATTTACTGTTTGCATTCGTCACAAGTATAATTTACATGTTTTTTGCATAAGTACTTTGCACATTTGCAAAATATCACATTTGATTTGCGATTACTTGATGTTGGACAGAAGGCGCATCGTTTCCGTTTTAGGCTGGTTGCACTGCTGGTGGAGGCCGTGGGTATCGTCGCAGTGCTAGCGAAAGCCCTTGGTTCACTTTCTTCAGCATGCTGTTGGATCCTGTGGACAATGGCTGCAGCTCCATCATCTCTGGGTGTTACTTTTCTTTTGTTCAATGTATGGGCTAACCAGTGATTTTCCCAACTCCTCTAAAAAAAATTCTTCTTTTATATAGTTTATTTTTGTTCCAATTTGGGTCTATTTCACGCCATAACACAAATGCATTGTACGCCGACACATCAAGAATGTTGTAAAAAACAACCATTGGCCACCGATTAGTTTTGCGTTTACAGGTGTCCATCTACAGTATCATAATTTGAAAATGTATGTATGTGTAACTCTGCATGGACCAAAAGGACCTAGATAAATTGATAAATAGTAGTAGATGAACTATATAGACCAAAATGAGATTATAACTACTTTATTTTTTTTTAAAAATGGCTGGAGATTAGTATAAAAGGCTATCGGTCATTTTTGACCGAACAGTACAAGTGTAAAAAAAGACGTGGAGCAAAAAGTAAACAAAAAATAAATAAATAAAAACTGCTATTAGTAAGAACCCCTCAAATGAGGAAAAGTCAATGAACCACAAGTTTCAGAACCGCATAATGAATATTTTTAAAAATATCAAATTTCAAATTCGGTCATTTTCGACCGAACAGAACAGCAGGGTTAATAAAGACATTTTAATGTAAAAACATTAAAGATAACATAGTTAAATCTGAGGTCTTTAATATCACTCTATTGTCATTTGTCTTTTTAGGCCAGCAACCGATTTACCTAGCCATCTAATGGCATTAGATACTCCTTCATTACAACCTAGATTATTTTTACAAGGGACTTTAGGCCTTTCCTCTTGCAGATCTCCCAAGATTTTGAGACCTGACAGAGTAGGGGTATTCTCATGGTTTGGTTACATTTTTTTAGTAAAATGAACATTTCCCTAGATTTCTATAACTTCTTCAAACACTGTGTGAGAGTATGAACCTAGAGGGCGCTAGGGAGCGACCCAGTCCAGCCCTGAAAAGTCCCTCAGCCACACCTTTGGGTGGGGCGTGTATCTCCAGAAGGCTGGAGAAACCTGCATGGAGCAGGAAATGGTGGACCAGCCTAGGAAAGAGAGGCAGTCTGTCCCAGAGGGCTTGGGTCCAGAGAGGACTTATGGAGACTAAGTCAGGCTCTTGTTGCCCCAGAGGCTAGTTAGGGGCTCTATGAGTGAGTTAGGGCCCTAACAGCGGCCTAGGTTTTGTTTGTTGTTTTGTTATGTTGCAGTTAAGCTAAATAAAGCCACTTTTATTTTACGCTTGGACCGTCTGAACGCTATCTTTCCGGCGCCCAGTACCACGAACCACCGCTGTTCGGACCAGGAAAAGCCACCATTTGAGTTTAATTCCCCCAAGTTGTCACAACTGCCTACAATAATTCTAATGTGGTTTTGGTTGTCACTATGATGTCACTGTGATTCTATCTGGTCTAACAGGACTACCACTTTTGTTTTGAGTGGCATGGGTTATCATGACTACAGAAAATACTACTTGACAGTTGCCCACACTAGAACTTTGGACTTCTTCCATTGTGACTATGGAAAATGGGAAAATAGGTGGGACCTCTCTTTCCCTTAGCACCTACCAAACCCTGATGGGTTTATAAACCAGTGAAATACCAGATTCACTGGTTGACTCCAAAGATTCATTGACCCAGATCCTGAAAATAATAATAATAATAATAATAATAATAATAATAATAATACTTTTCTCATTCCCAGAATTGTTTTAGGTACTTTCTTGGTAAAAAAAAGAAAAACAACAAAACAATTATAATCTACTTTACTTTACACATGTTCAGGCCTATCCCCTCTCTGGTCACCCTAAATAGAGCATTTCCCTGGGCTCCCTTTGTTTATACTCTACTCTTCCATTTATCATAGCATTAGGTGGGATTTACTACACAAAAGTACTGTAATTCTATTTACAGAGTAACCTCTTAAAACGTTTGCACTGCAAAATAGAGCAGGAACTGGACAAAACCTCTAAGGATTCTCAATGCAAAATGTTTGGCTTTAACCTTGAAACTATCATCAGCTTCAACACCAAAATCACATCTTATAAGATCAATTGCCTGCGCTCCTTCATCACTGGTAACCATTGGTGTCAGATATGTGTTTGAGGATAAGAAAACAATGTTAGATTTCTGCTTGGTACCTCTTTATGAATTATGTACATCTCTAGCCATCTGTGTTCCAGAAAGTCAAATTAAAGGCTGCAAACCTTGTACAATGGTGTCCAGAGTATATTGAAAATTATATGATTGAGGAAAAGAATCCAGCAAAAGGGGATCCTGTGAAGGTAAGCACAAGGGGTCAGAGGAGGATATAAAGAATTACAGTTAAGCAAAATGCAGTAGAAATTAACCCCTCATTCCTTAGGGCAAAAGAGGGAAAATTGTATCAATGAACAGTGGAAAAAAAATTTCCTGGTCAGAAGAATCTAGATTTTTGTTGCACCATACTGATGACTGGGTCAGAATTTTTTACAAACAGTATGAAATGATGAACCCTTCTTATCAGATGTCTACGCTTAAGGCAGATAGAGGTTAAATGAAGGTGTTTGGTGGAATGTTTTCTTGGCACTCCAAGGATCTACTGTTATCTGTGGATAATGCTTGTGTATGCCATGAGAAACTGCTGCAGTTCTGAAAGCCAAACATGTGCAATCACTAGGGTATCTTTAATAAAGTGGACATTCAGTATATATATGATCATACATTGATTTGCTTCATCCATATTAACTGCTACTAAATGCACTAAGTTAGATTCATTATATAAATAGCAAATAAACAAATAACAACTAACATTACTTTGCGTTTTGGCCTGTACACTACGAAACTGAAAAACTTTCTGTTCAATAAGGAGTTGAAGGACATTCTGTTAAAACATAGTAAGTCATTTTCACTTTATATGAAAAACTACCAGAGGAGTTGGAATTTCTGACAGCACTTCTACTTTCCTCTCAAAAGTTAAGGCTTGAACAAACATGGCTCCTCAAAATAGAAAAAACCTTGAACAAATGTTTTAAGCAATAGAACACTATCAAAGGTTATATACAAAGCAATATATGTACTATATTTTCAACATTTTATGTATAAAAATGTATTAGAAAATATGGGATATAAATTAAAGTATAACCCACAAAGCAATCATTCATCCTTGGTCATATACTGAAATTAATTCATAGTCCTTGTATAGTGCGTATTACTTTATATCATCATCTAAAAGCAAGGATACATCAAACTCACTTTATAAGAATCTGCTGAATACCAAATAAGTTTACAAAAGATTCAGCCGAACAGCAAACTGAATCCAAATTCTACTTTGCATATTAAAATTAAACAGCTTGTCAGGATGAAGAAAATGCACTAGATCAAGCCATATTAGCCGTGTCCTACAACTCAATCTGAGTGCATGGTTGTCATCTCTAAAAGAATGTACTGTAGTTCTTTCTTTGTTTTCAGTTATTTTCTTTTTCACCTGACCATAAAAATACATAAAATGTTAGAAATAATCTACAATAACTGTATACATGCATGTGCCAACAATATGTATGCAGAAACCAAAAATACTATAAAAACCTGACCTCATTATACATCTTTCCAAAGGATTTACAAGTCAATGCAGGGAAGTGCAAAAGTATGAAGAATTATTTAAAAATACATGTAAAGTATGTGAAGTAGTAGCAGAAAATTAGATTAGATAACCTAACCTACTATCTCTGTCCTCCTTCCCTTATAGATTCTAAGCTCTTACAGGCAGGACCCTCTGTCCCACTTTACTAGTTGATCACAGTGTTAGTCTATTGTACTTGTTTTAGTTTATTTGTATGTAAATCCCTCTTCAAATGTAAATCACCATGGAACCAATGGTGTACCTAAAATAAATAATAATAGTAGTTTTTTACCATATAGAAGCACAGCACTATTTTGTAATTACACTTAGAATATTGGGATATTGCTACCATAACAATCAATATAAACCTAGAAACATCTAAAATAAATATAAACACCATAGTGGAGTTTGGAGTGTGACTGTTTGAGGTTGTGGACAGGTGTCTTTTATACTGATAACAATGTCAAACAGGTGCCATTACTACAGGTAATGAGTGGAGGACAGAGGAGCCTCTTAAAGAAGAAGTTACAGGTGTAAGGGTCTTGCCAACCGTAGCAATACCCTGACACTACTGCAGCAGTCAGGGAGGAAGGACAGAGACAAGTGAGCCCTAATCTCACCCCAGCCACTGTCCCTTCCTATTGCCTCAGTTATCCTAAACGGTAAAAGGACAACTAGAAGACAAGCCCTATATTGGGTAAGTGACACACAGAACAGGACAAGCAAAACAAACACAGAAGCAAAGGGCAAGACAAGGGGTCAGTAACACACGAGCAATGTAGTACAGAATCAAAATCCAAGAGAATAGTCAAAGTCAAAGCCAGTGGTCAGAAAATCAGGTAACAAGGTAGCAAGGGATATAATAAAGAGAGCAGGCAAAGACAGAGCAATAACCGGCGACTTGCAGAGAAGTGACATCCTGTATATAGACAGTCTGGGCCCAGCCCCACACCTGATAGGTACACAGGCTGTCAATCACACAAGCCAGGAAGAGATTAACTCTATACCGTCCAGACAGAAATGCTAGAACACAGGTGTGGCCAGAAATCCATTACACTGACTAGGACCATGTTCAGACTGAGCATCAAGAAACTTACACAAAGAACCAAACTGAACACGCCTCCTTCGCCACAGCGTGCGAGTGGAGGGCGGCGCCAAGACCCGAACAGGCAGAGACGTTACAGTACCCCCCCCCCTTTAAGAGGGACCACCGGACCCTCACCAGATAAACCAGTTTTAGTAGGACCCAGTATTTTTTCTGCCTTGAATTCAGGGTCTTTTTGCACAACCACAGACACTGGTGGGCCAGGCAAACATTTTTTATTCACCTGGTGTTTCCCACCTTTAGCAACCGAGACAGTCTCCTCAGTAACACAATTTAAATTGTGCAGAGCAGTCATATCAGCAAAACCTGGTTGCCTGAGTGGTTCTTCTGATTACCACTCAGGCACTGAAGTTTTTCTGCTGGTCTGTGAGGTCTGGTCGAGCAGTCACGGATGAAATGACCGGAAGCACCACAGTACAGACAGAGGTTGTTCCTGAGACGGTGCTCTCGTCGCATCTGGGTGTCCATAACTCCTAGTTGCATGGGTTCCTCACCAGGAGTCATGGGAGAAATATCATGTTTCTCAGGAGAGAGTGAGGGAGAGACAGAAAACTTGGAAGAAGCAGACCCTGTTCTCTCTTTAACATTTTCCCGGATCCTACGGTCAATACGGACAGCCAAAGTCATGGCCTGCTCAAGAGTGGGAGGATCTGGGTGACCAACCCAGACCTCCTTAACACGGTCACATAGGCCTTGTTTAAAGTGGGCCTTTAGAGCTGACTCACACCAACCTGCAGTCACGCTGCACTTGCGGAATTCTGCGCAATATTCCACAGAGCGTTTGCCCTGCCGCATGGTGAGGAGTTGCGATTCCGCAAGCCCAATGTGGTCTGGCTCAGCATATATAGACCCCAAAGACAAAAAAAATTTTTCAAAGTTAATCCACTCCTCAGCCCCTGGAGGGAGTTTAAGGGCCCAAGCTTGTGGATCCCCCTGTAGGAGGGATATAACTACTCCCACCATTTGGGCCTGGGATGCATGTGGATTAATCCGGAAATACAAGCGACAAGACTCCCGGAAAGTCTCAAATTTTTCACGATCCACTGAAAAACGGTCGGGGAGTAGCATCTTAACCCTAAAAGGGGCAGAAACAACTGAGGATGCTGCAGCGGCATCAGTAAGGGTCTGCACCTGTTTAGCAAGCTCAGCTACCAGACCTACCAAACCTTCCAACTTGGCTGCAAGGTCCTGAATAGGATCCATGCTGACCCTATGGGAAGCAATGGCAGAATGTATGGGCCAGTTATTCTGTAAGGGTCTTGCCAACCGTAGCAATACCCTGACACTACTGCAGCGGTCAGGGAGGAAGGACAGAGACAAGTGAGCCCTAATCTCACCCCAGCCACTGTCCCTTCCTATTGCCTCAGTTACCCTAAACGGTAAAAGGACAACTAGAAGACAAGCCCTATACTGGGTAAGTGACACACAGAACAGGACAAGACAAAACAAACACAGAAGCAAAGTGAGCAAGCCAAGGGGTCAGTAACACACGAGCAATGCAGTACAGAATCAAAATCCAAGAGAATAGTCAAAGTCAAAGCCAGTGGTCAGAAAATCAGGTAACAAGGTAGCAAGGGATATAATAAAGAGAGCAAGCAAAGACAGAGCAATAACCGGCGACTTGCAGAGAAGTGACATCCTGTATATAGAAAGTCTGGGCCCAGCCCCACACCTGATAGGTACACAAGCTGTCGATCAAACAAGCCAGGAAGAGATTAACTCTATACCGTCCAGAGAGAAATACTAGAACACGGGTGTGGCCGGAAATCCATTACACTGACTAGCACCATGTTCAGACTGAGCATCAAGAAACTTACACAAAGAACCAAACTGAACACGCCTCCTTCGCCACAGCGTGCGAGCGGAGGGCGGCGCCAAGACCCGAACAGGCAGAGACGTTACAACAGGTCTGTGAGAGCCAGAAATCTTGCTTGTTTGTAGGTGACCAAATACTTATTTTCCACCATAATTTGCAAAAAAATTCTTAAAAACTCAGACAATGTGATTTTCTAGATGTTTTTTTTCATTTTGTCTCTCATAGTTGAGGTCTACCTATGATGTCAATTACAGGCCTCTCTCATCTTTTTAAGTGGGAGAACTTGCACAATTGGTGGCTGACTAAATACTTTTTTTCCCCACTGTACATGATTACATTTGTTACTGTGATATTACTAGGAAAGATCACTTGCCTGGTCTTACCCAGATATGCAAAATGCCCTTTAAAGGAAACGTAATATAGTTACATGCTGCCAGGAAAAAACACTGACATGGTCCATCATACAAACAACTATGTTTCATGCAGAAATGCTATGGCATAGGGAGACATTTGCAATAGGTGTCTCCTCTGCTGCTTCTTCCTGCCCAGTTTGGTTCAATTAATAAGTTTCTTCTTAGATGTAGACAAGGAGAGACCTGTCAATTGGCAAGGAAAAGCCAGGGCTGTCCACCACAATTAAAGACAGAGGAGAGGAAGAGAGGAAATATAGTAGGTAGATATACTGAATTAATAAAATATAACTTAACTAATTCTTCTAAAATGTTGTAGGCAGATAAAAATAAATCAAATAAAAAATCTCTGCAGAAAGGAAGCTCCCTGTGTGACCAAAGGCTGATGGAGAGCGAAGAGGCCCAGACAGACTCACAATAACCCTTAATAATGGAAAAAAATAATTGTTACTTTCCTTAAGATCTAAAGCAGCCGTATTATGGGCACTATATATATGCAGACAGATGTACCCATATTGTGGTTTCCCACGTTGTTGTTAGGGAATTGATAGATGAGCAATTCCAGAGTAGCTGCTGGTGAAAACTGGGAGGAAGGGAACGATAAGACAGTGAGTCTTAATGCTGAACCCACCCCCAGTCCCTGCCTATTTACCTCAACTACCCTAAGCAAGTAGAGGACAACTGGGTGACAGTCACTTCCTATGATGCAAGTGATAACACAGAATGCAGACAAGACAAACTACAACAAATGGGTGGTCAGCTAGCCAAGGGATCAGAACCAGTCAAGCAACGAAGAACAGAGTTAGAATCCAAAAGAGTAGTCAGAGGAAATAGCCGAGGTCAGAAGTATGAATAAAAAAAAGCAAACAGTATACAGCCAGCATGCACAAGGCAATA
Source organism: Leptodactylus fallax (assembly GCA_947044405.1). Classification (NCBI taxonomy): domain Eukaryota; kingdom Metazoa; phylum Chordata; class Amphibia; order Anura; family Leptodactylidae; genus Leptodactylus; species Leptodactylus fallax. The sequence continues at coordinate 590,740 of CAMRHE010000469.1, forward strand.
GCAGACATAAGGGAGCGGGCTGGAAAAGTATATAAAGGAATCTGCCCTAGATTTGATTGGCTGGGAGGAATGTCAATCAAAGGCTACTAAGTTAACTCCATAGTAACCAAAGGAAGTAAAGTACTGGCTGGACAAACACACAACAATGAATCCCTACCTATGCTACAATAAAAGTGAAAAGGATCACAACTGAACACACCTCCTGTGCCTAAGCATGCGACTGGAGGATGGCGCAGAGGCCCGAACAGGCAAAGATGTTACAATTGTATTACATTTATATGAGTGTTGTTATATAATATTGTTCTGGATATTACTTAAGTTTTCTCTGAAAAGCCACAGGGTTTTAGAGTAAAAAATAACTGTAATGATACAGCCTGTCAGTATTTCATGCTCTCTGTGGTTTGGTCAACATGAAACTCCTGGCAAGTTCCCTTTAAAAGTATTTTTAAACCAATCCTAAGTCATAGATATTTGTTTAGGTGCCTTTCCATGATCAAGCCAAATGCTACATTTTTCATTGTATTTATGCCAGAAAACTGGCTAAATAAATCCTCATCAGTAAACTCCAAAATGGTTCTTTCTGTTCACATTGTAAATGATAAGGCTCAGGCTGTCTGTAGGCACTCCTTGATATGCATATGAATTTATACTCAGTAGTATAGAAGCTGTGAAAAATATTAATTGAAAACCCCCCTCGTACCACAGTCCCTATAGCATTTGTATGGTCTGTCTCTCTATAGCTGCTTTTGTAGTATAGGCTATCCCTAAAATGCAAGGTAACAGTTGTGAAGGGTGGTCTATATGATATATCCAGACTGCTGTGCAGCAGTCAACTGATTTTATTTTTAGCTCATTGCTCTTCTGCAGTTTCCTTATGTCAACCAAAGCTCAATACTAATTAAAATGTATTACAATTTCTTTTATACATTTACATATAGTAGTCATTTATTTATAGTCATTCTGACCCCTCACCGCTGTAATAGTACTATGCTGTGATGCGTTATAACAGGATCAAAAGCAATGCCTGGTACAGTACATCACTTGCTAGTTCCAGTTGTATTCAGAACTATTATAATATGTTATTTATACCATATTGTGAACACTATATGGTATAAAAAGCAAAAAAAAAAATGCAATGCTAGAATTATTGTCTTTTGGCTTTGTCACCTCTCCCAAAAGAGGAACAAAAAGTGATCAAAAAGATGTACAGTATGTACCAGTAAAATACTTTAAAGAAAAAGTATAGCTTACTCCACAAAAAGGAGCCCAAATATAGCTCTATCAATGGGAAAATACTATAGTTAAGGGTATCAGAATTTAGTAAAACTAGAAAAATATAACAAATCATATATAAATATGGTATTGTCTTATTTATAATGACTCACTGAAAATGTTACAATGTCATTTTAAAGCAAAAATATTAATAATACAAAACTTTATGTGTATACCGAAAAGGTGGCAACTAAAAATACAATTTATTAAGCAAAAAAAATAAGCCTTCATATGGCTATGTTGAAAGTTAAGACTTCTGAAATACAGAGATGGAAAAATAACAAAAGTCATATAAGCCTTACAGTAACACAGAAATGAAAGCTAAGAGTATAGAAGAAAATTGTAACCCTCACTATTGTCAGTCCTTAGAATGTTCTTTGTGATCCTGACACAAAAAGTCATAAAAATTCTGCAGAAAACAGAGGTTTAAGGATATATTCAAATGGAAGAATTTAGAGTGCTCAGCTCGATCTTCCTGTGGCTGTGGCTGATTCAACCAAAGAATTTGTGGCTTGACACCACAGTTGATTAGCCCATGGTATTTTGCCACAGGATGCTCAGGAAAGTGGAGAGGAATTTGAGGCAAAAGACCACCTCAAATTCCTTTTCACATTCACAGTGTGAACGGACCCTAAGGCTATGTTCACACAGAGTTTTTTGCAGGCGGATTTTGATCCGGAATCCACCTCAAAATCTGCCTGCAAAAGCGCCTCCCATTCATTTCAATGGGAGTCAGTAGCTGTTTGTTACTCTAGCTGATTTTTTCCGCTAGCGGAAAAAAAAACGACATGACCTATCTTCAGGCGGATTCCGCCTTGACAAACCCATTGAAATCAATGGGAGACGGAAACACTGCTAGCGTTTTCTTGACGCGGTTTTTGAAAAAAAAAAAACGCCTCAAAAACTGCTAGAGTTTTTTAAAGAGAAGTGTCCAGGTCCATACAGTATGCTGGAGCAAAAAATGCATCATGTAAAAAAACACGTCAAAAAACCATTTCCTAATTCCTGAAACAGATTTTTTCAGTTTGCAAAAATCTCCGTGTGAACATACCCTAATTCTCCTGCTGGGATGCTCTTTCTCAGCCACCGACTGGCAATAGGATTCAGGATTAACCAAGGGGGATGGATTTAATGAGAACATGATTGAGCTCTTACACAAATAAGATTTCCTTTGATATTTCTGAATTTTAACTAGGGTTAGTGTTCCTTTAACACCCAAACTATGTTGGATCCTTAAAGAGTTAAAGTGAGTAAGTCTTTAAGTAAAGCACATCATTTACAATAATTCATTTATCCTTCGCATGTGACTGTGGTTCAGTTTCTTCATGTCATATCTGAGGCCCTCATTTCAAATTACATTTTTAAAAATTACCTCTGACAATACATTTGGTATTTGCAGGAGCACAACATACAATGAATATACAATGTGTATATTATTATTTATATAGGTTTCAGTATAATCAAATGTTTTTAACATTCATACCATTCCAGTGGCACTATATGGTTCCATTATGATTCTAATTATGTTTCTGACAATTTATTAAATGCTTCTAAACCAACTTGGCCTGAGGAATAATATGCATTTGGCTGTTAGTTAGAAAGAAAACAAAAAACAATAACAGGTTAATGAATATGTTAATAAAGTCTATAGCCTGTAAATGATTTAGGCAGCACTCCATCCCTTTAGTGTTAAAAACTCCATAGTGAATAAAGATATAATTATGTGCCATGAATTGCATTCAGGCACCCAACTGCAGTTTTCCGCATTCACCCTTACTGATGAGACTTGTTCCATTAATGCTGCAATTAACAAGGTCATTTTACCTCTAAACATACATCTACTGTAAAGGCAATAAAATAAAAATGAATCTGTATCACCTCTTTTATGTCATTAGAAAATTCACAATATGTTCAGGCTACACATTTGGTATAAATGTTGGGTAAATGCTCCTGTAGTACGTCTAACAAGTCCAAAAATGTTACTAGCCAGAAATAAGCTAAATAATGTCCTTTGGGGTATGTTTTCCCAGTAATTTGTTTCAACTGCATTTAAAGACATAGTTGACTAACTTTTTTAACCCCTTGTATACGGTGATATTCAGTTTTTGCATTTTTGTTTTCAATTTTCCTTACTTAGCCGTTTGAGAGTTTGATTTTTGTGAGACAAATTGTACTTCTTAATGACATCACTTAATATTTCATATAATGTACTGGGAAACTGGACAAATTCTGAATGGGGTGAAATTGTAAAAAAGTGCAATGGCATATGTGAAACAACTCTAAGGCTAGGGCCCAATGTTGCAAAAAAAACGCTGCGGCAAAAAAAATCTGCATTTTTACAGTACATGCAAAGTGGATGGAATTCTGGCTAATCCCATCCACATATTACAGGAAAAAAATCTGCAGCGGAAAAGCTGCATTTTCAAAAACGCTCACGTTTTTGAAAATCGCAGCATGTCAATTTTACCTGCAGAAACACTGACCATTTGCTCATATAGGTATAATAGTGGCAGAAAGTCCACAGAGGAAAACTCTGCGAAATCGCAATAAAAAATGCTGCAGAAAAAAACGTGATGCGTTTCCGCTGCATTTTTTTCAGCAGTGTTTTTTTGTTGTGCTTCGCTACGTGGAACCTTTGCCTTATGCCAGTGGTTCTCAACCTGTGGGTTACGACCCCTTTTGGGGTTGAACGACTGTTTCACAGGGGTCACCTAAGACCATCAGAAAACACATATTTCCGATTGGTCTTAGGTACCGAGATACCACTCCTCTATCCGTCTCCAGGCGGGCCCGGTGGGCCCAGTCGGCGAGAGAATGGTGAGTGAAGCAGGAGCCGTCCACAGACAGTTCCTGATTCACCTCTGTGCTCCGGCCCCGGTAGCTGTAGGCGCGATATGATGATGTCACTCACATCCCACCTGCAGCTCCGAGAACACTCCGTGACTGAGACTGCAGACAAAGCAGCAGGGGAGCAAGGAGAGGTGAGTATCAGTGTTTTTTATGTTAAACTTTGGGTGCAGACTGAGGGGGCACATGAAACTGGTGGCAGATGTAGGGGGCACATGAAACTAGGGGCAGATGAAGGGGGGCAGATGGAGGAGGACATTAAACTAGTTGCAGATCAAGGGGGGACATTAAACTGGTGGCAGATGAAGGGGGCACATGAAACTTGTGGCAGATGAAGGGGGGACATTAAACTGGGGGCAGATGAAGGGGCACATTAAACTGGGGGGGAGATTAAGAGGGACATTAAACTGGGGACAGCAGGAGGGGGACATTAAACAATGGGGGTCACTGGACGGAGACATTAAACTGGGGGCAATTGGAGGACATTAAACTGTGGGAGTAGCTAGAGGGGGATATGTCCTCCTCTAGTTCCCCCAGTTTAATATCCCCCTCCAACTACCCCCACTGTTTAATGTCACCCTCCAGCTGCCCCATAGTTTAATCTCCCCCTCTAGTTTCTGCCAGTTTAAACTGGGGCACCAGGAGAAGGACTTAATACTGTGGGGCAGTTGGAGGGAAAATTATAATGTGGGGGCATATAATTTTAGGGTGACTGTAGGAGCATTATAGTGTGTGGGGGCACAAAGAAAAATGGATGAGAATGGACAGAGTCAACATAGAAGTGGGTGGAGCTAAATTTGCCAAGGCACGCATGGTGTGCTGCACATTTTCTCTCTCTTTCTGTTCTTTGAAAATTGAGAGGTATGCATCTGTAGAGAACAGCTATTGTGTTTAAAGCAGCTACTGTGGTGAAAGCAGCAGTATTGGAGGTAAAACGACACTTCATGAATTAGAATTACTGGGTAAATGTAAAATCATGTACTGTAAAATCATCAACTACTGCAAAAAAAAAAAACTGTACCATGGGAACTTAATCTGGATGCTGATCGACCTTTTTATATTCAGCTGTGGGTGATGTGAATACTGCCCCCTTGTGATAGTAACAGATATGTAAAAAAAACAACACATAATTTTATGGTAGAGGGTCACCACAACATGAGTAACTGTATTAAAGGGTCGCAGCATTAGTAAGGTTGAGAACCACTGCCTTATGTAATTTAATGGACATCTTCTGTGGTATTAATTCAGAGGCACAAAACATGTTTGTGAATCGAGTAGTATTAGTATTTCCAACATTACACAACCACAATGCTTACACCATCCCAGATTCTCCAGGACCCTGAAATGCAAATATGTTCAGTTTTGCAATGTTTCCATCTTGCTGCATTGCTAATCTAGCAGATTTGATCATTACAGCATGTTGTCTCCAGAAAGTAATGTATACCTCTGCTTTGGTCATGTTTCTAAATGACCTTGTTGCTCAAGAACATCTAAAAATACCAGTACTTGGAATTTATTACTCAAGAAGTCATCGTTATAGACTAGCAACGAAAGCAAGAGATTATTTCCTTGCCTTGGAGTGTACTGCTTAAGCATTATCAGTGGGGGTTAAATTGCTTGAGTCCTCAGTAAGTGGACTGGTAATATCTTCTGAGAAGAGCAACCTTTAGATGATTGAGCATTTGTAGTCAATCACCCTGCTGCTTTGCGTTATGCTTATGCTTTTAATCCCATTCTCTTAGTTGCATAAGAGAAATCTGTCTTTTGCAAAGAACTGACAACACATATAGTGATATTCCTTTGTATTAGTGTTTTTGCAACAAAGTTAGATTGTGTATACTAAAAGTACATACCATAGTAGATCTATGTATACACATTCTAAAGTACATTATATTTGAAACAACTGATGAATGGACTTGCTAAAATATGGCTCTGATTTTGAATGGAGCTAGCTGCTTGAAATTTTTACTTGCAATACTGAGCAAATATCATAAATTCTTTTTATGTGTTATAATTTCTTAGTGAATTTCATTGTGGCAAAGTAGCCTTCACTGTGCTGTACACCTAAATCTACAAAAAATTTGTAAATAATCAGATCAGTGAGGATTTAAATCCTGCCACTCATGGTGTGCACCATGCTCTTTTTAACACCTGTAACATCACATTTATCACATTTATCAGTCACATGGCCTTTTTGCAGCACAGACCTATTTAAATGTACACAGCTGCCACATATGGTAATTTATGGCAATGAGAATGGTATACAATAAAGGGGTTGTAGGGTTCACCCAACCACCACTGCCCCTTCAAACAGCTGTTCAGCAGGAGTGCCAGTAACTGGACCCCACTTATCTGATCTTCATGACCTATCCTAAGGCTGGGTTGTCAATATTTCAGTCCCAGAAAATCCCTCACCTAACAGCAATTTTCATTGATCACAAAGTGTAGAAAACTAGAAGGAAACAGTGATGGTTGCTACACTAGTGAAATTCACCACAAAGCTTTTATGACAGATTTTGAAGTATTTGAAATTTTCTTTAATTTATTTTACAGCTTAAGGGTAAGGACCCATGTAGCAAGCCACAGTGAAAAAGTGCTGCAGTAAAAACCGTGGCGGAAACGCATTTGTATTTTTTTCTGCCGTGCTTTTCACAGAAAGAGCAAAAATCTGCAAACTTTCAGTCGCTATTATACCTGTCTGGAAAACGCCAGCATTTCCGTAGGTATAATTGACATGCTGCGATTTACAAAAACATGACAGTTTTTGAAATATCTGGATGGGATTAGCCAGAATCCCATCCACATTGCAGGTACTTTAAAACACAGTGGTTTTTGCCGATGCGTTTCTACCGTGGCCAAATTGCTGCGTTTACAATATGTGGGGCCCCGGCCTAAAAGAGAGATTTGTATTTAAAGTGTGTCATTCCTTGTAGAGGATGTTCCATGTGTAGAGGATGTTTGGGAGCATTTCTGTAATATACTTTTGTCAAAAAGCATTTTCTAGTGTATTTTACTGTATTCTAGTTCATCCTAGCAACCCTATAACAAAGCATTGCCAGGGAGAATCCATCCTGTACACACTATCAACACATCTATAAAAATTTTTGGCATAGATGTGTGATAATGTGGCACATTTTGATGTAAAGCCCTTTTTTGCATCAAAGATACACTACATCCCTTCTTCTGAACCTCACTCACCACTTTGTCTGAATGTGGGCAAAAAGGGGTGGAGATCAGGACAGGCCAGGGGTCACTTCCTGACTGGTGTAGACTTCCATTCTGGTGCACAGACAGGACCTTCATTGCAGCCATTTGCTAAAAGCAAAAAAGTTCATTTTATTTCTCATTAATGTACACTCAGCACCCCATCTTGACAGAAAAAAAAACCAGAAATGTAGATATTTGTGCAAATTTATTAAAAAAGAAAAACTGAAATATCACATGGTCATAAGTATTCAGACCCTTTGCTGTGACACTCATATATAACTCACATGCTATCCGTTTCCTTCTGATCCTCCTTGAGATGGTTCTATGCCTTCATTGGAGTCCAGCTGTGTTTAATTAAACTGATTGGACTTGATTAGTAAAGGCATACACCTGTCTATATAAGACCTCACAGATCACAGTGCATGTCACAGCAAATGAGAATCATGAGGTCAAAGGAACTGCCCAAGGAGCTCATAGACAGAAATGTGGCAAGGCACAGATCTGGACAAGGTTACAAAAGAATCTCTGCGGCACTCAAGGTTCCTAAGAGCACAGTGGCCTCCATAATCCTTAAATGGAAGAAGTTTCGGACGACCAGAACTCTTCCTAGACCTGGCTGTCCAGCCAAACTGAGCAATCGTGAGAGAAGAGCCTTGGTGAGAGAGGTAAAGAAGAACCCAAAGATCACTGTGGCTGAGCTCCAGAGATGCAGTAGGGAGATGAGAGAAAGTTCCACAAAGTCAACTATAACTGCAGCCCTCCACCAGTTGGGGCTTTATGGCACAGTGGCCCGAAGGAAGCCTCTCCTCAGTGCAAGACATATGAAAATCCGCATAGAGTTTGCCAAAAAAAACACATGAAGGACTCCCAGACTATGAGAAATAAGATTCTCTGGACTGATGAGATGAAGATTGAACTTTTAGATAATAATTCTAAGTGGTATGTGTGGAGAAAACCAGGCACTGATCATCACCTGCCCAATACAATCCCAACAGTGAAACATGGTGGTGGCAGCATCATGCTATGGGGGTGTTTTTGAGCTGCAGGGACAGGATGACTGGTTGCAACTGAAGGAAAGATGAATGCGGCCAAGTACAGAGATATCCTGGAAGAAAACCTCTTCCAGAGTGCTCTGGACCTCAGACTGGGCCCAAGTTTCACCTTCCAACAAGACAATGACCCTAAGCACACAGCTAAAATAACAAAGGAGTGGCTTTGGAACAACTCTGTGACCATTCTTGACTGGCCCAGCCAGAGCCCTGACCTCAACCCAATTGAGCATCTCTGGAGAGACCTGAAAATGGCTGTCCACCAACGTTCACCATCCAACCTGATGGAACTGGAGAGGATCTGCAAGGAAGAATGGCAGAGGATCCCCAAATCCAGATGTGAAAAACTTGTTGCATCATTCCCAAGAAGACTCATGGCTGTAGTAGCTCAAAAGGGTGCTTCTACTCAATACTGAGCAAAGGGTCTGAATACTTATGACCATGTGATATTTCAGTTTTTCTTTTTTAATAAATTTGCAAAAATATATCCATTTCAGTTTTTTTTTCTGTCAAGATGGGGTGCTGAGTGTACATTAATGAGAAATAAAATGAACTTTTTTTGCTTTTAGAAAATGGTTGCAATGAAACAAAGAGTGAAAAATTTAAAGGGGTCTGAATACTTTCTGTACCCACTGTATGTGTAGAAGTAGCTAAAAGGTGAGGTGGTGGGTCACTTCAAATAGCCGTATCTCTGGTTTTATACTGGAAATATTTATTACTATCACTACCGTGTTTCTCCAAAAATAAGACCTACACCGAATCTACGCCTAGCTAGATTTTTCAGGTTTTTTGGAGTAGGCTTGAAATATAAGCCCTACTCCAAAAATAAGCCCTAGCTAATTTAACCCCTTCCCAACATCTGCCGTGCGATTACAGCGGATGCCTG